>CM034703.1:83799209-83824626 GCA_020142125.1 Phrynosoma platyrhinos
ACTGAGCAGAAGCACAGCATGTTAAGGCAAAGCTACCATTGGATGCAAAAAATTGAAAACACTTTCACTTCTGTATAAGACCACAGAATCTGTGGATTGAATGCCAGTGGGACTAGGTCCCTCTACCACAAAATTCTACAATGCTCTCATTTCTTGGATTTTGCCAAGAAAACCATGACAGCAACATTAGCTCCCAACTGTTCATATGTCTATGTAAGATAGAATTGCCTGTTAGACTGTTGCATATTTCTCAGGTTTTTAAAATGAAAACATTGATATTTTGCCTTTTCTCATTCTTACAACTTTGTCAAACAGATCATGTAATTAATTATAAAATACTGAAAGAAAGTGCAATGTGCATGGCACACGTACAAAATGTGCCATATAAATTATTAGGAGCAGTAATAAAATAATTACATTAGGTGACCTAAGAAGTAACATGAAGGAAAAGTGAGAATACAGTCTCCCCTCCATTTTTGCAAGGGGTCTGCCCCCCAAAAATAGAAAATTGCCAATATTCAAGCCCCAATAGAGGCTCCAGAGACCAGAGACTCCAAGTCTGCAAAAATGTATATACTGTACATACTTTCATTCCTCATAGATACTGGGGAAATATATCCTGCATTACTATCATAATTCTCTGATTTTTGCAGAGATTGAAAGATTTTTTTAAAAAAAGTAACTAGCAAAAGTTATAACTTCAACTTCCCCAAGGTAGTTAGTTATCATTATTGTAGCAGACTCTGGAGATCAGGGTTTGATTCCCTCCTTTGCCATGTGGTTGACCTTGGGCAAGTCAATCATCTCAGCCCCAGAAAACCACATGATAGGTTCATCTCAGTGCTGCCATAAATTGGAAATGACTTGAAGGCACCCAACAACAATGAACTGGAAAAAATAATGAATTATATATAATTAGTTGCAAACAAGTTACTTCCAGTTTGGTTTTTAAAGCACTTCACTTGATTTTCATGAATATTTCCTTGTGAAAATCCTGTCAGCATTGTTGGTAACAGGATGCTCCGTGGTGGAAGTGGGATGCACAGATAACAGAGAACTTAAAAGATAATCTCATAATGTCATGAACAAACTTTGCAGATGGGATCTTGTGCCAAATTTCAAAAACAATGGATTGTTTTTCCTCCCCTGCTGTTGAAACTGTGGATAGGAAAAAGAACTTGAAGGATTCCTCATTTATCTTGTTTTTCTGTTTAAGTTTAGAGTTCTTGCAGAGTTCAGGTGTAATCACAGCCTTCTGTTGCAACAGGAACCACCATCTGCTGAGGCATTCTGTAAGCAATCTAACATCTCCCTGGAGATAGTTTAGCATTCAATTCACAAAGAAGGATGGCAGAGACGTGTAAACAAAAGGAGACAAGTGAAACAGTGAAGAATGGGCTGTGCTCTAAAGATTCAATATGTTTCTTTATAGCGGAAAAAGCCTGTAATGCTATAAAAGCCTGGCAGAGATTTCTGATGTATTAATTGTTTTCCCCATGCCTTCTCCCCTCTGTGGCTCCATTAGAAAGTCAGAAGAAACAACTTCAAGATTTTGTTGTGTATGCGGGGGGGGGGGGGGGGGGGGGGGGGGGGGGGGGAAGAGGAAGGTTACCATCCCAAACAGAATGCTGATTGAAAGTGTATGTACATGTTGTCTCATTGTTTGCTAAAGTTAAACCTTCAGAATTTGGGAGTTTGAGGGGTTGAAGAAAAGAATCAACATTTCTCATCTCAAGTATTTCCAGAAAGCTGTAAGATGGGGCAACATATCAGGCCCATTGTGAGAATTTTTGGACAACTGCGCAAAGCCAACCTTCAAATAAATACATATCCTTGTTTCTGCTAGCTGTTGTGGGGCTGTACAGATGGCCCCACGACAGCTTCTCAGCTCCGTGCTGCCCCTGGGAGTGCCAGATCGGGGCCACAGCAACCATACACCGCAGCCCTGAACCGGCTCTTTGCCTCACCCAAAAGAGCTTGCTAATGCTGCTCCTTTTTACAGCGGCAAAAAGCCACCCTTACTGCCACTGCGGCGGCTCTTCTGCACTCCTTTGGTGCACATGTCTACACGCTGCACCAAGGGAGTGCCCTGATGCTGCGCACCATGAGGTGGGTGTGTGGCATGATGGCAGCATTGGGGCAGCTGCTGTGCAGTCGCCCTACCCAAACTCCACCCCCAGGCCAGCCCTTGTGGCCTGTCTGTACAGGTGAGCACAATCCTACCTGCCCAGTATACTGAAGTATGGGTTGGCTGAATCAATCTTAGGATGGTTGAAGCTGTGCTGAATCCCAGACACCCTCCCAGATCAGGGATGTTGGAAGTTACTTAGGAATAGCCCTGGCCTAAAGTTGTGCTGCCATTGTTGCTGTGTTCCTAGGCTGAGGGAACTTTAGATCTAATGTAAGTTAGCCCTTCCATTGTCCCAACCCTTCTTTACTCTCACCTCTGCTCGAATATTTTAGCCAGCAGTTTTGGTGCTAGATTGCCCTGTATGCAAATTTATGAGAACAGCCAGCAGAAGAGGGTTGTTCTGTCAGAAGAACACTTTTGTCAGCAAAAGACCATTGCTGCTGGCAGATGTGGCTTGTCCTAATCCTAACCCTCTACACACAATACAACTTTGAGTTAGCAATGCACTGTTCATTTGAAAAAAAAAAAAGGCAAACTTTCACTGAGAATGACTGAGAATTTTCACAAGAGGAAGGCTTTTTAAAAACACCCCCTTCATTATGGATAATTTGGGGTGTTCTAATATACATTAATAAATGTGTAAAATAAGAATATTATTAGATCAATATAGAATGTAAAGATATGTAGGTGTCTGGGCAATTGATGCTGAATGTAAAAAGAGCCCAAATGGATCAGGCCAAAGGCCCATCTAGTTGAACATTCTGCTCTTCCACAGCAGCTACTCAGATGCCACTAGAAATTGACCTGTCCTGTTGTTGATGTCTAGCAATTGTTTTCAGAGGAAAACTGTCTGAGATACTTGCTGGAGACTGGATCAAGCGTCATACTAGAATCATACACTGGAAGAGACCTCACGGGCCAACCAGTCCGACCCCCTGAACAATCAAAGCACTGCCTTCCAGCCTAGGTTTAAATCCTCCAAAGAAGGAGACTCCACCACTCCCCGAGGCAACATGTTCCATTGTTGAACAGTTCTTATAATCAGGAAGTTCTTCCTAATGTTGAGGTGGGATCTCTTTTCTTGTAGTTTCAATCCATTACTCTGTGTCCTAGTCTCTGGAGAAGCAGAAAGCAAGCTTGACCATGCTCAATATGACATCCTTTCAAATATTTAAACATGGCTATCATGTTTACCTCAGCCTTCTCTTCTCTAGATTCTTCCCAGCTCCCTAAGCCACTCCTCATAAGGCATAGCTTCCAGATCTTTTACCATTTTGCTCACCTCCTTCTGGAAACATTCCAGCTTGTCAACATCTTTCTTAAATTGTAGTGCCCAGAACTGCACACAGTATCCCAGGTGAGGTCTGATCAGAGCAGAATAGAGTATATTATTACTTCCATTGATCTAGACACTGCAATCCTATTGATGTAGCCTAGAATTGCATTGGCTTTTTTAGCTGCCACATCCTGGCTAGTAGTCACCGAAAACATTGATAAGGAAACTCTGAGAGAAACATTATCATAGAAATGTGTCATTGTCCTTTAGGCTTGCAATGGACAACTGGAAAAATAAAATTTAAACCTATACTAGGAATCTCTCACTTTAGTCCTTTGAGAAGATGACACTGGGATGGTTCAAATGACAATATGTGAGCATTGCAAAGCAGAGCAAAATTATTAGTTTCAGTGCCTCTCATTTTGGTCCAGTACACCATTGTGATACTTATTGCAAGTGCTTTAGCTGTTGCCAGTGAACCAGCAGTTGCTGATGTTAGAAACAGTATCTTGAGCACTCTGCCAAATTCTGTGATAGGGATATTAGAGCATTTCTTCCTAGCAAGTGGTCTTATTGTCACCTGGAATGCTGTATGGACTGTAGTGGTGCATACCCTCCAACATTTTACAGATGAAAACTGTGATAGATGTATCCAAGCATGGTCAAAATGGCAAAAATTATTAATGAGGAATATCAGACAAGCCAATCCAATAGCATCCAAACAATGACACCTTTATTGGGCCAACCAAAATGCATAATTACATGTTGCAAGCTTTTGAAGTCACACTGGCTCAAGGAAATTTAATGTCCATTTGCAATTCAAATAAGATGTTTCCTTAGAACCCAGCATGTCTCCTTCCTTTGTGAAGCCACAGGATACTATGTAGGTAGAGAACATACTCCTACTCTTACCTACTCCTAGGTGTGATGGCTACCCCTAGATGTTTATCAGACAAGCCAAGAGAGGCTGCAGCAGTTTGCTTTTGCCTGAGTCTACAGGAAAGGACGAGGTTCCACCCTTCCTCTCCTCTCCTCTCCCTCCTGCTAAATTAACTGAGTGCAAACTACTTTTACACTTTGAACTCAGTTTTCAAAGGCTGAAGTAAGATGAGGAGAAAGGAGGAAGGGGAGAGAAAAATGGGAACATATTAAAAGCAGCTAAAATTGTATTGACAGAGAACTAATCAGGGCTGTTCCTGTCAAATTGGGATCATTGAAGGTTTTTCCAGGTCTCCAAAACTGCATGCTTTTTTGCTGTGCCACCCAGGGATGGGTAGTGGAACATGTACAACACTGTGTTGTGTGCCTTCAAGTTGTTTCCAACTTATGTTGACCCTAAGGCATTGTGTCTCCTTGCATATCCTCCCACCCTGAGGCCTTGCCATTCAACAGAACAACACACAGATTCTTAACCACCTTCTCTCAACCAAGGGTCACACACACACATACACACACACATACACACACATATACATACATACTCCACTCACTTCCATGCCAGCATTCTCTGAAGATGCTAGTCACAGATGCTGGCAAAATGTCAGGAATAAAATCTTCTAGAACAAGGCCACATAGCCCCCCAAAAACCACAAAAAAACCATGGATGCATGCCATGAAAGCCTTCAACTTCACATCACCCACATGGCTGAGCGGGAATCGAACCCTGGTCTCCAGAGTCGTCTTCCAACATTCATACTACTATGCCAAACTATAACATTACCACGTATTAAAAACAGAACAAAACAAAACAAAAGCTCACCACCACTAACACTCTTGTTTTTACGACACTTATGCCCGCATTTTGTTTTTAAGCATTTTATTGCACAGTTTTTCAAGAATTCCCTTTTTTTTTAAAAAAAAGCAGCAAACAGATTATGACCTCATGCATGACTCCTGCAAAACTTTGGATCAGCAGTACAAGACTGGGGCTTTGAATGGAGTCATTCTGAGCACTGTTATCTCTTTTTATGCATTGGAGAAGTATTTGTGGGGAAATGCATAAAGGAAATGTTACTGTGGAGAATTGGAAATTGCACAATATTTCCTCAGTGAATTTTAAAATGACACTTACAGAGCTTTGACAAACCCTTTGGGGGAAGCTCCTCAGCATTGTCTCCTCAGACTGAAGCATTAAGTGGCTCTTCATATTTTCCCCCTTCAAATAGCAGGAAAATGTTTGATGTGGATTTATTAGGGATGATGCAGAGTGATACCTTGCAGAATAGGATTTATTTTAAAAAATCACACAAACCCACAGTGTGGTCTGTGTGCGACTGAAAGAGAACATTCTTTTGCAGGTGAATTCAAAAGCTTTCAGTAGTCACTAGAGCCATAGACATTTTATTTTCTTAATTTGATTGCTTTGTTCAAAATTCTATATCACCTCATGGGCGCTTTTGGGCAGAAAGATAATTTATAAATATTTTATAAATAAATAAACTAGAGAATTTGGAAGGATTTGCTTCAAAAAGATAGGCTCAGACATTTTCCAGAGTGGCTGTAACTTCTGTGACTACTGTTTTGCTGGGAAGGGAGATGCTATTGTCCACTATTTAGTAAGAGTGTATGACAACAAAAACTCACAAATCAATCATATTGATTTGGTCCTAAGTTTATTAATGGCAAAGCACTTAAGTTCCCACTCCTTCAGATTATATCTTACTTTCATGATCTTTTCCATTCAAGCAGTAACAAAGAAAAATGACAAACAGGATAAAAATAATACAGTTTTCGGATCACTCTATTAACTGTTTGGAAAGCTCTCTGTGATAAAATTTTACATGCAGGGAGAACTGTGTCTGTCTGTCTGTCTGTCTGTAGATAGTTATCTCACCCTCTCTTAAAATGAGGCCTTTGTAAAGAAATGAGTATGAAAACAAGCAAACAGGAAAGACATTAGAAACAAAGCCAGGTCCAACTCGACAAAAATCCCCCAAGCATTCATGGAGAGAGGAAGGCAACTTGCAGGGTGTTTGCTTTTGTTTGATACCTTCTTGTGGCCAAGAACTTTGATACTAAATTCCCTGCAGATATATCATCAGAAGTAATAAAATTTAATATTGCCTTGAGTGAATAGCTTGCATGTTGTTGTGTCTCTGGCATATTTTATTATGTTTCCACTTCATATTTTAACACTGAAAATTGGCACACTGTAAAAAAAATAAATTGTATTTCATTATTGTCTGAAATTTGATTGTGCTTCTATACAACACTGTAAAATCATTGAGGAAAAACAGCAATCGTGGTTTTTTGTACCCCAAGCAAGCAAGAAACTAGGAAGACCAGTTCCACCATTATGCAGAGTTAAGGGGTCATATTGGAACAGCACATGGTGATGATCATTGGTGATGCATTGAAAGACAAGGCTACGATTGCCATAGGGCTTGTGCAGTTTCCTAAACTAGTCTGTTGACTTTGCATGCAGTGGAGGATAGTATCCTATCAAAAATGCTAATGTCATTTGTATCAGCCTGTCCAGTCAGTGCACAAATGAGGTAACTTTGGCCATCCAGATGTTGTTGAACAAACTCCTATCAGCCCTAGCTAGCATGGCTAATAGAGATGATGGAATATCTACTGCAAACACATCAGAAAGGCCAGTGGTCCCTCACACCTGTCCTTGCAGTGCCTTTGACTGACATGGATAAACGTCTTGGACTGCATCTGCAATGCAGACATAATTCAGGTTGACACTACTTTAACTGCCATGCCTCAATGTTGTGGAATTCTGGGAATTGTGGTTTTGTGAGATATTTAGCCTTCTCTGTCAGAGAAACTATAGTCACCAGAATTCCATAGCATTGATTTATGACAGTTAAAGTGATGTCAACCTGGGATATTTCTGCAGTGTGGATGCACCCTTGGTGGGAATCCACAGATTGACAAGCTTCAAAGAGAAGAGATATATTGGACCATCTTGAGTCAACCAATCTTTAAGTTGCATTTGTGAAAATGCCTTACAATGTTACATGAGCCACAAAATGAAAGCACCATTTATCAAGAAAGATCTGCATCATTTGGTTCACTTGTTCGTGATACTTCCACCATCTGATGCTGAGTTTCCAGTGCAGCTCAGACTCACTGCCCCTAATGGGGAAAAATAGCAAAGGCTATTTAGCATGTTCATTGTTTTTCAACAAGAAAACCAACATGTCCACAGTGCTGATGGTGACCAGTCCTCTGAAATATCAAAATGGAAGGTGCAGCTGAAATTCTTTATCCCTTGATCGATGCTGTCATACCACACAGATTTATTCCCCAAACGCATGGGGGTGACATTAACTTTATGATGTTTACATACTCTCGCCATAAGGTTAAAGCAATTCCTACAATTAAGCTGGATGAAACTGCATTACCGTAATGAAATGCACTTTACTGATAAAGAAGAATGTCACTTTCACAAGTGGAAGCACTGTTAGCAAATTTTTACGAGAGAATTCCCAAAATCATATCTTAATTGCTTGGACAGCTGTGTAGTTTACATAACGAGCAAACAATGCCAAGGTTTTTTATTTCCTTTGTCAGCTGTACTGGATGTTAGTATGCATGGTGGACCTTTTTTTAGGCCTTTTATTACTTGATTGCAAATCATTCTTCATTGCTGCCCAAATTTATAGAAGGACATTGCTCCCTGAGGTGCTGTATCCTTTCAGGTCTGTAACTGAACATGACTGATGGCTCCAGTGTAACAGTTGCTTATTAGGATGCTCACTGAGCTATGATTGCTCCAATACTTTATGTTGGCAGATGTGTTTCCCTTGGAACAGCATCTCGGAGACAGAGGTCATTGATCAAACCCCCCTCTGGCTGTTCCATTATGTGTAAATTATTGCTAAAAGCAGAGAGACCGAGACAGTGTGTGTGCGTGTGTTTGCAAGCACGTGTGTGTGACCACAGTGTACTCATTGCAGAACTGGGGTTGGGGGGGGGGATCTAACATAATGAAGCAAAGTAAGAAGATATCCAGCCTTTTAACAAATTTACTCTGGCATACATCTCTTTTAATATAATGAACCTTACATCTGAGTAAGCAAATCTAGGGTCATGCATGATCCTAAGTCTACTTACCTAGATGTAGTTTATATTAATATTAGTTGGATTTTATTCTATATACATATGTTGAAAATTAGTAATTACGTGATATACTTTTGGTTCAAAACTTGAATGTACAAATAAATTAGGCAGATTTTGCCAGTGGTGTGCTAATTTTAGAATATGTTAGTGCATCTGCTTATCAGAAATAACATGCAATGGTACCACTTATAGTCCAAAAAGAGTATTTTTTTCAATGGAGGATCAATACTTTAAGGTTATTGTTGTTAACTGCTGTTAAGCTGACTTCGATTCATGGTGACACCATGAATGAGAGATCTTCAACTCACCCTGTCATCACCTTGTTCAAGCCTTGCAGACTCAGGACAGCTGTGGTTTCCTTGTTTGCATCTATCTGCCTGGAATGTGGTCTTCCTTTTTTCTTACTGCATTCTACCTTACCCAGCATTATTTTCTTTTCTAGTGAGTCACATCTTCTCATGATATCCCTAAAGCATGACAGACTCAGGCAAATAACCTGGCATCAACCCAATGGGATGCAGCCGGGACACGTGATTCAGGCGGGAATTATTGCATTGCCAGTTGCCACTGATTCACTGGGCGAAAGCATCCCAGATCCCAGCCGTGCTCAGCCAGCCAGTTTTAAAACTTGGGGAACTTTCATTTTCAAAACCTGGCTGTCTCAGTACAGTTGGGACCTGGGATGCTGGAGCCCAGTGGAATCAGTGGTGAATTACAATGTGATAATTTCCACCTGCATCATGTGTCCCGGTTGCATCCCGTTGGGTTGATGCTGGGTTATTTGCCTGAGTGATAAGTTCTGGGACCCATTTAATTAGCACTCCACTGTATCTGTAGAAATCTCCTCCAGCAGCACATTTCAAATAAGTTGATTTTCTTCCTGTCTTCACTGCCCAACTTTCACAACCACAACCATACATCAAAACTGAAAATACAGTGGCATGGACAATCTTAACTTTAGTATTCAGTTATAAATCTTTCCATTTCAGGATCTTATCTATTTTCTTTTAAAGCTGCCCTTCCAACTCCTAGTCTTCTTCTGATTTCTTGACTGCAATCTCTATTCTGATAAATGACTGAGACAAGGAATGGAAAATCTGGTACTATTTCAGTGTCCTTCTCATCTACTTTAAAGTTATGTAAATCATCTATAGTTATTATTTTTGTTTTCTTAGGAGATTATTGCACTGCCTTTCCTCCTGTGCTAAATGCAGGATGTAAACATAAATAGGCAGATTTTATTGCACATCCTTGTGCTTGGGCTGTAGGTATCCCGTACCCGATCTGGGCTTCTCCTGTACCTTTTAAAGAACAGGATTTCCCCATTCTTTAAAATGTGTGGGAGATCAGGTATGGGATGCCTACTGCCTGGGCATAGGGGTGTGAAATAAAATTTGCCTAGTTAAGTTTACATCCTGCGTTAGCACAGAAGGAAAGGCGGTACAATAATCTCTTAATGTCGAATTGCAAACCTACCTTTGCACTTTCTTCCTTGGTTTTCTTCTGTTATTGTGCTGTGTTTTTGCTATTTTCTGCTAATAGTATGGTGTTTTCAAGTTTTCATGGCACCTTCCTCAGAGTCTAATCCTGCTTTATGTATAATATGTACACCATACAAATTAATACAGGTTGGGAGAAAAATGCAGCCTTGCCCAATCCTCTTGACCAGGGGTAGGCAACCTTTCCCCTTAAAGGGCCAAGGGACTTCAGCTCCCAGAATCCCAGGAGCTATTGGTCAACATGGAACTATTGGCCAACATGGCTGAGGCTTCTGGGAGCTGAAGTCCCTCGGCCCTTAAAGGGGAAAGGTTGCCTACCCCTGCTCTTGACAATTGGAAATCATTATTTTTCTCTGTGTTCTGTCTTAACAGTAAGTAGCCTTTTGTCCTGAGTACATTATGCACCAGGATTATCAAATATTGTGGCACACCCATTTCTTAAGAACGATCCACAGTTTTTCATGATCTGTACAATCAAAGGCTTTGCTATAATCCAGGGATAGGCAACCTGTCCCCTTTAAGGGCCAAGGGACTTTAGCTCCCAGAAGCCTCAGCCATGTTGGCCAATAGTCCCATGTTGGCCAATAGTTCCTGGGATTCTGGGAGCTGAAGTCCCTCGGCCCTTAAAGGGGAAAGGTTGCCTACCCCTGCTATAATCTATAAAGCACAGGCTGATTTTCTTTTGAAACTCTTTGGTGTGCTCCATTATCCAACATATGTTTGCAATATAATCCCTAGTGCCTCTTCCTTTCCTGAACCTAGCTTGGACATCTGTCATTTCTCACTCCATATATAGTAATTGTTGTAGAACTTTGAGCAACATTTTGCTTGCATGGGAAATTAAAGCAATGGTCCAGTGGTTACTGAAATCCCTGGTGTCCTCTTTCTTGGGGAATTGAAATGCATACTGCACATTTCTAATCTGTGGGGCACTATTTTATTTTCCATATTTGTTGACAGCTTTTAGTTAGAACTAGAGTTGAACTCTATAGCCTGGAACAGCTGCATGGATATGCCATCTGTTCTTGATGATTTATTTCTCCCAAGTGCTCTAAGTGCAACTTCCACTTCATTTTCTAAAACTGTTCATCTTCATATGTTTCTTCCTTGAATGAAGCTGTCACCCTTTCATCTCTTTTATATATTTCTTCTGTGTATTGTTTCCTTCATATTTTTATTTCTATTTGGTGGATATTATATAGGCAGTATGAATAGATGTATTTTGAAAATGCCAGTGTTTATATGAATGATGTAGGACACATATGATTTTTTTTGAAAAAGCAATTCTCTAATTTTCTGTTTCATTTTCTGAGTTTTTCATCAAGTTATATTCAAATTTTATTCCAACAGGCACAAAAATATTGAAATATGTAGAGACAATTTGATATGGAAAGGGTAGACAGAACCATTTAAATGACTCATTCACATCAGGATGTTATTTTGGAATGTCTTCATGGACAGAAATGACAATAAAAAACTATGGAGAATTCCAAGATTTCTATGCAGCTAGGATTGAGTGTCAGTGTTATCCCGTTCTGAAATGGAGAAAAAACAAACACCCAGTGAATCCAATGAAGATTAAGGTCAGAATCCTTTTAGTGATTTACACAGACATAATTACTTTTTCCAACATTGTTTAAAGAGCTATCATTGTTTAAAAAGCTATCCAACACTGTTTAAAGAGCTTCTCAGTGGCTGCTCCCAGGCTCTGGCAATCCCTTCCCAGAGAAGTTAGACTGGCACCCTCCCTATTTCCTTTGTGCAGATAAGCAAAGACTTCTCTATCCCGACAGGCATTTGATGAGTGATTATATTAGGGCTCTCTTTGTTTCCTCACTTTATTTCTTTTCTATTTTTAAGATTCCTCAATAATATTGAATATTATCTTGATCTTTTTTAAAAGCAACAACTTTGTTTTGAGGACTACATTATCCCCCTTTGAAAAGAACCCAAGTTTTGTAAATAGAGCTACCTTTTTTTTAAAACAAAACAAAACCCAACACTATAATTATGTGCATTTCTCTTGTTTTCACTGTTGAACAAAACACATTCTTGCTGCTATTAATAAGTTTAATATGTTGTTAATTTTCAAAGTCATTTCCCTATTTTACATCACCCAATAAAAATATTTAATAGTTTGTTGATAGCTGGTACTCTGTCTTCTATTTAACTGCAGTTAAAGTTTTGTTCTCATATTTTTCTCTGTATTTAGATTGGACCAAAAGATGATCAGAAGAGTACCCTCAACTATCCATATCCATTGCAGACTGGAATTCTATAGTGTGTCTGGGAAAAGAAAGACTGAAATTCTGTAGTTGGTGTCCCATGGGCTATAGAAAAGTTTGGACCTTACCTTTCAGGAGAGAGCTCCAACCCTGGATGAGAAGAATCCTCTTTATCTCTGCAGCCTTCACTGCTTAAATGCTTCATATTCAAAAAACATAGCTGTGTTAGTCTGTATCAGTATACAGAAGAATCTTGTATATCTTTGAGATTGAAAGAAAGAACTTTGTAGCATAAACTTTTCATAGACTCAGTCTGTTTCATCAGATGCATGGAGTGAAGCACCAGTAGACAGGTATTTATAGATGGGTGTGGGGGCAGGAGTGTGAAAAGTAATTGTAGAGGCTGAACTCCCTTATCCTGAATTCCAAAATTGTCTACATGGGTGGCTGAGATAGTGACACCTTTGCTTTCTTATAGTTCAGTCTACACAAACTTTGTTTATGCAGACAATTATTTAAAAATATTGTGTATAAAATGACCTTCAGGCTGTGTGTAGAAGGCTTATGCAAAACATAATGTCTAGACTTGGGAACATCTCCAAGATATCTCATTATTTATAAGCAAATATTCTAAAATCTGAAAATAAATCCAAAACCCCAAATCCCAAACACATCTGGTTCCAAGCATTCCAAATAAGAGAGACTCAAGCTGTAAATGCATTTGTATTATGATAATTTTTTTTGTTTTCTTCTTTTCTTTTTTCTTTTATTCTGAGTGTTTCTTTACGTGGATGTGGAATTATACTGTCTATATGAAAACTAATAAATACATATATAGAAAAAAAGAAGTCCCACAGGGAGATGGCATTTTCAGCACTCAAATCTAATGCTCCCTTGGGAACATGGAACTAGTTGAACACAATTCTTTGGATCCTGTTTGTAAAATATAAATTCTCAAATCTTTACAGTGCTTAACAAGGGTTGAGCACAATGGATTTGATTTGCCCCCAAAGGAGGAATGAAATTCTGGAGGTTTACAAAGGGAGAATACTACCTGGCTATGTTCATGTGTCAAGTGAATGAATTTCACATTTAGACTTGGCTCCCATCTCCAAGATATGTCATTATGTATATGCAAATATTCCAAAATCGGAAAAAAATCCAAAATCCAAAACACTTCTCATCCAAAGCATTTGGGATAAGGGAGACTGAACCTGTAATGCAAAACAGTGATAGAAATGCAAAACATATGGACATGGTGACACATTCAGTTTCAGTGACAGTCATAAAGAGTAGTTAGGTGGGAGTCAGAATCAGCACATAAAAGTATGAATAATTCTTGATTTGGTGTGTTGATGTGGGCCCAGGACCAGAAATGAGATACAATACTGTGGGAATGAGAACCTAGTAGTGGCTGGAATATTCATTGGTGTTACAACAGTATGTGTAGTGTGCCAGGAAACCATTGTTTCTGTTCAAACCACTGTCAGCTGACTGGATCTATCCTAGTGTTTCAATGCTTCAATGCTTAATATGGGTGGAAGGGGCAGACTAGGGTACTGGGGAAGATCCCCAGTAGCCAATGACTTATTGGTCCTGTCCGCATCCTAAAATGGGTATTATGTCTCTGTTCACACTCCCAGACATGGAATATTTTTAAAAAGAAAAAAATCCCACCATAATCCTGCTTCTTCTCTTCCCCTCTGCCAGGATTATGCCAGTGCCATTGGATACATCTGAGGCTCTGACACTGGCACATTCCAAGCACATGCTTACAGTCATAATGCTAGGGCAATTTTAACTCTAGTTCTGGGATATTCTTTTCTTTTTTTCCTTTTTTTTTAAAAAAGCAACAACTAGCTAAACTGTTTCTATTACATCTTGCCTTTTACCATAATGCCAGTTTTGTCAAGTGCCAGTTGAAACCATTAAATCTAAAATGATAAATAACTAAATAAATAAGCTTCCCTGGTAGAATTTAATATGCAGTTTAATTTGTGCAGCCAAATGGATCTGCAAGGCAAAAAATACACTCTGTGAATGGAAAAATAATTCATCATGTTTTAGAATTGATTACTTAACTGCTCAATAGTCAAGATACTACTTTTAAGAGGGTCTCTCACTTGTGAAAATGGCAGGAAACAATTTTAATTAGCATGCCTTAGCTGTGCAATCAAGCACAGATGACCTTGTGTATATAAACTATTTTTTTCTCTTTTGCTGTTTCCTTCACCAATTGGTAGTTACTTAATATCAAAACTGCAAGCTCTGGGGCCCTTTCACAGGGTTCATCTGGTACATCGATCCAGGGTCTGGAGAGCCAAGAGCAGGGTGACCATATATCCTCTTTTCCCCAGACACGTCCTACTTTTCAACCTTCTGTCCAGGGAGAATCCCAAAATGTCCTCCATTTTGAGCATGATTAAGAAGCATGAATTTACACTATAAGCATGTCTTTGTCATGTCCTCCATTTTTTTCCTTGAATATATTACATTCGGCAGTGTCTTGTCCTCCTTTGCAGTTAGGACATCTGGTCACCCTGGCCAAGAAGGAGACGGTGATTTTTTGTAAATTTTTTCTATGCTACTTTTAAAGACCAAAACCTAACTCCAATTGCTAGCCCCACCTACAGGAGATCCATTTATGCAAATGTAAATGTATTATGAAGCAATTGCTTTAATGGATCATCTTTACTTGGGGCTAGAAATTGGATTTAGATCATCTCCTCACAACAATCACATAATAAACAGCTCTCTAGCTATGGAGATATCTTCTTCACAATGTAATAAATATGTCTGTATGCATGTCTGTTTAAAAATTAAACAAAAAAAAAATAGAGGCAAGTTAAACAATAGAGCCTGGCATCCTATTAGTCAGTTACAATGTTGTAAGTTAGGTCTGGGACAACATAACTTCTTCGTATTCTCATTTGTGAATGTGGCACTAGTGCCAGGATCACAAATGAATATTTTAGGAGATTACTGCACAGGCTTTTAATCCGACTGCATCCTAACAGGGTGCAGCCAGGAGATGGGATGCAGGTGGGAATTATTACACATAATTTGCCACCAATTCCACTGCTGGGAGCTTTATGACTTTGAAAAGAGGCTTGCTGAGCACTCCTGGGACCTGGGCTGCAGCCTGGCTGCACTTGGCCAGCAAAATTGCATGTGAATTACATGTGATAATTCCTACCTGCATCCTACCACCCGGCTTTAAAAGCCAATGTGATAATCTCTTTAGAGTATGACTCTGAAATCCACCTTAAAACCCAGTTAGCCATGTGGAGTGATGGAGGTCTGTGCTGGCAGAAAGCAGGGTGCTACAGCATGATACAACTGAAACTTTCCCATCAAGGATGACGTTGCTATGAAAAGTTGTGACAGGTTATCACAGGGGTCCCTGCTTCAGCTCCTTGTAGCATTGCTTGCTGGCTGGAAGGGGCTGATCATATCATCCAGCAGTGCCCCAGCCACCAGCAAAACAGACTTCTGTCACGTTTAACTGCTGACTGGTTTTTAAGGTGGGTTTTAGGGATCAGATAAGGACTTAAACTGTAGCTACAACATTGGGGCTACATGTTTGATGCAGGATCTTGGCCAAAATACACCAGCACTAAGGGAAAAGAAACTAACAAACTAGTTCTGAATCCTATTGGTTAGGGCCAACGAGAGTAGACCTATTGAATCAATTATTGTTGGTGATTGATTCAACACATAAGTAAATCCCATTGATTCCAGGTGCATCTACCATGGCTCCATCCTACATAATCCTGGGATTTGTAGTTTTGTGTGGAACCAGCACTCTTTGGAAGAGATAGCTAAAGATCTTGTAAAACTACAGACCCCAGGATTCCATAGGATGGCACTACAGCAATTAAAGTGGTGTCACATTGCATTATTTCTACACTGTAGATGCTTCCTCAGTCAGAGTACTTTAGTTGGGATTAATAATAGGAGCTATGCCATAATTTTATGTTGCAACATTTAAATTTAGTAACAAATGAGATAAAAAGCTGAATAGATTTGACAGAAAGTGAGGGTTCCCCCTCCTTTTTAAAATTCCTGTGTGTTACGGGAAGGGTACATTTAAGGAAAAAACTTCAGGGACAAGATTTGCCTAAGATGTAATTTTGCCCTTATGGGCAAACCAGATGTATTGTGGGAGAAATATGGCCTGTGTCTTGATTTGTGTGTCTCTGTGTGCATATGCAATACATTTGCAGTGGACTCCATATTTGATTAGAATAATGGTGTTGAAGCAGTAGCATGGTGTTTTTGCTGCATGAGAAAACGTGCCAGGTTTTTTCCTCCCTGAATGGGAAAAGTGACAGTGATCCCCCCCCCCCCCCTCACCAGTAGAGACAAAAACAAATGGGGACGGAACATACTGATCAGTAAAAAAGCTCAAAGAAAAGATCCCTTATTCCTACATTACAGCTTCGGTTAAGCTTCCTGTACCTTTGGTTGAAGTAAACTAAGCAAAGACCCTCAGCAGGACACAGATTATGTATCTCTCTATCTTGACCCTTTAAAAACAACAACGAATAGTCAATACACACACACACACACGCACAGAGAGAGAGAGAGAGAGACTGTTTTCTCCTTTATATGAAGTCTGAACTCTGGGTTCATATTCCCCCATATTGTCCAGATTTGGATTCTTGTCTCATGCAAATATCTGTTTCACAGTCATGGAAAAAAAACAACACCACTGACTGCTGATGTAGATAGATGTAGAAATGAGGATAAAACAACATTTCTAAATAAATATTAAATATAAGGAGATGTTACTTGAGGGGATTTAACAGAAAGATAAGTGAAAGCTGAATGTGCAATACATATTTCTATCTAGGGCTGCGTGAACATATCAATCAGTTATGCTCCAGGAAAGAGCTTTTTCACTATGAATGATAGATGTTTTGAATGGCCTACAGGTCAAAGTTGATGGTGCAAGGATATAAGGGTCACCTTAGAAGCAATTAGACTTGATTCTCCTGGGGGAAAGTGAGAAGACTGGCCCAATTCTCTTTCCAGTACATATTGTAGCAGCCAAGCTTGTTGGACTGAGGAGCAATTGACCTGGCAGGATAAGAAGACTAATGCATGGCCCAGCGGCTGGAACAGAAATGAGTTGTGGGAAAACAGTCACACTCACAGCCACAATTTCAGTGCTGTTTTTGCATGTCATGATAAAATCATGGTTTATTCTGATGTGCCAGAGCTTGGAAAAGTAATTTATTTTTGGACAACAGCACAACAGAATTGCACAACAGTATGGCCAGCAGCCATGCT
Source organism: Phrynosoma platyrhinos (assembly GCA_020142125.1). NCBI lineage: Eukaryota > Metazoa > Chordata > Lepidosauria > Squamata > Phrynosomatidae > Phrynosoma > Phrynosoma platyrhinos. The sequence goes on from CM034703.1 coordinate 83,816,709, forward strand.
GGGTGGAGGATTGTTGGAGCAGACACTATGGAACAGACACAATTACTCTGAATATAGCCATAACTGTGAAAAATGTGAGCGTAAAACATCTTTTAAAGTGACTATACATTTTCCAGATAGCCATGTATTTCATATTTCATGATGGCCATGCAGGTAGTTTTTAATGGCCAAGGCAGCATTCAGATTTGTGATACATGAGCACACCTTATCAATATATATGTTTTACTTATATGTTCTACTGCCAAACTAATTTCTTACTGATCTCGATGATTTCAAGTCACTCAGTGATGCAAAATGGCATAATTCAAGCAATGTTATATCACCAATAATGTTGCCTTAAAACTGTCATCTTAACAGCAGCCATTCTGCTAGACTGCATCAGGAGAAGTGGGAACCATTTCATAAATGGAGTGTGGCGACCTCATGCTTGCTGCCCCCATGTTGTCCTTATGCCGCCCATCCAAACAGATGGTGGGTGGCCTCAGGGTGCTTCCTTGGTGCAGCATTTAGACACGCTGCACCAAAGGAGTGCAGAAAAGCCACGGCTGCGGTGGAAAGGGTGGCTTTTTGCCACTCCAAATAGGAGTGGCATTTGCCAGTTCTTTTTGGAGTGACAAAGTGCTGGATTGGGGCCGTGGTATGTGGTTGCTGCGGCCCATATTCCAGCGCTCCTAGGCCATCTGTAGAGCCCCACTGTCAATGTTATGTGGGCTCTTTACTACTTCCAGTATCAGAGGAAGTATGACTGTATATGGAGACATGAGTTAGTGGATGCTATTGCCTTAATATTTTACTTGTGGCTTCCTGTAAACATTTGTTTGACCACTGTGAACAAAATGTTGGACTTTGATCTGATCCAGCAGGATTCTTGTTCTGTTCTCATTATTTGAACATAGCATTCCTCTTAGCAGTGCTGTACAAAAGTGGTGATAAAATTATAGGATCTAAATAACAAAAAGGGTACCTAAATAGAAATCTCTGAAGCAACCAGTGGTGTCAGTAGGGTTGGTGTCACCTGGTGTGGTAAATCATGGTACCACGCCCCCGTTGACCTCCTTCCATATACAACACCATAAAGAGTCCTTAGTCATGTTTTTTGTACTAATGTTGTTCATAAATCGTAATTTCCCATGTCACTGAATGTAATGGCAATAGTTGTGACATAAAAAGGTAAAGGTATTCTCCATCGACAAGGTTGTCAAGGCGTGTCTGACCATAGGGGCAGTGCTCATCTCTGTTACTAAGGGGGGTTGCAGACTGCCAGAAATAGTGCAAATAGAGTCCACTTTAAGGGTTAGGGTTAGGGAATCATGGGAATTTTTTTCCCCTGAGACATTGAGTCTTCTCTGTCAGAGAGCTCTGTTGCCACAATAAAATACAGTTCCCATGATACCCTAACCCTAACCCTAACCCTAACCCTAACCCTAAAAGTGGACTCAATTTGCACTATTTCTGGCAGTCTGCAACCCCCCTAAGCTGAAGAGCCAGCATTGTCAGAGACTACTCTGTGATCATGTGACCAGTATGTTTGCACAGAACATTGTTTACCTTCCCAACAAAGTGGTACCTATTTATCTACTTGCATTTGCATGCTTTTAAACTGCTAGGTTGGCAGAAGCTGGGACTAATTGTAGGAGCTCACCCCATCATGCAACACCCCGGCCTTGAATTGCCAACCTGACGACTTTGCAGTCAACAGTCAGTGTCTTAACCACTTGAGACACTGCAAAATTATTTTTTTTAATTTTTTTTTTAAAAATTGAGCCACTGCAAAATTGAGGCACTAGCAAAATTAAAATTATGCCTTTAAATTACAATATCATAGTGTACAGCCTAAATGTATTTACAGGTACATAATTTCATGTGGTTAAAGTAAAAATTTGGTAAGATGTGATGTTTTTAAAGAAATTTGAAAAAGAATTTTTTAAAAATTAAATTTTAAAAATTTATTTAAAACAACAACAACCTCTTAGCCTCTCCTTCCTCTTTCCACTGAGCCTCACCCAATTCCTTATTATGAAAACCACTGTGGGGGGAAGCAGACGGGAGCTTCCCGTGCGCCGCGGGACGGTGCGCCGCTGGACCGCGGCAGCCGCACCGCGTTGCACCGTCGGCGACTCTAAAAGGAGCACCAAATTGGCGCTCCTTTTAGATTTCAGGGAAAGTGCGCCCTAAAAGCAGTGGGTGCACTTTCCCTAACTCAAACGCTGCGGTGCGTCCGGTCGCCGCAGCATGAGGTCATCCCCGGAGCGCCGGCTGTGCGAAGGGCCAGCGACTCCGAGGGCGACCTCGGGAAGAGGAAGGGGCGCCGCTCGTGCGGCTGCCCCTCCTCTTCCAGGCCCGGAAGACGGCTCTATTAGCAGTCTGCCGAGGCCCTGTGTTTCTTCTTTTCATTCCCTGAGTAGAACACTGTATGATTGTCTGATTCAAAGTGGCCTATTCCTGTCCAATTAAACTCATTCACCCCCAGTACTGCTATGTTCATGCATTCCATTTCCATTTTTAATATGTCTAGCTTCCCTTGGCTCATGCTCCTTACATTCCATGTTCCTATTTTATGTATAATGCTGCTTTGGATGACATTTGCCTTCCTAAGGGGGTCTGCTATTTGTCTTGTTATGTTTTTTATGCCCTTGGCTACTTGCCAATGTGATATCCCTTTGTTTCTCCCTCCTTCCCTTTTTGTAAATGCTCTGATCCTGCTTGTGTCTCACTTGGGGTGTCTCATCATAGGGTTTACTAGGTGATGTGGTTACACAAGGAGGGCCATCTACACCTCTCTGTGTGAAGTGCCAACCAATATTAGCTATGGTGTCACAATTCACTCCTGTCAGTGATGCCCACTGCTACTACTGCTACTCAGTAGCTGTTTGTCTCCCTATATTATTCCTCCCATTGTTATTTGTTTGCTTTCCTACCCATTCCCTTATGCCTCCCTGGGTTTCCCTCCTTCCCTTCCCTTCCCTTGTGTCCTCCCTCCTTTAGTCCAATCCCATCCCCATCTCCTCCCACCTTTAGTTTTTTTCACTTCTTTCTCTGTGGTTGGGGGAGGGCAGAGATGCATAGTTGCCATCTTTCTTCCTCCACTCACTTGCCTGGTCCTCTGGCAGTGCTTGCTCCTTTCTTGGGGTTTTGGGGAGGGCAGAGATGGCTGGTTGCACTCCACTCACCTGCCTGTTCTCCAGCAGTGCTCTGTTCTCTGGCTCAGCTGGGGGTGGAGAATGGGCTGAGTTGGTGCTTTGCCCCACTTTCCCCTGCTTCCCTTGGGGGGTGGTAGATGGAATCTTTTCCCACCTCTTCCTGTTTTTTCACTGTTATTTCACATACATGGAGAGAGAAACCCCAGAGGTTCAAGCGGGGTTCAGGAAAGGAAAAGGCACTAGAGACCACATTGCAAACATACAATGGCTAATGGAGCACACCAGGGAATTCCAAAAGAAAATCAGCATGTGCTTTATAGACTATACCAAAGCCTTTGATTGCATAGATCATGAAAAGCTATGGAACTCCCTTAAAGACATAGGAGTACCAACACATCTGATAGTCCTGATAAGGAATCTGTACTCAGGATAAAAGGCTACTGTCAGAACAGAACATGGACAAACAGAATGGTTCCCAATTGGCAAAGGGGTCAGACAAGGCTGCATCCTCTCACTCTATCTGTTCAACTTGTATGCGGAACATATTATGAGAAAAGCAGATTTGGACACAGAAGAAGGAGGAGTGAAAATAGGAGGAAGGAATATCAACAATCTAAGATATGCAGATGACACCATAATACTAGCCAAAAACCTCACAGACCTGGAACAACTACTAAGGAAGATCAAAGAGGAAAGTGCTAAGGGAGGCTTAATATTGAATATAAAGAACACAAAAATAATGACCACAGAGGACCTTCACAAGTTCAACCTGGACAATGAAAAAATAGAAATAGTAAAAGAATTCCCACACCTTGGACCAAACATAGAAATGGGGACTGCAGTCAGGAAATCAGAAGAAGATTAAAAATGGGGAGAGTGGCTCTGAAAGAACTAGAAAAAAATGCAAAGACATGCAACTCAGCACAAAAGTTAGAATCATACAAGCCATTGTATTTCCTATTACCATATATGGATGTGAGAGCTGGACATTAAGAAAAATGATAGGAAGAAAATCAACCCATTTGAGATGTGATGCTGGAGAAGAGTGCTGAGGATTCAATGGACAGCCAAAAAAACAAACAAATGAGTTCTAGAGCAGATTAAGCCGGAAACCTCCCCAGAAGCCAAGATGAGAAGGGAAGACTCACTGGAAAAGACAATAATGCTGGGAAAGGTGCAGTGAAGTAGGAAGAGAGGAAGGCCGCATGCTAGATGGATGGACTCTATTAAGGAGGTCACGGATATGAGGTTGTAGGAATTAAGCAGAGCAGTGGAGAACAGAGGGTCTTGGAGATGTCTCATCCATAGGGTCACCATAAATCGAGATCGACTCAAGGGCAGTTAATAACGAAACAAAATGGTTTATCTGTTTTTTAATTTTTTTTAAATTTTACTATGTTTTTAAATCAGTTTTGTAGTTTTTTTTAGTGTTTTAAATTGGTTTTTAAAAAATTTGCTTGAACTTTTTGTAAATGTTTTAATATGTTATTGAAGCCATCTTCTGAAATAAAATAAAGTAAAATAAAATAAAAATATAGCAAATAATTCAGTAAGGAAAGACAGTTTGGGCATATTATAGTCTAGTTAAAGTTTTCAGACGAGAAAGGCAGCATCCTAACTTCCTCCTCCGCCAGATCCTGAATGTGATATGTTACTTGTGTTTCATCTGCCTGGTGATATTACATTTGTAAAATGTGTGGGTATCTTTTTCATCCATGCTTGTTGTTGGAAACTTTGTCACAACTTGCATAGCAGCTATGAAAGTGTGTGCATGGCAACTGATATCGAAATAAATAGTCTTGTAGTCAGACCCAGTAAGCTTAGCCTGGGAGGACCACTTGGCAGACTGTTTGAAGATGAGTGGGTTTGACCCATTAAGTCCTAAATCTATTGTTTAATCATGGTCTATCAGACTGATTATGATGGGATAGCTGTAAAACCTCCCAACTAGTTTTCTGCTTTCTATATATGAGAAGGAAGAAAAGTTGTGACCAAAACGTTTAACTAATTTTTAAAACTTGTCCTCTGGCTTATTTTTGGCTGCAGTAATACAGGGTGCAGGATAAGGCATAAGAAGACCCATACTGGATCAAAACAAAGGACTATCTGGTCCGGAATTTTATTCAGTCACCAGCCAGCTGCCTATGGGAAATCTGCAAACTGGACTAGTACTGCATGTTCCCTCTCAGTTCCCTAAGAAACTGATTTGCAGAGGCACATTGCTATTGCTATTGGAGTTGAAGACCAGCCTTCATGCAGAGACACTGATTCATTTTAGTTGGGCTTTACTTTTATCATCAACCTAGTTTGAGCTCATGTTGCTGGGGAGACAAGAACAGTTAAATTGATTTCAGGAGGCTATAATATTTTGTTTTCATTTCATCTCATGCACACTTTGCCATTCTGTTGGCAAGTGTTAAAATGTATCTTCCCACATGAGGGCATCAGAGCTGTTCCAACAAATTAAAGGACTGATTCTTCACTCTGAGATCAGGAGAAATTGGAATACATGAGGTGCATACGTTCTTAGAAGCAGCTTCTAGTTTAAAATTTAGGTGCATCTGCCCATTTTCCATGCAGGAAGGAAAACCTTATAAAAACAGTTTACATCCTCTTTTTGCTAGCTGTGATAGCTGGATATGGATCCATATATACTGCCAGTATGTGCAGAGTTTAAAACTGTCCTAGATGGCCACTAATATGTCACTAGTAGCAAATAGCTACAAATGACCTCTTATTTAAAACATGGAAGTTCTGGTCTCTGACACAGCAAATAAAAGTAACTGAACTAAGTGATATTTACTTTTAATTGCTGGCTGCTAGTGTAGCTGCACTGAGAAAATGTGTACATACAGGAAGGTGTCATAAGTAAAACAGACAGGACATTAAAAGAAGACAGTCAAGAGCGATGAGGGATTGGCCAAGGCCTGTATATTTTCTCAGGTTTCACTTCTACTTTAGGTCCTTTAGACATGAACCTCTTCATTTTACTGTAACTGTGGCAATCTTCCTCAAACTAGTGCCCTCCAGATATGTTGAACTACAACTCCCAGCATCCCAGACTATTGGACATGCAAGCCAGGGGTGATGGTAAAGGAAGTCCAAAATATTAGGATGTTGAATTGTTGAAGACACATCTGTAGTTGAGATTAGCAGGGACCAGAAAGAAGTGTGTCATCAATATGTGCTCTGATTTATGGTTTACCACCTGAACATATAGTATCACACATGTGTTGAACCAGGGTTTGGGAGAAGTGCTTAGCTATTTGAGGTCCAGTACACCTGTATCTAGCCAAAGCAAGGGCAATGATGGTGGAGGACTGAGACATCCTGTTTAATGGATGAATGTTAGTTACTCAGCTGGAGCAGTTGTTAACATCTGTGGCGCACTTATTTTTGTTGCTTAAGAATAATTGTGTTTCCTGTAGTTAGATGTGACTTTGATCAGGTGCATCTGATATATCTGTTGCTGAATAGCAGGGATCTTGACACCATTGTCTGTAGCTTTAAGGATTGTCAGCTGGAGAGCCCTACTTGACAGGGCTGCCTATGAACATGATTTAGAGTACATATGGCATCATTTACATCTAGGATTCAGTGTGTGTATCTGCTCCTGGGTTTAGCTCAGCTTCACTATGGAAATGATAGATTTAAATATTCAGTTCCCAAGGGTGTCTCTCCCTCTTTTCCAGGCTTTAGGTGGATGACTACTTTTAAAACCCCATAAAACAACACATGCACATTTTGTGCCTTTATTTAAACGTAAGACAGATAAACAAGAAAAATGCAGAATCAATTGCAAATATTTTGGAAAGCTGCTCTGGGACAGGTTGGCTGGTTGTACTCAGTGTTGTAGGCAGACAACTTTATAATTTTTTTGCAACTTGTTGTTGTTGTGTGCCTTCAAGTCAATTCTGATTTATGACAATCTTAAGGTGGGGTCATCTTGTCAAGATTTGTTCAGAGTAGGTTTGGCTTGGCCTTCCACTGAGTCTGAGGGAGTGTGACTTTCCCAAGGTGACTTTCCCATGGTGGCTTTATATGGCTGAGCAGGCATTCAAACCCTGGTCTCCAGAGTCATAGTCCAACAATCAAACCACTACACTACACAATTAGACATGGACTAAATTCTTCCAATTCTGACTTGTGAGATATGTTTTGATTAAGAAAAAAACAAAACAAAAACAAAACCACACAAAAGAGTTCATTATCGAAAGAGCTCATTATTCAGATTGTACAGTTCTTCATACAGCCATTGATGAACTATTGTGCTGAACTGCAGTAGGCTCAGGAGTTGAACCTAAAGGCACCAGATCCCATCTGATCTTGGAAGCTAAACAGGCTCAGCCCTGGTTAGTTATTGGATGGACTAATGAATACCAGGTGCTGTAAGCTATATTTCACAGGAAGGAACTGGAAAAACTACCTCTGAGTATTCCTTGCCTAAGAAAATTCTATGACATTTATGGGGTCACCTTGAATCGACAGGCAATGTGAGTCAGGCATACCCTCACACACCAAAACTGAGGGATACATAGAAACAGAGCTCAGTTACATCCCACACTGATCCCTCCAAGTAGAAGGGACTATATGTCTGTGTTAGGATACTTAAAGTATCTCTTTGTTAAGGTGACAGTTAAGATGATTTGCAAAATAAAATAAAATCTGTCATTACAAGCAGCAAAATTCTATTGCTTATATCAAAGACACTTGAAGAGCTAAAAACTCAAGTATTCAATTCAATTCAATTTATTCGGTCCTTGACCAGTACAAAAATG
>CM034703.1:83840909-83869210 GCA_020142125.1 Phrynosoma platyrhinos
GCAGTTCGAAAGCATGTAAAAGTGCAAGTAGATAAATAAGTACCACTTGGATGGGAAGGAAACTGTGACCTGTGCATTTATGCAGGCCACATGATCACAGAGTTGTCTTTGACAATGCTGGCTCTTTGGCTTAGTAATGGAGATGAGCACCACCCCCTATGGTCATCCTTGTCAAAAAGGAAACTACCTTTACCTTTACCTTTACCTTTACCTTTACCTTTACCTTTACCTTTACCTTTACCTAATCACGACCAGAGTTAGGTAGATATGAGTTAACTGTACTAATATACTTGATTCAAATATGGAGAGACATTGGTGTTTATCAGGGCATTAGTATATATAGTTCAGCACTGAGTACATTAGTTAGCACAATCTTTCTAGCTCTTTCCAATCATATATGAACATGGCAGGAACTGAATCTTTTGTCTTGAAAGCATGCACTCCACCACTGAGTTATATTCCTTCTCTAGGAAAGACAACCAATGCATAAGGCAACACGGCCACAGAGAAATAGGTAGTGAAAGCACGGTTTGGCAAAATGAGAAAATAGCCATGAGCTTGCATCATCATGTATGCTGCCCTGACTAAGAATGACAGCACCAAAATAAATAAATAAATAAATAAATAAATAAATAAATAAATATAATCTGTACAGAGAGAGTATTCCTCAATCAGGACACATGCAGAATTTGGATAAATTACATTTTGAATTACAGTTTCCAGAGCTGCCCCCAGCCATTAATGTTGAGTGGATTTCCTGTAAGCATGGAGGTCCTCAATGAGTAAAGACAGCTTCCAACATAATTAGAAAGATTTCAATAAACACAGAATAACTTTTCCATATTAACAATTGAATGCTATTAAACCATTAAATAAAGGAACTTGAAATACTATTTTACTAATAAGTAAAATCATCATCATCATCATCATCATCATCATCAAATAAGCAGTGCAAATCTCTTCTATAGACAAAATTTGGTGGCAGAAACAGGACTACATGAAGTCTTTCTTCACCATAAAGGTTGAGCATCTCTTATCTTAAATGCTTGGGACCAGAGGTGTTTTGGATTTCAGAAGTTTTGTGATTTTGGAATTTGCACAAACTCACCTAATGAGACACTTGGAGAAGACACCCAAGTCTAAATACACAATTCATGTATGTTTGACATACATCTTACAAACATAGCCTGAATGTAATTTTATAAAATGTTTTTTTTTAATAATGTGTGTATGGAAGAAAGTTTGTGAACTATCAGAAAGCAAAGCATTGCTATCTTAGCCACCCATGATTTTTTTTTTGGTTTTTGGAGTATTTTGGATATTAGAATTCTGGTTAATGGAGACTCCTGTATGGAGCCCCTCTAGATGAGAAAAGGGTCTCAAGTTTTGTTCCTGTGCAAACCAATTTTATTTTGGAGATCCACATGTTTTTTTTCATACAAAAGTATTTCTTGGGAACTCCTGGCATTACCAAGGAATTTACATTCCTATTTCTCAGGTCAGCTTAAATTATCCCAGTATTTTCTTAAATGAGATGTGTATCTACTTATTATCCTGGAACTACCTAAAATGGCTGCTGGCAGTAAAATACAGCTATTGTTTCTAGCATAGAGATTTAACAGAATTCAAGCAAAGAAAAAGGAAAGTTTGAACCAAAACAAAATGATCCTAAAATTTATCAAGTGTAAAATTACTAAAACACTTTAGCACTTTGACTGTAACTCCTGAATGACAATAAAGAAAACTTAGTAGGAATGGATGAAAATCACATCCACAAACTTTTCTTTTTCCTGGTGGAAGAACTCACAATTAAAGTGTGGTGTGTTTTGTAGCCTGTTGAAAAATTTCCTTCCTTCCTTCTTTCGTTCTTATGCGAGTACCATCCCAGGATCTCTAGTTAGCATGACCAGTGGCCTGGTATAATTTTTCCAGGGTCTGCATTGTGAGATGACGTTCCCAACCATGCATATCCATAGGTTGGCGTCTATAAATTTTAATGGACCTAAACCTATTTCTTAATTGTTTCTCAGGTTTGTATTCTTGGATTTGGCTTCTGGCTGGCAACCAAAACAGTGCTATTCTGTATTGCATTAGGTGTTTGAAACTACCATTTTTACTGTTTTGAATCTGGATTCTAGACTGTTTTAAGACTATTTTTTGCAGACTGCCAGAAGAAGTTCAAATTGAGTCCACTTTAACGGCCCTGACTCAGTGCTAGGGAATCATGGGAACTGTAGTTTATTGTGGCACCAGAGCTCTCTGACAGAGAAGGCTCAATGTCTCAGAAAAAAAATACAATTCCCATGATTCCCTAGCACTGAGCCAGGGCAGTTAAAGTGGACTCAATTTGCACTATTTCTAGCAGTCTGCAAAGGCCGTTAAAGGAGTATTTTGATGTGTTTAAAATATTTTTATCTTTGCATTGTTTTAATTGGTTTTTATTTGTTAATTGCCTAGGGAGTCCTTGTTGGAGGTGATACAGAAATACTTAAATAACAACAACAACAACAACAATAAATATTTTACTTCCATTCCTGCAGTTGAAGGTCTTCAGAAGAGGAAAACATAAGAAAGAACACTATCAGATCTTTTCCAAATCCCCCTGCCTACTATACTCACTGATGAAAGCACACATGCTAACTTTGCCAAGGATTTATGAGCTCCTGAAGTTTCTATGAATGCCTGTTGCTAGCCAGGAAACTGGGTCAAGCACTTGTTCTACAATGAAGATGATCTTTTGATGCATCTCAGCAGCAGGCTTTCATTTAACAGAAGTCTTGTGGCACAGGTTTCTCACAAATTGAGCCTCATGCTGCAAATATTATTTCTTTCACTTTGAAATCCCCTCATTTTTATTTGCTGCTTCTAACTCTCTATTAAAGTTTCTCATGATTAATTTGCTAGTTTAGCTGATAGAGTTTTAAATTATTGATGCCTATTATTTATATTATTATTAATATTACTAATCACTTACACCTTCCCTCTCTTGAAGTATGTTTACACCAGCAATTCTCCACCAGTATGCTATCTTCCTACCAAATAAGGATACACCCAGAGGAAAATAATGGCTATTGTCCTCATTTAGTTAGTATCCCCTGCCTTCATAGATTTTATTGCTAAAGGGGAACTGTCAAAACAAATGGAAAACCCAAAATGCTGGTGTTTGACTCCAATCTGGATCAGAACCCGATGATACTGTTAGACTATGGGTGGGTTATACAGTCAAAGGTGAAATGGAGAGATGTGTGTGTGGAATTTTCCTCATGGAAACATCTAAAAAATCAAAGTGAATCTAAACACCAGATGGCTACACAGACATAAATATAAACTTTCCCAAAGATACAACTCATAGACACAGATTTTGTTATGGGAAACAAAAAACCCCAAAGAGATAACAATACATCAGCATCATGAGATCATAAAAAAGGAGTCACATGGGAGATGATAGACAACAAGGGGCTGGGTTAATACACATCATACAGACATTATCCAATCAACATAAGGTTAACACCCAAAGTTGGAGTATGGGAAGGGCCTAGAGAATCCTTTGTCTACAATGTTTATATTTACAAACACAACAGTGTGTGAGTGTCTGACAGTGGTTTTAACCATGGAGCTTTTGGCTTGTAGTTTTTTAGTATGTTTATACTGCATTATAATGTAACTCCTGGATTTGGAAGCATGGATCTGTTCTTTCTTCTTAACTTTCAACTGCAACAAGTTGGGATCCTATGCTTTTGGGATTGTTAAAGATGTAATCTTTCATGGCTGAACTGGACAAGTTCATCACAATGGATTTTGCTTATCTTAATTTTGTTTTATATGCACTAATAAAACTATACTTTTGGACTTTACAATGTGTCTTTTTGACTGAGAAAGACAGGATCCTGAAGAAGAGAAGCTGAGCCAGTTGATGGTAAGAGATACAAAGTGGCTGTAGAGCACAGCAGCCAGCTTGTCCTACAGATTTTACTGGGTGTCAAGGAGCATCACTGCAACACCCATCATCCACACACTGACAGATACTTGATGACAATTAGAGACCTGATGATAGCTGATGATATGGGATGATACTAGTGAGAGTTTCTGTGTAATTCTGCACCATGCCCTCCAACCTTCTTGGTTTGGCAAGGATAGCCCAAGTTAATCCTTTTCTGTTCCACTTCCTCCAATGCTTTTGAAATTTCCCAGTTTGTCTCTCCTCTCAATTTTACCCTTATTCTATAGGTTACTTTAGTCAAAATAAGTCAAAGTGCAAAAGTAGTTTGCATCAATTAACTCAGCCGGGGGGGGGGGAGGGCAGTGGTAAGGAGGTGGATGTGTAGGCTTTGGCAAAAGCAAAGTGCTGCAGCCTCCTCTAGTGTAAATGTCTCATTAATAACATTTGCCATCTTGACCACACCCTGATATTGCTTGGCCATATAAGTCCCAGTTTTCTCTCTGAAAATCTCTGAAAAGCTGAAGGGAATGTAGTCCACAAAAGAAATTTGTCCAGACACCTTAGTCTTTCAGAATTTGGGAAACAAAACTCATTGCGACAACAACAGGAATTCAAAACTTAATCTGATGAAGTGTTATAATTAGTGGGCCACCTTGCTTACAATAGCTCCTTCTTTCTTGACCCATCGTAAACTATGCTATACTATTTTAAGGAAATTTTAAAATGCTCCAATAAATGCAAACAAAACAAAATAAAATCAAATCTTGGTTCTGATGACAATTCAAAACTCCATATGCCCCCTGAATATCATAGTGTCCTGACTGACTTATTACATGGCGCCTCTCCTTCCAAAAAGAGGAAAAGAACATAATGGATCAGTAAGGAAAACAGAGAAATAAGGGAGGGGGATCATGTTGCTCAGTCTGAATCATTTCAGTGTTTTATTGAAAAATGTTACATTGTATGTTCATCCTTTGCAACTTTTGTGCACTAAGATTTTCCCCTTCCTATGAAACGTCTAAGAATGTTTAATCCTGTCTATCACGTTTCCATTTTTTTAACCAAAAAGAGCTACTTTTGAAAGAGATTGTCATGCCTTTTCAAGTAAAAAACAAAATGAAATAAGCAAATATATCAGTCATGCTGTTTAGAAATCAAAATAAACTTTTCCACTCTATTCAGCCCTTGGAGTGTACACCTAAGAGTGCTGAATCATAACACATTGCAGTGTTGCTATGTCTGTTTTAGACTAATGAAAAGGAAATGATGCTGCTTAGATATGCATCTGAGAAGGAATGTTTTATTCAAGCATCTCCTTAACTGTGATACAAATGAAAGCACTGAACAGCAGGCACTGGGGTATATTTCTTTTGAGACCAGGGTATAAATGTAGTTAAAAATTCCCCAAAACAACAAGATAAAATGAGTTCATAAAACTGTAAACTACAAATATGTTGTAACTTTAATATCCAGCCAGGATAATGAAATAAATTACTATTAACTGAATGCTTAAATTCTGGCTATATGGCGACTCCATTTGGATGTCACCATTAAACAGTAATGGATGTAATATGTTGAAGTTACGGAGATCTGACTCCTGAAATAAACATGCCAGGTCACTGTGCATCCAGTTCAAAGGTGAAGGAATATTTAATTTCAGAGACATACAGCCTGTGCAGTCACGGTGTCTATTACTTGAGTATTGATTAAAGTTTTAGTAGAGAAGAGAATAAATGGAATATATTCAGCTGCTTCTCACAGTTTTTGCAAATCTATGTCCCCTGAGCTTTTTAGATTCAACCTGTTCCAGACAGCTGGCAGTCTTTACTGTCAGCTGCCTCAGTTTTAAAAATAAAATAAAATCTGCCATTATGGATACCCCTGGCTGCATTAATCTGGGTGTGCTCCCAGGTAGAAAGGAGGGAAGGCCTGATAAACTGGATATTGGGATGGTTACAGCAGTTTTCCAGCATGCACACTTTCCCCCTTCAGTTAGTAGATTATAATGGGAATGGGGAAATGATCACAAAGATGACACCAAAGGAGAGTTTTGTTGTGAAAACTCATTTCATGTTGCTATTTGCTGTGGGGAGGTAAACTTCAGTCAGCAGCTGCAGCAGGGGGAAGCTTGATCTGAATCAAGACCATGTTAGGTATAAAGAGCTAAAGTACCACTACACACTAGAACAGTAATGGTGAACTTTTTAGAGGCTGAATGCCCAAACTAAAGGGTCTTCCGGCACCTGGTGTTACCCAGTGCCAGTGCCGGGACTTCTACCTGGGGGGTGGGGGGGGGGAGGCAGGACTTCCAGGACAGAATTTCTTGCCCCCATCCTCTCTGGCCTTCAGTTGCCTCTCCAGAGACAGCTGCAAGCCCAGGGGGGAAAGGGGGAAGAAGAGGAAGAGGTGTGCATCTGTTCCTTCTCCCACCCCTGCACCATCCCCAACCTTTCAGCTGCATCTGGAGAGGCAGTTGGAGGCTGGGGAGGGTCAGGAAGGAGGAGGAACAGGTGCATGCCTCTTCCTCCTCCTCCCTGCCCTCTGTGTATGGGGGGAAATGGCTTCATGGGCCATCTCTGGCACATCTCCATAGGTTCGCCATCATGGCACTGGAACCTTGTGGTTCAATCAGGTTGCATAATTTTACACTGTCATGGGCCATGGGCTGCTGTTGCTCCCAATTACAACATAGTCCTGATCCAGATCTCCCCTACCCCCTTGGCTGTTATTGTTTTAAAGTCTCCCTGCCAAAAGTTACTCACATCACATATAGAGGTATGGAGAATAAGTAGCCCTTCCAATTGTAAGTGTTATAGTGAAATAATCATAGTTAGTAGTTTCTGGATTTCTGAATTATTTACTGTCAATAATCCTGGTGTAAATTATAAACTTACTTTATTATGTTAATCATGAGTGACACATTAGTATTAAATTAAAAAAAATAAAATTACTTCATTGTTGTTTTTAGTTGCTTTCAAATCAACCTTGACTCATGCTGACCCCATGAATGAGAGACCTCCAAGCCACCCTGTCCTTAACAGTCCTGCTCAGGTCTTCCAGACTCAGGACCATTGAATGAATCTATCCATCAGTAATATAGGCTTCCTCTTATCCTACTGCTGTCTACCTTACCAAGTCTATTCTAATAAGTTATGCCTTCTCATGATATGGCTGAAGCATGATAGCCTTAGCTTGGTCATCTTAGCTTCTAGGAAGAGTTCAGGCTTTATTTGTTCTGGGACTCATTTATTTGTCTCTTTAGTTGTCCATAGTATCCACAGAACTCTTCTCCAGCACCACATCTCAAATGAATTAATCTTTTTACCTGCTTTCTTTACTGTCCAGCTTTCATACCCATACATAGTGATGGGAAATAATTACTACGAATGCCCACTTCCTTGAACAAACTCCTAGATAATACATTAAAATAGCCTCAAGCATTAATCATTACTGAAAAAATAGTGTGGTTGTTCTTCAATGACAACTATAAAAATGACTGCTACTATAAAAATGAATTAGAAGCAACAACTAAATTTTCAATAAATTATTCCCAAATTATTCCCCCCCCCCACCATATGTGGTTGGACTAAAATCACCATGTTCTTTCACTATTGACTAAACTGCCAAGGGCTGATGGGAGTTGCAGTCCAATAACATCTGCATGGCCACATGTTTCCTCAAGAGTGAGAGATACAGTATTGTGCAGTCTCTTGGAATGAGTATTTCTGTTGGATCACTAAATAGTGGCTGAGTTATTAATCTAGCACACCCAAAAAATGATTAATATTAGACTAAAGTGAGAATCAAAGCTGTGAATCACATGCAAATGCTCACTCAGAGCCAAATTTTGAGCTAAAGAATGAGCCGTAGCCTGTCTAATGTGATGGCTTGTTGTATTCTGAAGTGAATACTGTATTCAGTTCTGGGCACCACAGTCCAAGAAGAATATTGACAAGCTGGAATGTGTCCAGAGACACATCAAACATCTTCAAAACAAGTCTTGTGAGGTATGATTGAGGAAGATGGATATTTTTAGCCTGGAGAAGAAAAGACTGAGATAGCTATCTTTAAATATCTTCAGGGATGTCATGTAGGAGATGGAGACAGCTTGTTTTCTACTGCTCCAAAGACTATAACATGAGCCAATGTATTCCAATTACAAGAAAAGAGATTCCACCTAAACACTACTGTAAGAGCTGTTCAACAGTGGAATAAACTGCCTTGGAGAGGATCAATAGTGGAATAGATTGCCTTGGAGTCCCCTTTGAAGGTCTTTAAAGAGAGGTTTGTTGGGCATCTTTCAGTAGTGCTTTAGTTGTGTATTCGTGCATGGCAAGGGGTTGGATGGTCTTTGTGGTCTCTTCCAACTATAAGAACCTATGGTTCTAGGATTATATGAAGGAATACAATTTACTAAGGGGAAAGCATTACTCATGCAGTGACAGAGCAGACAAACACATTTGTAGAGTTGTTGCAATTATTTAATTATTTTATAGCTTGCTTTTTTTTGCTCACAAGAGCAGTTCTCCAACTGCACAGTTTGTGAATCACAGTGATGTAGCTTAATCCACTAAAATGCATATTACTTTATTCTCTGGATACACATGAACTTTTCAGAACTGTGTTATGTATATGGATTTCCAGAATATACTGTTTGGAAAGTAATGCCTTGTTACCTGTTGATGGCAGGGTTATTAGGAGTATTAGCCCAAATCTGAAGACTCTTATGTGATAGCACATATCTCTTTCATTTGAGACTGAGGTTTGTATCATCAGTCTCTCCATTCCTACAATTACAATTGAAATAATAATAATAATAATAATAATAATAATAATAATAATAATAATAATAATAATAGGCAGAATTCACTAAGGCAGTTTTGAAAGTGCAACCTAGAGTTGCAAGTCCATAACTGGTTCATATTCAATATCCCTATGTATTCATTGCTTTAAGAAATATGTAGGTGCTATGAATGGCTCCTGATGGCCACTTGCCAAGTAACAGCTGTTGTGAGCAACAGAGGTCTGTTCCTTTCTCAGTTGTCAAGCAGCTCTGACTTCATGCAAGCAATCTCTAGTACAAGGGGGAACTGTGAGAAGGACCTCAAGTCTGCTTGTTGCAATGGAGATTGTTCATGGGAGAGAGTGGGAAGACCAACGGTTTCCCAATTGACAAGGAAACAGCCCTCCATTGATGGCAATGACTTCTGGCTGGTGAAGATTGGTGGGGAAGTCAGGCAAGGAGATACTACATAACTACATAACTATAGTGATTACATAGCTTACATAACTGACAGAAAATTCCAGCCAATGATAATAATAGTAATAACACCATCATCATTGTCATAATCAGACTCACTTTCTTGTTAAAACACATATGCAACATGAGATTCAATTCCCCCCCCCTAAAGTATCTAATCACTATAAAGGTAACAAAATATTACAAAACAATCAGAGTATGAATAGAAAACAGATTAAAAGTAGAGAAACAAACAAAAACCTGAATACAAGGCATATGTTCTCACATACTTAAAATGATTAAACATAGATATTTCTCTGTACATGGTAGGATATTAATATTATCTCACAGGAACATATTCATAATGATTCTCAGTCACAAAAGAACAACATAATATCTCAGCTTATAATGCAATCCTACATATGCTTACTTAGAAGTATGTGTCACTGAGTTCAGTAGAACTGTGGTGAAACAGGAAATGATAAAGAACATTTGTGTAAACATTGTAAACAGTAAGTAATAATTTTTTTCTTAAAGCCTATACACAATATAGCCACAGAGATGAACCCCAGAGAAGGGTTATCTCACAGAAATATTGCTTGCAAGATATCAGCCAAAATTCTCTCTCCAGGAAAAGGAGGGGACAAACATAGAGAATGAGGTCATCTTAAAGGAGGGAAGTACCAAATGCTCATCTCTTGAGTATTGAAGGCGGAATCTTCTATTAGATAACAATACAAGTGAGCCACCATGGTGTAGTGGTTTGGGTGCTGGACTATGGACGTTATCACACGCGGGCCACAAAGCGAAAAGAAAGTGAAAAAGAATCAATCCAGAAATAAATAGAAATAAACCCTACATTACGGAAATGGCTATCAGACACAAGTAGCATCATTTCGCAATTAAGGAAAGCTCTCCTGGAAACCATATTTGCCATTCACACACAAGTGAGAAAATCCCGTACATGTACTAGAAATGCTCTTCTAGCACATGCGCAATACAGTCGCGGCTGTCACTAGCCGTGGCTGTCACCCCTTCCCAAGTCGTCCTCGGTGCAGCTGGCCCTCCGCACGGCCGGTGCTCCGAGGAGGACCTGCCACCGCAGCGTTCTCCGAGGAGGTCCTCCTTGGAGCGCCGGCCCTGCGTAGGGTCGGCACTCTGAGGAGGTCCTCCTTGGAGCGCCAGCCCCACGTCGGGTCGGCGCTCTGAGGAGGTCCCCCTTGGAGAGCCGGGGCTCCGAGGAGGTCCCCCTTGGAGAGCCGGGGCTCCGAGGAGGTCCTCCTTGGAGCGCTGGTCCCGCACAGGGTTGGCGCTCCAAGGAAGTCCTCCTTGGAGAGCCAGCGCTCCGAGGAGGTCCTCCTTGGAGCTCAGGCCCCGCACAGGGTCGGCGCTCCGTGGAGGTCCCCCTCAGAGAGCCAGCTCTCTGAGGAGGTCCTCCTTGGAGTGCAGGCCCCGTGCAGGGTCGGCGCTCCGAGGAGGTCCTCCTTGGAGAGCCAGCTCTCTGAGGAGGTCCTCCTTGGAGCGCAGGCCCCGCCCCGTGTAGGGTAATGATGGGGAAATGCGCCACAATATGTATTTGGTGATCAGACTTACGGTAAATGCGAAATGATTCCCGTCGCACAATTGCAATTCCTCAAGAAACCGAAATTCAAAAGATCTCGGTTCTTTCCACTTTCTGTCGGGGTTCTGTCGGGGTTCTGTGCGACATCGTGTGGAAACATGGGAAAATAATATGTATTAGGTCAGGATTTGTTTGGATTCTGTTTGGATTGGGCCCCATGTGATAACGTCCTATGACTCTGGAGACCAGGGTTCCATTCTTGACTCGGCCATGGAAACACTCTTGGTGACCTTTGGTGATTCACACGCCCTTAAACCCAGAAAAGCTTTTGATATGTTTACCTTTGGATCACCATAGATCAGAAACTACTTGAAACCACACAACAACAATAGCAAGATACCAATTTAAAACCAGAAGGAAACTCTGTGTTGGGAACATGGAGACTCAAATTCTGTAGCAAAAAGTTAAGACACTTTTGTGGATTTCCACCACATTCACTAAAAGCACAGAGCGAGAGTATAGCCTTGACAGCAACAAAATTACAATTAGTGGTATAGTGTAAAAAGAAGTATGGTAGATCACAATTTTGGGCCTTTTTTTAAAAGCAGCAATCAAGATATCATCTATTCAATATCTGATAGATTCTGTTGGATCCTCTGGCAAGTGATGATGTGATAAGGCAGCTTTCAAGTTTTACTACTGTTTGTGACAGATTGCATAGAAATAAAAACAAAGCAAAAATAATATGAGGCATAAACATCCATGTTATTTTTTGTTCCCTTTCTTTGATTAGGATTCAACAGAGTTTCACTAGCACTGCTGCTTGGACTACTGGACACTCCTTGAGGGTGAGGCTATGGCGCTTCTTCTCCTGTACTTCAAAATTTGTCATTTTGCACAATGAATAGCAAACTTTTCTTTAGGACTGTATGGATTACAGAGCTATCCAGAAGTAACAACAGCAAACATTGCTTGTAATCATATCCATTGTAATATGCAATTTCATAAATACTAACTCTTGATAATAGTTGCTTTATACTAATGCTGAGTTTCATGGAAAGCTGCCTTAAGTTCCATAGATTTGGAGGGCAAATGCATTTTTTAAAAATGGGGAGGGACAGGAATCCAACAATGTTACCATCAGAATTTTCTGAACATTCAGATTTAATATTTATAGTATCTTGCCAAGTATTAGTTAGTTCATTTATTTCAATAATTTGTTCTGATTCATTAATTTGCTTCATCCACTAAAAATTAAGTATGTTTTATCACCAGAAAAGGTTAAATTGGCAGCATAAAATGTTGTAAAAAAGCATGTGTCATCAGATTTATTCAGGCAACTAAATTTAGTTTTTAAGAAACCAAATGTGCTTTCAATAATCACTCTGGAGAACTTTATGCTTCACTGTGATTAATTTTTGAAGCAAGATTTTGGTGATGTCATAGCCAACACTTATATTGGCAAAGAGAACATCCATTCTCAATAATGCATTTTAAATGAGGAATAAGCAGTAAGAAATAGAGTACATACATCATTGTTTCCAAAACTTCTTTGAGACAATATGATCTAAATTGTTACTGTGATTTAGACAGTATATTGTTCCAAGCAGTCAAAGCGTGTAGTGGAGCCAAAGTTAATTATATGTCGAAATAAAAAGGGCAGAAGGAACCTCCACCAAATCAAAAACAAAACAAAAAACCCAGACAACACTCTCCCTGTTTAAATTGCAATTAACATGTTAGAAAACTAGTATAATAAAATATATTTACTTACACGTAATGAATTTAGTCTAGATGTACTTTTTTGGCCAATTGCACTGATGTCCAGAGAAGCACATTCAAAAGATTTGAATTAAATGTGTCACATCTATTCCTAGCATATATATTTTCTTTTACCTCCTGATATAAACTAGGTACCTGTGATATATAAATCCACAGGTTATCTAATGTCTCAAAACTTTTAGTTCCATTATGGTCAATAAAAGCTAAATAATCTTTCCATAATAAAAAAGATTACAAAATGGTCATCAGTGGTTTCTTTCATTCTGAGAGTTTTCTATTCATGATAGTATAAGTCAAAATTCATTTTAAATTCAATATTCTTTTTCTAAATGATGTGGTCCCCTATTAAGTATCTTTTTTTTTAAAAAAAGAAGCATTCACAATAAACATGTTTAGCTTCTTTGTATTCAGAAGCTTTGCTATCCAGTCTGAGTTGTCTATAGGTTGTTTTAGACAAATAAATGATTAACCAAAAAACCAACACTCTGCTTCATTTAACTTTTTAAAATTGCTACAGTGAACATTATAGTGATGCATACTTAAAAACCCACCCGTTTATCAATGATGGGTCAATATGCATTTGACATATTAATCAAGATAAATGTGCAGTCTATGATTGCAGTTGGGAGCAATGCATTATCCATTATATGACTAATCCAACAGAGCATGTGCAGAGCAGATGTGGTGCACATTACATAGCTCTTTTTTTAAAAAATGAAACTTTACTGCTGAGCTTCTTGGTTGGGAAGATGGAGTGACTAGGAGGACAGACAGCTAGTCTACACAATTAAAATACTCCTTGTTCCAGTCAAATAGAATGTGATCTGGCCACATGCAATCTTCAAAAGTTGGGGTTTTTTGCCCCCCCACAACTCTTTAAATTCCATAGAAAAAGGCTTAGCAGTCTTCACAGCAGTATCTGCTGAAATCCCCAGAAATGCACATTATCTCATGTATGGTTGTCTATCATGCATTTGGATGGCTGCACATTTTCACCAGAGGGAGGGTGCATAGATGTCAATGGATGAGAATTTGCACAGGAAAATGGAGATAATTAACCATTGTGAATGTGCAAAAATGCACACCAGTTCCCATAATACACCTGTGCATAATATACTTACCCAGAAATTGGCTGGCTGAATACATTCCCCACCACTCAGTCAATTTTTGGAATTTCATTTTTGCAAACATGCTGAATTTGGGAGCAGAGGAATCACTAGTGTTAAGCAAAAGTCAGGTTCCAGGTGGGTCTATCTCAGATGTTGCACTGCAGATCTCATAATCCTTCAGGACTGGTTATGCTAACTAGGCTGTGGTATGCCCACCAGTACCTGGAGGGCTAGAATTTGCTCATCCTTTGTGTAGACCCTATGTAAATGTGTCTGAATGAAAGAATATACAGGGCACCTAGGCTGGGATGTACCCGTCTGGCTGAGCTCAATAGAAGAAGGATCCTTAAGTGTTATGTAGTGCAAAAGCAAACAAAGAAAATCAAAGTGTACAAGTATAACCCAACTTCTATTAGCTATGAGAACTGTGGAAGTAGGTTAATAACAGAAGAAAATTAACTCCCGCTGTCTATTCCCAGCCTTCATATCCTACTGCAAAGCTAATAAATTCTTTCATGCCATTAGACATTTGGTCAGGATGCCAACAAGGACTCCAATTCCATTGGCCTGCTGGCAGAGATCCAACTCACTACATAGGTATGTGAGAAACAAATCATAGCAAAAACATGAAGCAAGCATCCTATGTGATTAATATTTCCAAGAAGGAAAGATCATGAGCCAATTGCACATGGTGATCTCACATATTCTGTTCAGCTATATGTGAATCCATTGGCCATAATCTGTACAAGCTACTCTTTAGTTTGTACCTCATATAATATAAAATCAACAGGATTTTAGCCTCAGACTACATATGAACCTTGGGTTCATATGTGTTGGGTTGTTTGCATGTCAGCTCCAGTCATACACATGTCACTATCTATCTGTGCTAATGGATATTAGAAAAAATTATCATTTTGTAATATATAAACATACTATGCTAGCCAGAAGAGTCCACATGAGCTACATCTGGTGCCACAGGGAATTCTTGGGAGTGTTCTGACACTATCAAAACATCCCCTGCCTTTCATGATACCTATTTTCTATAATAAAATTAACTCTTTGATACAGAAAAGAGGCATTGAGGGCTGAACACAAATATTGACTTGAGTTGCTATTGAGGCCAAGAGTACCACCTAGGCAGAACAGAACTGAACCAAGTTTATGCGCTTAATAGACATTGAGTGCCTCAGGACACAGCACAAACTTGTATCCCATTATCAGACAGGCCTTCTTATAGCATCGGTATCTGCCGAGGCTCATGAATATGTAAACACTGTATGTATCTCAGAAACATGCTTGACAAGAGAATAGCTAAGATGCACCGATTCTAGTTAGAAGCCCATCAGCATGCCATTCTTTATGTTTGAACAGGCAGTCTATTGCTAAGTGACAGATCATTAAGGCTATCTACTCAGTCAGCGGAAATGAAGAAATAATTTGTTCATAATAACCTTCAGATGACCTCCTAGGCAAAAAGAGGAATCTTTTAAAGTGCTACGTCTACTGATACATGTCATGCCTGTGTGAGGGGCTGTCTCTGAGCCCCACAGTAATGGCAAAGCGGCCGGTGAAACAGAGTGATAAACGCCTCCTGACAGGACCGTAGTGTGAAAAGATCTCATCACCTGCTATTAGCGCGGTAATGAATAATGCAAGCCTCTCCATCACAGGCAGTCAGCAGTGTGTGGGTGTGCGTTAACAGAAACAAAAAGGAAAAGAAACAAAAACCCATGGGAGTTGATTTTTAGTGCATCCAAAAAGAAAAAGGAAAAAAAAAAGAGCTGGCTAAGCTTATGGATTGCTTGTAATAGAAGGCATGCAAACACCCCCCTCTTTCCACAAAGAAAGAAACAGACAGAGTGGTAAATAGTATTAGTCTGGGGCAGTCCCTCTGCTACTGTGCAACTGCTATTGAGGGAACAATTTCTGACAGGTGGGCCAAGTGCTTGAGATAACACTTTTGTTTTGCAGGTGGGGCAGTTTTTTGTTTTTGTTTTTTAAATTCAGAACACATTAACATTAGCTCCACATATGTCAAATACATTAAAATGAGCTGACATTAATTGCAATTAATTCTTCATAAAATGTTGAATTAAACTCTGCCCACACATTATCATATCCCTCACTCATACTTCATTGATTATTGTTAGATGTTTATTTATATATAAGTCAACCTTAAATGCACTTAAACTGACTTGAATTAAAGAGATGTTGACTATGATATTGACTGGTGTTATTGAACTAAAAGAAACTAAGGGGCCATACAGACAGCCCCTACTAAGGGGCCATACAGACAGCAAGAAGCCACCCCTTTCCTTGCTGGATCAGGGCCATGGCAACCGCATGCCATGGCCCTGATCCGCCACTTTGCCACTCCAAAAAGAGCTGGCAAATGTTGCACCTTTTGGGAGTGGCAAAAAGTTGCCCTTGCCACAGCAACTTTTCCGTGTTATTGGCACAGTGTGTCTGTACACTGCATTAAGGGAGTGTCCTGACACCACCCGCCATGTGCTGGGGCACGCAGTGTGATGGTGGCATTGGGGCAGAGTCGGGGTGGCTGGCGTGTGGTTGCCATGCTCAGCTCCACCCCCAGGCCGGCCCTTTTGGCCAGTCTGTATAGCCCCTTAGTTGACTATGGGCTGAAACAGGTGGCCTATTAAAATCTGCTTCCAGGCATCTTGGGAGCACAGTGTTTACACGCTGCATACTCTGAAGCCACCTGGAAGCCAGCCGGCTGCCCAGATGTAGATGACTTTAAGGCGCTCCAGCATTTACATGCTGCATGTCACTGGAGCATCTTGAAGCCACCCTAGGGTTGTGGTGGGGCTGGAAAAGGTTGCTCTTTCCTAGCCTACATAGCAGCAGATCTTTTCTGCTCTTATTTGGGCCAGTGTCAGGGCAGATTGGGACTGCGGCATGTGTTTGGTGGGGGTGGCTTCAAGATGCCCATTTCTGGCCATCTGTTCTGGCCCTTAGACATTTAGGGTTCCTGGATACCATGGCCTTCCCTGGAAATCAGGTGCTATACCTTCCTCTCTAATCCTTAGGAAAAAATCTGCAGGACAAGATTGCTGTCTTGTAAAGTTCATGCATGTGTGTGTATGCATACATACACACACACCCATTAGACTTAGTGGTTTTTAAATTTGTTGGCATACTCTGTGCAACTTAGTGCTTAGTGACATTATCAGGGGCTATGTCTTATGATATTGCCCTTGTAAAACCAAGAACCTGCCTCCTGTGACATCATAAAGCTTCATCCCTACAGCTCAGGCTTTAGCTCTGAAATCTCAGAACTCTTCTCCTTTTGTCCTCAACTCACTTCAGTTACTGCAAACTGTTCACAGTGCAAAAGTAGTTTTGTTCTTCTCAGTGGGCTCAGGCAAAAGGAAACTGCAGCAGCCTCTACTTGTTTGTGTTCTTCCTCATTAATATGTCCTCTTCACTGCACTGTGATGTTGCTTGGCCATATATCCTGGTTTTCAACTGTGAAATGTTGGAGGGTATGATACCTGGAATTAGCCAATGTGGTGTAGTGGTTTGAGCATTGGACTACAACTGGGAGAAGTTTGCAATAGACTCCCAAATTCAGAAAAATGGCTAGTAGTACCTCCAAAGGGCTGTGACAGCACTCTTCACTATTTTAAGAGGTGACATAGTTGGTTCTCCATATCCATGATTTTTTTTTAAATCCACAGATTCAGGCATCCACAGCTTGAAAATATTGTTTAAAAAAATAGAAATTCTAAAAAGCAAACCTTGATTTTGCCATTTTTATATGCTATTGTATTTTTGCATTTTACTATGCTATTGTATTTAATGGGACTTGAGCATACACAGATTTTGGCATCTATAGGAAGTCCTGGAACCAAACTTGGTGGATACCAAAGGCCCACTGTACATTTTTTTATACCCAGTTTTTTGAGCATAATGTTGGTGATGAAAGGATATGTGAGGATATGTGTGTCAGCCCTCTAGAGTCCTGCAGTGGACCAATGTGGCTTCCTAACCCCCAACAGCTGTCCATGTCTGCTGTAAAGGATTGTCTGACAGAACACTTCCATATAATATACTATGGATAACTATGGCCTTGTCTTCATGGGGCAACAGGCTTGCTTCCTCCCTGGTGTTGTCCTGTTTGGATGATGCACCTCCCAACCCTTGGTTCTGGTGTGAGCAGTCCAGCACATTTGGCACCAGAACCAGGATATAACATCCTTAAAACACATTAAGATATACCTATTATTCAGGATCTTCTGGGAAGATCTGGAGCCCTTTGTTCCCACACTGTGGCAGTTGTCTGCACAGGCATCTTGCCTGGTGCATCTACTGTGACTCATTCATTCTGAGGTCAGAACAAGGCATCCAGCCACATGCACATTAGTGTGCACCTTGTTCTGACTTCAAATGACCCATGCACAGTGAATGTGCAAGACACCTGTGCAGACAGCTGCTGTAGTGCAGGAATGGAGTGCCAGGTAAAGGCAGGAGATTGGAGCAGCCGCAGGGCAAGGATACTCTGGGCTACCCTCGGATGATCTTGGCCAGGACAGACAAGGCCCTCTTCCCCATGAAGGGCCGCATAGCTGAGAAGGTCCTCTCCCATGTCCTTGACCTTTGTATTTCCCCCACTGGTGGGACTCAAAGGGCCTTTCAGGAATATCTCATTCCTTGAGCAGGCATAAATTTTATACACACACGTCTATATCATTTTTTTAATCTCATGTGTTATGTTAACTGAGTATTTGTTCATTTTTCACTTCTTGCTGATTTTTATATTTAATTTGACTTCATCTCTATCTGTTTTGTTCTTTCTTCATTTTTTAAACCATTCATTGCTCTGAGATGATTTTAGTTACTCAAAAATACAGTTAAATCAATAAATAAATGAGTAAAGGAGAAAAACTGTCTTTATAATTAAGATCAGAATTCACATCAATAGGAAATAAAGAAATAAAATGGTTCCTGCTGTTCTAGATCACTTTGTAAGGTATCTTGGAAGGTTTCACTGGTACCTGTACAAATAAGAACTGGCAGTTCAGGGAAGATATGTTTACCTCAAGGGAGAGTGCCTTTATGACACCGATCTGCTCCGATGGATCCACTAATGTGAAATTTCTGACCCAATAGGCAGTGATTGCAGATTGCGGAGACTCCTCTCATTATTCATGAAATATGTGCTGTACAGTGTCAGCTCTCCCCCTGCAAACTTACTGCCAAGCAATTTTTCATTTCCATCACTTAGCCTCCCATCCCCTTTTCTTCTTCTTCTCTTTTTAAAAATTATGATGCCTGTGTATTTTCTAACAGGTCTAGTGATTCAAAGCTCAGTACTAAAATGAATGGAAAGGGTCGTCTTTCCTGATAGAAAGCACTCGGAGGCATTTAAAAACTTATCCTGTTTTAAATTTTACAGCAAGCTTGGTAAAGTAGGCTTGTGGCTGGTAATCAAGACTGACTTGAAACTCTGAGAAGTCTCCTTGTTTGTCTTTTAAAGGCACAGGGGCCAAGAAGACATGTCTACATGCCTTTCACTTGACTGTCCACACATATATTTTGAATGCAGGCATGCACACCAAAGAGGGCCAGAGAAAACCATGAGGATGAAGTGCCAGGAAGCACCATTAAAGTTTCCTGGACTAATATAGAGTAACATGGAATGGTAACTACTCTCTTAGTTGGAGGGATTTCCCTTGCTTCTGTAGCACTCCATGTGGAGACTTTGAAATCTGTTCTGGAGGTTTGGGGAGTTCTCTGAAGCAGATTTAAGGGACTCACTGAAGTCTCAGAGGGCAGGAGAGGGATGGTTAATCCTTTTGCTTGAATGGAGTCCTTCTTACTTTATGTCATAAAAAGGAGGAAGAAAAAGGGAGAGGGAAAATGTGGCAGCACCTTTAAGACTAACTGGTTTTTATTTTCAATTGAGCTTTCGTGGATACGTTTTTGCATGAGTTTTCATGTGAATACAATATTTGTTTAAGATCTCTCTAACAAAGGGATTTGTTTAAGATTAAATAACTACTTCCTTACAACAGGATATATACAACATGGATAGTAATATGGAGACAAGACCATACTACAGACCCAGATACCAACTCTATGCCCCCATCTATTTTGGGAACAATATTACAGGGGGCAATAAGACTACTCACATCAGTGGTACATTTGCTTGCTCTTACTCCAATGTGATATATGGCTAGACATGTCCCTCTACAGTACATTGGACAAAGAGGGCAGTCTCTATACAAGAGGATTGATGGGCACAAATCTAACATTAGAAATGGCACAACCCAAAAGCCAATTGCAGAACTTTCCTGGACACATAGTAAGTGATTTACAGGTTGCAGTCATTGAAGAAGGAAATTACAAAATAGGACTAGAAAAATAAACTTCTGAATGGTTTATATTCACAAATTCAAATCCATTAGCAGAGGTCTGAACAATGACAATGGCTTCATGGTGCACTACATATATTAATACAAGAGTCTTCACGACTAAACATAAAACAGAAGGAATTTTCTTGGTTTTGAACCCTGGGGAATTGATTTTTGGTAAGCAGATTTATTGCTTTCAGACATCAGCACTAACAGAACAGTATAAAGATGAAAATTGGAAAATTTAGGCCAAGGCCCATGATTTGTTTCTTTCTGCATCCTATTATCTTCCATCCTATTCTCACAACTGTATAAATATGCTTTATATCTGAGCATTTATTATCACTCTGTTCTGCACTCAATCCATAGTATAGTAATTTGAATCTGTAGAACAAGGTTTGGTTCCCATATCAGTCTTAAAAACCTGAGTGACCTTGGGCAAGTTTCAAGCTCTCAGCCTCAGGGGAAGGCAACCACAAGCCTCCTTTAAACAAATCTTGCCAAGAAAATTCCATGATAGGAATAAGTTGCCATAGGTTGGAAACGACTTGAAGGCACACAACAACAACCTCAACCTCAACATCTGAAGAAGTGGGTTTAAATCCAAGAAAGCTCACATAAAAATAAAAACCAGCAAGTCTTAAAGTTGCTACCACATTTCTTTTTCAACCTTCCTTCTTCCTTTTTGTGCTGCAAGAGACGAGTTTTGAAAACTATCACTTTATGTTGCTTTTCCTTGTAAGTTATAGTTTCAAAACTTATGGAGTCTAAAAAAAATACACCAATCCCTCTTTAAAAACATTAAAACCTTCAAAAAATTAATTTTCAGTTTCCTCAATGTCACTTTTGCCACAACTGCTAGGGATAAAACAAATAAAAAATTAAGGGATATGCTAATAAAAAAGAAGTGATATTCTTGCTCCTTGATTTCCACTCAAGATTGGATGTGCTTCAGCAAGTGTGAACAGATGAAAGTTGAAAGTATTTTGCTCTTTGTATGACTCTCATTATAATAGTTTATATATTTTGCTCAGTATCAATTCTGATTTTCTGAATCAGGTTCCAGGCATAGATGCACACAATGTAGAATCTGCTTTTACACATAAATGCAAACTGAGAAATGATGACTACAGTTTAAATAAAAATATGCCTCTTCGCTGTTGGAAAGATACTGACCCAGGTGCCCTGTGTGCCTGCTGCTTGGTTTGCTGTCCTAATTCTAACTGTAAGTAAGCCCCTATTCTACTTCTTTATGATTCTTTAGCTTTCAATCAAAAAAGGACTGGACAGCCTTCAAATGAAAGATGTCTTTAAATAGGGAATTGTACACCAACTGCCCTGCAACTGCCCTTATGACCCCTTCAATAGAAGACTGTTCTATGTACAACTGGAGACATCATCTTATGAAATAATACTGTGATTCATAATGGGGGGCCAAATTTAATCATACTTCATGGAGGTTTGCAATTACTTTGTCCAGTTCTTTAGAATATAAAAAAATAATGATACCAATTTAAATGTATCCAATTTAAAATGTATTTGATTAAAAAAAATCTTTGACTGAATATGACACCCAGAGACCTTTAAAACCTAAGATTTCTGTTCTTTTCTCAAGTATTATAGAAAAGTATTTGCACAGGCATGCAAAATCACCCATTAGTTTTAATAGAAGTGATATGTGTATCTACATAATCTAGTTTCAGGAGAACAGGTCATTATTTCATGAATGACTTGGGATATCTTTTTTACTGACACTGAATGGATTTATCACAAACTAACATAGTGTATTTTCCAGATACATGTCACACTGATACAGGATAATTCCTTGGTAATAGAAATCACGCTAAAGGATTGATTGTTGAAAGACAGTCAAGGAAAAAGAAAGATATTGAGAGTTGTGCTTTTGGGTATGGTTTATATATTGTGTAACACTGGAAGCAGCCATTTTTGAATTGTTTACTTTATTTCATTTTTAAATCTAATGCATACTGGGAAAATTGAACTGTGTTAAAACATAGAGAAAGGAATTGTGAAGGTGAAAAACAGGGATCAAGATGGAAATTGTGGAAGAGAATTAAAGTGGACAGAATGGATCATTTAGTAATGGGATTAGTGTAACTGTTCCTGATGCAAAACTTATACACATCTGTCATGCAGGTATGTTCATGTGGAGTGGTGGAAATTAATGTGACAGAGTTTATCTACATTTGACATACATCTAATTAGAGACAATATAATCAGTGCTTGGGGAGGGGGACTTTTTGTATTACAAGTCCCAGGATCTCTCAACAGCATTGCCATTGTGTAGAAGATTCCGACAAATGCCATACAAAAAGTGACTTTCCTGAGTTCTGCATATAATGTAAAGTGGATAAGAATTTTCCATCCGGAGTCAATGCAGAAGTATACATAGAGATATTGGCTGGAATTCTCATTCACAGTCTACATGATGTAACTTTATGCATTCTTAGCTAAATAACTGCTAAATGGGCCTGTTAGTGAATTGCAGAGATGTGTAAAGGGACACCAGCAAGAGTGTCCTGGTGTGCATCAGATAGCATTCTCTAGCCAGTGTCTTGGTGTGCATTGGTCCTATTGTGTATTAGTCTAGTTGTGCATCACCATTGTGGATAAGGTCCATTGGTGTCATTGTGCATTGGGCAGAACTCCCTAGCCAGTGCCCTGATGTGCATCATTTCCATGGTGCATCAGTCCCTTTGTACATTGGTCTCGTTGTGCATTAGTCCCATTGTGTGTTGTGCATTGTGCACTGCAACAGGCCCAATTTACAACAGTCACTTTGCTGGACTCTACATAATAATCTAACAGCAGCCTCTTGCTTAATATGGACTTTGTGAAACTGCCATTTGTATTTCCTGCAAAAGTAAACCAAATTTATGAAGACATAAGTTCTCAAGTGAATTTTGGCTTTGTTTCTTGGGCTTCATCTATACTTCAGAAATAATTGACTCTAACTGCCATGGCTCAATGCTATGGAATTCTGGGATTTGTAGTTTGTTGTAGAACCAGAGCTCTCTGACAGAGAAGGCTAAATGTTTCACAAAACCACATGTTATTCTGCATTGATGTTATGATCTTATGGTGGGTCCATTAATATTCTGCATTGAGAGAGGTACTGCAATGTTTTGCTGCAGTGGAATGAATATGTTTTCCCTTTCACTCCCTTCAGGACTCAACTTTTAGCTGGAGCAGCCTTCATGACTATTGGCATGAGATGAACGGGGAGCATTGGACAAGTGTCTGCCTAAATCCCAATAGCCAGATGTAGAACAACATCTGGGGAGTCCTGGAGAGGTTCTGCTCAATGATATCATTGTTTTGCAGATACTTCTCCAATACCTCCATGATTCTTTCATCACTATATAAAAGGTGAGTTGTGGGCTGGATTTTGATCTTGTATGAAGTCAGTGGATAATTCTGACCTCTGCAGTGAGCTCCCTAGAAAAAGAGGAATGGTATAAGTTTAGCTAATGCCATCATGAGTCACTAACAGAATCCTGACCAATGTAAATATCAGGATGAGACTTTGGTTTTTTTCCTCTACTTTCTTTGCATTGGTGTTGTAAGAAGTTGTATTGGGGAGAAAAAGAAAAAAAGTTTTTTTTAAAAAAAATACAAGGGATGTTGAGATCAGCAAATGGGAAGCGATAGTCTTTAGTTTTGCCTGGCTAATTAGGAAGATATTTGGAGGTGAATTGCTCACCACTGGGAGAACTGCTCTGAGTGCTATTGTTTACACATGTGGTTTTTCAGGAGGGTTGAAAATGGCTATTCTATTTGCCAAGAATGATATTCGACCAGACTATTTTCTTTTGTAGCCCAGGCTGCAATTTTAGAACCATTTACTCATCCATCTTTTGATTTCAAAATTGCAACATCAAAGGAAATGCTTTTTTAAAAAAAGGAAACCTGGCAACCTTGCTTCAAACACCTATATTGTTGCCCACTACTATTTATCACCTGCTAATGACAGAGGAGAAAAACCAAATAATTATGGAGAGTATGTGTTTAAGGGAGACTAACAATTAGTCGGTGACACAAAGGTCAGTGAAGGTGAAAATACAGTGCTGGCTAAAAAAGATTTAGACAAGAGGTGGGCAATGTAGAATATGGCCCTCAAGGCAGGTTTTTTGGCCTTTGACTCTTCATAGTCTGTCCCTTGTTTCTGCCTCCCAGTCCTGAATTATTTGACTTATCTGTTTCTCCCCATTTTAACTTCTCCCCCCCCCCAATACAGAAGTGGATTTCCAGGTTTATTTGTGTGTGTCCCCTACCTGCTTTTGGCAGTCCATGTGGCTGTAGAGATTCTCAGATAAAATATTTCATCATCAGATTACACTAATTTTGGTGTCACTCCCATGTTGCATTGTCATGTCATCCTATATTGAATAAAATTAGTAAAACTTTCCAGTAAGATTGTCCAATGCAGTTGAACAGAAAACATAAGAGGCAGGTAGGAAAAGAGAGACCAGACAATGGAGAAAAAGAGTAAATGTGAGCTGGCATCGTATTAATTGGTAATTATGATATCATAAATCTGCATTACGCCAGTACAATTTCCTTTTATGTTTATTGCACATGCAGCAACCCACAAAATATACCTTTTCAAGAGCACAGCCCTCCCAATTCAGTGATGCTGAAATTGTGTGGGATATGCAGTGATGTGTACAGCTCTCTTCTTGTGGGGTGTTATCCACCAAAACTATGTAGTAATAATTTACACAGCTGAGATCGTGCATGGGCATATGGAACACATTTAGCAATCTTTGTGTAGCATGTCCATCTACAGGAAAAGAGCTAGTCATGTTTCTGCTCAACTTCTTGCTCTCCAACAACATGAAATGGCCATGTTGGTGTGGGCTGTTCAGCTGAAAAGGTAGGTTTTGGTGTGAAATCATCAGGAACTATTATGTCTTTATAGCTACATCTCCTAATGTTGGATCTTAGCCATATTTTTCAGGTGTAGACACTGATGACGAGTTTTAAATTTGAAAAAATAGTAGCTTTAATTTGCTGTGAGAAGTCCATACTCATGTAGACTGGTGGCATTTGGGTGATGGGAGGTAAGTGAGAAAACAAATAGGTCATTTTAGTGGAAACATTAAAACCAGGGATGAAATGTTGGGAAAAATCAGGATGGTTCTATTAAAAATTAGCAGAGTGTGGAAGAGCCTTTTTTTGGGTGGGGGTACACTTTTCACAAAAGGTCTGGGGAAATGAGGAAAAGGTGTTTTTGAAAAGTAACTTTCCAAACTTCCTGTTTGGAAGTTACATTGACATTAACTAACAAGTATGTAAATTTGAATGGTGTCATTTTACAATATTTGTATTCTCATGAGGGATGTGGAGATATATCTATGCAATTGAGTCTGTTGCACAAGCAAAGTCACCAGTGTACAGTCCTCTGTTGTACATCTTTGTAGTTCACTAGCATGGTTGTAATTTCATCATCATTAAATTACACATTGTAGCCTCTGATGCAAGATCTTGGATGAGATCTCTTAACTGAGTACAAGGGGTTTTAGAACAGTTTTCCACACTCAGTCATCATCCAGATGTGTGGGATTGTAATTTTATACTATCCTCAACCAGCTCAGCCAATGGATGGAAGAGTGGAGCAAGAATGCATCACTGTGAATAAGCAGTGTTGATTTTTCTCTCTGCAGTTTTAGAACTGCCATCCAAACTTGGCTTTCACATGCCTTGCAGTCAAAGATATATCCTGCTGTGAAATGGTTAATAGTGTTTTAAAAATAACCATTACTCGCAATGATCCCAAGTGCTGTTTGTGGGCATCTGGTCATCATTAACAGGATTAAATTTATCAGATGAGTCATTTTGCTTAATTAGTTGGCTAACTGGAAAGACCACCATGCAGAAAAGCATTAAAAGATGGGGCAATCACATCAAAAATACAGCCTGCAGACAGGGCAGGATATCTTCTCACTCTTTGTTTGGTCATATTCAAGAGGCAATTTGATCTTTGTATGCATACTTGTTTTAGTGAGGATGCCAAATGTCATTCAAAATAATTGAACAGAGTAAAAACAAAGCAACATAGAAGCAAAATGTGTGTTGGGCATCCTATTAGTGACATACATCTTTCTGTGGTTGTTGTGGAGGGAAGAATTCACTTCCTCCTTCACACAGTGACCCTCTTGGCACTAAACATTCCTCCTGGGCCTTCTGCTGGTTAGCGGTATCTGAGAAGTATCCAGTGATGCCCCAATAGTTGGGTGCACAATGACGATGTTATCTCCTGGGAGTTCCAAAGGACCCTAGGAGGCCCTGGAGGATGCTTTTGT
Source organism: Phrynosoma platyrhinos (assembly GCA_020142125.1). NCBI lineage: Eukaryota > Metazoa > Chordata > Lepidosauria > Squamata > Phrynosomatidae > Phrynosoma > Phrynosoma platyrhinos. The sequence continues at coordinate 83,867,241 of CM034703.1, forward strand.
AGTTATGTGTCTGTCTATGGCAGTGCTGGACAAGGTACAACCTGAGGACCACATACACCTATGGACTCTGATTCTGTTGCCCCAATACCTCTTGCCAGTCCCTAGTATGCATGAAAACTCACAGAATCCCACAATGCTCCTAATTTTCCTTTTTCTTGTTCAGTTCTTCTCAAAATGGTTACATGAAGTGATGGAAAATATCTGTTCCACCTCCCTCAGAGGTATATCTGGGAGAGGGCCTTCTCAGGGGCTGCCCACAGGGTCTGCAATTCCCTTCCCAGATAAGTTAGATTGGCACCTTTCTTAGTTTCTTTTTGCAGACCAGCAAAGACTTTTCTATCCCAACAGGCATTCGGGGAGTGATTATATAAGGCCCTTCTTACACAATGCTCTGGATATTAATAATTATTGTGCTGGAGTGTGTGTATGTGTGTGTGTTTTAATGATATACGTTTCAACCGGTTTTTATTTTTTCTGATTGTTTAATTGCACTTTAATGTCTGTATTTTGTGAATTTTTTAAAACATTTTTTTAAAAAATCACTGTAAACTGCTTTGAGTTCCAATCTGGGGAAAAATCAGGATAGAAATAATGACGATGGTGATGACGACGACGATGACAACAACAGCAAGAACTAATAGTTAACTCACTTTCACCATTTTGGGAGGAACATTCTTTGTTATTTTCCTGTTATTTTCTTTATTTTTCCTATTTGTGTGTGTGGGGGGGGGCTAGGATTCATATAAAAAAGGCAAAAAAACAGAAAATTCCTGTTAAAATCTTTTGTAAAAACTGCAAATTCTCTTCAAAAAGTAACCTTTAAAAGTAGCTAGAAACTGTTATGTGGTTTACAAATAATGTAATTTGCATCCTGCTTTCCAAGTTAATTTGGAAATGTAACTTGTTACACCCTCATTACCCCAAAAGTAATTTGTTGCAGATGTCTACATTACCTTTCAAGTTCTGCTTAAAAGTTGCTGTGATACAAAATTATATCCTCAAGTTATATTCACGCAACTACCTTGTGTGATGGTGGAAGGGGGTGCCTCCTTCCCTTAAACAGAAGAAAGCTCAGGATCACATTGACTGCATTTTCTCATTCAGCACCACTATTCAAAAAAAGCATCAACATATCTTTATAAGGCAGCCTAGGGACTCACTGGCAGCACAGTAACATATTTTTAATCTATTAGTGGAGGTGGGTGGCTTCCATGTCACCAATGTGGTGACTCTGCTCCAGGTTTTAATTCAGGATTTAATGGCAGTCACCAGCAGCCATTGCCACCACCAGTTACATGACGGCTTTAGTTGCTTATCAGTACTGACCAAGCAGAACTTCCTACAATGAACTAAAATGTACTTAGGCTGCCTCTACACTGCAGTATTAATACAGTTTGACACCACTTTAACCACTATGGTTCAATGCTATGGATTTTCTGGGATTTGTAGAGATCTGTCAGAGAGCTCTGGTGCCACAACAAACTACAAATCCTAAGATTCCAAAGGATGGAGCCATGACAGTTAAAGCAGTGCCAAACTGCATTAATTCTGCAATGTGGCAGCAGCCCTAGTCTCAAGAATGATTAAGCTCACACTAAGGAGGCAGTTGCTTTAAGGAGGCAATTTACATGCTTAATCAACATAATCTTTACTTAAAATTAATGGACCCTTTAAAAGAAGTAAGTATTGCCAGGGAGCACCCCACCCAATAAATGTTGGCAGAGGGGCAAAGTGTTCCCACCCCAAACAGGGTTGTGATCTAGTTTGGGTCCATTTTGCATCTATTGAGCAGAGGGAAAATGTAAGCAAGGGAGGAAAAAAAGAGAGAGTTGCACTAGGTATATTTTGAATGCAATATGTAACAATATGTATTTGGATTCAACATTCACCATAATGAAAGCAAAAAGGAAGACTATTCACTGAAGTGCAATGCAGCAGCTAAAAAGGCCAATGCAATTTTAGGCTGCATC
>CM034703.1:83876028-83887194 GCA_020142125.1 Phrynosoma platyrhinos
GGGCGGGATATAAATAAAAATTATTATTATTATTATTATTATTACCCGTGGCCATTCAGAGACAGGTGGGGAGTGGAGAGGAGAGGAGAAGTATCTGGCTATGCCCTAGTAGTCAGATGCAGAGTGACTACAACATCTGAGACCTCCAAAGAACCCCAGCAGATCTCAGTAGAGGATGCCATCATTCTTAGATCTCAGTGGATGACATAATCATCTAGCTATGGGGACAGAGCCAGAGGCTTCTTTGTTCCCTCCCCAACTCTTTGCAAGCTACTGAATGGCTGTGGTGATAGTGATGGTGCTACTGCAGAGTTCTGGGAATGGTAAAAGGGAAGACATAGCACAGTTCTGACTGTGAAACTTTTATTCCACTACACTCAGTGATGTAGGATCTCAGCGCTTGTCAGAAAATTGCCTTTGCCCCACAAATACTTGACAGAACAGCCTCTATTTGCCATGAAAATCCTTGCTTGCTTTTCCCAGCTTTGCATCTGGCCATAATGCCACATGTCAATATCATGATGCCATACCCTGTCTATATAATTGCTCTTGTTGATGTTGTGTACCTTCAAGTCATTTCTGACTTATGGCAATCCTAAGGCAAACCTATCATTTTTTTTTTGTAAGATTAGTTCAGAGGTGTTTTGTCTTTGCCTTCCTCTGAGGCTGAGAGAGAGCGACTTGCTTGGGCAAGTCACACAGTATGTTTCCATGGCCAAGTGGGACTTCGAACCCTTGCGTCCAGAGTCCTTGTCCAACACTCAGACCACTAAACTACACAAGCTTTCATATATAATTACTCTACTTTTGCTATTAAAAAGGCACTTCAAAGGTCAGGAGAGTCAGAAAGCTTTGGGCCTGATGTGGCAGGAGCCCATTTGTGTGCACCAAAATTTACTGAGTATGCGATTGGACTCCTACATGCACATATGATCACATAAATACAAATAGAATCATATACATATTTAAATTAAAAATAAAAATAAAAGGGCGTAATCAGTTATTTCTGCAGGTGCTCCTGGAAAGCTGGATCTTTTCTTCTTTGCCTCATCAGAACCTTCCACATTTCTGTATGCTTCTATATTAGCTCATCCTGAGCTGGCCTAGCCACTATACCCTTCAGTACTGAGCAACACTTTTGCTCAAAGTATTGAGTATGAGTCCCGCCAGCAGAGGTCTTCAACCCTGTAAACACCCACCTTATACAGGTCTACATATGTAATTCCCCCTTAGCTGACCCAAGAAGAAGAAGAATTGGTGGCATTTCCATACAGAAGTAAGAAGGAGGTCAAACTAGATTGTAGATGGAATATGCATTCCCATTTTCCCTCCTATCATGGGTTTCCCATTTCCTTTCTTGAAGTGGGATTTCCTCAGAGCCATCTACCACAGCAATCAGACTTGAAAATTAAGCCCATGTTTATCTTCCAGTGATGAAGCACAAAACAATGCTAAATGCAAGATACATATATCAAGGAAATAACATGCTATGAGAAACAGACCTGTTTTGCCACTTTAAGGTGGCCATTCTGCAAAAACAACATGAGAAATGTTTCATCTATTTTGACCTACACCAAGATAAGCTCTACTAAGCAGGAGTGATAGTGAAGGAGCCGGTGATGGGCGCATAGCCAAACAATCCAATCCTACTTTCTTCTTCTACATATTTATGATTGCAGGGAGGAAAGTACTGTAACCGAAAGGGGCTAATATCTGAAGGTGCTGCCCTTCACATATGTGTAGTTATAAATTGTTCACAATCACAGTGCCCCATACACATTATATAGAAATAACTACCTGGTAATAATTTCTGTTTAAGAAGCTCCTGCATTCTGAGTAATGCAGTTCAGCATGGCATTAACTGCCATGGCTCAATGCTATGGAGTCCTGGGATTTGTACTCTGTTGTGGCACCAGAGCTCTGACAGAGAAGGCTAAATATCTCACAAAGCTACAAATGCCAGAATTCCATAGCATTGAACCATGGCAGTTAAAGTGGTGCAAAACTGCATTAATTCTGCAGTGTAGATGCAGCCTAAGATCTCACAGCAGAATCTCTCACTTCTGAAGCTCTTTACAAAAAGGGATGTGAATGAAAAAGGGAGAATACAGAGGACGTTATCACACATAGGGTCTCAAAGCGGCAAGAAAATCTGCCTGGAATCAACCCAGCACCATTCTGGAATGGACCCCTGTCGTCAGAAAGAAAGCAGCATCATACCGGACTGGTGCTGGGTTGATTCTGGCCATGGCAGCTGTAATTCCTGAAGATCCCGGAATTCAAAAGAGCTGGGATGATGCAGGGATGGCGCAGGGATGATCCAGGGATGGGCGGGGTTTGCCGCGACGTCGTGTGATCACAGGATCCAGGGAGCCGGCATGATGCCGGCATGATGCAGGGATGACGCAAAAAGGGGCGGGGTTTGCCGCGATGTCGTGTGATCACAGGATCCAGGGAGCCGGCATGATGCCGGCATGATGCAGGGATGATGCAAAAAGGGGCGGGGTTTGCCGCGACATCGTGTGATCACAGGATCCAGGGAGCCGGCATGATGCAGGGATGGTGCCGCTTTAGACCCAGTGTGATAACGTCCAGAGACTGGAAATGTTACTTTTTTGGACTACAACTCCCAGAATAACACAGTCAGCATAACCAATGTAGTCCAAAAACAATGTTTTCAAGCTCAGGGTATACACCTGAGGTGGTTATTTCCCTTTTTGACACAAAGAGGGAGGTGGGGAAAATGAAAAGGACATTGAAAACCTAGGCTGCCCCTTCTCTTGGTCTGACCACCTCCTGAGGCAGGTATTGTAGGAAAATAGCAGTGGGTCTTCTTGGTAGTTGCTCCCAGGGTTTGGAACTCCCATCCTAATGAGTATAGCATGGCTCCTTCCTTGCTGTTCTTCCATTGGCAAACGTAAACTTGTTTGTTCTGATAGGCTGTTAGGAATTGACTGCTAGGGCTTTTAATAGTGTGCTGTTTGGTTAATTTTTATATTTTGTTTTTGTTTGTGTCTTTGTAAGTGCTTTTCAGTGTACTTGGTTTAGTATGTTTAAGCTATCTTATCTATGGTGATTTCATTCAGATTTTTATTAGTCCACATGGAATCAATCCTGAGCTCTATAATGTCTGGAATTACAGTTATTTTCTTTTTCTAGAGGTTCTGAATTTCAATGTGTAGGTCTTGATATTTTGTAATCTTTTCCCTTTTGAGTCTGCTGTCCCCTAAGATTGCCACATCTATAATTCAAACTTTCTTTTTTATGTCTGGCACATTATGTTTGTCCATTTGAATATTATAGTCCCATTTTTTTGATTTTCAGGTTTATATTCTCTCCAGTTCTTTCTGGATAGCAAATCATTTTTCATTTTGGATAGATTCCAGTGTATCATTGTAGCCACTTTATCCTGGCATTTCTTGTATTCAGTCTGCACTGTGTTTTTGCAATTACAAAAGCAATTACAAAAAAGAAACACTTTTGTGATGATGACATGTTTTGCCACACTTTGGCAACCATTACAGAAAGTGACAATTAGACAATTAGAACAGTGACGATCACAAAAAGCAAGAATAACTCACACACACACAAAAGGCACTGCTTGGAATGTGCCACATTATCAGACAATCCTTACTGATTCCTAGATTCTTGGATAGAATCTTAATTCTTGATGGCCTAAAAGTCTAGTTGGTCACACCTGGTACACTGTGACATCAATGAATAATAACAGTAGTGATGCTAGCTGAATACTCACCTTTCCTTCATTCTTCCAAAATGAAAGACACTGCATGCCATTGCCAGAAAAAGGAAGAGAGAGTCAGCTTGAGTATATATGGGGGGGGGGGGTGTTTGATGAGCATCAGGGTGACTGTTTGGCCAGTCTGGCTGCTCCGAACAGTGGCACAGGGTGCACAATTGAACTGGCTACAATGGTCTGAACTGTACAAAATTGGTTAAAAGGGGAGGGGTTGCATGCCCAAGGATGACTCAGGTATGCGATTTAGAACAAATGTTTGATGGGGAGGAAGATGAGGAAAGTAGAGGATTTAGTGAGCTACATCTACACTGCAGAATTGATATAGTTTAACACTGATTTAACTGTCATGGCTCAATGCTATAGAATTCTGGGATTTGTAGTTTTGTTAGCTTTCTCACTCACAGAGCTCTGGTGACCCTACAAACTACAAAACAAAGGATTCCCTAGCATGGAGCCAAGACAGTTAAAATGGTGTCAATCTGCAGTGGGGCAGTAGCTGTGAGCCTCTGCACTACCACAGAAAGCATCTGCATGCTGTGTCCATACAGGTGGATGAAAGGGGTGTTGAGGGAAGATAGTCTGCTGAGAATTAATATGGCTAAAAATGAACATTTGAAATGAGAAATATAAGTAATATGACTAGAAATGAGCACCCAAGAGCATTTTCCTGTATTTTCCAATGACATGATAGTAACAGTAATGACAAACCAACAAAAGTCCTGACAGTCAGAAAACCCAAGATCTATAATCAAAACACCAAACTGAAGGGTTCTGCCAATATATATATATATATATCCAGGATAAAATAATCCCACTTCCAATTATAAAAAGGCAACAATATGATGAAATAAAAGAATAACTAAGCCCTGGAGCAGAAAAACCAATAGAATTTCTGAAAGGATAAAAATACCCCATTGAAAAGTATGCAAATGAAAAAAGTAATTATTATGATAATAAAAATTTCAAAACTCAAGGCCAAAAAACAAAAAATCAAAAACTGAACCCTGAAGTAGCTAAGTCAGTAAAATTTCTAAAGGGCAACAACACCCCACTGAAAAGTGTGCAAATGGAGAAAATAAAATAATAATAGTAAATAGTAAAAACTCAAGGCCAGACGCATTTTGACAATAGTCTTCCTCAGTGGCCTACAAGCATTCAAAAGATATATATATATATATATATATATATATACTGTAACAACTCCTCAGCTCACACAATATGACTCTGCTCAATACAAAAGCAACAATGTTTTCCCCCTGCTCACAGAGTCTCTTATATAACCAGCTGAACTGGTGATGGGAACGATCCTGCCAAGACTCAAGAAAAGATCCTAGGGAGAACTTAGGGAGTGGAAGGACAATGAAAAACTCAAACCAATAAACCCCCATCTTTACCCACCAGGGATTCAGATTTACCAACCATGTATCCATTTAAATTCCAATATTTGTAGTTGTTTTATGTACTTAGTATTAGATATCCCATCAATGCACCAGAATTTAAATGAAGTTCTTTTCCTGTTCACAGAATCTTTTCTATAACCAACCAAACTGGTAGTGGCAACCATCCTGCCAAGACTCAAGAAAAGAACTTAGGGAAAACTTAAGGTGTGGAAAGACAGTAAAAAACTCAAACCAGCCAATTCACATTTTCATTTAAGCCCACCAGGGATTCAGATTTCAAACGATGAATCCATTTGAGTTCCAATATTTATAATTGTTTTATGTTTTTAGTATTAGATATCCCATCTATGCACCAGAATTTGAATGAATCATAAGCATGATGTTTCTCAAGAAAATGTTTTACCAATGGCGCTTCTATTTTATGGTTTTTTGATAAAACTTCTGTATTCAGTGATTCGAGTTCTTATCGCTCTGCTGGTCATCCCCACATAAATTAGTTTGCAAGGACATTCAATTATGTATATGCCATTTTTACTAGCCCATGTAAAAATTTTGTATATTTCATAACTTCTGCCATCAGCAGTATTCACAAAACATTTCAAATTGCTACTGTGTCTACATACTGAACAATGGGCGTTTTCACACGGGGCTTTAGGAGGACTCAATCCTACCTCCGTCCGGCCCCACTCCGGCTCCATTTCCAGCTCATTCACACACGCATGGTGGCAAACCCCGCCCCTTCCGGTGCCATCCCTGCATCTGTCCGGCTCTTTGCTCCGTGTGTTCAAACGCATGGAGCCGTATGTCCGGCCTCACTCTGGCCGAAAGACCTGTAACTCCAGCTTCAGTGGTTTAAAGGTAATTCCGGGTGTCCAAAAGGAATTAGCCTGCCGCCGGAGCCATTCCGGAATCAGTGGCACAGCCCGTTCTGGAATGGCTCCACCTGGCTTTAGGGAGGGTAGTGTGAAAACGTCCAATGTCCACAGATGTAATGGCCCTTGACAATCAAACTATTTTGTATAACCGGAAAATCAAAATCTGCCCGTACTAATATATTCTTGATGTTTTGAGTACGTTTATAGGCAAACATCACGGGTATATATTCCAGCAGGTGCCAATGTTTCATAATACTTTCTTTAACCCTCTGTGAATGTGTGTTAAAAGTCAGTGGTATAACCACCCCATCGGTCTAGAATCAAACAGAAGTTTCTTTCGATCTAACTTATGAACTTTGTCTTGTGTCTCTTTTATAACATTTGGATACCCTTTCTCCAAAAACTGGAGGCATGTAATATTTGATTCCCTTTCAAACCCTTCTAGTATTTTACAATTTCATCTGATACATAAGAATTGTGAATATGGAAGGTTGTTTTTAAGAGGCGTTGGATGATAGCTGTCATATCTTAAAAATGAATTAACTTCCTTCTGCAATGTTCAAAAGATAATAAGGATGCACAAGGATTCCAGCCTAAGAAAACAAATATTTATTGTAAGAGTTGCTTTGGAAACAGAATATTGTTAGGAATCCCTAGTTTTGTCTAGGTTAGATGGACATGAAGGGAGCCATGCCTTCTGATATCTTCTGAGAGCCAGCGTGGCACAGTGTTGGACTTGTGACTCTGGAGGTCTGGGTTCAAACCTGGGATCATGGATGCATGAAAATAATTGGGTGACCTTGGGCAAATCACATTCTCAGCCTCAGAGGAAGTCAATGGCAAACCTCCTCTGAACAAATCTTGCCAAGAAAACCCCATTGTAGGTTTGCCTTAAAGGTAAAAGGAAAGGTATTCCCCGTTGACAAGGTTATCAAGAGGTATCTGACCATAGGGGGTGGTGCTCATCTCTGTTACTAAGCCGAAGAGCCAGCATTGTCAGAGACTACTCTGTGATCATATGGCCAGCATGGTTGCACAGACCACTGTTTACCTTCCCACCAAAGTGGTACCTATTTATCTACCTGCATTTGCATGCTTTCGAACTGCTAGGTTGGCAGAAGCTGGGACTAGTGACAGGAGCTCACCCCATTATGCAGCACCTAGGTTTGTCTTAGGGTCACTATAAGCTGGAAATGACTTCAAGGCACACATTGCACCCACAAGGAGAGAGTGGTTCAAATCTGAAGGTGAAGATGGAAGTGATATCAGCACTCTTAAAGTCTCAGTCTAGGACTGGAAGGAAGGACAGCATAGGACAGAGCACAGATCTTTGTCTTTTCTTCCACTCCTCCTGCACATATTTAGCATGAGCTAAGTTGCGGCTCTGCCACTTTCAGTTCCAGGAAATCATATATTAAGAGGAGAAAATTATTAAAACCCTCTTGCAAAGAAAAGAGCTTTCAGAGCAGATCTTCAGTTTATACTTCACAATCCTTTCTTTTAGTTACTCTTGTGCCATAGAAATAAAGCCCCAAAAGTGTTTTATTCATGCTTAGTCCATATGTTCCCAGCTCTCCTCTTTGATTTCCTTGTTGTGCAAGGGAGGAAAAAATCACTTAAAAGTATTCTTTTGATGCTCACTCAAATCTCTCTCTCTCTCTCTCTCTCTTCTCCTTCATCTTTTTAAGTCTCTTTGACACTCCATTCTTGGCTCCAGTACAAGCAGGAAAGATGTACACACAAATCCTATTCAGAATCAGATTATGATGCATTGATTGGATTGTAAAAGTTACTTTGTCCTTTCAGTTTAGTTGGCTTGCTTTAGTGCTTGGAGCAGTCAGGAGTTAGAGATTTCTAAGCAGCCCAGCTATTGGGGTGGGAAACCATTTTTTTCAATCCCCTCTCAAGTACTAAACATCCAAAATCCATAAAACACTGATATCTTTATGGGATCAACTAAAATGCACAAAATAAAATCATATAGGAGAAAAAAATGATGATAGTCACAGGCCTGCATTTTATCAAGGTGATGTTGTTGTTCTCAGTTAAGATAGTATAGAGGGATATCCATGCAGGCAGGCCACTTCTCCTGCTGGCCATGTGGATACTTGGAGACAAATCACCTTAAAGTCAAGGAAATAAACATCTTAAAGTCTAGGAAATAAGGTTTAAATTTCCACTGTAATCGATGGGGGTCTGTCCCCTGTCATTTGGGTAGCAGCTGACTGGTAATCCCCTCCCTCCTGTCATCAGGCCCTCTGTTGAAATTTCTCCTTGGGACACAGATTGCTTGTGTGAAATACAGGATGAAAACATCCTGTGGATTATGATGGCTGCTTCGCAGGGATTGTGAGACTTTCAAGATCCCTAAACTAGGGGCTATGTAGGGATCATTCCTAGGAAAAAGTCACACATGAATAACTCTTAAGTTACACATTTGTATTTGCCTAATAATAATAATAATAATGATAATAATAATAACTAAAGTACAATTAAATAAGCTATACTCTGAAAATACAACTAATTTAAAACAACATAAAAACACAGAAAAAATGACAATAAGAATAAAAGTACATCACAAACACTCCACTGAAAGACCCTTCTGCACAACCAGTTAATTGCTCAGTGCCTGTTTCCATAAGAAGGCCTTTACCTGTTGGCAGAAGGACAAAGAAAAGGGGCCCAGTTTAGCTTTCTATGGAAGAGAATCCCTAGACTGGCAGGACCCACGAAGAAGCCCCTCACATGTTCTCACCAAATGGGCTTGTTACTATGATGGGGCAGAGAGAAAGCCCTCTCTAGGGACGTTATCACACGGGGCAAATCTGCTGGTTAATCCACACAAAATCCAGACAGAAACGGGATTAGTGCCCCGTGTTTTCACACGATGTTGCACAGAAACTGGACAGAAAGTGGACAGAAACTGGTGTTAACCGCGATCTTTTGAAATTCAGTTGTCTGGAGGAAATGCAAATACGTAATTACGGTAATTACGCATTTACCGTAATGTGATAGCCAAATGCGCATTGGGGAGCATTTCCCTTATTTTATTTATTTATTTATTTATTTATATCCCTGCTGTTGCCATGGTTCCAGCGAGCATTCCTCTATCTGCGCATGTGCAAGAGGCTAATTTCTAGTACATTTACGGGTTTTTTTTCTCTTGTGTGGACGTTCAATGCACTTACTGTAAGTTCGCAATTAAGGTAATGATGTTTGCGGAAACAAGGTTTATTTCCTGTTTATTTTCGGGATGCCTCATTTCCACTTTATTTTCAATTTCTGGGCAACGTGTGATAACGTCCTAAGAAAATAGGGACACAGTCCAGCAATCTGGAAAAGAAAGTGAAACTGCATGAATGGTCTGAGATATTCTGATGTCTGAATTAAAGAACAAGATGGCAGTGCTACCTCTGTTCAATGTACACAACTGCACTGGAAGTTGAATCATACTTCACTGTTGAGTAAGTGAACACTTGAGTGTATCATGCTAGTTTAGAGAGGGTCTCAGAAAGAACTGGTGAAAGGCTTCCTTTGTCTCCCCAAAACATCTTTCCTCTGAAATAACCCAACTCATTCTACCAAATGTTGGGGTTGTCCCAACCTAATACTGCTACTCTACTTAATATATTTTGAGTGATCTAAGTATGTACAAAGGGGTCTAATTGCCCAGAAGGCACAAGATCCTGCCTGATCTTGGACACTAAGGGCTTGTATTGATCTTGGACACTAAGGGCTTGTACCATGGACACTAAGGGCTTGTACTGGATCGAATTTGAGTTTGTAAATACCGATGAAGTGGACAAACTTCTTGGATGTGTTAGGAGGGCAACTTGCCCTCTCGATCCATGCCCATCATGGTTGACTATCCAGGGAGGGGATGCAGTAAAATTGTTACTGCAAAGAATAATTAATACGTCCTTCAGGGAGGGCAAATTTCCATCATGCTTAAAGCAAGCAGTAGTTAAACTGCTCCTGAAAAAGCCCTCCCTGGATTCCCTGGAAAAAACCAATTATAGACTGGTTTCTTTATTACCTTTTCTGGGCAAGGTGATCGAGAGGGCAGTTGCCTTCCAACTCCAGGCAGTCTTGGATGAAGCTGATCTGGACCCATTTCAAACCAGCTTCAGGGTGGGATACAGAGTTGAGATGGTCGCCTTAGTCGATGACCTCTATCTGGGTTTCGACAGGGGAAGTGTGACCCTGTTGGTGCTCTTGGACATCTCAGTGGCATTCAATACCATAGACCACGGTATCCTTCTGGGACACCTGAGGGAGTTAGGTATCGGGGGCAATGCGCTCCAGGGGCTCCGGTCCTATCTCTTGGGCAGATCCCAGATGGTGAATCTGGGGGACAGTTGCTCCTCTGAAAGGGAGCTGTCATCTGGCATCCCACAGGGCACCATGCTGTCCCCCATGCTGTTTAACATTTACATGAAGCCTTTGGGAGAGATCATCCAATGATATGGGGCCACGGGGTTATCAATATGCTGATGACACCCAACTCCTTTTCTTTATGTCTCCTACTACTGTGGTGACTAAGGATGGCATCGCTCCTCTGGATGCCTGCCTTGGGTCGGTAATGGGCTGGATGAGGGAAAACAAACTCAGGCTGAATCCAGAGAAAACAGAGGTACTTGTGATAGGAACCCCTGGCCCGGGAAGGGAGTTTTGTCATCAAGTCCTGAATGGGGTCACACTTCTCCTAAAGGACAAAGTACGCAGTCTGGGAGTACTCCTGGACTCATTGCTGCAGTTGACATCTCAGGTAAATGCGATGGCCAGGAGTGCTTGGAACCAGCTTTGGCTGATTCGCCAACTGCACCCCTATCTGGACCAGAGAGACCTTGAGGCAGTAGTACTTGCTCTGGTAATCTCTTGCTTGGCCTACTGCAGTGTGCTCTACATGGGGCTACCTTTGTACCAAGTTCGGAAGCTTCAACTGGTCCAAGTATTAAAAGTTCTTCACTGGCTGCTGATTAGCTTCTGGGTGCAATACAAAGTGTTGGTTATTACCTATAAAGCCCTATATGGCTTGGGTCCGAGTTACTTGAAGGAATGCCTCTCTCCACACAATCCGCCCCATTCACTCAGAACATCAGGGAAGAAATAATTAAATTATCATAATACTAAA
>CM034703.1:83901131-83911869 GCA_020142125.1 Phrynosoma platyrhinos
AAGATTTCAAGGCAGCAAACAATAAAATAAACATGACTAATTTAAAACAATATGCACAAAAATGATTATAGAAAAATTAAAAACACATGAATGGGTCCCTAGAGCAAACCAGCCCTGAACTCTCACTAAAGGCCAAGACAATGAAACAGAGTTTGTTGATCTTATCTTGAGATGGTGTGGCTCACTGGAAAAGACAATGGCTGGTATTCGGTATTACAGTTTCATATTTGTAACCCAGGTCCATAACTGGTTAAGAGCCAGCAGCTGGGTTAGATGGATGAGTTCTGTTCAGCTTCTGCTCAGGTTGCAAGGAAAATAACTTGTCTACATCCTCCCGCCAGCAAACAATGTTACAACAATCAGAGACACCTCCTGCTACGTAGGGTTGACAGTGGTCTGGTATTTAGCACTGAGGAATGAGGTAGAGCTCCCTGTATGTCTGTCAAAATCTTTCTCTGATTGGCAAAAGGATGTATGCATGTGTAGTGAGTGTGTGGTGAGTGTGCATGCATGCAAATGAAACCAGGGGCTATGTCTCTAAGGTTCCATCTCTGCAGCTATCCAAAGCTTCACTATGCCCAAGACAACTGGAAGGCCAAAGAGTCTTCACTCTGGCCTGAAAAGAATTTATTTATTTATTTATGTATTTATTTATTTATTTCCTGCCCTTATCTGAGCTTGGGATGAAAGGTGGCTTACAGCAAGTGTTTTAAGATGTGCCGCTAAAATCTTATTGTATGAAAGTTTCTTTTAAAAATCAGATAAACGATTCTATTGAGAGCACAAAGCAAACACACATTTAAACTAAGCTTTAAAAACACATTTAAAATAATAAAAAAGATAAAAGCACGGCACAGCCCACTAAAAGACTCTTCTGCCACATATCTTTTAGAGCCTAAACGAAGGCCTGCCTAAACAAAAAGGTCATTTTGTAAAAATGTTCTAGCTCTGGATCTGTCTGGAATCCAGCAGCCTTCTCATATTCTGCTTTGACGTGGAGACTGGACAAATGATAGTGTGTAACTCAACCCTACATGGTGGCACAAGGTGGAGCAGTGAAGCTGTTTTGGGTTTTAATAGGTACTTAAAATGACTTACCTTTTCAGCACCTTGGAAAGGTGTGTCCTGCAGTTGTCAAGCCCTGTGAGGGGCAGTTGCTGCTCCTTGTTATCAAAGAAAATGGAAGGGAGAGAAGTGATCAAGGCTATGAAGATCTGGCTGCCCTAAACTCCTGGTGAAAGAAAAATCTGAGTGCACTCCATTTGAGATCACAATCTCATCTCTTCCCCATCTTGGACCAGGCCAACACCTGCTGCTTTTTTTATTATTATCTAAATGCTCTCCACCCTCCTGCTCCTCCCCAATGGTAAGCAACAGCATCAAAACACACACACCAGGTTTGATAGCTGCCCAGAAGTGCCTTTAGTCAGAACAGGGTGAGTATTTCATTTCCAACATTTCAGTACTGTGGGAACAAACCTCATTCTAGGAATGAATCATCAAAGCAGCCTGAGATTTTTTTTTAACTGAATATAAATGACACTGGGTGTGATGTACTTGTTTGGCTCTGCATAAACCCCAGCAGTCTCAAGCAACTATATGTGTCTGATGTAGCATGGCAGATTTCCCACATATATTTAATTCAAGGTGTTCACATCCAGTCTTCCCAGAATCCATGAGTACTTTCATATAAAAACTAACTTGCAAGATTAATAACCCTTTCTAACTGCCACCTACTCACAACAGAATGATCATTATAATGGATCCTCAGATTTTGTCTCTTGCATCTTAATTGTTTTGATGTTCAAAAGCTGGTAATCTTGATATTCTTTATTTAGTGAAGTTATATCTGATGCTAACCATGTGGAATCCAAAAGTGCCAACAAACTCTCTCTGGCTCTTTCTTAACCAAACTGTGATGTTATTTCCTTTTTTAAATATTTCCACACTTCAGGTAAATAATTAGAGGACTTTCAATAGGAAAACCAGAAATGATTTTTTTACACTTTTACATATTTTGTTGTTGTTGTTGTTGTTGTTGTTGTTGCAGTCTAAATGGAAGGACTTCAGTTCAGAGACTAATTGCAAAGATTAGGAAAAATAAGGCTTAAATCCATGCTTCATGTGACCCTAGTCTACCATGACTGGAAGCTGAGGGGAGCAAATGGAGCAGTAAAAAGGATTCAGGGATTCTCCGCTATCCCTTGCTACAGTCACCCCAATCGAGTTTTAAAAAATCTTTTCAGCGGTATCTGCTGAAGCACCCATATATTGAACACCATCTATTTCATCAATATTATCAGCCCAGGATAGTATAAGTAGACTTTAATTGGTATTAGGGCAAACCTTGCCTGGTCCCACACAGTTTTGCCTATCCATGAAAACAGTAACATGCATATATGGTGCACTCAAGGCTCTGGAACAATGGCTAGCATGTTTTTAGTGACACACAGAATAGACTTTAGACCCACTGCAGACCCCTCTCATGTTGATAGTATGCCTGGTGAGAGCAGTGGAGGATCAGAGAAGCATATGACTATGGAGCTTATCACATGCTCAAATAAGCCAGCTTACCTTTGCCAGCTTCAATCTACTTCCAGGACACCCCCAGATGTTATCATACATAAATTGCTGCCAATTTAGCCACGATGCCACTGGCTGGGTCAAACTCAGGCCAAAGCAGGTACTTTTTCAAAGTCAGAAGTTTTGACTTCTAAAATTTGGTGGCTGAACATGGCTTTGACCTGAGTCTGACCGCGACTGTATTTGGCCAGCAGCACTGCAGCTACATCAGTGGCGATTTACATATTATAACATCTGGGGGTATCCCAGAAGAAGATTGAAGCCAGCAAAGGTAAGCCGGCTTATTTAGTGGAGTTATAAGCTCCTATGTCCCCATACCTAGACATGAAATGATTACATCATCCATGGAGACTTCTGGAGGATCTATGCCAACTACTACATGTCCTATTCCCCACCAGTCTCACCAAGCACAGAATGATGGGGGGGGGGGCTGCAGTGACCTATGATTGGTGAATGGTCAACTGTAGCATAGTTTTATATGCAGAATTGCTACACTAGGTTCTGCCATATACCAGATTGCAACCATTGCCTCCCAAGATGTCTGTTAGGCCCTGTATAATTATTTGTAACTAGGTTTTTTTTATCTTTATGGATAACTAGTTACATCCGAGTTATGGTGAGATACACAATTCATTTGGCCATCACTTTGCACAATATGTGAAAGTCATAAGTGTTTCAGTGCTATGCACATGTACAATGGGGCTTATGCCAGAGTAACAACTGATCCCAAAGTTTAAGCAAATATACTACAAATGTATGCAAAAGCATCTTGTAGCACCTTTGAAACTAACTGTGCTAAAGAAGATGTAGCACAAGCTTTCTAAGACTTGGTCTTCTTGCACAGATACAACAAAAATGTACAACAATGTTCAAGAGTACTCCAAAAATGTACACCTCGGAAAACAAAGACATTAAGCCCTGTAATGCTACCATTCCACATGGTGATGATGTGGCAAGGGAATCAGAGGCATGGACCTGTTGCCTTTTCCCTCAGTTGCCCCTTTACAGCACTGCAATTGCAAAATATATATATATATAATTGCTTAGTTTGCCAAAGGTGTGCCATAGAAATTGATTTCTCTTTGGAAATTTTCTCTGAGGAAATTTTCTGATTTTAGTTCTGATTTTAGTTTAGTTCAGTAACTAAGAGGACTGCCAACAAAGGCAAAGGAGAAGATTCCCCGTTGGTACATTTCTCAGTCATGATCTGAAGCAAAAACAGCCTCCCATGCAAAATAATATAAGTTCAGTCCCTGGCACCCCCAATCAAAGGGATAATCTTGTTATGGATAATAATGGGGAAATCCTCTGCCAGAGGCCCTGTAGAAATGCTGCCAATCAGAGTCAAACATATTGTGTTAGATCAATGAATAACTTGAGTTCAACATGAAACAGCTTCATCTGTTCTGAAATAAAATCATACTGTTTATAAGGAATCAAAGGCAATCTTCACACAGGCCTTGCTAGAAATCCTTGGTTTTGGTATGAGCCATGTGTGCACATGCTATGTCATGTCCCAAAGGTTATTCTCAAAAGATGGGGTTGTGGCTTGTGAGATAAGCTGCCCTGGGTTCTGTGAAATCATAATGACTCTTTTTGCAAAACAGAGCAGAGGCAAGAAGAGAAAGGATATGCAGGTGGAAAGTTTTGGTCCTTTCCTTTTAAAAAGCCTTGAAATATGTTCAAAAATATTTTATGAGGTCACACTAAAAAAAAGAATAATTGGAAGAAAAATTCTGCTTGTCTAAGCGAAGAGCACATTTGTAGCGGTAGGGTAAATGTTTTATCGATTGAGAAACTGGGAAACTTGAGTCATTACTCACCATGGGCTAAAGAATAATTGCTAATGCTCTGGCGGAAAGATTAAAAACAGTTTCTGGAAGTATTTCTTACAATGATCAATGGTGTATCATCCCAGGCCATTGGATCTTCAATAACATTTTTCCCTTTTGGGATGCAATCAATTTTTATAATATGATTCATTTGCCAGTGGGCATGCTTTCTTCAGACGATGAAAAGGCACTTATGTGCCTTATATTGTTGAGAAGTAATCATATATCGCCAGGGCCAAGGCTAAGATAGAAAAGTTCCATGTGCATTCATCTTTATTTTTTAAAAAACAAGTAGATTGAGGAAATAGTTGTGGAAATTGTTATTTTATTGTTGCCCGTTTCCTTTCTTACTCACTTATTTCAGTGCTCCCTAAATAAATGGCAATCATGAGGCAGAGAGTTCATGTATTAGTTTTTGCCATCTGCTTACCTCTGAGACTATATCCGTTCTGTCAATAGCTGTGGTAGAAATGTCTGGATTCTTGTGAGAATTTGACACAGATCTTTACTTCTTCTTCTCCACTTGCAGTACATTATGAGGCAGATTAGATCTGAAAAGCTGACTCTATTTTAAAATCAGGTGAGGGCAGAAACCATTTGGAGCTTGGAAGACATCCCAGATTACACAGATTCTGGATGCTGCAGGCATAGAATTCAAATCATAATTTGGCACCACATATAGGTACACAAGGTAACTTGATCATTTCCAAGGGGCTTGCAGCATCCAGAAAATCAAATTACTATTCTGTCATCGTGGGTGGGCAGAATGACAGCCAGTAGTATACAAGGTACTACCAGAGATAAGGGTTCATTAGATAAATCTGTTTTAAAGCCCAGAAACTGATGCAATATTAAGAACTACAGTTGACACTCCACATTTGTGGTTTTGAGTTTTGCAGATTTGATTATTCATGGATTTGATTAATAGGTTCTCCCTACAAATCTATAGGTCCTCTAGAGCCACTCTGCTAGAAGTTGACCATAGGGTCACACTGGAGGACCTAGAGATTCCTAGAGAAAACACTTCTCAGGGCATTTGTAGATTCTCCAGTATGATTCTATGGTCAACTTGTGGTGGACGTGGACCACAGAATTGCACTGGAGGACCTAGGGATTGCTAGAGAGGAATTCTCTTAGTTTTTAGTTTTAAAAAAAGTGTTTAAATTTGCTATTTTCCCACTTTCACAGGAGTCCTATGTCCCTAACCCTAGTGAATGTGGAGGGGCCACTGTATAGGGAACTTGGAATTCATCTAAACCAACTACTGGTTGATGGAGGATTTCAAGTACAGGATGCAAATTCAGAATTCTGAACAAATGCCCATCTGCCTTAAATACTAGCAGTGAAGACCATCACCTCCCAATACAACTACAAGTGTTTCAGCAACTGTACCAATGAAACTACATCAGGTACAAAGCCTAGCAACAATTATGTAGTGGTAAGCTGAGAAGTATAGATGTACATCATGATATAGCCATACCCCCACCAAAAATTGGTCTGTGTTGGTCTGTGTCAGCAAACCAGGGCCCTTTCACACTACATAATTTATAGCATTTTCATACCACTTTAACTGCAATGGCAACATGCTATGGAATCCTAGGATTTGCATTTTAAGGAGGGATATTCAGAATTCTCAGCCAGAGAGTTCTAAACTGAACTGCTGGCCATGGCGATTAAAGTGGTATGACACTTTGTAGTGTGAAAGAGTCCTTAGTCTATCAGATATAGCTTCTAACAGGATCAGTAGAAATTAGCTGGTAAAATCCATTCAGCACCAAGCCATCCCAAAATATGTGACATAGCAGGAAAATCCATCTTTTCCTCTCAGCTATTGTGAGGACTGAAGGAGTGGTAGGTGACACCCTCACCCCTGCTAATCCAAAACTGTCACAGCTTCAACCCTTTTGAGCCTTGGTTCTGTCACACCAGGAAAGATAACTGGAATAGAGGGAAGCCCTTCCTAGTTTCTCCTTCACATGCCAGATGCTACTGATGTCACTGGCCAGATACAGAAAGTCCTGATGCCTTCTAGTCTAAAAGACTTTCAATGTCCAGCAGATGGCAACAGCTAGAAGAATTCATAATTCTTTATTTCATTTTGTGTTTCCATTTGAGGTATGGGGCTCTTATTAACCCTTACTCACTCTGTCAAAGCTTCCTGAGCCAGGAGAAACTATTCCCTCTACTCAATAAAAATTCACAAGAGACAAAAGGGTTCACTTACTATCATTTATAAACTTCAGTGTTGTGTCTATTTCACCATTAGCAGGTGGGGTGGGAAACCAAAATCATGTTGGATGGCATATAGTTTTCTTCAGCTCTTTATTTATTTAATTTTTAGGTGCCATCTGCTGAACTGTATTTCTTCAGGTGTTTCTTCAACTGAGAAGAAAGATATAAACTGAAGGCAAGCCTAGGTATTGTTTTACTCATATGTTCTGCCAGTAGCAAATACTTGCATATTCAAGCTGACCCTTGGCAACTGGATTCACTGGCCATGGGAGATTTTAATTGGACAGGTACTATTTTCTTTTTCTCTTATTGTTATAATTTAAAATTTATTTTAATAATTCTTGTTTTTATTGTTTTTGTGCATTTGTACTATTTTATGTAAAACTCCTTGAGTCCCATTTGCGAGAGAAAGGCAGGATGTTAAATAAATAAGGCTGGCATCCAGTATTACAGATTTGTAACCTAGATTTAAGGGTCCATAATGGCTCCATATTCAGGAATGCTATGTATGCCAATTTTTGCACCATTGCCATGATCATAAATGACTATGTTAACAGCCAGCAGCCTTACTGAGCAATGGAGGTCTGTTCAACTGTCAAGGGAGCTGCAGGATGATATTTCCAGCCTCCTCCTTACAGCTAGCAGGATTGCAACAATCAGAAACAGGACTCCTGTCACAATTCTTTGTCACAGCCTCACTTGCTGATGGGAGGGGTTGGAAACATCATCCTCTTGCTCCCCAATCTCCAGCTGACCAGATGTCCATTGCTCAATGTGGCTGCTGTTCAATGCACTCACTGAGTCCAGCTGTTAAGGTCAATTGAGGGGTGTCAGACCAGATGTTACTAAACAGATTATCAGATACCTGAAAGTGATAGGAACAAAGCAGGATGTCCGAGTCACAATCATGTGATTGGGGCAAGAATATCAGATGACGTCATGCAACATCGCCATTATCCCATCCTTGTCCTGTCCATGGAGAAGAATCCTCCTGTCCTCCTGTGGGTTTCCCATTAATGAAAAGTGATGGGAGAATTCCTCCCCATGGATGGGACAAGGACAGTATAATGGCAACATCGTGCAATGTTGTCTGATATTCTTGCCCCAATTGCACGATTGTGATTGGGAGTGTCCCACTTTGCTCCCATCATTTTCAGGCATCTGATAATCTCCTTAGTGATAAATTTGTAGTTATGCAGGAAATGTAGGATATTAGTGTAAATTATTCATTCATTTATTTATGTATTTATTTATTTATTCTTATTATATTGTTTTATTCTTTCAGTATATAATTTTTATTGGTTACAACAATTAAAACAAAATCCACTTCCATTCCATACACAATTACCTTGAGAGTGCAAACTGAAGTATATCTTAACTGAGCATTCTTATTATATTCATCCTGCATGACTACTACTACCAATAACATCCAACTAGTGCTGAGCATGAGCAGAAAAAAAAATTGAAATCAATTTCATGTACCATATGAAAATGTGATAAATATACTACTCCCAATCATAGCTGTATTGTATATAAAATACCTATTGTAAACGTCAACTCTGCTCAGCTTATGTATTAAATCCGAACGATTACACTTGTGACTCTTCATTTGCCTTTAGAAGCGATCATTTAATCCACCTAATTAAACATATATATATATATATATATATATATATATATATATATATGTATATGTATATGTATATGTATATGTATATAGTGTGTGTGTATATATATATATATCTATATTAGATTTGTTAATTCATACCTGTAATCGCCTATCTATCCAAGCAGACAGCCCTTCATTATATCATAGCTTTTCCACTATTCTAATGTATCACAGATTTTATTAATTTGTTTCCATTTCTTTTCATATTGTTGTAGTGATCTCTCTGCAGCATACATGGATAATTTATCCATGGTTGCAAATTCGTTTAATTTAATTTGCCATTCCTGTTTGGTAGGTGTCTTCTCCGATTTCCAATGTCTTGCGTATACTACCCTGGCCGCTTTTATCATATATAGTATCTTGGCTTAATTTATCTTTTATTACATCTAGCATATTTAATACGAATAGTTCTGGTTTTAAAGGGATGGTTTTCTGTAATATTTTACCCATAGTTTAGTGTCCCAGTTTGCTCCCACCACTTTCAGGCATCTCCTTAGTTATACATTTGTAGTTATGCAGGAAATATAGGATATTCGTATAAATTATTCATTTATTTATTTATCCTTATTATATTGTTTTATACCACAGACTGTGAGACATTAGGTGAGAAAGGGAGAATGGTTCATAGAATCAGTAAGGTTGAGGGCTACTTAAAATATCTATTTTTTTCAGCAGCTGTCAGCCTTACTGATTCCGTGAACTCCTTCTCCCTTTCTCACCTAAGGTCTCACAATCTGTGGTGTAACACAATATAATCAGAATATGCAGTGTAACCCAGCCAATGACATTGTCCTGCCTAAAAAAATGTACAAGATGACATCTCCTCTATCTCATGATCCAAACACAAGCAGTTTGGTTGTTCAATTTGTTTTCATACTGGTGAAGCTACAGTACTATACATGAATGCTGCAAGCTAGCTTAATGGGTACTTCATCTCCTCACTAGGAATGTGAATCTTCACATATTTCATTTACAAGAATGTATAATTCTGGCAATTTTCTGCCTGCTGCGCCAGAACACAAAGGTTTATGTCCAGTTTTAAGCAGTAATTATACTTTGGGGTTTCATTGGTGGGAAATCATTTGTGCCAAACAAAGAGTGTTTTCCTGTGCAGAAAACATGTTTAGAACAGAAAACATGTATTTGGTCTCAAATAAACTGACTTCTATGCACAGTTATCAGTTTTTACACAGAAAATACAAGCAGAAAAATTCCATGTGATTTTTCTGTTCAGGAATCTTTCTGTTCATGCAAAATGAGTCAGTTTTACACAACTGATGTAAAAGTTAAGCTGTGTGAATAAACTTGCAGATCCCTGCTCAGAAAATATGTGTGTCATTTTTCTGCATGGGTCATCTGCACAAAAAACAATATTGTGTCTTTTGCACAAAATACATGCTTCCTGCCCCAAAAAACAAATTTTCTGAGCAGAACAATCACAATACTTTTGCACAAATAAATTTCCCCCAAGGAAGTACCAAATTGCATATAATAACATTGTTGGTCTCCTTTCCATTGGTGGAGTATCTCAAGTGTTGAAACTTGTTTGTTTGTTTGTTTTCTTTGAGGGTGCGTGCATTAAGAAGTAATCTTTGTTGGTGTAATATGTCTTTAAGCAACAGAAAAATATTTTGCTTGACAGAGTTCAGTTGACAATTGGAATATTACGTTGGTTGAAAGTTATGGTTGAAGTAGCAGTGTGCATTTGATTGCTGTGAGTGTGTGAATTAAGTTTGGAGCTGTGAAGCAGACAAGTTGATTATAAGTCAGAGGGGTGTGTGTGTTTGGGTGTGTGTGTATGCTGTATTATATGATATATATATATATATATATATATATATATATATATATATATATATATATATATATATATATATATATATATATATATATATATCTGAAGATAAAAGCCTCCAGGAACTTTGGAAGAATCAAATGTCTGTGATTGTTTATTTTAAGTGTGAAAAGTGGTGAGTGCACTGCATTTGGCTGCAGCTGAGTAATTTTTACCAGACTAAGCTGAAAGTTGGCCTTTTCTCAAATATATTACTGGCCAAGAATCTTTCCATCCTTCCTCCTTAAAACCATTTCCCATTCCTCGAAGTCTGCTGCCTGCAGTGACCATCTCATCTCATCTAATGGTATAGCTACCACTTTCTGCCCTCAAGCTTTTGGTAGTTCAAATGTACATTTGGAGGCCAATACTATCTGTCAATTAATAATTGCTTCAGTCATGACACAACACTAATACATTTTCTCTTAAATGGAACCAGTTTCCTTGAAGAAAGGTGATTTAAAATGTGGTACAGTTTAGAGCAGGGGTAGGCAACATGTCACCAGGGCCATGGAGGGTGATGAAGGGCCTCGGCAGACAACTAATACAGTCGTCTTTGAGGCAGGGAAGAGGAGGGGCAGCCGCACG
>CM034703.1:83967216-83981627 GCA_020142125.1 Phrynosoma platyrhinos
TGATTACTCCCCACTCAAGGCCCTTTTGTATTTCTTCTTGCACAAAGAGGTCTCATTACACTGAAGCAGTAAGCCAGAGCTTTCTACCTATCCCTGCCATGTTCCAGCCCAACTTCCCCATCCCTTCACCCTAGGGTTGTCCTCATCCAATCACCAATTTTGTAGCTCAAAAGTTAATGCCATCATCCAATCCAGAATTCCGTTGTTGATTCCTCAGAAGAACATTAGGTCTTTCATGCAAGATAGTACACCTCTTGTGGGTAGGATCTTGGATATAAATATTGTCCCAAAACCTGGCCCCTTTGTGTGCATAGAGATATTTCTCCACTCACTGTGTTACCCCAGTCTGAGCCACTCCCACTTTCCATGGTCTACTCTTTGGACAGGTTATTACCACCCCTCTGCACCCCTAAACCTCTGCTATCCAATCTTCATATTTCCATTTCAGCTAGCTCTAAATGCTGTGTCTATCTGAATTACTACCATGTATTTGGTAGCACTCTTGCATATTTCTAAATAAAACTTTCTTAAGTCACTCAAACCTGGAGTTCTCTGTAATGGGTGTTAGTATACACAGGTGCCAACAATCCTAAAGTTACCTAGCCTCTCACAAACTTAAGCTAATTCCCCCAATGCTTAAAGAGAAGCTGACACACTTGGTGGGGACCCCTTGTACCCCACCTTTCTTTGTGTAATGACACAGAACAGTGAGATTTTCTTTTTGCCTTTCTTATAACATGTTTGTGAACTATATTTTATCACACACGTGCACACACACCAGCTCTGTAACAATCTGTGTGTCAGGCACTGAAGATATCAAGCTAGATCTATTTTCGAAGAAGAGGAAAGTCTGGTATACCCATTCCCATAAGATTATTATCCTGGGGCACAGCTTCAACCTGTTTGGCCTAGTTTAGGGACTGTCATGCCTTCTCCATCCAGGTGTTAGGCCTCACACTCCTGGGGAAAAATCAGCCATCAAGGGAGTTGTCCAATGAAAGAGTCCATGATCTATGTTGCATCAATTACTACAGCCCCTCCTCATTTTCCACTGTATTGTGCGGATTCAGATGCACGACACTGCTTTGATTCTTACATGTTTGAATAGCTTGTGCTTCCTAAGATAAATCTTTTCTTTGAATACTGGCTGGCCTCTTTGTCTTACTTTAGAACATTGTTTAAGACAGCTTTTCTCTCTTGCTTTTTTCTTCTTGATGTATTATATTTAGTTTTGTTTGCTTTTGTTGTTTATTTCCTATTCCTAAATTACTTATTTTGTTCCTGAACTATCTTTCCAAATCTACCTCCACTCTTACAGAAAATATTTCTTTTCTTTCTAACTACCCTCTCTTTTAAACCATTTTTTTGAAAAAATGTCATTCAGAGATGTATTTGTGTGTGTGTGTTTCTATGCAGTTCTCACATTTTATTTTTATTTTGCAAACATTTCCCTTGGAAAAATGTTTTCCTCATCTTCTTGAAATTCTTACTGTAAGTAACTAAACTTTAGAAGAAGCATTTCAACCTTATAAAATGGAGCGGGGTAAATATACAAAATTTGACAATCTGGTATCATGGGAAAGGGGGCATGGCCAACTGAGGATGCTCAGAGGGCCAGATTGGGGTCTGAATGGAGTGGAGGGCAGGGAATAAATAAATAATTGCTCTTTTGGGCTGCTTGCAGAAATATTTCACACACTTACATTCTGGCAGCAGCCATGCTGTAAAACTTTATTCCTCAAAAATAAACATTTACAGAACAATAAAGAGAAAATAAGCTCCCTGAAGCATAAGATAAATCGTGATCTATGGGTTTCTAGTGTGAGTCAAGGACGACTGTACAGATATTGTCCCATGAAGCCAATAAGACTAGACCGAAGTATACAAGGCAGAAATGACTCATGTTTCTAGATAATGCTTTAGTGTCAACTCTATAGCCTCCTTCACATATTGCTTGTGTAAAGAGGTGGTCTGAGACAAGTACTGCAAAGTAGGGGTGCTGTCAGGAGTTAAGTCCTTAAGCTCACTGGCCATGCCTTGGACAGTTGGGTTAAACGGGTATATTTTTACCTGCTTGCTATTTGGCATATATTATGTTAGACAACAGTGCTGTTATGTGATGGGACATGTAGTTTATGTTAAATGTTAGAACTGTTGACCAAATTCCTTTGCAGTTAGCTAGCAGATGGGAAGAGAGTGGAGGCTCTAGGGGTCAGAGCTAAGATCTCTTGAAAATGTCTGGAGTGAGAGAAGAAGGAAAAGAGGAAAGAAAAGAATTTTTAGATGTTGCAACTAATGAGAAGGTTGCCTGGATAAAATTTGAAATCATTGTTTTGTCTTACATATTTGCTTATTAAAGCAGCTCTATCCATATGCCATCTGCTCCTGGTGAATTATTTCTCCTAAGCGCTCTGAGTGCAGCTTCTACGTCACCATCTAAAATTGTAGTTTCATTTTCAAATGGTTCTCTCTTGAATGAATCTGTCATCTCTTTATCTAGTTCTTCAGTGTATTTTTTCATCCATTGTATTTTTATTTTATTTTATTACTTGATTATGTAATGTGTTCCTCGGCTAGCTGTATAGAATCCTCACTCTTGGTTTACATTTCCCTTTGATTTATTGAATCTCATGGAAGAGGTCTCTTGTTCTTCCTTTTTTGTTGTCATCTTCTATTTGTTTGCATTGATTATTATAATAATGCTCTTTGTCACTGTGCACAAGTCACTGAACAGTTGCATTTGGGAGTTTGAACTTATTAATGTCAACTTTTGCTTTTTGTCTCTCCTTAACTGCTTGAAAAGTTTCATCTGTCATTCACTGAGACTTCTCTTTCTTTTTGGCTGCAGATGGTGTCTTTCTGCATTCCTCCCTGATAATGTCCCTGACTTCAGTCCAGAGTCCTTCTGGCTCCTGGACAATTAGACTTACCTTATTTTCTGGCGTATAAGACTACTTTTTAACCTGCAAAATCTGGGGTTAAAGTGGGGGGGTCATCTTATACGCTGGGTATAAGGAGGTTCATGATAGGTTTGCCTTGGTGTCATCATCAGTTGGAAATGACTTGAAGGTGCACAGCAACAACAACAATGTTTTGGAAATCATACTCTTCCCAAACTCTATATTTTAACTGGAAAAGTGGGAGGTCGTCTTATATGCCCAGTCGTCTTATACGCCGGAAAATACGGTAATAATATAAAACCTGTTTTTACACTATCTTTTAATTCTGTCAGGATGTTCTTCAAATTGTATTTTGTCACCTTGGCTGGTTTAGTGCTCTTCTTTCATTTTACTCTAACTTTTATAATAGCAGTTCATGGTCTGTGTCACAATCTGCTCCTGGTCTTGTTTTTGCAGAGGGAATAGAGCATGATGCAGCAGCTAAAAAGGCCAATGCAATTTTAGGCTGCATTAATAGAAGTATAGTGTCTAGATCAAGAGAAGTAATAGTGCCACTCTATTCTGCTTTGGTCAGGCCTCACCTGGAATACTGTGTCTAGTTCTGGGCACCACAATTCAAAAAGGATGTTGAAAAACTGGAGTGTGTCCAAAGGAGGGCAACTAAAATGGCGAAGGGTCTGGAAACCAAGCTCTATGAGGAACAACTTAGGGAGTGGGGATGTTTAGCCTGGAGAAGAGAAGGTTAAGAGGTGATATGATAGCTGTGTTTAAATATTTGAAAGGATGTCATATTGAGGAGAGAACAAAGTCTTGTTGCAAAGCACTCTTAGTCAAAACTAGGGAATGTACCTTCTTCATTTTAGTAATAAGTACAGGTTCCACTATTTTTTCTTCCTTATTCAGAGTGAGGACTTTGCTTGCCCTTAGGAATAATAATATGTTGCCAATAGATCATTCCAAAATGCCTACTGCCATGACACCATAGCATTGAAACTGGGGATAGGAACATGAGGATGCACATAAGCCCCAGCCCTCAAAATCTCTAAACACCTGCTTTTAAGTTAGACCATCACACAATGAGGTCAGGAATTTAAGGAAGGCTTGATACTTAAATTCTGTTGAATGCTGTCACAGGATACTCATAATGAGCAATCCTGATAGGTTTGGATTTCCTCTTATGGGATTTGGGTAACTACATTCAACTCAAAGTCATTCCAGATCCTTCCTGAGATCTTTACATTTATGTACAGATCACTCAGGAACATTACAGATTTTATTTGTCCAGTTGCCCAATTTTGTGTTCAGACAATTGCCTGAACAGAGTATGTAAACCCTGATTGGCTGAGGTTATGCATCAAAAAAGCCTTTTCAAGTTTTTTTAAAAGCTTAAGACATTGCCAAAGCAATAACAGATTAAGGAAACAGTGGCTGAAAACATGCACATAATGATGCACAGAGGACTGGAAGCTCAAAGGACTTCTGTAGACAGGGCCACCCTGAAATGGTAAACTGTAGAGCAGGGACCGGCCACCTATGGCCTGGGGGCCAATTAAGGCCCCAGTCCCTGGACTTACCGGCCCAGGCTGAAGGTTGCTGCTGCCGCGCGCCACCGCCATGCTTTTTTGCTGCTCTGCGGCTGCGCTCACTGCAACCGCCATTTTGGAAATCAAAATGGCAGTCGTGACGTGTTTGTGCATGCGCAAATGCATCACGGCTGCCATTTTGATTTCCAAAATGGCGGCTGCGACATGTGCCGCGGCGGCGGTGTGCATGGGGGGGCGCGCGCAGCGGTGAATGGTGGGTGCGCACCGCCACCCCCCCCCTCGGCCCAGCCGAGACCTGGGCTATGAGAGACCGGCCCAGGTCTTAAAAAGGTTGCCTTCCCCTGCTGTAGAGGTATAACTATTGAGGAAGATGGCAGAGCTAAATATGAAGACATTGAACCCCAAATAAGAGTCCGCCCCCTCCCATTAATTTTTTCTTCAGTCCCCAAATGTCTAGCATTCTAAAGAATGAGATGGAAAACCGTTTACACCTAGAACTCTTATATTTGGTGTGTTCACATTCGTTGGGAACTTTGCCTGCACCTTTTATTTGGGTAGCTAAATATTATTTCTAAATACTCAACTGAAATTTTAAGTTACTAGAATGTTAGAAATTTGGAGATTGATGGAACATTTTGTTGTTATTGTTAACAAAAACAGTTTTGACTTTTGACCATGCTATGAATTTGAGATCTCCAAGTCACCCTGCTCAGCAACAGCACTGCTCAGCTCTTGCAAACACAGGGCCATGGCATTGATTCTATCCACCTATAATGCAGACTCCTTCTTTTTCTACCACCTTCTACCTGTCCAAACAGCATTGTTTTTTCTCATGAACCATGTCTTCTCATGATACGTACAGAGTATAAAAGTCTCAGCTTGCTCATCTTGGCTTGACAATAAAATAAAATAAAATAAAATAAAAAATGTCAGAATGTTTACTGGTCGGCAATGCCTTTATTTGAGAGGCTCTGACCATGGTGACACACACCTTAGTTATATCCTTTTTTAGATTACCTTAATCCAAACACACATGATTTTTGGGCCTTTGCAGAGTGCCAGAAATAGTGCAAATTGAGTCCACTTTAAGGGTTAGGGTTACTGCTAGGGAGTCATGGGAATTGTTTTTTTTTCTGAGACATTGAGCCTTCTCTGTCAGAGAGCTCTAGTGCCACAATAAAATACAGTTCCCATGATTCCCTAACCCTAACCCTTAAAGTGGACTCAATTTGCACTATTTCTAGCAGTCTGCAAAGGCCCTTTGTTTGGATTTATGGGGCTGCCTTGGGAGAATGTTCAGAAAATTCAGCCAGTCCACTCCCTTATTGCAACAGCTCCACTTGCTGCTGGTGTGTTTCCAGGCACAATTCAAAGTTTTGGTTATGGCTTATGAAGTCCTTTATGGGGCAGGTCTAGGTTACCTAAAAGTTTGTATATATGAGGCCATCTGTGCCTTGAGGCCTTTCTCTCTGTACCACCACCCTCATGGGTACTTCTGTCGGAAACATAGAAAAGGCCTTCTCTATGACTACTTCCAGGGCCTGGAACTCTGTTTCTGGCTAGGTTATACCAATATCTTCTTTGCTATCATTTCAGAGGCAGGTAAAGGATGGTGTCTCCCTAAGTGCAACTGTCCATGTCTTAGGCAGGCCTTTGGGGTCTGACTGCTCAGAGGGAGAGGCCCTGTGATTGATGTGCCATTTATATTTGTTGTCATTCTTCTTAATTGTTATGTTTTTATCTGCTTTTAATTTTATTTATTGTTTAATTATATTTTTTACTTTTATATGAACTAGACAAAATCCTGAAGTATAAAGATACTGTATACCATACTGACATGAGGAGTGCCCATGCCATTGTACTTCCAGTTTCTATGTATGGTTGTGAAATCTGGACAATGAAGAAAGCTGATATGAAGAAAATCAACTCATTTGAAATGGGGTGCTGGAGAAGAGTTCTATGGATACTGTGGGCTACTAAAAAGACAAATAAATTGGTCCTACAACAAATCAAGCCTAAACTTTCCCTAGAAGCCAAGATGACTAAACTGAGAATGTTGTACATTGGACATATCATGAGAAAACCTGACTCACTAGAAAAGACAATAGTAGGTATCTGTTGTATTTTTAATCTGTTGTACACTGCCCCGATTGCCGAGCAGAGGGGTGGGTTATAAATAAAAATTTATTATTATATTATAGAAGGTAGTAGGAAAAAGTAGAAGGTAATAGGAAAAGAGGAGGACTGGATTCCAGAAGGATAGACTCAAGCAAGTAAGCCATGCCCATGAGTTTGTAGGACCTGAGCAGGGTGGTTGATGATAGGAGGACTTGGAGGCCTCCCATTCATGGGTTTGTCATAAATCAAAGTTGACCTGACAACAGTTAGCAACAATTTTTCTTTTAGTTGTATTTCTTTTTATCTTATGTAAGTCAACTTGAATTCCATAGCAGAAATAAGGCAGGATGTACTTGGGGGTATTGTAAAGTAATAATTATCACCCTGACATTATTATGGTATATTGATGAAATTTTATCAGTGTCATCATCACCAAGTGACTTTTTCTTTTCCCAAAAATGAAAAATCCATTATGGGGGTTGCAAATTTGACAACACAGATGACGTCATTCATGAAATGGAAGAGTGGTTTAAGTCACAATCTGCAGACTTCTACAATAATGGTATTCAGAGGGTCAAGAAACACTGGGAAAAATGTATAAATCTGGATGGTGACTACATAGAGATAAGTTAACAACTATAAATAAAAAAACACCTTTCTGTCAATTTTTTTAAAAGGTGATAATTAAAACTTTACAATACTTCCTTGTAACTGTAACAAGAAGAATGGAAACAATTTTGTTCTCCCAAAGCTACACCCTGGTAAACTATCACATTGGAAACTATCTCTCAGAATAATGCAGTGTAGCACTAATAGATTTTGTCTTTATGATACTACATAATAGAATAGAAAAACAGATCTTGGGTTTCTTCCTTTTAGCATCATTTTTTTAAAAGTTAGCATTGTTGTCTGGTCAATTGCATTACTATATTCCTGTTGATAGATGTTCATTGGGAACAGTTCTTGTACTTTTTCAGGAATTTCTGTCTCACTGTGAAGTTAATCAAGCCATTGGGGGAAAAATGTGGCCCTGGATTCAATTTGACAATACATTGGATGTATCAACTTACAGCTGTGCTTCTCTGGCACACCATAAGGAAAAGAATCTGTAATGCATAGTACGAAAGGGAGTTTTCATAATGAAGTTAGAAACAGCAGGATGTCTTTTAAGTGGAATAACATGCCACAGAGTTTGGACTGGATCTCCTGAAATAATATTGGACCAAATATACAATCACACAGTGTCAATTCTGTTGCCAAAATTCAAGGTGGAAGCATCTCAAATGACCAGTCATCATATTCTTCTTGCTTTTATCAGGTCACTCCCATGGGGTGGCTGATGTAGTGTGGGGCATTGTTTGTAGACTCTTTCTAGATTATAGCTGCATCCACACAGCAGAAATATTCCAAGTAGACACCACTGACATGGCTCAATGCTATGAAAGTGTGGAAAATGTAGTTCTGTGAGACATTTAGCTGTCTTTGTCAGAGAGCTCTGGTGCCACAACTACTGTTCCCAGACTTCCATAGCATTGAGCCATGGCAGTTAAAGTGGTGTCAACCTGGATTATTTTTGCAGTGTGAATACAGCCTAAGTGTTACTGAAGCTGTAGTCACAGACCCTAGAATGTGTGTGTGTGTTTGGGGGGGTCTCAATATTCCCAAGGCTAGGCTGGGCAGGCTGAGTCCTGATAAATGACCAGGCATCCACCAAGACTCCTATGTATTTGAGTCCCTTCAGTACTATCAGTGGAGTCATTCAGATGTCTTTTTATTTTTTTTTAGGTGACTATACAAATAATCTCACTCACGCATTCCAGGTTTGTTGTTCATACTATGAAACTGCATCTGTGTGCATCTCTGGAAGTTCGGTTGCTCACTCATGTCAGCATTCAAATAAAGATGGAGTCGATGATGCAAATGTATTTGAAGCATGTTCAAGGCATGAAGAGTTTTATCCTGGGCCTATTCGCATTTGTTGTTCACACTGCTAATAATGAAAATCTTTCTTTAAAAAAAAAAAACCCTGATATCAATTATCCAAAAACTTAATCAGATGCATTTGAAATGCATGTGAACAACAAAGATTCAACCCAGATTCATCCTGAATTATTTTCACCATCTGAACTGGCTAAATGAGAAGTGCCATATACTAAGGCTGGTAAACTGCAATTACAGCAGGATAATAGTGTCTTTGGTCAGCATGTATCAGATGACACAGTATCTTTCCTGCTGCTGCTTTGCATTTCAATCATTGGTAGAGCACACCTTTTAAATGATGGGGAAAGTTGTCAATGGCTTCTGATATTGCTGCTTTCCCCACTACTGACTATAGTGTGATAGGTACCTTCCTTTGCAGTTCCAACAGTCCAGCAGTCATGTGTGGGCATGAGTTCCCTCCCATCCTTGCTTTCCTCAAACAGGCGGTGATTGCTTTTTCTTCTTTTTCCTTTCCTTTCCTATTTCTTTTTCTTATGTTTTTTTTACCATTTTGCTGTAATTGCACAATCATGGCAAAAATTATATATATATATATCAAAAGGCACACATGTGCTGGGTAGGGCATACATGGGAAGGAACGTGGGGGTAGTGAGGCTGTCTGGAAGAATGAGTGCAGGATCACAGATTGCCAAAGCAGCATAATAGCACAACTGCGGAGAAGTGTGATAGTGACTGGCTTAAAACCAATATGTTTCCTTTTGCTTCAACAATGTATTAGCTACAAGGCAACAAGCTGGTGTAATAAAGTCTAAAATGATCATTAGTTTGCTATTGCTTTTATGATATTCAAATTATTACCACCTTCAGCTGGAGAAGGAAGAGGATTGTTTTTATGCAATGTACTATGCTTTCATTATATAATAAAACATATCTGCTAGTAGTCAAAATTAATTATGACCTGACTGCCAATACTGAACCCCTACCTTAAAAACAACTGTAGAAAAATGGGAATCTGCAGGCAAGGTATGATACAGAGCCTCTAGAGAACTGTCTTCCCACATGGGAATCCTAGTTAATGTGGGATTGAAAGCAGCATTCATATTAGCAATCATCTTTTGAAGGTACAGTGCACCCTTCCTATCTATGGGGACAGAGAAAAACATGCATGCTCAAGTCCCATTATAGTCAATGGATGGTGATGCACATACACCACCATACAGTAATGGGATGGAGATATCCATAGATGCTTGAGTCCGTGGATGGCTAGACAGCTGATACTGTAGGCTCACTGTATTAGTTCATCTAAATACAGTCATGCAGTTGCACACAAACTGTCAGCCCCACATGAATAAAATATGTTCTTGTAAATAAAGAGTCTTCCATAGATCCATCACAAAAAGAATGTATGTGGAAGGATGTTTATAGACAGAACTTGACATTTGTGACTCTCTCCAGTGAGTTGAGCTCAGAGACTGGATCTCAATTCTGACTGTACACATGAAAAACTGTTTACAATGACTACTTGTGTTCCATGCTTTTCCTTGACTGTTTGTAATTAGATTTAAAAAAAAAATCAGCCTCATATTATAGGGTGTAAAATTTTCTCTTGGGACTCCAACTCCCAGAATGTTAGCCAAGCTGGTTCAAGGAATTTTGGGAGTTAGGGCCTTTGCAGACTGCTAGAAATTCCAAAAAGTAACTTTTCCAAGCTCTGCCACAGACAGGGAGGGAGAGAGAATGTTATTCATGACAAAAGGTTGCTGCTAACAACTAGTGAAGTGATGGCACCAATGGTCTGTTCTCATGCCTCTAAACACACTGAGAGAACGATTACCATAATTGCTCTGGTATGTCTTATTGTTTAATGGCCTCATCCTGCCTTGGAGATAGCTTGGCGGTGGCTTTTGCCTGAGAGCCATGAACGTGTAATTTCTTTTGTCTCCTCAGCTTTGCTTCTGTGAATAGGGTCTGCTTGACTGAGCCGTAGTAAATAGCTGCCCTGTTAGTTCTGGCTTTCAATATAGGATTGCTTTCTTTGGAATGTCATCAACCTTGTTCCTCATTTGTGTAGTAACAAGGCAGGCATGTCCTGACCCATCAATCAAGATCTCAAAGGGCCATTCATAACAATACCGCTTGGACACACGGAGACCAGGCCCCAGTAACACTTGCTATTGTAACAGCAGGCTCTAGGCCTAACAAGTTCTTTTTGCTGGCAATAGCAACATTTCTATAGTTGTTTTTTTAATGGGATCAGGAGGCAAAATACTTGGCAATAGCTAGTGGTCCAGCCAAATAAGTGCTAATATCAGGATCAAACATGAACACGAAACTGAAGCACTGAAGCACCAAACCTAAGCACTTTATTCAAAATCTTTCTTTTCCAAAAAACTTCAAAATAAACTAGATTGCACCTGCTTGTTAGGCTCAGTTCAGAGATATTAAAAAGCCTGACTTGATATCTATCAGTTAATAGCAAAGAACAAGGGTACAGCCCTCCAGTTGTTGTTGGAATTCAACTCCCATTCTCCCTGGAATGGTGGAAATTGCATATCTTGCAATTTCTGCCATTCTGATTAATCCTCTGTCATCCCACTTTTTCAGTTGTTTTAACTTCCTTCTCCACCTTTCCCTCTTTGTCCTCAATTTATTTCAATAGCTGCAAATAAGTTAAAAGTGCAAAAATGGTCTGCAATTAATTAGTTCAGGAGATGGTAGGGTTGGGCTGGAATCTTGCCCTCCCTAGTAGGCTCAGGCAAAAGCAAACTATTGAAGCCTCTCCTTGTTTATGTGTTCTTGATCACATAAGATCTAATTACAAACAGTCAAGGAAAAGCATGGAACACAAGTAGTCATTGTAAACAGTTTTTCATGTGTACAGTCAGAATTGAGATCCAGTCTCTGAGGTCAACCTACTGGAGAGAGTCACAAATGTCAAGTCCTGTCTAAAAACATTCTAGATATGTCCTTTTTGTGATGGATCCATGGAAGACTCTTTATTTACAAGAACATATTTTATTCATGTGGGGCTGACAGTTTGTGTACAACTGCATGACTGTATTTAGATGAACTAATACAGTGAGCCCACAGTACCAGCTGTCTAGCCATCCACGAGCTCAAGCATCTGTGGATAACTCCATCCCATTATTGCATGGTGGTGTCTGTGCATCACCGTCTATTGACTATAATGGGACTTGAGCATGCATGTTTTTCTCTACCCCCATAGATAGGAAGGGTGCACTGTACCTTCAAAAGATGTGAAAATGACTGTCCTCAAACTGGTATGTTTGTGTTTCTTACACAAACATGGTTGTGGCATCTTAGCAGACTGGTGTGATAAAGTCCTAATCTGGGAAAGAAGGGGAGGGGATGAAATTGCTTAGGTGAATCTGGGAATAATAAAGGAGTTCTGGAAGCTCTCTGGAATGTCTCAGTCTTGATTTGCCTGGGATTTTAAAGAACTAAAACTAGATCTCCCCTCCCCCCATCAACTCACATTACCCCAAACTAAAATGGATAGGTTTGGGTTGCCTATTATACCCCAAAGGCACCAGAATCTGCCTGATCCTGGAAGCTAAGCAGGGTCAGCCTTGGTTAGTACTTGGGCAAGAGACTGCCAATGAATACCAGGTGCTGTGGGATACTTTTTTTTTTTTTTACAGAAAATAACTGGAAAATATACCTCTGAGTATTCCTTGCCTAAGAAAACCCTATGAAATTTATGAGGTCACCATTAATCTTCAGGCAACTTGAAGGTACACAAACACATAGGTTTAGAGTAATATTTGCTACTCTAAACTAGACATGTCTATAACTGAAAGAGCTGCAGTAAAAGATTAGAGGTAGGTGAAGAAATGTCAGCAGCCTACTGATGTTCCATGCTTGCCAAGATTTTTACCAGTTCATTTGTTCAAATAAAATTTTGACAAAGACCTGGTAGACAAGAGACACTTTGAGAGGCGGGAGGAACAAGTGATTTTACAGTGTGCCCAAGTATCTCTGAACAGCAGGGGCTGTCATAGTCTTGTAGTCTTATGTATCCAAAAGTTGTTTTTTCTTTTAAAAATGTAAGCTTTTAACATATTGTGAGAACAGCAGTGACATTGTGTCATACATGTTGAGTTTTTGCCTATATCATACAGACTGACTATTAGGACAGATTGTGGTCACACTAGAATGGTTCCATAAACTACCCTTTCCCTCACAAACATTGCATTGTTATGAAAGCAGGATACTCAAACCAATTCTTTCGACATTCAGGTTTTTAAAAGGCGATAGCTTGGAGGAAGTAGAAATTGCTCTCTGTGGACAGTAACACTTTCAATCCAAGTTTCTTTGAAAACTGGATTTGAGTTACGTAAAGACAGCTGATGAATCCTCACATGAAATCCTCACTGGATGAAACAGAAAATGTTCTCTGGATTTCCTTCCTTCAAGAAAAATACACCATGGAAACTTAATAAGAAAATCTGTAAGATAAAATTTAGATAAAGTGCAGATGACACCTTATTATTTGCAGAACAACTACTAATAATAGTTAAGGATGAAAGTGCAAAATCAGGGTCACACTTGAATGTTAAGAAGGCAAAAATAAAGACCACAGATGGTTTTCATAACTTTGGATAATGAAAATATTGAAATAGATAAAGATTTCCTATACCTTGGCTCAGTCATTAACCAAAATGAAGGTAGTAGTCAAGAAATCAGAAGAAGACTAAAACTTGGAAAGACAGTCATGAAGGAGTTTGATAAGACCTTCAAGTGTAAATCCTCAAATACTAAAGCTAGAATCATCCAGGCCATAGTATTGGTTACTTCTATGTGTGGCTGTGAAAGCTGAACAGTGAAGAAAGCTGATGGGAAAAAAATCAACTCTTTTTGAAATGTAGTGCTGGACATGAGTTCTACAGATTTCTCTCTCTCTCTGGCTTTTCTTCGCAAACGAAGATTCAGACTACAGATTTATTGGACTGCTAAAAAGGTAAACGAGTCTTACAGTAAATGAAACCTGAACTCTCACTAGAAATAAAGATGACTAAACTGAGGATGTCATACTTTGGGCATGTCATGAAATGACACGACTAATTGAAAAAGATGATAATATTTGGCAAAGCAGAAGGCAGGAGGAAAAGACGAAGACCATGTTACAGGTGGATTGAGTCAACCTAGGAAGCCACAACTTGAGTTTGCCAGATGTGAGCATGGACTTCCAGATCAGGGCTCCTGGGGGCCTATAATTCATAGGGCCACTATACATTGAAGTTGAATTGGTAGCAAATAATAACACCAAATAAGATAAGCAGAAGATATAAGGGAGTTTGGCTTTGCCAATCTGGCTGCCCCTGTTGTCTTCATGCCCACTGTTTAAATGACTGGTGAATCCCTGACTGTGAGACACAATCCTTAAAAATACAGCTGAGATGAATTATCTCCAGGAAACTGTTACAGCAGAATAGTTTCACAGATAGACAAGATTGGGGCTGTGGAAACCACATGCCTTGGTCCCAATACTCATTTTTGCCTCCCCCAAAAGAGTGGGCAAATGACGCTCCTTTAGGGGGCAGCAAAAAGCTGTCCCTTGAGCCACCACGGTGGCTCTTTTGTGCCCTTTTGGTGCAGCATGGATTCACGCTGGACCAAGAAGGTGCCATGACACCATGCACTGTGTGGACGGGCGCACAGCATCGGGGTGGAGCCAGGGTGGAATCAGGTTGTATGGTGTGCAGTTGCCCCTCCCCAACTCCACCCCAGGCCAGCCTATAGTACTGGTCTGCATTGGCCCTCAGTCTCAGAGGAAGGCAAGGGCAAACACCCTCTGAACAAATTCTGCCAAGAACAAACCATGTTAGATTTGCCTGAAAGTCATTATGGACCTTATCCCACGGGGCCAAAAGCAGCAAGAATCCAC
>CM034703.1:83981727-84009741 GCA_020142125.1 Phrynosoma platyrhinos
CAAGTCGTCTTCCTCACCATTCCAAGCAGCTTGTCCACGTCATCGGTAAAAAAGTTTCAGCCAGCACCAAGGCTGGAAGGAAAGGCAGTGCGATAATCTCCTAAAATCTGCGGGAAAGGGCTTTCTCACTATCCCACAACTCTCACAGGCACAGTTGGTGAGGATTCAGGAAAGAGCCTTCTCTGTGGCTGATTCCAGGCTGTGGAACTCCCTTCTATGGGAGGTCAAGTTGGCCCGCTCCCTGCTGTCTATCCACCAGAAGGTGAAGACATTTTTATTTAGGCAGGCTTTTTTTTAAAAAAATATATTTTTTAAAATTATGAAGCTGTAGTATGTGCATAAATGGTGTACTGTTTTACTTTTTTAAAATCTTTTATTGAAACTATGTTTTAAATATGTTTTAAGTGTTTTTAACTGACTTTAAACATATTTTTAAAATAATATTTATGTTTAATTCCTTTCTGTAAATTAATGTTTTACTGGTATCTTTGCTGGATTATTATAAGCTGCTTTGAATCCCATTTTTGATAAATGAATAAATTGTTGCTGTGTGGATCATACTGCAAGCTTGTAATTGCATAGCTCACCATCTGCAAGTTGGGTTTCGGTCTGTGTTTAGCTCTGGGAATTGTGATTTGGATCAAGAAAAATGAATTGCTCCCCATTTCTAGCTAAAAGTAGACTTGTTTAGGCATTCAAAAGTGTATAGCCTGACCACAATCAATAGATCAAAACTGTATTTTACTATTACTATCTCCAAACTCCATCTGTTTAGCAGAATATCTGAACAGAACAGGCTACAACAGTTCTTCTAGTTGTGTTTAATAACTTATACACATAAAGCTATATTCAGATGGTCTAATAAGCACAAGGAGGATGTGATTTGGAATTAGCAGGTGTGATCCCAAATTGTCCCCTTTTTTTTATACAGTGAAGATGTGAGCATGTATCAGTCAGTCGTTCAGGTCATACAGAAAATGTCATTTTGATCCTAAAACTATTGCCTCCATATTTTTTTTTCAGATTCACCCTTTTAATCTGCTCCTATGTCTGTGTTCCTGACCTTTAGTGCTCTAAATATAACTGAAACTATATACATTATGATAGGGTAGAGTGGAATTAATGCACTCAGCATTACATCAGAATTGAGTGTGAGCATGGTGTAAATCTAAGAGCAGGTCAATGAACATTAGAGGATTTTAGTAATGTCTCCTTGCTGATAATGGAGCCTGTGCCTCTCAGCCTTGCTTTTCCAGATTAATTGGTGTTTTGTATTTAATATCTGTGTTTAAAAAGAAGCACTGAACAGACGTCATATATTTATTTTTGAAACAAGAACATTTTGTTTGTTACAGGCAGACTTCAGAGAGGCTGTGAAACTGTCATAATATCTGAAAGTGTGTGTATGTGTGTGTGTGTGTGTGTAGAAACACAACACATTGTAGATGTGCATTACAGTTTAATTTATGAACTGTTTTGACACTAGGCGGCAATGGGCTCACAGCAAATCCTGGCCTGTTGTAATTTCCTCTAGAGAGTCAGTTGTACTGCCGCCAAAGCCCTTTAGGGTTGGGTGGACAGGA
Source organism: Phrynosoma platyrhinos (assembly GCA_020142125.1). Lineage (NCBI taxonomy): Eukaryota > Metazoa > Chordata > Lepidosauria > Squamata > Phrynosomatidae > Phrynosoma > Phrynosoma platyrhinos. Next base: position 83,983,311 of record CM034703.1, read on the forward strand.
ATCTCATGCTAATGCTTTAATTCTAATGTGCAGTAAATCACAGTTAGCCCCGGCATAGAGTCTAGAGAGTTGTCACCACCCAACAGCTGAACCAGCAAAGATGAGAATGCTATAGGTCAGAGGTTTCATCACCTGAAAGGTCATAAAGTATATTGCAGGTGGGAACTTTACACCCTATATCATGTGGATACATGGTAGAGGAGTAGGTCTGTGGCCTTGTCACAGATATAAACTAAGCCCTGTTTGTACTGAAAGCTATCCCATCACACCCTGTACAATTAAACTGGCTGGAAATGTCATGTTTTATTACCCCACCTGTTGGATTCAACTACTGCGTTTGTGGTGATGACATTTGCAGTTTAAGCTTGGAAGCCTGCAAAGGGATTAGAGGGGGGAGAGAGCTGAGAACACAGATGCTCTGTGACTGCCTTTAATACTTTTTCCAGCCTGTACAGGAAGCTAACAGCACAAGTGGCCAAATAAACTAGGAACTGGCTTTTGGATCCAATGATACTCAGGAGATTTACAGGCTCAACATTGTTGCCACTGCTGGATGAATCCAAATCATCAGAACAGATTGCAACAATAACTATTTTTAAAGGCTAATAAAGGCTGTGGTTGCTCTCTGGCTTAGGAGACATTAATGGGTGGGAGTGGCAGGAGACAGAACCTTTCTCCCCTCTTGATATTTATATTTGCAGTTTCCTTCGATTTTTCCACAGGGTCTTAGGAGTAATCCAATGCAGGATGATTTATACTGAGTACCTTCAGACTCGCGGATGAGCCAGTAGCTCAGCTAATGTCAAGTTGTTCTGAACTGCAGCCTGGAATGGTGAGCATTGGCTTGGTGCCATTTGCACATGTCAGGCTAAACCTATGGCTTATTGTACAAGACATTTAGTTCTGGAAGTCATTGGATGGATTTGGGTTAGCTCAACCATGGACCAGCCTGGGATCATGTTTGATACTTTAGTTCTGGCCATAAGTAGAAGTGGGAAACCTTTATAAACCTCATGCTAATAATCATATTTAGTGAGAACATGAGAGGGGTCTTGTCTATCACTGCTGCTTGGTTGTGGTACTTCATCCCAGGGAGGGATCGGCTGGCTCTCTCTTTGCTCTCCTGCTGGAAAGCAAAGGTAGGGTTGCCATAATTCTCTTCCTCAAAACTGGGACAAAATGTAGGGGAAATGTAGGACATTTAAGAAAAATAGAGGACACACTGTCATATAGTGCCATAGGTCAGAAATGACTTGACTGCAAAGGCCTTTTTATCTAGATAGGCTTTTGGGTATTAATGAGTTGATGCAGAAGTGTCTCTACTGCTTCAGAACACTGGTTCAGAAGGGTGCTGTACTTGTACCCTCTGCATATGTTTTAATGTTTTGAATGCCTTTAAAGTTCTTTTAATTCCATGTTTCAGTTTTATATGATAATTTCATTAATTGTTTTTAATTGTTCTTTAGTGGTTCTCTTCATCCTGGAGAGAAATGACTAGTGAGGTGCCACAAAGTTCTGCCCTGGGCCAAGGGTTATTCAACATCTTTATCAATTACTTGGATGATGGAACAAGGGGCATGCTTATCAAATTAAGAGGGATAACCAATATCCCAGAAGACAAGATCAGAAGTAAAAATTACTTTAACAGATTAGAAAGCTGGATCAGAATTAATAAACTGAATTCTACAGGGAGAAATGCAAGGAACTACACTTAGGACCGGTGACACCTGGCTTGACAACAGTGTATATGAAAGGAATCTAGGAAGCTTAGTAGACCACAAGCTGAACATGAGTCAACAGTGTGATGCTGCAGCTAAAAAGCCAATGTGATTCTGGGCTGCATCAATAGGAGTATAGTGTCTAGATCAAGGGAATTAATACTATCACTCTATTCTGCTTTGGTCAGACCTCACCTGGAATATTGTGTCCAGTTCTAGGCATCACAAGTCAAGAAGCATGTTAATAAGCTGGAGTGTAAAATGGTGAGAAGTCTGGAAACTGTACCCTATGAGGAGTGGGTTAGGGAGCTGGGTATGTTTAGCCTGGAGAAGAGAAGGTTAAGAGGTGATGTGATAGCCATGTTTACATATTTGAAAGGATGTTATATTGAAGAAGGAGCAAGCTTGTTTTCTGCTGCTCCAAAAACTAGGACATGGAGCAATGGATACAAACTACTCGAAAAGGGATTCCACCTAAACATTAGGAAGAGTGTCCTGATCATAAGAGTTTGACAGTGGAACACGCTGGCTCAGAGAGTGGTGGAGTCTCCTTCTTTTGAGATTTTTTAAAATAGAGGCTAGATGGCCATCTGTTGAGAGTGTTTTGACTGTGTATTCCTGCATGACTGGATGACCCTTGTGGTCTCTTTACCACTATGATTCTAGGAGTGATATAAGCAATCCACAGATTTTGGTATCCACGGGGCATCCTGGAACCAAACTCCAGCAGTTACTAAGGGCCCACTGTATTACACAAAGATCATCTGTTGCATAACTGCCTAACTCCAGGTGAATGACTGCTTTATTGAAAAGTTTAATTAGTCCACCAAGAATGTATTCATTGCCAGCTATGCCTTCTGATATTTCACTGACTTTTTGCATATTTGGAAATCTTAGCCAGAACAAACAATAACCTGTATCAATGAGATCAATGTATCAATGCAATAAGCTGTATCAACGAGAAGAGAGGAGCTTTATGTACCAATTACAAATGCAAAGATATCTAAACTGCTTCAGAGTATAATCATTTTGTGGGAAATCATATCTTAGCTGTTGCCAGCTTTTCCCCCTTCTTCTTCACCACTCTCTTCTGTCTCGCATGGGTAATGCATGCTTAATAATAATAATCAAACCTGATGGTATGGATTAAAGAATCAGGATACTACAGAGTGAAGTTTTTTAAAATGGAAGAAATTAGATTTGTATGATTTTAACTATTCTTTAATCTGCTTCTGGGCAACAAAAGTGATTTGGGTCAGCTGCTATTGCATTAAACTTTAATTTTCTTCCATGAGCACCGGATTATATAAAGGAGTATTGGATTGCACTCAGCATGGATTAGCTGAGCGATGTCTTTGCTGCCAAAGACCAAATGGATTTCCTTCCTTTTGTGATTTATATTTTTATTACCCTTGCCCCCCTCCTTCTAATTCCCATTACCCTTCTGTTTGCCAGCATGGAGATACCCTCAAGAACAGCAGCAAATGCAGGCAGAATTATTGGCTTATTGAATGTATTTATGTTCCAAGGTTCCTCACTAGCCCCTATCAAAGGAACAAAATAGCCTGCAGCTGTAGAAGTGTTTTTCTGTGTTTTAAAACCAGAAAAAATGAAACTTTTCAAGGCAGACAAGTTTATTTTTTCCTTTCCTTCCTTTCTTTTTTTAAAGGGAAACATTTCCACATCTAAAATTTTGTAAAAGAAGATATAGGAAGTTGTAATGATGCTGTACCAGAAGCATGATTTAAACCAGGGTTGTGGGACTTGTTGAAGCACAAATCCCATCAGTCTCAGCTAGCTGGCCAATGGTCATTGAAGTCATAGTTCAGCAACTATGGAATCCCAGAATTCTCTAACATTGAGCCATGGCAGTTAAAGAGGTGTCAAACTACATCAATTCTGCAGTATGGCAGCAGCATTAGTCTTCCATCCATCATTTTTTAAAAGTCACGATTTTATTGCATGCCATTTTAAAATGACTCAAGCCTCCTGGGCTGCAGCCAGGAGGCAGGATGGAGGTGGGGATTATCACAAGCTAAATTTCTGCTGAATTGCTGGCTGCCATCGGCCTGGGTCCTAGCTGCGCTCAGCCGGCACTTTTTAGAAACTGGAAATTGTCCTGGTTTCTAAAAAGTGCTGGCTGAGCCTGGCTTGGACTTGGGCTGATGGCAGCCGGCGATTTGTCAGCAATTTAGCTTGCAATAATCCCTGCCTCCATCCTGCCTCTTGGCTAAAGCCTGGGAGGCTTGAGTCATTTTAAAGTGACATGCGATAAAGTCGTCAGTCTCCCCATAGTCTTAGAAAGAGAAGACTTATCTTTAAAGGTAGGGGAGCATTAAAAAAGCCAAATACTTCATCTTTGCATTACATCTTATCACATAGTTCAAACGGATGCTCAAATAATATAAATGAAAGATAAGAACAAATAGGAAAATAAACACAGATTTACATTCTGTAAGTTGTATCAGGCTTTTGAAAATAATATGAACACATTTATTGCAACACTTCTAAATCTCACTGATTTTAGCAGACAAACCCCCTCAGCAGACGAGGGCATCCAGGACGCCCTGCGCCGGCACGCCGCGGGGCCGCAGCCTCCGCATCTCGGCGCACCGGCGGCGTCCCTGGAAGGAACGCTAAATCAGCGCTCCTTCCTCAAGACAGCGAAAGTGCGCCCTAAAAGCGGCGGGCGCACTTTCGCTGTCTTATCCTCTGCAGCGCGTCCGGTCGCTGCGGAGGGAGGTTGCCCTGGAAGCGCCGGACGTGCGGAGGGCCGGCAGCTTCCGGGGCAACCTCAGGAAGAGGAAGGGGCGCCGAACGTGCGGCTGCCCGTCCTCTTCCGGGCCCGGAAGACGACTCAATTAGTCGTCTGCCGAGGCCCAAAGTTAAGTACAGTTTTGGCACTCACCTTGAGACCAAGGGACATATAAAACAATTATAAGAATATTTATTCAGTGGTAACCATCAGTGAGATCAATGGGACTCACGCCATGGTTGTGATGTTCAAACTGCAACCTGAAAGTAGTAACTATAGCTGGTGTTGTGCCCACAGACAGTGAGCAGGATAAACTCTTCTCTCATGCAGCCCATTGTGTGCTCTAAAAAACATGGAAACCTGCTCTGGAAGGCTGGAAAATCCTCTGAAGCATGTTTGTAGAGGATCGCAAAGAACAAGAGAAGAGGCCAAAAATCCTAACACCACTATGAACATCACATTGGGTGTAGGCATGAGTGTTTCACATCACACCCAGTGTGATGCTCTCCTTTGCAGCCCTCTACAAACATGCTCCAGTGGATTTTCTAAGCAGAGGATATGCTTAGAATTGTTCTATATGACACTGCATGAGAGAGGGGTTTGTCACTATAACAAATAAATCACCAGGGTAAATTAGAAACAGATAAAATGAATTGTTGAAAAAAGTAATAAAAATAGACAAGAGGGTTTTTTTTAATGATAAAAAAGGTCTTCTTATCAAGATAAAGAGATGTACCCCTAACATAACAGATCAGCAATCTGTTGTGCAAATGATTTGTCACATAACACAGTGGTCCATGATAGATTTGCAGCTTGCATTGTTAATGGCAACTTGTTAGGAAGTTGATTCAAAGCAGCCTGCATTTGCTGCTGCTCTTGAGGGTTTCTCCATGCTGGCAAACATATTCAGCACCTTTTCCATCCAACAACTCTCTGTAGCTGTTGGTGGAAGAATCAGTTCTCCCAGAATCAAGGCCTGATACATACTTGCAATATGTATCACTCTTCACTCCATCTTACTCCATACTTATTCAATTTTTATCTTTACTTATCTCACTATAATTAATATTAATGGATCTGATTCTTGTCAAAATAGAAGAGGACGCCTTCCTCACATTTGGAAGGCAGTGGCTGCAATTAGCATTTTTTTCTTGTTCCCTTTGTGTGGAAGTATTTACACCATTTCCTTTTTATCTCCAAACGATATAACAAAATACAGTTTCAACAGAAATGCCCATATCTAGGTTAACAATTGAAGGGCATGTCAAGATGTGTTGCCTATATGTTTTCCATCTTATGAATATATCCTGGAATATCTTGGCAATGTTGTTAGGTAATTTCATTATTATTTAAATAGTGACAGTTGATTAATTAAATATATATCTATTCTTATTTGGCTTTATTTTCATTTCTCAATACAGTGCTGCCTGACTGAGAACCAAATATAAAAATGGAAAGAAAAGGAAACAAAACAGAATGATAAGACGGGGGTGGGGTGACCTCACAATATTTTACTCAGCCAATTTTTTTCAAGTCAGTGACTTTGTGTGGGGCATTAATCAAATACAAACTTCTAAACTACCTCAAAGATGCTTGTAACTTGAGATGTTTTTGTTTTTCAATACATCTGAAGACAAGATACTGACTTGAAATGCATTGGGCTCAATAAAATATATCTTCAGTGTACCTTTGCATTCTCTCATTTGATAGTTCCAACTGAAATCAGTATTCATAAGCAAAAGCATTTCACCACGAGAATTAATTATCATATTACATGGATCTGCATGAAATATAAAAAGGAATTTAGGCTGAATATGATAGTTGTAGATTAACTGTCTTATATTTTGTAGATTTTGACCAATGTCAAAGAGGACTTAGAGTTTTTTTAAAGCATAACATTCATTTCTGGTTCATTGCAAAATATGACATTAAATCACTATCTGCATTCTGATCAAAACTTCACTATAGCGAAGCCATCGACAGAAAACCATCCTGTCAAAAACTAAATCAGAGAAGATATTTCCTGCTGCTTCAGTCCCACTGGAAAGACAGATAGAAAGAGAAAGACTCCCTATAGTGGCTCTGTGGCATGGTGGTGCTTGTCATTGTGGCAGTTCTAGTACTTTGCTGTATACTCATGTTCATCTGTTTACCTTCGTTAAAAAAATCAGGTTGTTTTTCAAAAAGCTCTTTGTGCAGTAGGGCACAAGAGTTCAACATTAGATATGGAAAGAATATTTATAATGATTTATTCCCAGGTTTAAAAAGTAAGTTCTCTGGAGTCAGGAAACCTCATTAGGAAGAATAAAAATTCAGCAAGAGTTTTGTGTAGTTTTATCCTGATGTTTCAGTGTCCCAAAGTGTTGCAGAGAACTTATTCTGTGGAGAAAAATACATGTTCAAGGAGAGAGAGAAAAACATTTTATGTGCAGAAAATAGCTTTCCTGCACAAAAAAACTGCCTCCTATGCAGGAAATCTATTTCATTTTGTCCATCCCTAAATCATGTCATTTTGTCATTTTGTAAGGATGGGAGGAAATAAAATGGGCTACCAAATAGTCTCAATTGTAAGAAGAGTTGAGAAACTTAATGTTTCAGCACAATAAAAACACTGGAAGACCACACAATAAGGATCTGTGAACCCCACTATCTGGAAGATGAACTGAAGCATCTAAACTGGGCTCTACAGGCTAATGGTTATTCCAGTTCAGACATCAGAAGAGCAGCCAGACCCAGAAAAAAATAACAGGAGTGAAGAAAAACACCCACCCAAAGGGAAGGTATTTTTAACATATATCAAAGGAGTCACAAACAGAATAGGGAAACTGATGAGGAAACACAACCTCCAAAGGATCTACAAAGCAACCAAGAAAATCCAGGAAATGCTACACTCAGTCAAGGACAGGAGATATCCTCTCAGAAGGAGCTTACCGTATATCATGCAGCTGTGAACAAGTCTACATAGGGACCACCAAACACAGTGTTCAAACACGAATCAAGAAACACAAGAGATACTGCAGACTAGGCTAGCCAGAAAAACCAACAGTAGCAGAACATGTAATAATAATAATAATAATAATAATAATAATAATAATAATAATAATAATAATAATAAATTTTTATTTATAGCCCGCCCCTCTGCTCAGCAATCAGGGTGGGTTACAACATATTAAAAGAACAACAAAATTAAAAAAAACATGTTATAAACCATCCTGGGCATAATATGCTATTTGAAAACACTGGAATTCTGGACCATGCCAACAACTATCAGGTCAGAATGCACAGGGAACCCTTGAAATCCACAAACATCTGGACAACTTCAACAGGAAAGAGGAAACCCTGAAAATAAACAAAGTTTGGCTACCAGTCCTGAAAAACACCAAAATCAAGACTTAGCCCATGCAAATGAACTTTACCCAGGGTCAGGGGTTTCCCTAGCAGACAATGGACCACTAATTAAATAGACATAAATCCTCCTTGCATAAATCCTCCCACCCTGAGGCTTTGCCATTCAACAACAGAACAATAGACAGATTAACATGCAAATCACATCCTCTCTTAATGTGAGAATGAAGATAAAAAAGCATGATCATAGGATAACAAGGGAATTGAGAAAGAAAAAACAATGAAAGAGAAATTCTATAGGAACAGTGACAGACGGAACTACCTAAAGAGGGGAAAGAGTTTATTATAAGAATGTAAATTTCCTCCTCCATTGTCTTTCCCCCCATAAATAACTATGAGTAATACTCATAAAATATCTGTTTAATTTTGTCTGTATTGTATTTCCTCTTTGTCTTTTATATTCAAGATAAGTTTTTTTTTTCTTGTTCTCTCCTTAATCTTTGGGCTAGCCATTTGTCTGGCTTGTTGGAATGCTCAAAGTGTTTCTGTTTTATTGTTTCTATTTTTTCTCTAATTCATAAGTAAGGTCAATATCTAATTGTTTTCTCTTTTCTTAGAGAGAAAAAAAACACAAATGAGAGAGTACCTAGGTAAAGAAGAAATTCCACAAATAACAGAAGCTCAAAAACAGGCTTTAAATGCATCAATTTATATGATAGAAATTATTGAAGCAATCAGAAGACTCAAATTAGGGAAGGCACCTGGCCCGGATGGACACTTGGCCCTATATTACAAACAACCTGAACAAGAACTAGTGTTACCTCTCCTAAAGTAATAACCGAAACAACCAAAAGGAAAAAAACAAAATCATGGGAAGAAGCATCAATTATATTAATACCAAAAGGAAGAAAAAGAATTGCTGGAAGCTAAAAATTATAGGCTGATATCATTGTTAAACTTAGATTACAAGATTTTTATCTCAGTTCTGGCGGATAGGTTCAAAAATGTACTAAAAGATTGGATTCAGGAGGATCAAGCCGGATTCTTACCAAACAGATATATGAGAGACAATTTAAGAGTGGTTTTAAATTTATGGGAATACTAAGAAAAGAACAATGATAAAAAATTGGCAATGATATTCTTTGACACAGAGAAAGTATTCGATAATGTGGATTGGGATTTTATGTTTGAGGTATTAAACAAAATAGCGGTAGGAGAAAAAATTTCTAAATTGGATTAAATTGATTTATACAAAACAAACAGCCCAGGTTATAGTGAATGATGAAAAAACAAAACAAAAAAGTAATATCAGTAAGAGGACAAGGCAAGGATTCCCTCTCTCCATTATTGTTTATATCAGTGTTGGAAATATTATTAAGAAGAATAAGAAAAGAAGAGGGTATACAAGGGCCTACAATCAAAGGGTACAAATCTAAATTAAGAGCCTTTGCAGATGATATTGTGGTATTTTGGGGAAATCCAAAAGAGGGCATTAATAGGTTAGTGGAGATATTAAACAAATTTGGTAAAATACAATTCCCATGATTCCCTAGCATTGAGCCAGGACAGTTAAAGTGGCCTCAAGCTGGACTATTTATGCAGTCTGTAAAGGCCCTAAGAGTCTAGGTGACTTCAACAGCAACTCTGAAACCAGTTGTGCCAGCTTGGTTAGGAAGTCTGTTAGACAACGGGGTGGATGATATATTAACAGAATCCCTTCAGGACATGAACAGCTATAGGCCAGTTTCGCTACTACCTTTTCTGAGCAAAGTGATTAAGATGGGGGTTGCTCTTCAACTCTAAGCTGTCTTGGAGGAAATCGATTATTTAGATCCATTTCCAACTGGCTTTAGGACAGGATATGGAGTTGAGACTGCCATGGTCACCTTAGCTCATGACCTTCATCTGGGCATCGACAGTAGTGTGACCTTGTTGGTGCTACTGGACCTATCAGCGGCTTTTGATACAATAGATCATGACATCCTCTTGTATCTCTTGAAAAGGTTAGGAATCACAGGAACTGCACTGCAATGATTCCGTTCCTTCCTCTCGGGCAGATTCCAGAGGGTGATGCTCGGGGACAGTCGCTCTACAAAGAAAGAGCTTAATTGTGGCATCCCACAAGGTGCTATCCTATCCCCGATGCTATTTAATGATGCTACTTTATGAAGCCGCTGGGAGAGATCATCCAGAGACATAGGGCAAGGTGTTATCAGTACATTGATGACACCCAGATATATTTCTCCATGTCTTGGTCTTCAACTTTGACTGCAGATGGCATCTCTCCTCTCAATGATTGTCTTAAAGTGATAATGGACTGGATGAGGAAAAACAGAGTGAGACTGAATCCAGACAAAATGGAGGTACTTACAGTAGCAGCCCTGAACCCAGGTATTGGGATGCAACCTCCAGTCCTGGATGGGGTCACACTCTCCTTGAAGGATTGTGTTCGCAGTCTGGGGGTTCTCCTGGACCCGTTACTTCAGATGATAAATCAGGTAAATGCAACGGTCAGGAGTACTTGTTACCAGCTTCAGCTGATATGCCAGCTGAGCCCTTTCCTGGAAGTTAGGGACCTTGAAACTGTGGTGCATGCACTGGTAACCTTTCGTCTTGATTTCTGTAATGCACTCTACATGGGGCTACCCTCGTGTGTGGTCCAGAAACTTCAACTAGTATAGAATATGGCATCTAGGTTGATCTCAGGAACAATGAGAAGAGACCATATAACACTGATCTTAAAATCACTTCACCGGATGTCCATTAGTTTCTGGACCCAGTACAAGATGTTGGTTATCATCTTTAAAGCCCTAAATAGCTTGGGTCCAACCTATCTTTGGGACTGCCTCATTCCATATAATCCCCTGCACACTCAAGTCCTCTGGGAGGAATTTGGTGCAGCCTATACAAACTAGACTGTCTGCAACTGCCCAAAGGGCCTTTTTGGCAACCACTCTCAGATTATTCAATGGCCTGCCGGATGAGATTCATCATATTATCACCTTAAACAGCTTTAAAAAGTCTGTCCTGGCCTTCAAGAGACAGCCTAACCTGCTCCCCTGATTCTGCTGCAGTTATTGTTTATTGGTCTATTTGTTTTATTATTTTAAGTGTATTTTTAAATTGTTATTGTTTAATAGTATTTTAAGGAGTGGGTGGGATTGTGGGACATCATCATCATCATTATTATTATTATTATTATTATTATTATTATTATTATTATTATTATTTCTGACTTTAGACTGTGGAACAGAAGGTATTCACTTGGCCCATTGCTTCCTACAGCAGTCCTGTAAGTTATCAGAAGACAGTTCCCTGTCCCAAACTGAGTTGGATGAAAAGAGTAACAGCTGTCTATATTTCAGGGTTTGTCTTGGTTCCTAAGGGGATTCACACTCGTTTTTATGTCCTGAGGAGATGTGGATTACTGAACTGATGCATATTGGGTTTGTTCTTTCCATTTTGTTTTGGGTTTGTGAATCTCTTTGAATCATTGTAACCTCTGTGTTATTCACACATGCCATAATTTCAGGATAAAATGGAGCCATCTCCATTCCTTTCAAGGAAAAGCAATGATACAGAGTGATCCAAATCAATTTGGAAGTTTATTCACACTGCTGCTGATGTGGATCTTTCAGGAAAACTCAGGGGGGAAAAAGGTATCAAATATTTCAGGTTAAGTGGTTTTTTTTTGCCAGCTCTCTCCCCCACCCCAACACACCAAGTGCATTTAGGATGTGTGTGAACAACAAAGATTCAACCTGGATTCATCCTGGATTATTTTTGTAGTGTGAATTGGGCCCTAGTAATCTAATTTGTCCTGCCCACCTTCTAAAGGACCTGACAGCCCTTCAACAATTGTAGACTTGGGAGCAAGCCAAGTTTGCATGCAGGGTTCTAGCTTTCATGGAAACCTATGTGCATGCCTAGACGTCCATGGGCACATACTTGTGGATAGTCAGCCAGTCTCACTACTGTACATTTTAGAGTAAGATAAAGTATGTGACTGTGGGACTGAGACATGTTCCACTGTCTCTACAACTGCATGGAGACTCTTCACTCCTTCATGAGAAGACACTCAAAACTTCTGTGGAGCATCTAACTTCTTCTCTTACTTCTGATCTGACAAAAAACACAATGCTATTTGGATGTGAGATGTTTCTTTAAATAGCATATAGATAGATAGATAGATAGATAGATAGAGCTAGAGCTAGAGCTAGAGCTAGAGCTAGAGATAGAGATAGAGATAGAGATAGAGATATATTGCTGTATGGGTTTACAGAGCCATCACTGAGCTTAAGCCTTTTAATCCTATTTGATGCCTGTCTCACATTATGTTGTCTATACAAGCCATGCTTGCTGACTTGAGTTTCAAAAGTAATAGTTACTGCAATCTTAGCTCTTATGAAACAAGTTTTGTGTGTGGAAAGGTGTATTTATTTATTCATGGTCACCTGACAAACTTTGACTACATGATTTGAAAAGCAAAAAAGTCTTAAGTATGCAAAAAATCCTGTGGTAAAAAGAGTCTCTCCCTCCCTCCCAGAAAAGAGATGAGCTTTAAGGCAGCTTGATTATTCTCAGTGAATAATATTTCCACTATAAAGAATTCCTATATTCTTGCTATTTAAAGCAGATTGCTTTTATTTCTTACTTGACCAATTATAGGTTAGATAAGCCTTTGCAGACTGCTAGAAATAGTGCAAATTGAGTCCACTTTAACTGCCCTGGCTCCGTGCTAGGGAATCATGGGAACTGTAGTTTTTTCTGAGACATTGAGCTTTCTCTGTCAGCTCTGGTACCACAATAAACTACAGTTCCCATGATTCCCTAGCACTGAGTCAGGACAGTTAAAGTGGACTCAATTTGCACTATTTCTGGCAATCTGCAAAGTTGTTTTTTTTTTAAAAGAAGTCTGTATTTACATTCTCTTTGACAATGTAATTCAGGGTGTTTGAAGCTCGAGTCTATACATTGTAAACTGAGGTTTCTGGTTGTTTAAATTTCTCTGTGACCTCTGCACCCTTCCCACTTTATATAAGGGTAACCCAAGAATGTTTACTGACCTCAGAATATTTGAGAAAATAGAGGTGCAGTCAGTAGCCATATACTGTCTAGTTCAGTTTCCCCAAGCTCAAACCTTCAAGGACCGTTGGTCCACATTTCCTAGCATGCCTATTAAACACAGCCACTATCCTTGCTGGGGATGGCTGATCCTGTTCATGTGTTCAGATACAATTAGCTTTTGTTCTTCTCAATTTTTTTATCCATGATATTTTGATTTCTTTGAACAGATGTAGACCAATTTTAGTTGGCCAAATGGGCAAAAGAAACAAAATAACCACATGTCAAGATTTATTTAAAAATTAACTAAAAAATAAATGAAAATATGGTTTACAAATTAGGCTTTTCTCAAACTGAAAATAGAAAATGAGGGGATAGTCCATAGAAATAAGGGAAATAAAGGACACCCATTACAAAATGTTTAAAAGTTTTATATAGAGTCCCAGTTATTATCACAAACATGCAGACTTGAATTCATGGAACAGAACTTCCTCTTCCTCTTCAGCTCCCTGCAACCCCCAAAATCTGTTTCAGGGACTTCTACAACCCTATAGAGCAAATCTGAGGTATTCAATGAGTGGAGGAATCTATTGCACTAACAGTTTGGTGGTAGGCAAAGTTTGCATACAACTCAAAATCTGGTCACAAATCAAGATACCACATAAATCTACTTTAAATAATTTCTGCCAAAATAAATGATTTAGTTCTTCATGGCTTATCTTTCATAAAAAAAAAACCCAAAAAAAACCAGGAACAACCCTCTAGTTAATTAGCACTGTAGCAAACAAAAATTCACTGAGATCCTGACCTAATTTAACACAGCATCCCCATGTGAAGCAGCCATTTGTTGACTCTGAGGACAAAGAATAATGTAGACTGAGTCGTTTTGAAATTCTGCCATATGCTGTAACATATGTGGAGGCAGCTTGTCATCTCCTCCTTCAAATTTGTCAGGGTGTACATTCTTTACATTCAGTAAAACCATACTATTTTCCAATTTTGCATCTAGATCTATTTTTTTAAATAAACCTGGCAGGTGTTTCTATTCTACCATTTTAGCCACCTATATATAGAAACTAGGTGCAGATATTTATTTATTTATTTATTTGCTTACTTATTTCCCAGCATTTTTGGTGCCTTTCCATTATGGCTTGTAAATGGCCAGGTCATCTACGGACAAAATTGCACATTTATATTGATGTTGATCATGCAGTCCTTTGTGTTGTGTCTATTGGCTTGAAAATAAATCACTTCGTTCTGAATCCAGGGAGCTTATCACACCACTAAATAAATCTTCTTACCTCTCCTGAATTCAATCTTAATTTGGGCACCATCCGTATTTTATTACAGGGATTTTGGGTCCCAGGGGCACTCTGGTGGCCATTTTCCTGAGTCAGAATACTCCCTGCTTTGAAAAGAGGCATGCTGAGTGCCCCTGGAACTTGTGCTCAACCCGGGCTGGATGCGGGTGGTGGATTTGGTGGCAAAATTGATAGTTTGATAGTATCCGGATGCCACTCGAATTAAGATTGGAGTCGGGAGAGGTAAGAAGGTTTATTTTGGTGGTATAATAAGCTTCATCAGGGCCCCAATTCAATTCACATGTGCAAGGAGGTTTCCTAAAAAAACAAAACCTTTACTCCCAAAAACTGTTCCCTGTATGCAGCTATTAAAAATCCAAACCTCTACTAGAAGCAGTGGCGGCATTTATCTTTGTTTTAGCAGTTACATAGGTGAGGGGATGAATTTCATGAGAGAAGTGGCTGAGGAGGGAATGTTTAAAGCATGCTTCTGCAGGCATGGTGCTCCCAGTTTAGAATGGGAGCCTGGACACATTTTTCCCCAATAAATAAAAAACAAATGACACAAAGTAATATGTAGTTTGAGCCCTCAGTGTCATCAATGTAAATGAAAGGGTCCAACAGTTTCTATGCTCCATATACACTCTGTCTATAGAGAGGCCATTGCGTTGAGCAGGGGTAGGCAACCTGTCCCCTTTAAAGGCCGAGGGACTTCAGCTCCCAGAAGCCTCAGACATGTTGGCCAATAGTCCCATGTTGGCCAATAGCTCCTGGGATTCTGGGAGCTGAAGTCCCTCGGCCCTTAAAGGGGACAGGTTGCCTACCCCTGGCGTTGAGTATTCTATTCAATTCAGCTTTCTTTGATCTTCATACACTGGAGAAAGACTGTGTAGGCACGGTCACCACTCTCCTCTACACAATTACCATTTGTAGTTATGTCTAGAATCAGAAATTCTGTTGTTAGTTCTGACTAGAATCAGTTTGATTCACTTGTTTGTTGACTGGCCATTCAACAATTGATTGAGTAGGCTACTGTTGTAGGGGCTGAATAATAGCGTTCCAGCAAATGTTCCCCACAACTCTTTGTTTGTCCTTCTTGGCTGCTTATCCTCCTTTTCTGTCTACTACTTCTTATCCTGTCTTACCCTAAAATATACTAGTGAGAGGAACGCATCCCAAATGGTTATTTCTAACATCCAAGCCCTATTTCATAATCAGCTTCATGGCTTTGGTTACAAATCCCAAAGTCACTCAGACTGGATCATGTTTAAAACCACATATACAACCATGTAAAGAGTGCCCCTTGGTCTGACATGCCATGACATGTCATTTGTGAGCATGTGGGAGATTGAGAGATAGGCAGGGGTGTGTGTGTAGTGAAAAGTCTTTAACTTCATGTATGAAAATTATTTTTATCTTTTTGACAATGTCCATGGGTTATTAAAGCCCCAATCTTTCTCGGTTGTTTACATCTCTGAGGCAATGTGGTTGCACAGGGTGTAACTGAGGTTGGGATTTGTCATGATATGCTTAGATTGAAAAGCCACATGTTGACATAAATTCAGTTCAGTATAAGCTGACTATACATATGTTATGGCATATGGCAGAATTTCAGCCGTCTTTCCTCTCTCTCCTCCCTTCTCCTCAGAGCCACTAAAAAGCTGTCTCATGAGACAACACTCTGCTAAATTAGGCCAGGAGACTAGCATGCCATGTGGCAAACTTTGCTGTTGGATAATGAGGCCAGGTTATAATTCAAGAGTCAGTATAGCTTTTAAAAAATAATCAGTTTTCTTCAAGTGTAGAGGAGACTACTGTGTGTGAAATTTATTTTTTTCATGTTTTAGATGTCTCTTAATTGATTGCTACATCTGTTTGGCCTCTGTGTTTTCCTTATGCCATTCATGGATGGTATTCAGGTCCTATATGAATAGGGAGCAACCATGTTGTAATACTTCACTACAGTATCTGATTCAGCATCCAGGGGAAATGTGTGGCCCTCCAGATGTTGTTGAACTGTAGTTTCCTTCAACCCTAGCCAGCATGGCCAATGGCGAGGTTGTGGTGGGAGCTGAGATCCAATAACATCTGTATAAACACATTTTCTTCATCTTTGCTCCAGTGTTCACTACAGGCTCTGATGGATGCACTGGAAATACAGTTCTCTTGAAATGAGAAGTGATTCTAGTCAGATTTGGAAGCTGTAAGGCCACATGTATGAGAGAGGATAGGGAGGGTGTCTTGGAGGATGTGATTTGTTTCTTGTAATGCTTCACAAATATACGTAGGAACACTCTTGTGTGCTTTTAAGAGTTCTATTGTTAAGGAGTGCCACCATCTAACACATTGCTGAAATATCTTCACTTTCAATATATCACAAGTTCATTTTAAAAACCAAAACATGCATTTAATATGAATAGCTTTAGAACAGCTACATCTCAAACATATTCACTTTATAATAGCTATATCTCAAAAACAGTCACCCAAATTCATGAGTTGGACAAGAGATGGGATGGTGTGTAGAGGAGAAACACTACAATGTATGTCTAGATATAAAGGACTACTGTAGCACTTTTGAAAATAACAGTTAAAAAGAAATTTCTAACAAAGGTTTTGCGCACTCAAGTTCACTTTACCAGATGCTAACTGATAAGTTGGACTGGAATTCACAAAAGGTATACCAAAACCATATTTTTTTTTCTGTCTCAAAGGTGATGCAAGATTCATTTATATCTTTATGTGCTCAAACATACTAACATGGATATGTTTTTGAATATAACTGATATGTGTCACTCTAGAGGTTTGCTTATTTCTAGTCCAGAATAGTTAGACCTCTCAGTGGCTTTTGGCACAATAGATCATGGCATCCTCTTGGATCACCTGAGGGGGTTGGGAATTGGAGACACTGCACTCCAGCGGTTCCATTCCTTCCTCTTGGGCAGATCTCAGAGGGTGCTGCTCGAGGACAGCTGCTCCAGCAAAAGGGAGCTCACCTGTGGTGTTCCACAAGGTGCTATTTTGTCCCCGATGCTATTCAACACCTATATGAAGCTGATGGGGGAGATTATTCAGAGTTATGGAGCTGGGCGTATCCTCTATCAATGAATGTCTTCAGGCAGTAATGGGCTGGATGAGGAAAAACAGATTGAGACTGAATCCAGACAAAACGGAGGTGCTCACAGTAGCGGCTCCAAAACCAAGAATTGGGCTGCAACCTCCAGACTGCATTCACAGTCTGGGGGTGCTCCTTGACTCATCACTCTTGATGATGAATCAGGCAAATGCGACAGTCAGGAGTGCCTGTTATCAGCTTCGGCTGATACACCAGCTGCCCCCTTTCCTGGAAGTAAGGGACCTTGAGACTGTTGTGCACGCGCTGGTAACCTCGTGCTTGGATTTCTCATACTTGGTTCGGAAACTCCAGTTGGTACAGAGCTTGGCAGCCAGAGTGGTCTCCGGACATCTAGGAGAGACCACATAACACCGGTACTGAAGTCCCTTCACTGGCTGCCTATTAGTTTCCGGGCCCAGTAGAAGGTGTTGGTTATGACCTTTAAAGCCCTGAATGGTTTGGGTCCAACCTATCTTCGGGACCGCCTCCTCCCATATAATCCTCCCTGCACACTCCAGTCCTCTGGGAGGAATTTGTTGCAGCTAATAAAAACTAGGCTGTTGATGACCTCCCAGAGGACTTTTTCGGCTACCGCTCCCAGATTATGGAATGGCCTGCCGGGCAAGATCTGCCAGATCACCAACCTAAACAGCTTTAAAACAGCTGTGAAGATGGATCCTTTCCTGACTAGATCTCCCTGCCTCCAGAGTCCTATTATCCCTACTTGGCCTGCTGTCTCTGTTCAATCTTTTACCGCCAATTAGGTTTTTATATAATTTAAACTGTTTTTAACTATTATGTTTTAATTCTATCATTGTTTAATTCTGTTTTAAGGGGTGGGAGAGTTTATGGGTTTGGGACTGTATTTTACATTGTATTGAGTTTTAATGATGTAAGCCACCTTGATTGTTTGACAGAGAGGCGGGATATAAATAAAAATTATTATTATTATTATTATTATTATTATTATTATTATTATTATTATTATTTTATCACAATCCATTTATAGATTTGTTTGATTCTGTCCCATTTCTGCACCACTCTGTTTTTTTAATGCATAATAAAATCATGCTTTCTGAATGTATTTTTCAAAAGATACTAGTCATTGCATAAACATTTTATTCTAAAGCATGGCTAAAAAATAATATCCCTGATTAAGCCAGTCTCTCCTGTCCCTCTGTGTCAGGAGTGGCAACCTGGTGCCCTCTAGGTGCTTTTGACAACAATCTCCATAGGCCTTTGTCAGGATGGCTAATGGCAAAGACTTAGGAGAGTTAATGGATAGGCTCTTAAACCATAATTTAAATTAGGGAATATCATCTTTGAAGATACCTATAGCACATCATCATCTCTGTCTTAACTCTGCTGTGCCTATGAAGCATTGTTAGAGTGCTTCTTTTCATTGATGGGGAAAACCTGTCAATAAGCTCCCAATCATGCTGCTTTTCCATTACTCCACAGGTGCAAAACATCCCTTTTGCAGCAGTTCTGATACAGGCAGTCTGTCTCCCCTTCCCATTTCTTTTCTTTTTAAATTAAATCACATTAGCATAACTCTGGAATTACATTAAAAAAAAACAAAACCTGTTTTATTTTTCTTAGATAGGAGGTTTATGTGAAGAAACTTGGGTGTCCTTGGAATAGCTCTAGTTTTGGAAGAGGAGATTAAAATCTTAAATTAATAGAAGGTCAATTCAACCGGGAAGTCTAGCTTAATTTTGTATATAAAATCTAAAAAGTGTATATATGTATGCAATTGCTTATTGATGTTTGGTTTTGTTTGTAAGTAGATGTTTGTTTGTTTGTCTTAATAAAATAATTTTTTTACAAAAAACAAAACCTGAAAGCATGCTGGATAGGGTATAGAACAGGTAGGCAGGGTTAAGGAGGAGTGCGGAAGAGAATATAAGGACAATTGATGGCAAAAACAGCACCCTTGTGCTACTGCAGTGATGTATGATAATTGAATGTTCTCAAACCAGTATGTTTCTGTTTTCTTTTACTAATGTGACTGCAGTGAGACCAAGGGTTGTGTGATAATATCCATAGTTAAAGACATCTGGAAGGCATCAGATTGCTTACAGCTGTTCTATGTGTGCTTTTTAATTGGTCTGCATGAGAGTAAAGAAGCATCATTCACTTGTGGAGACCCACACTACATGAGTATGGAAATACACACAGAATTATAAAATGACTTTAATCAGAAAAATAAGTACTCAACAAAGGTAATGCAAGAAGTGATTGGCACCCCACTGGATCATGTTATGTTAAAAACAGTTTTTTTAAAAAATATATACAGTTGCCCTTTCATATCCATGGAATTTTTTATCCATGGATCCCAACACCCACAGCTTGAAAATATTTTTTGAAAAATATAAATGCCAAAAACCAAACCTTGATTTTGCCTTTTATATAGGGAACACCATTTTACTATCCGTTGTATGGGACTTGAGCATCCATAGATTTTGGTATCCACAAGGGGTCCTGGCTGGAACCAAACTCAAATGGATACCAAAGGCCCTTTGTATACTTACTCTGTTTAGACAAATACTTAGCCAAATGAGGCAAGTGAAATTTTAAACTTATTCAAATCCTATATTGAGCCAGAACAGAAGCAGAAATAATATTATGTGTTGGCCTTCATCTGGGTAAAAGCTGGAACACAACTTTCCATAAACTGAAAACATCTTCCAAAATTAGATTGATAGCCTGGAATATCAGCTGCAATAAGAGGTCCAGCAGAAACGGAGCATTATAGCTGGGAGTTCAGCCTACTTAGATTTGGATGGGAGATCATACCCAGTATGTTTAGCTCATTTTAAATGGCAGCATCAAAGTCTAATAGATTATACTATCATGTTGAATTTTAACAAGATAATCTACCAATAAATAAAAGTAACCCACACAAACTTTTTTATTAACTTCATAGGCAGGGTGATGGTGGCAGAGAGGACACACCCTGCCTCTTGCAGATTGCTGCTAAACAAGATTGAGCATCAAACAAGGCTCCAAAACAATAGTTCACAGCTCAATCAGCCTGAAGCAATCCCCTTTGTTGTACCACATGGTATTTGGCCAGATTGATAACCTAGGAATGCAAATAGTACACAGAGGGCCTCTACAGATGGCCCTTTGCACCATCTTGGAGGCAGGGAAGGGGAGGGGCAGCCACCCGCCAGCCGCCCCAGCCCCTCCCTGAGGATGTTCTGACAGTGTGCTCCGTTATGCATGGTGCACGCTGTCAGAACGTCCTCCCGGCACAGTGTCTTGATGCACTGTGGCAGAAGGGACGCAGAAGACCTGTGCAATAGCTCTTGGGGTGCCCTATTTGCCAGCTCTGAAAGGACCGGCATTTTGCTGCTCTTTTCCAGGCCAGCAAATGGGAGAATCGGGGCCGCTGCATGTGGTAGCAGTGGCCCCGACCCTCTGCTTCCCAGGGCAGCCCAGGGCCGCCCGTCTGCATCCCCCCTAACATACTTTGCATTCCCTATTAAGTGCAAAACCTATGGCTTAAGGCAAATTACATGGTTAAAGGTGCATCAACATATACTCTGAAGCAGTGATGTAAGAAATGACAGAGCTGTCTGCAAGAAAATGTCTCTCACATGAACTTGAGTAGATACTAAGGAGGTATACACCAACTAGTTCAGACTCTGACTCAGAAATTCAAAAAACAGCTGACCAGGTGACCAGTTCAGGCTGATTCAGTGGCTGTCCATTTAGCTCAAGTCCAAATCTCAATTCAGTAATTAAATTCTTGGCTGACTCATATCATCATTATGATAATCATTGCAGCAGCACAGACTATTTTTCTGTTTGTCAGAATTGGTTGATATTTGAAGCCTGATTAAGATCTGGTTCCCTTCATATGAGTCCTACTTTTATTTATTCCATCTTGTAAACCTGTCCAAATCAGCCCAATTGGCTTTGGGGCTCATACGAGCTTAAAAGAATACCTTCAGTGAATACAATTGTGTTGTGTACATTCAAGTCATTTCTGACATATAGTGACCCTAAAGTGAACCTATCATTGGTTTTTCTTGACAAGATTTGTTTAGAGGAGGTTCACCATTGTCTTCCCCTGAGGCTGAGAGTATGTGACTTGCTGAAGTTACCGAGTGGGTTTCATGGCTGAGCTGGGATTCAAAACCTGGTCTCCAGAGTTGTAGACCAAAATTCAAAGCACTACACCATGCTCATATTCCTTAGTTAGCTTCAGAGAAAGATTTGTTGGACTCAGATTATGATAAGGATTTCTATATGAGCAGAAGAACAAAAATGGGGAAGGAGTGAAGGAGCAGCAATGTTTTCCACACTATTAGCTTTGTGTACAGTTCCCCCCTCTCTTTTGATAGTGGAGGGGCTGAGCCCACCTTTCCTCTGCACCTACAAGCAGTTAGCCTGTTGTATGTGAAAGAGGAATGATGCAAAAAAAAAAAAAGATCAAATATGGTACTGCAGGGATAATACCAGTGCTAGCACTTATCCAAAGACAGTGGTCTAGGCTGAAGATTCACTTAATTGCCAATAGGACAGACTGGTAATGATACAGAGCAACAGATCCCATTCAAACTGAACCTACCTCTGCAGACATAAAAGCTTCTGGCACTATTCAAAACTATGTTGCGATGTTTGTTTTGTTTTGTAAAGCTGGAGTATACAAACTGTGCTTTAAAAATAAAAAGAAAGCAACCCACAGTTTTGTTTGTTCCTTTGTGCCAATCTGGCCCTTCCACAATTGGGTGAATTCTCAGCCTATTCCAAAGCTTATGTGTGAGAAATATACTGCGGTACCTTTTGGTATGCTTTTACATAGCTGGGATCAAGGTCTTTCTCTTGTGGAGACTTATTCAATACCTCCATTGATCTTTCAGAAAACCAGCTTTGGTCTCAGATTTTCCAATCCCCCCCCCAAAAAATTATAATAATCACACCAATTCTATATTGATTTCTCTCAAGTTCTGAAATGTACTTCCATTTATGTCTATTCTTCCATGTCAGTCATTTAAAAAAAAAGAGTCTTGTGGCACCTTAAAGATTAATACAACAAAAGAGAACATGACTCCCTCTAGAACTTGTTGGAGTATGCAGAACTAATTTCAAAATCAGTCCGAGTGTCATCAATGGAATAAGCAAGATTGTTGTTATATGCCTGTCAGTGTGTGGATGATGGGTGTTGCAGTGATGCTCTTTGGCACCCAACAGAATCTGCAGGACAAGCTGTCTGTTGTGATCCACAGCCACTTTGTATCTCTTACCATCAACTGGCTCAGCTTCCCTTCTTCAGGATCCTGTCTTTCTTAGTCAAGAAGACACATTGCAAAGGCCAAAAGCATAGTTTATTAATGCATATAAAAGAAAAATAAGATACATAAGTAAAATCCATTGTGATGAACTAATTCAGTTCAGCCATGAAAAATTACATCTTTAACAATCCCAAAAGCTTAGGATCCCAACTTGTTGCAGTTGCACTCACATCTTGAATAATAATCATTCTTAAAACAAAATATTCTCTAGGCCCTTCCCATACTCCACCTTCTGGGTGTTAACCTTATGTTGATTGGATAATGCCTGTATGATGTATATTAACCCAGCCTCTTGCTGTCCATTATCCACCACGTGATCTCCTTTCCCAGCC
The DNA here is from genome assembly GCA_020142125.1 of Phrynosoma platyrhinos. Taxonomy (NCBI): domain Eukaryota; kingdom Metazoa; phylum Chordata; class Lepidosauria; order Squamata; family Phrynosomatidae; genus Phrynosoma; species Phrynosoma platyrhinos. The sequence goes on from CM034703.1 coordinate 84,006,244, forward strand.
TAACGATTGTTTACCTTTTTTGATATCTCTTGCTTTCCATAACAAAGTCTGTGTCTATGGACATTATCACATGGGGTCTAAAGCAGTGCCATCCCCATCACATCCCCATCCCATTCCACTTCCTTTTCCCCTGTGTTCACACGACGTCGCAGAGAAACCCCGCCCATCCCTGTCCCATTGCGGTTCTTTTCCCCGTGTCTTCACACGACGTCGCACCCATCCCCGTCCCATTGCGGCATCATCCGGCATCATCCCCGTTCTTTTGAATGCCAGATTCTTTGGGAATTACATTTCTGCCGCGACCAGAATGATACCGGAATGCTGCTGCTTTCTTTTTGCCGGTAAGTTCTGGATTGAAAAGGAACCGCAATGGGACGGAGATGCGACGGGGATGGGACTGCTTTAGGCCCCGTGTGATAACGTCCTATGAGTTGTACCTTTGGGAAAGTACATGTTTATGTCTTCTTGGACATTTGGTGTTAGATTTGTTTCTCTAGATGTTGTTCTCATGAGGAAAATTCCACACACACATCTCTACATTTCACCTTTGACTGTGTAACCCATCTATATTCTAACAATGCCTTCAAGTTATTTCTGATCTATGGAGATCCTAAGGTGAACCTATAAGGGTGTTGATATCAATATTCATTCAGAGGAAACTTGCCATTGCCTTCCTTTGAGGGTGAGAGAGTGTGATTTGCCAAAGATCACCCAGTGAACTCCCATAGCTGAGTGGGGATTCAAATCCTGGTCTCCCAGAGTCCTGGTCCAACACTAAACCACTACATCATGTAATATATTATACTGTAATTCAAAGGAGGATACAGGTAGAATTGCTTTTGAAATGAGACAGTGGGCTCAACATTGGCAAGCAGTTTGTTATTAATTCTGCCTGCTTGTAGTTATTTGCAAGAGAAGGGCAAATTACTTTTCCATCCAAGATCACAGAGATATCCTTAAATGTGAAAATTTTCATAAGCCCAATGTGTACCCTCTATGTGTTTAGTGTACTTTACTCCCAAACATAGATAGCCTTTATTATTCCTTCGAGGGCTCAGTGACAATTGTTGTCTAGGTATGTCCTACTGTATGTATTAATCATTTAATACAATTCTGCTTTATATTTCATGAGGAAGCTAAACTACATAGAACTCCTGGTGGTCCAATTGTGTCAAAGTGTGTTTTTTTTGGGGGGGGGTTACAAGGGATGGAGACAGCTTCCCCAAACCTAGGGTCCCTAGGAGTATAGTTCAATGTTAAAGCCACCTTGAATCCCATCTTGAGAGAAAGACAGGATATACATTCAACAAACAAACAAACAAACAAACAAACAAACAAACAAACAAACAAACAAACAAACATCTCCCTCCCCTTGTTTCCTCATTTCTTCCTCCTTTGCCACTACCTCCCCCTCACTCTGTTCTTGTGTGGGAGTGCTTTCAGACAATTGTGACTGCTTTCAAGCAAGCTTTCTTCTATTATCCCCTGTTTCTCTTGTGCTTTTATTTGGGATTTTTCACACATCCTTCCCATCTCCTTTACAGGCTCCAGTCAATGAGCTCTAAGACCTAAATGCCTCTTTGCACTTCATGGCTATTTCCTTCTCACATGCATTTTCTGTTGCCTTGAAGCAGATTTCTTCTTCTTCGTTGCCTTCTTCATCTTTGTCTTCTACTTTTTTGTTATTGAAATCTTCCCCCCTCAAGCTGATGGAAGATGTGTAAATGTGTCTAAAGATGGAGAACAGTGCTTCTTCTTCTTCTTTTAATCTTTCAGCAGAGCTTTGGGAATGTCTGAGTCTCTGGGGCACCCTCCTCTTCCCCATTAAAAATGAAGATGAAAAGAGCAATATCTGCACAATACAAGCAAAGCAACTTTAGTGCATTATTGTATCCTCCACTTAGCTGATGTCAGGAAAAAAAAAAAAAGGTGCACCTTTGCAGCTGTGCATCAGTCTTTTCCTTTTTGCTAGATAGCAGAATCCCCCAGTCATCCCCTGGCTGGATTTACATTATGCCATTAAGTATTGATTGTAATGCTTGAAAGCTTTATTGTTGCTGTTTATCAGAGCTTTTTGCACTGAACTCCGTGGAAAATAATACTCCCTAGCTGCTGCCTGATGTACACTTACAGTGAAGTCAAGTGAGAATGTGTTAAGGGAAGTAGAGGCATATTTTTTTTTTAAATCAGATTATTCATAAAGGGCATTTCTGTTAACTCAGCATTACCCAGTTACCCAAGATCCCAGCTCTGTCAGCGCACTTGCTGTCACAATTGCAATGATTTTTTTTCCTCTCCATGTAGCTATAATGTTTACACCAGTCACATTTTGTTGTTTAGCGACCAACATACCCTATTTGGTAGAAATGATCCCTGTTTAGGGATATAAGCCATCACACCCTATTTAGGTGTATTATTTGGTAGAAATGTATAGTTCTCTCTTCTGGAAAACATTCTATATCCACAGCTTGGCAAGTTTACTTTTGTGGGTGACAGCTCCAAAAATTCCTGTAGCAACATAGCCTGGATTCTGGGAGCTATTGCACTAAAATAACTTTTCCATGTTTTGTTCATATTATATTGAGGGCTTCTTTGGTTAGGCTGAGCAGGGTTGGGGCTCCTGGTCCCGACCTTTTGTTGAAGTGTAACATTTTCACAGAGTCTACCTCAGGAGTGGGAAACCTTTGCCCTGCCTGTTTTAGACTTCCTGTTTTAGCATTAGCTATTATGAGGTATGGCTGACAGTTGAAATCTTTTGATAAGCCAAGGAAGAATCACGTTGTTGCATTACATTGGTATACTTTTTATAGGGTCATGCTGTGGTGGTGAGAGAAGGCAACCAAAATCTGAGCAACCAATATTTTTTAGTGCCTTGTTTCATTCTTGGCAACTGAGCCCATAGTTATGCTGGCACAGAGCACCAGCAGGATTCTGGCTGAAATGTTCCCAAGCCCAATCATATTTGATTCTAATCCTCTGGAGAATAAAGGCTTTCCAATCACCCACACTTGTTGAGTGTAGATGTACATATGTCTGAACACGCTAAGAGCCAGCATGATGTAGTGGTCAGAGCACTGGACTTCAACTCCAGAGACTAGGGCTCAATTCTCCATTGGGCCATAGAAAACCACCGAGTGACCATGGGTGTATCACGCACTCTCAGGTCCAGAAAAGCCTATGATAGGTTCACGTTAGGGTTGCCATGAATCAGAAATGACTTGAAGGCACACAACAACAACAGAGGTTAGGATGAGGCACACAACAGTATGAATCTGTCCCCTTGGTGCATTCAGCAGCTCAACTATCTATCCATTCATTCATCCTTCCACCCAGTTTTGGTCATACTGGTCAATTGTCAATTGAGTGTGATAGGAAATATCTTGATAAGTAAGTAACAAGATTATGCCAAGTCTGATGAGTGGAAGATTGGCAGTTCAAGGCCTGACTGCTGCATGGAGCTCGGTGTCTTCAGTACACTGATGACACCCAGATATATCT
>CM034703.1:84009841-84027085 GCA_020142125.1 Phrynosoma platyrhinos
CTGGACTACTGCAATGCACTCTACATGGGGCTACACTTGTGCCTAACCTGGAAATTACAACTGGTGCAGAATATGGTAGCCAGGTTAATCACAGGAACATCAAGGAGCGAGCACATAACACCAGTACTGAAATCCCTCCACTGGCTGCCAATCAGTTTCCGGGCACAGTACAAGGTGTTGGTTTTGACCTTTAAAGCCCTACATGGCTTAGGTCCATCTTATCTTAGGGACCGCCTCTCCCCATATGATCCCCCCCGTGCCCTCTGGTCCTCTGGGAGGAATCTGTTACAGCCAATAAAAACTAGGCTGTCTCAGACCTCCCAGAGGGCCTTCTCTGCGACTGCTCCCAGACTTTGGAATGGCCTGCCGGATGAGATCCGTCTTATCACTACTCTTGCTGCTTTTAAGAAAGCAGTAAAGACGGCTCTCTTTCAGCAGGCTTTCCTGGAATAACTGTGGTCCGGTGTTAGATGAGTTTTTAAAATTGTTATACTGATTCCTGTGTCATTAGGATGTTTTTATTTCATTGTTGTATTTTTAACTGTTTTCTGGTTTAATTCTGTTTTAAGGGGTTGGGAGGGTGGATTATGGGTCGAGGGAATGTTTTAATTTGTTTGTTTTAAATTGCTGTACCCCGCTCCAATTGCTGCGCAGATGGGCGGGCTATAAATAAAAAATTATTATTATTATTATTATTATTATTATTATTATTATTATTATTATTATTATTATTATTATTATTATTATTATTATTATTATTATTATTATTATTATTATTATTATTATTATTATTATTATTATTATTATTATTATTTATGATGGGATGAGCTCCTGGCACTAGTCCCAGCTTCTGCCAACCTAGCAGTTCGAAAGCATACAAATGCAAGTAGATAAATAGGTACCACTTTAGTGGTGAGGTAACAGTGTTTGGTGTGTTCATGCTGGCCACATGACCACCAGAGCGGTCCTCGGACAACGCTGGCTCTTCGGCTTAGTAATGGAGATGGGCACTGCCTCCTACTGTCGGTTATGACTAAACATTCATGTCAGGGGACTACCTTTACTTTTACCTAACAAGATTAATAACCAATCCAAACCTAAATAAGTGTCTGAACAGGTCTCATGACCCTTAGAAATATCACTCTTGTGGATGGGCACTACACATAACGCACCAAAGGATTAAAAAAAATTATACTTCTACATAGTCTCTACAGACATGATTTTTGTTTTCATGGCAGCACAAAATATAAATGAGCCCCAGATTAGCCTTTTCCCATTCCCACTCACCTAATGGAATCAAACTTTCTTCTAAAACACATTTTTACTACTCTGTAAGGTTTATTAGTTACTATTGTGGCCATGCCTATCTTCTCAACAAAGCTGTTAAGATGGATCTCTTTCGGTAGGCCTTTCTTGAGTAGGTAACCAGCCACCGAAAACAGTTAACCCTGTCTCTGATTTTTGTTTAGCCATTTAAAATTATTTATTATTTGTAATGTATTATTTATAATTTTTAATTATGTTTTTATTTTTTGTTTGTTTAATTGCATTTTAAGGGGGTGGGCTATTGGGGGAAGGGATTGTTTGTTTTATCTTGTAAGCTGCCTTGGTTGTTTTTACAGAGAGGCGGAATAATAATAATAATAATAATAATAATAATAATTACTGTATGCTTGAGGAACAGTGTGAGCCAATACTTCTATCTTGACAAAAGCTGCAAAGAGAAAGAGAATTCCTCAGAATTTATTTGATGCCTTTCTGCATGTCTTCAGCTGCTGGCAGTTTATTTAGATACATCAGAAATATGCTGGTTGTTTTCAGATACACAGCAGAAAAACTGTGATGATAGATCATCAGTCCTCCAATTCATATAAAGAAGACACTTCAAAATTATTCAGAACATGGCATAAATGTTTCTGTTTGGTAATAAAAAACAGGTTTAATGTTTGTTATTACAAGTAATGGAACAATTTTGAGAGCTGTACATTCTCTAACTAATTGAACAAACAAAAAGGTCTATTTTATGATGATTGTGGCCTAAATCCAATTGCTAGTCCCCTATTAGAGTAAATCCCCTGAATCAATGGCATTCATATGAGGGAATGCAGAATCAGTGAATCTGGTCTAGTTGGGACTAGTAATTGAATTTAGACCCACAAATCCGAATTTATAGAAGATCAATATTTGAAATGCTGTCAGAAGATAGTCTGATTTAAAGATAAAGTACTATAGGAAGAGAGAAGAAGGGGCTTGGAGTTGCCCATCAACAAGCATTACTGGGGTACATGTACACAGTAGAAATGAGTTTGACACCACTTTAACTGCCATGGCTATAGCTTACAGAATCCTGGGATTTGTAGTTTTGTGAGATGTCATCAAACAGCCAGTGGCAGTGAGGGCTCTTTAGTCTTTTACCTTGTAAAACTACAAATCCAGGATTTCATAGGATGGAGCTGTAGCATTTAAAGTGGTTTCAAACTGTATGATTTCTACAGTGCAGATGCACTCCTGGAAGCCTGACTGAGCAGCAGGTATACAAGTCCCCGAGTCACCTTGTTCTCAACTATGGTGAAATGATGAAATGTATTGCATTTCTGTTTAAGTTGTAGATATTATTTCTAAATTTTCAATTATCCATAATAATTGGTATATGGAAAATTCATGCAAAGGCATGCATGACACTAAACTTCATGCATATGAGATTCAACCTGTATTTCTGGAGGCTAATGCAAGCTTAATTTTCAGTTTCATCAGTTCAATCTGGATTTCTGAAGGCTAACCTAAGGTTAGGTGTAATTTGAATGGGATGATTTTTGCTCAACCAACCCGCTTTTCACACTGTTATAACCAGGCTGAGGAAAAGTTGTGGCTGGGTTGGCTGCAGGTTTAAAGCCTAAATGCTATTTTAATTACATGTGGCAGCATTGAATTTCCACTGGAAAACATTTGAGAGGCTTTTGGGTAGATCCTGCTATGTAAACAATCCTGAAGCCTGAAGCTAAAACATGGTAACAGTACTCACTACACATCAGAATAATTTATGAAAAGGAGTGAACAAGAAAAGAAGGCTGATAAATGGTAGACTAGCATGGTGGAGTGATCGTCTCCAGTGGTATCATTGAAAGTACTGTAGTGCCCTAGTTATAATCAGTGGCCTCACTAGGGCTGGTGTCACCTGGTGCAGTAACTCATGGTGTCACCTCCCCTCACATTACCTCCCATACCGCATCACACAGAATCCTTAGTAATGTTTTTTTGTACTAATATTACTCATAGATCATAATTTCCATATATCACTGAATATAATGGCAATAATTGTGACATAAACAACTAGCAAAATTTAAATTATACCTTTAAATTACAATGTCACATGCACAGCCTAAATGTATTTACAGTACATGTACATTTTTCATGTGCTCAAAATGAAAATTTGGCATGATGTGATGTTTTTAAAGAAAATGTTAAAATAATAATAATTTATTTTTTAAAAAACTTAAAATTTAATTTAAAAAAACAACCCTTGGGCCTCTCTTTTCTCTTCCCACTGAGCCTGATCCCACTCACGTTTCTCTTCAGCATTTTAAAGGGACACAGGTGAATATCACAGCTCATTTCTTCCAAAAGGCAGATGTTTGGAGAGCAGTAGGGATCACCACCCAGGGTGCAACCTGGTGGGGCCTAAACCCCCTGATGACATCTCTAGCTACAAAGCTACTAAAATGTTCTTAGACCATGGTGGTTGCATACTATGTATCTTCATATGCAGAATTACACATTTATTGTACTACACAACACTTGTATTAAGTGGCAACCTTAAACAACTGAACCAAGACACAGAATGTGCAACCCAATGCACAACCAAATGTGTATGTGCATCCATGCACATTGATCAGCTACATGCACAATGGCACCACAAGTGCAACTCCACTTCTGCAAACTTGAATGAAAAATGCAACTTTTACTTCTATATGAGAACTTGCACATGGATAAGGCACACTCAGGATTCTGGCCCTTAATTTGTTTTACTCAAGGCTGTCTTAATTCCACTTGGTAAGGTGGAAGGCAGTAGGGAAAAAAAGGAAGACTACATTACTGGTGGATAGATTCAAATAATGAAACCATGGCCCTGAGTTTGCAAGATCTGGGTGGGGCTGCTGCTTATTGGGGCTTATGGAGGTCTCTCATATATAAGGTCAAAATTGACTTGATGGCAAACAACAATGACTTCAGCCAGCACAGAGAACAAACAAAATAATGCAGATGGGTCCCAGGGACTATATAGCAACCACTACAGATGGTTGCACCATGGCCAAGTCTTGGGAGTCCCAGTCCCTCAGAGCAACCCAGCTGCCCTCACACATGATTCTGGGGCTTTGCATTAGAAGCATCTGAAAGGCTGCCACACATATGATATCCTAGCAAGAGCCCTGCATGATGTGCACATCCAGTAAAGTCATATGCATTACCATGGTTGATGCCTCAAATTTTGTCTAAGCATTTCATGTTTGCAAGACCCAAGACCCAAGTAGTGACTGCTATGGACTTTAGTGATGAAGCCCATGAAGAGAAAGCAGTGAATTTTGTGTCCTCTTTCTGAGATCCTTGACAAAGCCAACAACAGGGAAGGAGAAGCAACACAGAAATAAAACACTCCATCTGTTCCCTGCCATACCACAGTAGTGCAACATTTTCCCTCAACCTGGTGGGAGCACAAAGCATTCAAAGTCTGGCTTCTAACCCAAGCAAAAGCAGTTTCTTTCACCTTTCAAGCAACATTTCTTTGCCTTTCTCCCAGAGCTATCATCATACTGCTTCAGCATGTGATTGAATTCATTCTTCTTGAAAGTCATTTTCTAAGGATGTTTAGTCATGGGGCTTTTACACCCTTTTTTGCTTAGAGTTTTAGAGGAAGAGAGATTGACATTCCAAGAGAATGATAAGAAGAATCAAACTGCAAAGCTACAAATGACAATGATTTCTATTTAACCTTGCAACTACTCTTCTATGGTGGTGGGACTATATGCTCACATGAAACACAACACAATGCTGATAATATCACTGTTTCTGTCTCCCATGCCAGGTGGACTTTTGCTGAAGAGTCAGATTAACAGCTCCTGGGTAGCAGTAGAAGTATGAGGTAACACTGGTGGAAGATCTCTCGGAGACAATAATGGGGTCACCTGAGTTAACTCTTGTTAGTACTATGCAGAAAGAGGCTTTGGAAAACTACTTCTGAATTCCTCTTATCTTGAAAAGCCTATGGTAATAAAATGTATAATGAAGCAAGAGATAGTGCTGGAAGATGAGACTTCTAGGTTGGAATGCATTCAACCAACTACTGGTAAAGAGCAAATGACAAGTACAAATAACACTTTGTCTCATGATACAACTGCACTCAAAATTGAAAGGATGTTAAGTTGCCAATATGATAAGAGATGAAGGGGAAGTTTGAAGCATCACAAGGCATATAATAGCAACACAGAAAGTAAGAAGCATGACTCAAGAGAAGGTAAAAATCTTTAAACAAGAACAAGAAATAGAACACATAGACATAGCAATACCCATGTGAGTGAACTAAAACAGAAAGGATTGATGAATCTTCAATCAGAAAACTACAGTTAGACCTTCTACCAGAAAATTCTGCAAACTAAGGGCCTCTGCAGACAGGCTCAAAGGGCTGGCCTGGAGGCAGAGATGGGGTGGGGCAGTCTCAAGCCAGCCGCCCCAACCCCATGCCGACACTGTACTGACACCGCGCACCATTATGTATGGCGCACAGTGTCAGGACGCCCTTCCGGTGCAGCATTTTGATGTGCTATACCCGAAAGGGCACTAAAGAGCTGTGCGCTGGCTCTTAGGGCTGCCTTTTGCCACCCCTGAAAGGAGCGACATAAGGGAGGATTGGGGCTGCAGCATACGGTTGCTGCAGCCCCCATCCGCAGCTAGCAGGGGTGGCCCAGAGCTGCCTGTCTGCATAGCACCTACAAAGACACAGGAAGACATTAGTAGAAAGAGGAAACATAGCAAAAGCAGTCAAAGGATATAATGCCAAGTCTGACTTCATCCTATGAAGAAAATCATAGAAAACATATCAGTATAACCATAACTCAAAGTTTATGCTCCAACTACAAAGCCAAAGAGTGGGGAAGGAGAAAGAAAATGAAAAATTATTTGCTGGCATCAATAAGAAGCAAAAGTAAAATGGGACTGAAACAAGACTGGAATCCTGAATGCAAGTGTTTAGTGACTTGTATGTAAAAACAAAGAGAACTATTATCATAATCACTACGATCAAATAGACAAAGATAACAGAAATGGTAGAACAAGAGACCTCTTCCACAAGATCTGAGAAATTAAATATAAACCCAAAGTAGAATGGTTTGAAGAGCTAGCATGGTGTAGTGGTTTAATGTTGGCAGGAGACCACCAAACTCTAAAAGCAGATGGAGGATCTTGGCCCTTATTTTACCTACTGTTGACAAGAGCCAATGTGTTTTAATGGTTTGAGTGTTGGATTATGACACTGGAAGATTAGAATTCAAATCCACACTCAGCTATGGAAACCCACTGGGTGACCTTAGGCAAGTCACACTCTCTCAGCTTCAGAGTAAGGCAATGGCAAATCCCCTCTGAACAAATCTTGCCAAGAAAATCCTGTGATAGGTTCTCCTTAGGGTTGCAATGTGTCAGAAATGGCTTGAAGGCATCCAACAACAACAACAACAACAACAACAACAACAACAACAACAACAACAGGATGGTTTATAATGAACAGGAAAACACATATATTATCAAGATAAAATAAAAAGATGACAGAAGAAATACTCTGAGAAACTATAACAAAAAGATGAAAGGATGATAGATTCCTTCAAGTAAGAATCTTTTGAAGATGAGCCCACAATTTTAGAAAGTGAAGTAGAAGCTACTATCCAAGCACTTGGAAGAAGTAAATCACAAGAAACAGATGGCATACAAAGAGAGCTGTTTCAAGTTATAGAGATGGAATCCATCCAAATTCTAAGAAAAATCTGCCAACAAATATGGAAAACAAAAGAATAGCTCATAAGACTGAAAATAATATAGATTCCAGTGTTCAAGAAAGGGGACATCAGAGATTTTACTCACCATCAGACTATTGCACTAATCTCCCATGGAATAAAACTGATGTTTCTGATTTCACAATCAATATTTTACCTTTACCTAATCATGAAATGCTGGATGTGCAACCTGAGATCAGACAAAGGAGAGGCACTAACGATTATGTTGCAAACATATGTTGACTAATGACACATACCTAACTGTTTCTGAAGAAAAGCAGGCTATACTTTATTGATTATAGGAAAGCATTTTATCATGTAAATCATGATAAAATAGAAATTGTAAAAGAAATAGAATTGCCACAACATTGGATTGTCCTGATGCATAACTTACACTCTAGACAAGAGGTTACTGTCAGAATATGGAAAAATAAAATGGCATTCAATTGCAAGTGGGCCAGATAAGGCTACATTTTATTACCCAATCTGTTTCCTTTACAATGGAGTATCGTAAAGTAATAATTATCACCCGGAAATTATTATGGTATATTGATGAAATTTTGTCAGTGTTATCATCACCAAGTGACTTTTTCTTTTCCCCAAAATGAAAAATCCACTGCAGGGGCAATGATTTGATAACACAGATTACATCATTCATAAAGTGGAAGAGTGGTTTAAGGCACAATCTTCAGACTTCTACAATAACGGTATTCAGAGGGAGGGTCAGGAAATGTGTAAATTTAGATGGTGACTGCATAGAGATAAGTTAACAACCACAAATCAAAACAAACTTTGTCAGATTGTTTAAAAGCTGATAATTAAAACTTTATGATGCCCTCTCATATATATGTATGGAACATATTGTATAGTATGGAACATATTGTATAGGAAGCAGGATTACACTCAAAGAAAGAAGGTGTGAAAATTGGGGAACATCAACAATTTAACATACATAGATGATACCATATTATTACCAGAGAATAGCAAAGATTGGGAACAACTAGAGTTGTCCCTCTGTATTTGTGGACTTGCCATTCACGGTTTCAATTATTTGCGAATGGCAAACCCTCTCTCCCTCCCTCTCTTACCTTAAAGCTGGCATGGCTTTCTTCTGGCCAGCACAGGCTTGCCTCAGCCGGTGCAGCCCTACTCCAGTTGGCGCAGCCTTCCTCTGGCCAGCGTGGCCATTTTCCCAGCTGGCACAGCCTTTCTCCAGCCAAGGCAGGGCTGTGCCAGCTGGAAAAAGCAATACTGTCCAGAAGAAGCCTGCCTCACCTAGAAGAAGGCTGTGCCAGCCAAGGCAAGGCCTTTTTCTGGCTGGCATGGCCTTGCCCCGCCCAGCACGGCTGTTGTCCTGGTCGGCGTGGCCTTGTTCAAACTATGCCAGTTGGAAGAAGGCTGCCCAAGCTAAGGCAAGGCCTTTTTCTGGCTGGTGTGGCTTTGCTCCAGCTGGCATGGCTGTTTTCTCAGCCGACACCGCCTTGCTCTGGCTAAGGCAAGGCTGCAACAGTCGAGGCAAGGCCACCTGGGCTGGAAGAAGGCCATGCCACCTGAGGCAAGGCATTCTTCTAGCTGGTGCAGACTTGCCCTGGCTGGCATGGCCATTTTCACGGCTGGTGTGGCCTTGCTCTGACCGAGGCAAGGCCGTGCTGACTGGAAGAAAACCACGCTGGCCAAGGCAAAATCTTCTTCTGGCCGGCGTGGCCTTGTCCCAGACAGCATGGCCATTTTCCTGGATGGCCCAGCCTTGCTCCAGCCAAGGCAAGGCTTTCTTCCAGCTGGTGCAGCTTTGCCCTGGCCAGCATGGCCATTTCTCCAGCCGGTATGGCCTTGATCTGGCCAAGCCAAGGCTGTGCCAGCTGGAAAAAGGCAGCGCCAGCCAGAAGAAGGCTGCCTTGGCTGAGGCAACCACATTGCAAGCACACAATGGATAATGGAGTGAGCCAAAGAATTCCAAAAGAAAATCAGCATGTTTTATAGACTATCTGTAGCAAAGCATTTGACTGCGTAAATCACAAAACCTATAGAATGCTCTTAAAGATACAGGGGTGCCACTATATCTGATAGCCGTGATGAGAAATCTGTATTTAGGACAAGAGGCTGCTGTCAGAACAGAGTGGGAGAAACAGAGTGGTTCTCAATTGCAAAGGGGTTAGGCAAGGCTACATATTATTACCCTATTTGTTCAACTTGTATTCAGAAAATATCATATGAAAAGCAGCTTTAGACTCAGAAAAAGGAGGAGTGAAGATAGGAGAAAGGAACATCAACAACCTAAGATATGCAGATAATAACATACTACTAGTGGAAAACGTCATAGACTTAGAACGTTAAGGAAGGTCAAAGAAGAAGGTGAAAAGGCAGGTTTAAAGCTGAACATAAAGAATACAAAAATAATGACCATGGAGGATGAGTTCCCGTACCTTGGATCGAACACTGATAAGAACAGAGATTACAGTCAAGTAAGAAGAAGACAAGGAATGGGAAGGGTCACATAGAAAGAATTGGATAAGATCCTAAATTGTAAGGATATATACAACTGAGCACTAAAGTCAGAATTGTCCAAGCCATTGTATTCCTCATTACTGTGTACGGATGTGAGAGCTGGTCAGTGAAGAAAGCTAACAGAAATGCAGCTCATTTGAAATGTGGTGCTGGAGAAGAGTGCTGAAGATACCATAGACAGACAAAAAGACAAACAAATGGGACCTTGATCAGATCAACCCTGAAAACTCCCTGGAAGCCAAGATGTCAAAATCGAAACTGTTATACTTTGGCCACATAATGAGAAGGCATGACCCACTAGAACAGACAGTAATATTAGGGATGATAGAAGGCAGCAGAAAGAGAGGAAGACCACAAGCCAGATGGATAGGCTCAAAAGGGGAGGTCACAGGCCTGCATTTGCAGGACCCAAAACAGAGCAATGGAGGACAGGGGGGGCTTGGAAATGTCTCATGTTCAGGGCTGCCATTAGTTGGGCCTCGCTTGAGTGCAGTTAACACACAATCATAGGAAAAGAAGAAGACCACAGTGCAGATTGATTGATTTGGTCAAAGAAGCCAGGACTCTGAGTTTGCTAGACACGTTGATGACCAGAGCTCCTGGAGGTCTATCATCCATAGAGGTGAAATAAGTCTAAGCTGGCTTGACATAAAATACCAATAACAGCAACATAAGTTTATTATGACTATTATTTTAGCAGGGTTTGTAATCAATTACAGTGCATTGTAAAAGTTCAGTTTGGGTTGCTTGGAAAAAAATATTTATATATTTTGGGCCTCGGCAGATGGCTTATTAAGCTGTCCTCGAGGCAGGGAAGAGGAGGGGCAGTCGCACACTCAGCGCCCCTTCCTCCTCCCGAGGTTGCCCTCGGAGCTGCCGGCCCTCCGCACAGCCGGCGCTCTGGGGGCAACCTCCCGCCGCAGCGTCCTGACACGCTGCAGCGGATAAGTCAGCGAAAGTGCACTTTCGCTGACTTGTGAAAGGAGTGCTATTTTAGCGCTACTTTCAGGGATGGGGAAGGAGCAGCACAGGATAGAGGTGTGGCCTCGATCCTGCGGCGCACCTTCCCAGGGCGGTCCCGTGCCGCCAGTCTGCTTCCCCCCTTAGACACTAGCTCATCTGTCTTTATGGAAATCATATGCAACTATAGGTAGCTATTGGTTATCCTGACTCCAATCTTCTCTGCTATAGAATGGGTAATTTTATATTCCAGTATATTTCAATGCAGTGAATTCAGGTTGCTTACCAATTCTTCAATTGGCCATTCCTAGTGTCAGACTGTTTGGTCCCAAGTCCACACAAAACACCTTAGAACCTATTTGAGCTCCTGACCTCCTTCTTCCAGTGGGGACCCAGGAAGAAAAATATAATACAGGATCATTAAAATTAGAGAAGGAATATAAACCTGCTTTCCAGGGTTCACCCCTTCATTCTCAGCCTTTCCTCTTCCACTCTCAATCCCCATACACTAGCTCTTGGTTTCTCCCATGGGATGGTTTCTGCTGTGGGGCTGCTTTCTGTGCACACAGCTACAGATAGGAACACCCAAAAGAAGAAACCTAGAAAAATTTAAAGGAAAAATTTGTATTTTCTACATTCCCCCCACCCAATCTTATTCTTAGGGGTGTGTGTGTGGAATAAATGGGAAAATAGGATTATGTCCTTTGGAACCACAGATTAGATATTTACTGCCCTCAAATTATATCTAAAAACTATGTAATAGCAAGTTTTATGAAAGATGAAATACAATATGAGAATATTGCACTTCCTGGTCTTGGGTTCCCCTTTCTCAGCACTATGAAAGACCCTTCCAAGATCTTGCAATAGGTGGCATACATGTCTCATACAGCTGTGGCTGAATATTATGTATCCCAGTGCTACCTCCAACCCCTTCTCCCACTTTGTATGCCCTATAAAGCCCCAACACATCAATTCCACAGAGAAGGCTGATTTATGAGTCCTCACGAACCAGGCCTGCTCTCCTCCCCAAATAAAATATAATGTCTGATGTAAGGGTTCTAGACTAACCTTTAAGAAGTGTTTTTTTTCTCTCTCTCTCTCAAGTGAATTGTGTCTGTGCATGGAAACACTGTAATGTAAGGACTACACCTTTAGGTTAAAGTGGTATGGAAAAGATGTCCTATTTGATACCAAGTACCCAGGAATAGAGCAACTTTTAAATCAAGATGTTTATCATGTTCATATATCTTTTTAATTACATTTTGCCTGACATTACTCTAAGCATATTGCCAAATGTAATTGTTATGCATCTTCCAACTTATGGTGGCTTTCTTGCAAAATTTATTCAGACGAGGTTTGCCACTGCCTTCCTCTAAAACTGGGAGAGTGTGACTTGTCCAATAGGTTTCCATGGCAAAGTAGGGACTGGAGCCCTGGATTCCTGGAGTCCCAGTCCGATAGTCAAACCATTACACCATATTGGTACTCATGTAACAAGCACAATTATCTGTGATAAAATCTCTCTTGCTCTCTCTCTCTCTGGATATATACTCCCAAGTAGGGGTTTTGCAGTTCCTTTTGTTTTTTTTTTTAGTGAAGTCATACAAGGAGTCTTTCAAGGAATAGCAGGTTAATCTTCCTCTTTGACAGCACCCTAGTTTTTGTAATGCATGACAGGAACAATTGAATTCCGGATGAATTCTTGCTTCAGCTACAATAAAAAGGATTCTGTTACAACCTCTTTCATCTACATCCTTTTCAAAGGAACTTGACACTTGAGGCAGCAATGTTGAATCATTTAGGGGTTTACTAGCATGCAGAAAGCACAGAAAATACTTATCTTAAAGCTTAGCAAAGTTGTTTTTTTTTAAAAAACCTAAAGCTCCTAGGATCCTCCAGCAGCATGCTGGTGTCCCTTGCTGGCTGGGGGATTCTGGGAATTGTAATCCAAACAGTAACATTTCCATACTCAGATTTAATTACAGCTATTAAAATGTTCTGTGCTGCCCAGTTAATGCTATGATTATACTTGGCAGAAGACTGATTCTGGAAGAAGAAACATTTGTGAACAGAAGGCAAGTGCTATGTAATGTTAGACTTGTGTATTCTGTGATTAGACATAAAATGTGTGTGTGTGTGTAAATCCCACTCAAAGATAGTCCAAATTCTGTGCCAAACCAAATCAAATTAATTGTGTATCCTACCTAATTACATATTTTTATTTTAATACACTTGCTTAATTTTCATATACTTATGTAAGTAATTAGTAATTAGTAAGCATTATAAGTAATAATTTCTTCTAAGTTCTTAGTAATTACTTCAATAAGTTTTATACACCTGCAAATGCTACATAATTTGCCAGGTGATGTGAAGGACCTCTCTGAGATGCTGGCAAGCTGCTATGGGATTACATGGACAAGTGGTTTGACCTGGGAGAAAACGATTTCCTATGCTCAAACTTTGCATCTGCTAATGAGGCAGGATGGGTATCAGGAGTCAGCAACCAATTCCTAAAAACCTAAAACAGTTAGGGATGGAAAAGAAATTTGCATTAACCAAGATTTTTTTTAAAAAAGAAATGTATTCATCTTATGGTTTATTAGTGAAAGCACACATGTATTTTTTGCTTTGCATTATTAAGAGGAAAACCAGTCCTCAGTACTGGATTCTTTTTCTTTAATTATGCACACGTATGTGTGTGTTTTAAAGTCTTCATGGCATTCTTTATCATGTAAAATAATCCATGCTGGGTCAGATCAAAAGTAAGTATTCTCTTCACGCAGTGATCAACTAGTTGCCTATGGGAGCCTAGGGTGGCATGAGAGCAACAGCCCATTATGTTTTATCTTCCTCAGCAGCTGATATACCTTGTATGCATGAAACATGCTCATCTTCTTTGCATCTGTCCAGCTTTTAGTCTATGTGCTGCTGTTTGATTTGTACAGTTTGTTTTGAATAAAAATTTAGAGGGGCAAATTCCGCACTCATTTTTGCACTCCCTTACATAGCACAGTGATAAAACCATAAAACTGTCTGACTTATGTAGTATCTCTTTTTCTAGACAGAAAGAAGGTGAATACATGATCCAAGAATCATGGAGTTTGCTGAGTGGAATTCTGGCTCGACATTCCCTGTGCTCCATTTGGGAGGCCTTTCAGCCATCCTCTGGTGTATAAATAAAAAGGACATTCTACAGAAGTAGGAAGCAAAACTGAAAATAAACGCCAAAAGGCCTTTAAAAGCTTCCTAAACTGGCACCCAGCCTGGATTTATATTAAAATTATCCACAATAAATTACTTATGAGAGACTTTCTAGTTTAAAAAAAGAGAGAGAAATTTTTATTATCTACAAAGCTACAGAAGGGGGGGGGGGGAATCACGCTGTATACCTTCCCATACATACTCAAGACGGTCCTGATTGCCACACCTTCTTTCTGGGTGAAGTTATTGACTCTCCCACCATTAACACAATTGTAAAAATATTTTAGGAGTATAGCATCTCTTTTTGTGCATACATATACCCTATCATGACATCAAAGAAACATCAAAGAAATATTGTGTTGGCACAAGCCTGATAACTGTAATTCCTACTGTTGGCTTGTTCTTGTATTAGGCATTAGTTATTCTATCCCCTTCTAGACTTTTAAAAAAGATGTATGGAGGGCTGGAGTATGGATGAAAATAGAAAGAGGCATGTGCCATGGTTTCTCATTGTGGATCAATCCTCATATCCAGCAAAAGGCAACTCTAGGATCCAGCAAAGGTTCCAGGACACAGAAGGCACCTTCGCACAATTTTAGGGGACCCCCTCTCTGTCTTATTCTGCTCAGTTGGATCCCTTGACTGTATATTTGTTGTTGTTATATGCTTTCAAGTTGTTTCTAATGACTTAAGATGACCCTAACACGGGGTTTTCTTGGCAAGATTTATTCTGAGGTTTTGCCATTGCCTTCCTCTGACCTATTGGAGATCATGTGCCCAAGTTTCGTGGTGGAGCTGGAAATCGCACCCTGTTTTCCAGAGTGATAGGCCAACACACAAACCATTATGCCACACTGGATCTCTTTCTCTCTCTGTGGCTGTATATATAGCATTGTTAAGGGGCCAATAGGGCTACCCTTGGGAGGAGAAAGTGGAAAGGTGAACCTCCACCATTGCAATATGCACATGTGAAATGAAACAGGCAGCTTAGGTTAACCTTGCATAAGTAAACAAAAACATTTTGAACTTTCTAAAGACCACACAAAGGTTTCGCCCAAAATATATCTGGGGATGAATTTTTTTCTTTCTTTCACCAGACTCCATTTTTTTTTGTTATTTCATTTTGACTACACCTACAATGTGGCATAGTGGTTTGAATGTTGGACTACAACTCTGGAGACCAGGATTTGAATCCCCATTCAGCCATGAGGCCCACTGGGTGACCATGGGCAAGTCACACACTCTCAGCAGACCAAAGTAATGACAAATCTCTGCTTAATCTTGCCAAGAAAACCCTGTGATAGTTAGCCTTTGGGTTGCCATAAGACAGAAATGATTTGAAGGCACACAACAACAGCAGCAGATTCAGACCTATCTTTTTTTACACATGCTGAGGGTAACTGGTAAGGCAGGCTTATCTGCTCTCTCCATCTTTCTCTGTTTTACTGTTCATGCATCTTCAGCAAGGGATTCTGGGAGCAGCTTCTGTTTATCTTGCCTGTTGTAGGCAGGCACACACAGCCAGAATAGGATTGGCTAAAGCAGAACCTCAATCTTTCCCAGCTCAAGCTTCATTGTGTGCTGATGCAATCTGGCTTTCAATGCTTGTATTTTTCCAGCCCTCCTTCACCATTGTCCCAGTGCTGATGTTGCTAAAAATAACTTCCAGTCAGAAAATGAGGATAAAAAGGGGCATAGGGGGCATAAAAAGACTATTAAAAAGTGAGTTTTTTTGTCCTTTGTTAACTTAGGCATACTTGCATTCAAATCATGAATATTACAAGTTTGAGCACTTTGTGATTGCGTGATCTATATTCCTCTTTAAGCAGAGGCTGGATGGCCATCTGTCAGGGATGCTTTGATTGTGTCTTCTTGCATGGCAGGGGGTTGGACTGGATGGCCCTTGTGGTCTCTTCCAACTCTATGATTCTATGATTCTATGAAAATGTATGTGTGCAAAGCAAAAAAGAAAAGAGAAAGGCAGACACTGGGTTGATGGTTTGTTCATTACATTGACCTGAACTTTTAAAAGTAGGTATGCAATTTATGGAACAATATCCTGGCTCCTGTTGTCCTGACTCAAGCACTCAAATTTCAGAGTTAGAAGAACTCACATAATCCTCAAGGGAAGGGCATGTAGAATGTAAATGTGACCTTCATGAAAACCATGAGTCTGGCTTATGGGAACATTAAAATTCCAGAGTCTGGATGTTTGGAGAGAGAGAGAGAGAGAGAGAGAGAGAAAAGTGGGCTAGTGAGGAACCAACCAAGCCTTTACCAAAGTCAGTTTAAAAGCTAGACATATTTTCTAAGTTTGCAGTGCATGGTATATACTGATGAAAAAGTTTCTTACACAGTTCTGTAAGTGACATGCTTGCTTTCTCCATATTACATATTCCAAGTGGCAGTGGCAGAATGTATATACCTTGTCCCTGCTGTTAGGTTTCAATAAAAGAAGGATCAGATTTAAGTAAAATTGCATTAATTCTGGAATAATTAGGTCTGATTTTTTTTAATTGGGAAAATTTACAATCGTAGTCCCCATGCATGTGTGTGTGTGTGTGTGTGTGTGTGTGTGTGTGTACGTGCAAATAATTGGATCAAATTGATTACCGTATTTTCCAGTGTATAAGATGACTTTTAACCCAGGAAAACCTGGGGTTAAAGTTGGGGGTCGTGTTATATGCTGGGTATAAGAAAGGAGGAGGGGGGAGGAGGAGGACAGAAGTGCAAGGGTGAAGCAGCCTTGGGAGGAGAGGAGAATGGAGGAGGACAGAGGTGGGGTGAGAAGAAGCCTTGGGAGGAGAGGAGGACAAGGAGGACAGGGGTGGAGGTGAGAAGAAGCCTTGGGAGAAGAAGAGGACAAGGAGGACAGGGGTGGGGCGAGAAGAAGCCTTGGGAGAAGAAGAGGACAAGGAGAACAGGGGTGGGGGCAAGAAGAAGCCTTGGGAGAAGAAGAGGACAAGGAGAACAGAAGTGGGGTGAGAAGAAACCTTGGGAAGAGAGGAGGACAAGGAGGAAAGAGGTGGGGGTGAGAAGAAGCCTTGGGGAAAGATGAGGACAAGGAAGACAGAGGTGGGGGCTAGAAGAAGGCTTGGGAGAAGAAGAGGACAAGGAGGACACAGGTGGGAGCAGGAAGAAATCTTGGGAGAAGAAGACGACAAGGAGGACACAGGTGGGGGCAGGAAGAAGAGGAGGATGAGAGGAAGCCTAAGGCGATCCTCTCCTGGGGTTTTCTTGGCAAGCCTGGTTCAGAGGAGGTTTGCCATTGCCTTCCCTGAGGCTGAGAGTGTGTGACTTGTCCAAGTTAACCCATTGGGTTTCATGGCAAAGTGGGGAATCAAACCCAGGTCTCCAGAGTGGTAGTCCAACACTCAAACCACTACACCATGCTGGCTCTTATTCCCATGTACTACCTATGAAACAATTGCAGACCTTTTTCTTGTTCTTGTGTGTCTTCAAGTTCTTTCCGACTTATGGTGACCCTAAGGTAACCTTGGACGTTTTCACACGGGGCAAAAGGAGGACGCTAGCCGGCCTC
>CM034703.1:84056941-84075714 GCA_020142125.1 Phrynosoma platyrhinos
TGGATGGCCCTTGTGGTCTCTTCCAACTCTATGATTCTATGAATTTATCCCTGTTGGTTAGGATCAGATCTAAAAAAGCTGATCCCCTTGTAGACTCTTCTACCTTTTGGATAAAGAAATTTTGAGGAATTTGCTAGATCTTGAAGTATTGATTGAGATTGACTTCCAGCAAATATCTGGATAGTTGAAGTCACCCATCACTACCACATCTCTCCTTTCTGAGTATGTGGTCATCTATTCTAGAAAGGCATCATCCAATTCCTCAGTCTGACTTGGGGGTCTGTAGTAGACTCCCACTATAACATCCCTGTTGTTTCCTTCCCCTATAATTTTTATCCAGATGCTCTCCACCTGATTTTCAGGATTTAAGTCCTGGATTTCTTGACAGGCGTAAACATCCCTGACATATAATGCTATTCCTCCTCCTTTCTTGTTCGGCCTATTTCTCTTTAAAAGGTTAAATCCCTCTGTTCCTACATCCCAATCGTGAACTTCATTCCATCATATTTCAGTGATGCCTATTATATCTTATTTACTTTGTTGTGCTAGGAGTTCAAGTTCATCTTATTTCCCATGCTCTTTGAATTAGTGAAGAGACATCTAAGAGCATTTGTCCTCCCCACTAGTTTCCTGTGTGAGGTTTTTTGCCCCTATAGCACTTTGACTATTATCTCTAGCCCATGATGTATTCCTGCCTTCAAAGATACCTTCCAAGATACTTTTTCTTTCCCCTACATGAGTAAGTTTAAAGCCCTCCTGGTCAAATGTTTGAGACTATTGGCAAAAATGTTTCTGCCAAATGGTGTGAGATGCAGCCCATCTCTTGCTGGAAGTCCACCCTCATGAAACTGCAGCACATGATCCAGGAATCAAAATCGTTCTTAGCAGCACCATCTATGGACTCAGTTATTCATGTTTGCTATCTTCCTCTCATTTCCTGGACCATGCCCTTCAACTGGGAGAAGAGATGAGATAACAACCTGTGCATCCAGTTCTTTCAGCTTCCTACCCAAAGCCTCATAATCCCTTCTGATATTCTGACGACTATGCCTTGCAGTATCATTGGTTCCCACATGGACCAAGAGGAAGGGGTAATGATCAGTAGGCTTGACAAGTCTTGTTAGCCTTGCTGTCACATCACAGATTTTTGCCCCAGGGACACAACACACCTCCTGGGACATCTTGTCAGGCCCACAAACCAATGCTTCTTTACCCCTCAACAAGGAGTTCCCCCCACCAAGACCACACGCCTCCTCTGAGGCTTAGCAGTGGCTGTTCCCTGCAGTGGTACTCTTAGGGTCCCCTGCACTGTCCCTGAGGACTCTCCCTGCTGCTCTTCCTCTTCATCTTTGATAAGGGAGAGAGTTTCAAATAGATTCTGTAGCTGCAAGCTCCCAGAATGAACCTTGGTTTCCATACTTCTGTGTGTGATGTTACTCCAGCTGTCTACCTCCTGTGTGCATGAAGTGACCTCCTCTTCAACAACTTCCTCTGTGTGGTCCCCATCCAAGACTGTTCATTCCGCTCTGTCCAGGAAAACCTCTTGCTCCCTAATATGTTGAAGTGTAGTTACGCGGGCCTCCAGCTGATGTACTTTCTCTTCCAGGAGGGTTACCAACTTGCACTTGGTGTAGGTGAAGTTCCTAACATCTCTTGGCAAGAAGACAAACATCCCACAGGTGTTGTAGGTGACTGCAGCAACTCCCTCAGTGTCCATATTGAGAAGTCTTAAGTAAGCACTGAAACAGGACTATGGGCGTCTCCCTCAAAAAGTCCTCTGGTAAAGATCCATGTACAGGGACCCTGTTCTCTTGGCCTTTTCACCAGGCTCTGTCAGCAAGCTCCTAACTCTACAGAGGGCTTCTGGATGCTATCTTATTATGACGGCAAGTCTCTGACTCTCTTCCTTAGAGCAACCCCCCCTCAAAGCCCTTTAAATTCTTATTCTTCTTCTTCTTCTTCTTCTTCTTCTTCTTCTTATTATTATTATTATTATTACCTGTAAAAATAAAGGTCAAAGCACCCCTTCTACCTGTGCTGTGCTTTCCCTTGTCCTGTGAAAAAAATTTGTACCGTTAGGCGCATGCTTCTGGGAGGAGTTGTATAGAGCTAATTGGCCAGCTCCACCCCCTACTTGACTCACAAATGTGACTCACCAAAGCCCCACCTGCTCAGCAACAGATACACTCTCCCCAAGTGTTTTTTAAAAGAATGTAAACATTCACCCACTCAAAATGGCTGCCCAGAAACTGCTTTCCTTCTTCTTCCTAGCAGGAACTGGAAATTAGTCCAGGCAAGACAGAGGTGTTCCTGGTCACTTGAAAGGCAGATTAGGGAATAGGGATTCAGCTGGTGTTAAATGGGAGTTACACTCCCCCTGAAGTCACAGGTTAGCAGTTTGAGTGTACTCTTGGACTCAGCTTTGAACCTGGAGAACTGTACTCAACTGTGCCCATTTGTTAAGAATCCAGATCTGGCCATGTTAGTACATGACTTAGTTACCTCTTATTTGGACTACTGTAACATGTTGTACTGTTTTAATTGTACTGTTTTTAAGTGTTTTAATATTTTAATTAACTGAATTTTATTCTTTTAATGAGTGATTTAATAATGCATCTGAGGAAGTAGGCTCAAGTCTATGAATGCTCATGCTACAAACTTCTGTCTTTCAGTTAGTCTCAAAGGTGCTCCAGGATCCCTTTGCATACTGATTTTCCAGACTAACACAGTTATGTTTTTGTGTTTTAATGCTGTAATAGTTTAATTCTATTTTAATGGTGACTTTTTAATCTTTTAATGGTATTGTGCTTTTAAAGTATAAGCTGCTTTAAGTCCCAATTTTGAGGAAAATGCAAGATAATAATAATAATAATAATAATAATAATAATAATAATAATAATATAGACTCCATTTTCTATAAACCCAATCCTGCTGGCTTGTGGTCAGGAGCAGTGGGAACTGTAAGTCAATGACAACAGGAAAGCCACAGATTGCCGATGTAGGATTATTACAGTGCTTGTCAAGGTGGTGGTCTGTTACCAGTGCATGTCTATGAGCTATCAGCACTTGATCTGCAGTGAATTTCTCGGAAACTATGATAATATGGGACAAATATAGCATTAGTCCCTGGTACACTGTAGGAAAATGTTGCTATCCATTACATCAGATAGTTTGAGAAACACTGGTTTATAGTACTATTTCTAAAATTTAAGCAGTTCACACTTTGTCATCATCTCCCTGCTTCACTTTTAAATTTAGAGACAAAATTCAAGCATGCCCTCTCAAGTTTTGATACTGTGGTGTGCACATGCTGTATTTACCTACAGTGTAATATTTCACAACCCTTTCTACACCAGTATAAACCTGGCTGAAAATCAGGTCTTTTCTTCCAGTATTCATTTATCTTTAGAGTGTCATCCAGGCATCTTTCCCAGTCACCATAGATTGAATTTGTGACCACATGTAGTATACTGCTGGGATATATGATCTGTCTTTCTGGTCACCGGTACACCATTTTGGTCTCAGAACTAGGCTTTTAGTAACTTAAAGGAAATCCCACTCATTAAACTCGGATACAACAGACACTGTGTAAATTGTAATGGGTGCACAATTCCCTAGCTGTCCAAAATCAGTCATCCATGAGAAATGCATATGCTCCAAGAGCGGCTAATGAGACATTTCTTGCTATTCTGTCATGTAACTGGGGGGAGGGAATCCCTTCTTGTTGTTATTCTTTCTGATTTCCAAGAGTCTCCTCTGTTTGCTCACCTCACTATTCATCTGGCAAAAAATCCTGAGCTGGAAATCCTTATTAATTACCAGACAGGGATGTTGGTGGGGGTGGGTGGGAGTAAACAAATGCTTAACTAATAAGCTGTTAACAATCAGGGCTGGATTACATTAATATGGTCTGAAAACCAAATAAAAGGGAGGGGGCAGGTGGGAATCCTTAGCAATTCATGAAATAAGTAGTATTAAATCTCACTGACAGAAGATAAACTTCCTTGGTGCTAAGGCAATGAAAGTAGTGTTGATCTATATAGCTGCAGATGTGGCTCCAGGGTGCAATCTGTCCAGCTGCTCAATATCAATTCTGCCACATGGGCACTGCATCAGGGAAGATAAATAATAAACCTCTTACTCAAGGAGATAACTGCAATTGGTGGGGGCTGGTTTTTTACACCAAAAGCCTGATGATTTTCATTGTTCGGGAGAGCAAAGCTTTTGTGAGAGGTGTGGCAAGGAAAACAGAGATGAAAACATTGCTTTTTTAAAAAACACCCTCATGGCTGAGGCTTGCAGGATTTTAAAATGGAATCAAATTGGTGGCACCTGGTGGCTTCCCTGTCTATAAATGTAATATAAGCAGTGTTGGCCAATGACTCCACTTTGGGTGTTAATCTGACCTTTAAAGGAACTAACCAAGGTTCTGACTTTAATAATCTATTCATGAGTAGATTCAGCACCTTGGATAGCTCAATTGAAGTTCAGACCAAAAAAACCAGAGTGGATCACTGTATTACTGACATGAAAGCCACCATGGGGTGACATTATTATGTGCCTCCAACTCAACCCTGAGTTATAGCAACTCTATTAGAGGGTTGTTATATTTTTTGACAATTTTTGGTCATGGGAGATTTACCATTGCTTTCCTTTTGGGCTGAGAGAATCTGACTTGCTCCAAGTCACCCAGTCAGTTTCCATAGCAGAAAAGTGATTTAAACCTTGGTTTCTCAGAGCCTGGTCCAAAACTTAGACACCATGCTGGCTCTTCACCATATACCACTGAATATAACCACAGATGCACACAAAATGTGTTTGACTACCCTGGAATCTACATGTAAATTTGCAAGGAACTATATAAATATACCTTTTAAACTGTTTTCTCACAAAATGCACACTTTGATTGTGTTTTCCTCAAGAATAAATATGTAAAAGGGTTAAAATAAACTGAATAATTTATGTAAATAAAACAAAATTTAGAAATGAGTGCTGAGGAACAAAATGGTACTGTAATCACTGACAAAACTGGAGGGAAAGTCAATATAAGCAACAATGCAGATGTACAAAGTAATGATTATTTTATGTTATGTTGATATGTGCTGATATGTCAATATTATAATAAAATATTATAAAAATACCAATTTCAAATGCATTTGATATTTTTGGTGAGTTAATGGATATTCAGAATCCAATAACTAGCTTCAACCAATAGCATTTATCCAATGGGTATTTCCATGGATAACCACTTATGTATTAGTTTGGGAAGTGGGGAATCAGGTCAGTTCCTATCAGAATTTGCAAAGATTAGATTTCTCTAGTCATCCCAATATAAAAAAAAATGTTTTCTGTTTTAATACTGAAAAGTGAACACAAACATTATCATTTTATTTATTTACAATATTTAGATCATACCTTTCCCAGGCTTTTGGTGACTTAAAATATTATTCTAAATCTCAAAGATAATCGCAAAAGAAGGGCAGAAAAGAGATGTATGACTCAGTTAATCACTCTTGAAACTGGTTAATGTGCAGATTGTGAATTTAGCTGGCAGAGAGGCTCAGTATTTGTGTTGTCTTGTCACCATAGAACCTGGCCTTTTGAATGTAGTGTACATGTTCCCAGAATAGCAAAAGGAGAGACCTGATTTGCTGCTGGCAGTCCCCAGTGTAAAGAATAGGGGCATATGTAACTTTACATTCTATTAATGAAGTGCAAGCAGACCCAAGGAGGCAATCCTGGAAAGATGCCTTTGGCTGCATCTACACTGCAGAATTAATGCAGTTTGACAGTGCTTTAATTGCCATGGCTGTATGCTATGAAATTCTGGAATTTGTAGTTTTGTGAGATATTTAGCCTCTGTCAGAGACCTCTGGTGTGACCACAAACTGCAAATCCCACGAGTCCATAGCATGGAGCCATGACAGTAAAAATTGTGACAAACTTCAGTAATTCTGCAGTGTGGCAGCAGTCTTAGTATGCTGTCATGATTCACAAGTGTATATCTCTGAAGCAGCCATTTATATTTTTATCTGCATTTCTCGTTAAATTAATTTTTGCTGGTGGTCATGGATTATACCATTACATACCTGGGTTACTTCTATGCAGCTGTAACCTGCAAACCTTTAGAGGCAAGATGTTAAAGATACTTTTAAACAAATACATGATCAGCACAGCTGTAGACCCCAGAGCCTGCTGATGATATTACATGTGAGTACTGGGAAGTCACAGTCAGCAAAAGCTCAACAGAGAAACTAATGGTGTATTTTACAACATAGGGTTTAGCCAGACTGAAGAATGAAAGCAGTTTTACCCAATTTTAACTGCCATGACTCTATCCTATAGAATCCTGGGATTTGTAGTTTAGTGAGGCACCACAGCTCTCTGACAGACTAGACTGAATACCTCATCAAACTAGAAATTCCACGATTCTGTAGGAGAGAATCATGGCTGTTAAAGTAGGGTCAAAATGCTTTAATTCTGCAGTGTGGCTACACTCATAGTTATACCAGTTTCATACCACTTTCATTATTATAGCTTCATCCTGGATTTTTAGTTTGGTGAAATACCAAGGTACCTTGAGATGAGAGGGACTGAGAGATTAAATCAATTTAATTCTGTAGTGTAGAGAGGCACACATGGTACCTTGGACTTTGTAGTTCAGGGCAGTGAGCCCTACAGCTTTCCAGAAGAAAATATTAAGTGCAGAGCCAGTGTAGTACTGTGATCTGAGTGATGGACTAAAGGTTTTTAATTCTAGGAAGAGGAATGAATTGATAGAGTGAAGCTATTTAGCTAGATTGTCACAGGAGTATGGCTAAGCAGTGCATGTCTTCATATGAGTAAGTGGAGGAGGGACAGAGGAATAGTGCAGAGCAGGTCACATCGCCTTTTCCTTGTTCTTCCCTCCCCATTTGGTAGGACAACAAGGCAGGAACAACATATAGGAACTATTTTTTTGTAGATCTACACTTAGCAATAATAATACAAAAGTACAAAGGTGAATGAAATCTTCCTGCTAAGAGGCAGGGTACTGTCTTCAAGAATATTTTGCAGTGGTAACCAGTCAGATAATGAGAACATGTCTATGGAAATTGGTGCATTAATATTTAATTGAGTCAGTTTCAGTGCAACTCAAGAAATACTCCTGGAAATTCAGTAAGTAATTTGGTGCATTACAGAGCTTAACCAATACTGATGTGGGAATCGCAACATACTGATGGGGTTGCCTATTAGGAGGAAAACATGACTATTACAATGTTCTTAATTTTTTTTTAAAAAATTAAAAAATTCTAACAAATAACTAGCAACATACACTGAAAATAATTTATTTTAACAATTGCATACCCCGTTTCTTTAAGATGCCTTTCAAGGTGAAGTACAATGGCAAGACAAATGAACAAAAAATGTGGTACCAGCACATCGCTATTGAACAAATTCAAAGGTCTGTGAATATAGGGAAGTTTCCTTGTTCTAATCTACCCTGATATTTATGCCTTGTCTAATGTTAGCATATAGACTAATTTAGAATAGTTTTTTTTTATCTAAAGTTGAGTTAATTCACATTGCCAAATGGCCCTGTCTATTTTGAAAAATTGGAGGATTGATTGTTACTGTTTGGCTTTTTTTTAGTTCTCTTCATTTACACGCCTTGAATTTCTAGCTGCCTGAGTTGTATTTATAGCCAGACATGGCAGTATGGCATGTATATATATTAATTATACATGAAAGCACTGACAAATGCTCGTTCAACTCCAACAATCTATGCCTGGAATCTAGTATCAGTTTGCCTATTCATTCTACATCTCAGAGAGCCAATCATTTTATTTTCATTCAAATCTGGGGCTGAAATCTTATTAGCAGCATTGGTTTCAACTGTCCCCAGGGCCACAGAGTCCCACATAATTATTGAAGCTTGCCCATGATACCACTCTGCTGCCACATTCACATTAACTTTTTGGACTGTAACTGCCATCACCCTTCATCACAAACTCCTCCAATTGTCCTAGTTTGGTAGGGATAATCTTGTTAATCCTCTGACTCCCCACATTCTCAAATGTTTTAAAACAGGGGTAGGCAAACTTTCCCCTTTAAGGGCCGAGGGACTTCAGCTCCCAGAAACCTCAGCCATGTTGGCCAATAGTCCCATGTTGGCCATTAGCTCCTGGGATTCTGGGAGCTGAAGTCCCTCGGCCTTTAAAGGGGAATCTCAGTTCCTTGTTTCCCTTTTTGTCCTGACTTATTTCAGTTGCTGCAAACTGAGTCCAAAGTGCAAAAGTAATTTGCCCTCAGTTAACCCAGCAGGAGGAAGGAAAGAGGATGGGGTGAATTCTTGGCCTTCCCAGTAGGCTCCTGCAAAATCAAATTGCTGCAGCTTCTCCTAATTTAGGAACAGAACATTCTGTGTTGTGTGGCTCCAAAATGTTTTTGAAATAACTGAAAGTAATAAAGAAAAGGAAGGAAAGAGCCATTCCGGTTAAGATAAATTTTCCTTGAGCATATCTTTTGTGAATGACATTACCCCCAGAAATGAAAAAACAGCATGGTGCAGTCGTTTGAGCATTGGAGTATGACTTTGGAGGCCAGGATTTGAATTCCAACTTGACCATGGAAACCCATATTGTGACCTTGGGCAAGTCACACTTCCTCAACCTAAGTGGAAGACAAGGGCAAACCCTATCTGAAGAAATCTTACCAAGAAAACCCTGAGATAGGTTCACCTTAGGGTCACCATAAGTTGGAAATGAATGAAGGCATACAACAGGGGTCGGCAACCCTTCCTTACCTGGGGCCGTTCCCTTGCAGCGGGCCCCTCCAGCGGGCCGGGGGGGGAATGGCGGTGCGTGCACTCATGCGTGTGCGACCCCCACTGCCATGTGCGCTGCCGCCACCGCCACCTCCATGCATGTCGTGGCCACCATTTTGTTTGCCAAAATGGTGGCCATGACTCGTTTGCACATGCGCAGTACTCCTGTGCATGTGCAAACAAGTCGCGGCCGCCATTTTGGCAAACAAAATGGCGGCTGCAATGCACAGCAGCAGTGGTGGGCAGTGGCAGTGGTGGCAGGGGCTGGCGGGGGCTGGTAAGTGGGGGTCCGCGGGCCGGTTGCAGCCCACGGGTCGTAGGTTGCCGACCCCTGGTATACAACAGCCACTCCTAGAATTGTGCATCAGGTGCTCTCCCAGTCCCTCTTTTCTCACAAATGAGTGGATTCTTCCCACACCTCAAGACTGCAGAGGAATATGCCTGATTTGAATGCTTTTCTCCTCCTTTCATTTCTGATTTTTGTTTCCTTTTGAAATTTCATAAACATTACATTTTAAATCTTTGTTTTACTGGTTTTCTTCTCCCCACTCCCTTCCTTTTGATTTATGAAAAGGGCAGGACAATAACTATGGAGAGAATATTTAAATTGTAGAAGTTGAATAGAAGAGATTTTACTGTCTTCTTACCTTGAGACAGGTTCCCCCCCCCCCACAGAGCAATTTTACAATTTAACAATGCAGTCATGCACATATCTTGATGTTGTTATATGCTTTCAAATCATTCCCAGCTTATGGCAACCTTAAGGATGGGAAATGTGTGGTTGTCCAGATACTGTTGAACTGATGCTCCCATGATCTCTCACCATTGGCAAGATGAGCTGATGGAATTTGCAACTCAACAGCATCTGGAGAGCCACATGTTCCCTTCCCTGGTTTATAGGAAAGCAAGAGAAACTGTACTGCTCAAATGAATCCATTGAGTCAAGAAACCTGTTCCCCACTATAACTTATGAGATTTTTCTAGGAAGCCCACAAAGAAAGCCCGAGTTCAATTCCACCTCTTCTGTAAGCCCTGCAGCATTCATACCAACTTACCTATTGTCTTCAGTGGCATCATTAGGAGGTGTGGGGGTGTGGATGGGCCCTTCTCCTTCTGGCACAGCTTCACCTTCCAGCTTCACCACTCATAAGGAGGTCTCTGCCACAGTGGAAGCAAAGGAAGGGCCCACGTGCACTTCTCCTGGCTTTCCGGGGGCAATGGAGGCTTTTCATGAGGAGACCTTTGCTGTTGTGGTAAAGGAGAAAACTTGGTATGTACATTTGGCTGCTGGCACTCCCTGGCAGCCCCCCCACACACCAGGTGATACCAGATGTGGGAACACCACTAGTTGTCTTTACTGCATTCTTGTACCGCATCCATATGTTAATAATGCATTTTGAAAATAAGCACTTTTGAATGTGCTGGATTAGACCAAATGTCTTTCTGGTCCAGCATTCTGTTGACACAGTAGCTACCTAGCTGAACACCAGAAGCCTACAAACAAGACATGAGTGCAACAGCACCATCTCGGCTATGATATGACTGAATCTATTGTCAACATGGAACAAGTGAAACATCCTAAACTTACCTTTAGTTCCACAAGTGTGGAAATACATCTGCCAGTTTTCTTCATACCATTCATGGTCTGAGATGCTACATGGTTGAGTGTAACATAAGAGTTCCACATGCAGGATATTACAATGGCTTCCCTGTCGCCATCCCCAGGACTCACTTTCTGGTTGAGATTTTGGGGAATCTGAGAAGTTCTTGGCTATGTTCCCATAGCTAGATGCGGACTGAGGACCTCTTCTGTTGAAATCTGCTGGAGTCCTCTGGAGGTATCAGTGGATTATGCCCTTGGTCTCAATTTGGCTATGGGAACATAGCCAGACACTTCTCTGATCCCTTCCACTGTCCTCCAGCAAACAGAATAATTTGGAGGCACCATAGCAGCTCAACAGTGAATCCATGGTGGGAGAGGAAAAGTTTGAACATTGCAGTGGGAGGGTGAAGAGAATGCCACCCACTCCAATGGCCAAAAACAAAAACAAAAAACAAAAGACATACACAAATGTAAGGTGGATTTATGTCTGCACAGGTCACTAACAGGATACCAGATATAGCATATCAATCTTTCGTATGTCTTTTAGTTATTTTTCTCCCTGTAAATTTAATCCTCTCTTACATTTTTTAAAATAAAAATGCCATCAGAGTTCTGCATGACAAGCAACAACCAAACTATTTATTTCCAATATACTAAGATGTCATTTCCAATTCTGTGCCATGATTATAGTGACAGCAACTTTATTTCAAGCTGCTATAAAAAGAAAGAGGAAAAATTGAGAGACACTTGCAGGAGTGATGTGATAATTTAAGGTTTGTAGAGCCACTTGCACAAAATGCATAGCTGGGTCCTGAATACACCTGTGAAAGTAACTCACTGTATGAACAGCTTCCACATTTAAAAAGTGACACAATAAAGAACAACCAATTCAAATATCTGTTTTCCAACTGGTAAACAATTGTTCTTTGGATATATTTTTAAAGGATTCCTCTAAATAACATTCTTTCCATTTTGTACCCCTGTCTCCTAGCCTCTGTCTGTCTAACCTATATTGATGTCTTTTTAATTAAAGCGTGGTTGATATTCCTAAACTGAAGCAATGCATACTGAGCATGCATGCTAGGAATACCAGATAAAGTAATTATGCTATTTGTCAGTGTCGTGATTAATGTGTGACAGCTGTTGTGACAGCTGTGCCACTGTTTTGTCACAACATGGTGTTCATCCATAACAAAATTAGCTGTCTCACTCCAAGGTACATGCTTGTGTCTGTTCTCCTTCAGAAGTCAACAGTGGCAAAAAAACAAGGAAGGTTTTGCGTGAACTTTGTGGTGATTTTCTCCTTAAAAAAATAGAGAGATTGAGGGAGAGGGATGCACATCATTATATACATATTGTTTTCTTTAAGGAATATAATCTCCCTGGATTGGAAGTGAAGCTGGCTCACCTTCAGCAAACAAACTGTCATATGGAGCCAATCTACTACTAATATAACTAACAAGGTCTCTGTATGAGAAGGGATTGCTACATAATTTGAACTTACCTTGTCAGGCAAGGTTTCTGATGTTGCCCAAATTAGCTCTGGCTGTAAATTCCCTGTTGGTGTGAGTGGCAAACAGAAAATGTAAGAGATAACAGGAGCACTGGAGCACATCTGCCTTTGGTTTAGCTGCCCATCAAGGAGAACACATTAAATAACCTCCTGTGGATGTATGCGCATCCTACCCTCCAGTACATCCATACTTTCACTGGCTTTTAGATGATTAGTGTGGCTAATTTGAAACAGAGGTGCATAAGTCATGCACCTTCTGCACTTAACCACGACACCAAGCCTGCAAATTCAACATAAAAAATAATTTTAAATTCTGATATGAAGAAACAGCTGGCTCCAATGTGACATTTGATTGATTTCTTTTTTAAAAAAAAAATATTCAAATTAATGGACAATTGTAGTTGTTTAAAATGCTATTTAAAAATGGAACATGCATATGAGGATTGCTGGGCATGAACAATATAAAAAACAAGGATCACCTTTATTTCACTATAATTCTCAGCAGTATGTAGCTAGAGCAATTCAATAGCTCAGGGGGTGGGGATCTTGTGTCATTCCAAGTGGGGTTGAAATGCAAATATCCCATCATCTCTAATTGGCTATGCTGTCAAGGGCTAATGGGGATTTGTAGTCCAGCAAGGGGCCCTTTCATACTACACAATTATGGCACTATATTCCATTTTAATTGCCATGGCAACATTCTATAGAAACCTGGGGTTTCTAGTTTAGGGAGGGGTATTTAGACTTCTTATCCAGAGAGCTCTAGCGCCTTCCAAAAATGCAAATCTCGGGATCCTATAAGATGTTTCCATTTCAGTTCAAGTGAAATATAGCACTATAATTGTATTATTGCATCTGTTGATTGTAATAAAAGATGATGATGATGACTATAATTGTATAGAGTGAAAGGGCCTGAGATTTCAAGCCTTACAGTTTCCTCAGTACTGCACAGTATGTACTTTAATCTGATTCTGCATGGCATTGTTATTCCATAGTTAAGTGACATCCTTACTTTTATAGTTAAAGTTAGTGACAAATGAATGAATGGTTATCAGCTCAGTAACTCAGAACTGGTTCATTATTTATCAGATTCCTCAGTAAGCATTTAGAAGAAGTTTCATTTCTTCTTTGACAGATATCTTACAGCTTGTAATGGTTCATATATACTGACCATGCTGAGGACAGTACATGTATATACTTTCCCCCTGATAGATGTTTTTTCCCTCTTGGCCTGCATCTACCACATATTAGCACAATGGCAATGTGACCCCCACCCCCAAATAAAGGCACTATTGCAGCCAAAATGTTGTGAGTTTGATCTTGCAGGGCTCCAGGTTGACTCAGCCTTCCCCTTTCATAGGTTGGTAAAACGAATATCCAACTTATTGGGGGCAATTGGCTAAAACATTATAAACTGCTTAGAGAGTTCTCAGCACTATAAAGTGGTATAGAAATGTAAGTGCTATTGCTATTGCTTTTGTCCTGGTCTCCTACTAAGCCCATAGTGTGTGTGTGTGTGTGGGGGGAAGAATCTGAGACTTGCAGGAAGTGAGCTGGGCAGAATGAGACCATGGTTGAAAAGGCAGGAAGAGCTATCTACCTCTTTGATTCCAAAGGCTGATGTTTGAGTGGGTTTGTTTGTTTATTGTGCACTTTTATATTCCACTTTTCTTCCAATGAGCACAAATGATGTACAGTACAGTGGCCCCTTGGTGTCCACAGGGGTTCCAGGATCCAGTGGCAGTTTAAATCCCATTATATACAATTGTGTAGTAAAATGGTGTCCCTTATATAAAGTGGCAAAATCAACATTTGCTTTTAGGAATCTGTATTTCTTTTGAATATTTTCAAGCTTGGATGGTTGAATCTGTAGTTACAGAACCTGTGGATACAGAGGACTGACTGTACAAGGATCTCCTCCTCCTCCTCCTCCTCCTCCTCCTCCTCCTCACATTATTATCATAATGGACACACACACACACAGAGAGAAAGAATAGGAGACAGAGGAGAGAAAAAGTGACCAGCAGCTTAAGGTGTGAGTTGCATGGCTATTTGGGGACCAGAGTCTAGGGCCTTGAGTAGTTGGGGCAAAAGTAGTTGCCCCGATAGCTCTCCATTCATCATGTAGCTGTGGTGATCAGACATCATGGTCTGCAATGGATCACTGGCAAGGAGTGCTTCTTTTTTGTGATGGGTTTGGGCCACCTTAGGTAGCTGTGACATGGCTTTGGCCTGATTTGGGGGTATGTGTCATCTGAATGCCATGCCCCCAGATTGGGCTGAAGGTAGCGCTTTTGGCCCATCTGTTTCAGGCCTAGGTCTCCCAAGTGCTATGTCCAATACTCTAACCACTGCATCACATTGGCATAAGTGTGTGTAAGGGGGAGGGTGAGATTTTTATGCCTATATTCTTAAAACAAAAAAGAAGGTAGGGAAGAATTCTTATGCTTGAAAGTGGGATCTCTGTTCTGAAAATATCTGCATTAGAAAATGTGCGTATCTGAAAACAGATGTATAATTTTCCTCTCCAGAATTCACTTCAAAGAGAATGTGATGCTTTTGCTGCTCCTCCCACTCAGAAACACAGGAGAAGAATATATGTGGTCATAATTATATTTTATCACATGCTAGAGATCAAGACAGCTAACTCAATTACTGTTATCACTAGACATTTGATGTCAGAAATCAGACTTGGCAAGCATTGCTTTTCCTAGCCCAGTTATTTAGAACTCAGACAAACTCGAATATTTGGAGGAAAAACTAAAAATGTATCTTTATCATTAATTGGCAAGAGATGACAGAGCAGAGCTCACAGGCATTCTTTTTGTCTCTGTTTCAGAAAACATTCCCAGAAAATTCAATTTCATTAAAAGAAAAAAAAATTGGATGTAAGACATTTGGGATGCGTATATATCAGAAATCCATAGCCTATTACAAGACAGTTGTGATAAGTGATGTTATGTACCTGAACTACATGTAAGTTTACACAAAGCATTGTGGTTTGAGTGTTGGAGGACTTTGAGAAACAAGGGTTTCAATCCCTGCTCAGTCATGGAAACCCACTGGGTAACTGTGGGTCTTTCTCAATCTAAAAGGAAAACAATGGCAAATTCTCCTTTGAATAAATCTTGCCAGGAAAACCAGAGGAAAACTCTGTGCTGTAAGCTGGAGTTCACATGAAGGCAATGACATCAAAAGTCCTTCTGCATAGGGCGGGATAATGGTAGGTGAGGGAATGCCACCGTTTCCTCTAATATGAGATGGTAGCATACATTTATGCTGCATCTACACTGCAGAATTAATAATGGAGCTTATCACATTACCTTTTATCTCAAAATCAGCCTTCCAGGCTACAGCCAGGATGCGGCATGGAGGTGGGAATTATTGCATTGTAATTTGCTGCCAAATTGCTGGGCGACTGCAGCCCAGGTCCCAGCCATGCTCAGCCAGCTACCATTAAACCTCGGGAACTTTTTGTTTTTGAAAAAGGGTCAGCTAAGTGTGGCTGGGACTTGGGCTGCAGTGGTGATTTGGTGGTGATAATTCCACCTTCATGCTGCATCTTGGCTGCATCCCGGAAGGCTGATTTCAAGTTAAAAGGTAATGCGATAAGCTCCACAGTTTGACACTGCTTTACCATGACTCCATACTATGGAATTCTAGGACTTGCAGTTTTGTGAGATATTTAGTTTCCTCTGTCAAAGCGCTCTGGTGGTACAATGAACTACAAATCCAAGGATTCCACAGGATAGAGCCATGACGTTTAAAGTGGTGTCAAACTGCACTACTTTTGCGCTGAGATTCCTTTCCCTGCTTTCAAAATCTTTTTCATAATGTAAGTAGGGTGAAAGGCATTCTCCTCAACTCTATTGATTTTCCAAGTGGGGAATGTGGAAACCTGGTGGGAAATCCTACTATTACCCCCAGTTTTCAAAATTTTGTATGTGGAGTCCCTTGAGCAACATGGAAAAGATATGGAAACAAATCTGAAAAATAAGTGGCCAAGGATGGTTGGTGAAAAGAATTATTAAGCAATTCCAATCTTAACATCAGCTGTCAGGCTTGTTTATTTTGAATACCAACTACCTTTCCACAATAATTTTCCAGTGGAGTAGAATTCCCAGGGCACCTTCCATTTGTTTTTCTAAGATCTTTATCTTCCCCTTCACATACTGCATTCTCATTCACTCATATGTGGATATGCTGCTAGCCCCTTGACTGACTTGACTTTGTTTCCCTGGCTCTGATATTTATCTGTCATATAGGTTTATCTTCACAGACCTGCAGGCTTGTATTACAATAAGTCTCAGTTCTTGGACTGAAAACAGTCCAAGAATTCTGTCCTGAATTCTGAGAAGTCACATTCCACGTTCTGTGAATAAAGTTCTCATGTTACTCCCTCATTTAGGAACTGAGGAATAGTCAAGCTATGGATTCAGAGTCAGAGTTGAGCTTAGAATAGTTACGTTTTTTAGACTATAACTCCCAAAATCCTATAGCCAGAATGGATAATAATAATAATAATAATAATAATAATAATAATAATAATAATAATAATAATAATAATAATAATTTGTACCCACCCCTCTGAGAACAATTGGGGTGGCTAACAATGTTAAAATACAGAGATACAATTATACACCCCAATACCCACCCACCCCTTAAAAAAGTATTAAATCAATGGTACATTAAAAAATCATAATTAAACATAATAAAACCAGAATAACATGGGAAGTTACACAACTAGTGACAAGGAGGTGGAAACATTCATAATAGGACGGATGAGACTGAAGGGAATTTCCTGAGGCCAGGACAACTATTCTGGAAAGGCCTGCCAGAAGATTTTCAGTATATCTATGTTCAGCTCAACTACTTTCTGCAACCAGTAATCTTTAGCAGATTTTTAAAATTCAAGAACATATTTGATAACAGGATATGCCACCACCATCACTGCTGAGAGGTTTATTAATAGCAAAGAAACTGCTCTGAAACCCTGCTATTCAGGTTCAGGTTGATGTGTGCTACCTAGATAGTATTATTATATGGTGGAATTGGATTTAGTTCTGTCTAGATGGAGCAAGAAGTTGTCTGGCTTGCCAACTGATAGTATGTCCTCTAAACCTGTGATAGTATAAATGGGTTTGAAAAATTACTTTGAAATGAATTAGGCTGCATCTATGCTGCAGAATTAATGCAGTTTGACACCACTTTAACTGACATGGAATTCATGGGCTTTGTAGTTTTGTGTGGTATTTAGCCTTCTCTGTCAGAGAATTCTGGGGCCACAACAAACTACAAATTCCAGGTTTATGTAGGATGGAGCCATGGCAGTTAAAGTGGTGTCAAACTGCACCAATTTTGCAGTGCAGCAGCAGCCTAAAGT
Organism: Phrynosoma platyrhinos; assembly: GCA_020142125.1. NCBI lineage: Eukaryota > Metazoa > Chordata > Lepidosauria > Squamata > Phrynosomatidae > Phrynosoma > Phrynosoma platyrhinos. The sequence goes on from CM034703.1 coordinate 84,074,247, forward strand.
TCCAGTTCTACAAAATATTTACCATACTTATCATTATATTATGTTACGTTTCCCCATTAATCAGAAATAATAAAAAATATTTAAGTTTTAAATGGTTGGGATCTTTTAGAAACGAATCTGAATATGATGTCACTGGCCTCTGGAACAAAACACGTTGTCTTCCCTTCCACCTTGTTTTAACCTCAACTCCCACAACAACAACAACAAAAAGTAGCAGCAGAAGGTATGGCATGAAGCAACATTTGAACCATATGATGTTCCTCCTTGTTCTTCTCCACACTTAACTATGAAAGTAACTAACCTGTTAAAATTAAAACACAAGAAGGGTAAAGCTATCCCTTGTTGACTCCCAATCATCATGTACTTTGTTTATGCCCTCTTTGATAGAAAAAGAATTGCTCATTTGTAATTAATTAATTCCAAACGATTGTCATGTAGTTTAATTCTGTTTTAATACTGCATTGCTTTTTCAAACTTGAGTCTCACTTTTAGGAGGAAGGCAGGATACTAATACTAATACTAATACTAATACTAATACTAATACTAATAATAATAGACCCTATGTCATATCGTGGTTTGAGCATTGACCCATGACTCTGGAGATCATGGTTCAATTCCTGGCTCAGACATGGAAACCCACGGTGTGACCTTGGGGGAGTCACACACATTTAGCCCCAGAAATACCATGAGAGGTTCACCTTAGGGTTGCCATAAGTTGGAAACGACTTGAAGGCACAGAACAAACTAACAGCAGCAGCAGCAGCAGCTGCCTCAATGAGAAAATGTTTCCAAGTTCCTTGGTTTGTCCCTGAAATTATTAGGCTATACATCCTAAAATGGGATTAGGCAATACCAGGATGGTCAACTGTTGGGAATTAGGGAGCCTCATTATATCCCCAGATGTTTTGGAGGGTCTAGTGAGGTAAATTCCTTACTTCACCCCCAGCCCCCAAATGTAATAACTTTTTGTCTTTAAATGCTCTCCAGGACTAGGGAGGCCCCAGGGACAATTTTGCCTTGTTTTTGGCTTTCTTGAGCCAATGAGGCAACTTCCTGTTGGGAAAAAGACCTTCCTTAAGGCTAAAATGGTGCACAGGACACCTAAATATGCCAGAATGTCCTCTGACACATCTTTGGGAGCACTGAGGGCAATTCCTCCCCCCCCCAAAAACTTTGGAGACAAGGGGAACAAAAGCAGTCTTATGAGGAAGCATGCAGCCCATAGGTTACGCTGCCTGCACTTCCTCTTAAAACCTATGAAGCTTGCTTTCTTAGATTTAAAAAAAAATCTAAGAAAAAAACATCTAGCACCAAGGTGGACATCCAGTGTTGTACAAATGCAGGGCAAATCTTTCCTTCCCACTACTTCCCCATCTTCCCACACTAGGGACCTTATCACACGGGGTCTAAAGCAGCCCTTATCCAAAGGGCATCCGTAGCTAATACATATTATCTCCCCGAGTGTACA
>CM034703.1:84075814-84095395 GCA_020142125.1 Phrynosoma platyrhinos
TTTATTCTTACTTCGGTTATTTTTCGCTTTCTTTTCGCTTCGTGGCCATCGTTTGATAAGGTCCTAGGAAGAGTTAGGATGTCATTTGACTGTTGTTGTTTTTTAAAGAGCTTTTCAAAGAGTCATACAACTTTTTATAAAGAGATATGAGGAAAGGGAATAACGTTTTGAGATTAAAACAGTTTGAATGTGAGAGAAATCAAAACTGACAAGATTGCCCCATCCAGGCATGGGACTTTGTGTGCATAGCTCTTAAAATCCCCAAGCATTCAGCCATATTTGTGGTGCTAAATCAGACATTTCACTTCTGTTCCCTTGTCATGTCTAACGGGTCCATGGCAGGGAGGAACAACATCACCCTCACCATGCTGGGAATGGTTGTGTCTTTTGAGTTTGGCCAAAATATATGGTTGAGAGATTCACAATCTCTGTTGCAAAGGAGTTCTCGAATTTGCAGTTTTTTAAAAAAATGAATTTGTCAAATTGAATATGGGATATTATATTTCAAAGTATATTGGGAGGACACTATGGGAGAAGCTCTCAAGACTCATCTACACCAGTGGCACCCCTAGGTTTGGTGTCACTCGGTGCAGTAACTCATGGTGTCACCCCCCCCCCATTGACTTCCTCCCATTTCACTCATTACAGAATACTTATTGTAATGCTTTTTTGCACTAATGTTACTTGTAAATTCATAATTCTCATATAGCACAGAGCGTCATGCTAATAGTTGTGACATAAACAACTAGGAAAATTAGAATTGTACCTTCAAATTATAATATAAGCACAACCTAAATGTATTTACATATACATAGTGAATATTTGGTTAAAATGTGGTGTTTTTTTTAAAAAAAATTAAAAGAATATTTTATTTTTTCCATTTTTTAAAAAAAATTAAAAATGAAAAAAATTGAAATTTTAATTTTAATAAATTCTGGGGACTCTCCTTTCTCTTCCCACTGAGCTTCACCCCATGCACACTATCTCTTAAAGCATTTTAAAGGGAATCAGATGAATGCCACAGCACATTTCTGCCAAAAGACAGGTGTTTGAGGACCAATGGTTATAAGGAAATGTTATAAGGAAAGGATACCCTTAGGGTGTCACCTGGTGTGGTCCACACCCCCTAGTGACAGTGGCCTGAAGTATTCTGGCCCCAGAGCTGGCCTGGATTCTCCCCATTACCACCACACTTCATAGTGACACTGTCTGTCTGTCTGCACACACATCCCATTGTGTGGCCCAATACTGATTACATGGTTAGGCCCTTGTTGTGATCTCAGAGGGAGTGATCACACCAGCGGCAGTGGCACCAGATAATAACAACAAGGACACATTTGTAGACAGCTGCCCAGCATCACTGTGGAGTGCTCTGGATTTTCCTACATAATCTGGAGCAAAAAGTGAGTTACTTTATACTGGTTTAAGGGAGGGAAAGGGCAGATTCATCACAGAACGGCCTTCCATTGTGAAGACAGTCCAAACTCCAATCTAGGGATGTTATCACACGGGGGCAAATCTGCTGGTTAAGCCACACAAATCCCAAACAGAAACTGGATTTGTGCCCCACGTTTTCACATGACGTCGCACAGAAACTGGACAGAAAGTAGACAGAAACTGGTGTTAACCGCGATCTTTTGAAATTCAGTTGTTTGGAGGAAATGCAAATGTATTTACTGTAATGTGAACAGCAAATGCGAATTTGGGAGCATTTCCCTGCTTTTCCCATTGTTCCAGCGAGCATTCCTCTATCTGCGCATGTGCAAGAAGCTCATTTCTAGTCCATTTACGGGCTTTTCTCACTTGTGTGTGAACGTTAAATACGCTTACTTTAATTTCGCAATTAAGGTAATTACATGTGAAAGCCATTTGCGGAATCAAGGTTTATTTTCCGTTTATTTTCGGAATGCCTCGTTTCCACTTTATTATCGCTTTTTGGCCTACGTGTGATAATGTCCTAGGATATGTCCCTGAGTCATGTGGAGAGACCAACATGAGGATGGGGAAAACCTGTTTAATTGGCCTGTGTAAACATGCCCTCAAGTTCATTATGTTCCTCTGAATCCCATAATTATTTTTGACCCATCTTTTGTCGTATCAGAGAGATGTTGGCTCCATTTGCACTACAGAAATAATCCCGTTTGACACTGCTTTAACAGCCATGGCTCAATGCATGGCAGTCTGGGACTTGTAGTTTTGTGAGATATTTAGTCTTCTCTGTCAAAGAGTTCTGGTGCCACAACAAACTACAGTTCTCAGAATTACATAGCATTGAGCCATGGCAGTTAAAGTGTCAAACTGGATTATTTTTGTAATGCAGATATAGCCTTTTTTTCATGTGGGAAGAGTTATACACATTTTCCACCTGCTTTTCCCATGTTTTGTACCTTTATCCACTTTTCCTCTAGTGAACACAATTTTATATGCATTTTCTCCATTGGCTAAGGCATATTTCTTGTTGAGTGTTTTCTGAAACAAGAAGGAAACAAAGAAGGTTTGGTTTTTTTATCCCTAAATGTTCAAATAAATCTGTGTTGCAGCTGTTCTGTATCTCAGTCAAGCTCCCTTTTTACATTGCAGAGTCACAAATATGTGCTCAAATACTGCACAGAATACATTTTTTCTTAAAAGTGTGTGTGTGTGTGTGTGTGTGTGTGTGTGTGTGTGTGTGTGTGTGTAATGGATCCCCTGCGATGAATAGCAGATAATGCCTTTCAGCTCTCTGCAGGTAGACAAACTATACCAATGTTCTGCCACATAAGAGCAATTGTATTGTATCTGTATGTATTTGCTGCTGGGTGATTGGCAACCAGTCAATGTCTGCTACCCAGTATAAAACAAGAGGAAAAAAGAAAAAGAAAAGATTTGTCACTTAGGGAGCAAGGGATCAGATCTCTACAGAAAGGACAACCAAATAATCAATCAGGTTGCTATCACAACATCAGCTGCATGTTAGGATAGGATAACAACCGATAGATTCTGAAATGTTACAAATAGATGGGGAAAGTCAAGTAATTTTCTTTGCATGGTGTGTTTTTAAATTGTGTATTTAATCTTTAATCTTTTGTGTTTTATTGAATTTTATTTTTTCTGTCTTTGGTACCATTTTGGGGAGAAAGGCAAGATAGAGATCAAATGAATGCATCAATAAGAGCAGCCACAGGTAACTAAATAAAGCAGAGGACCAATGCTAAAAATCTAGTAAAATTTCATTGCACTAAAGGTGGTGAACAGGCAATTAGACACAGTTTAAAAGGCAAGAACATGTAGCTGAACAAGAACTTGTAGCTGACTACAAAGGTAAGTGAAGGAACTCTTTAGTTATATTTAGAGCACTTTGATAGCATTTTCTTTGCCATCAGTCCATCCTATGGGATCCTGAGATTTATAATCTGCTGAGGTACTTTAAATTCTTTGCAATGAGAAAGATGTCTCATTGATTTTACTTAATAGACACTATAAAGATCTAATTATTTTAGTACAGAGAAATTGAATCTCTCTGTTTATACTGCTATGAAGTATATTGACCAAATGGTTAGAGACTATTTGCCTATAGGCTGATGATGTTTTTTTTAAATGCCACTCAATAGTATGTCAGATATTTAGGATAGATGAGCATTGTTGTTATTGTTTTTGTTGTGTGCTTTCAAGTCATTTCTGACTTATGCCAATCTTAAGACGACCCTCTCATGGGGTTTTCTGGGGCTGTGTGTGTGTGACTCACCAAAGGTCACCCTGTGAGTTTTCATGTCCAAGTGCGAAATTGAACCCTGATATCCAGGGCCCTGGTCCAACACTCAACCTATGCTGGTTCTGTGAATGAGCATAGCTGAATATAATTCTTAGTACATTCATTTCTACAAGCCTGCCTAGGATCTGGATCTTAAGAGATGTTTGAATGGTGGTCATGACCATTGCTCCCTGAATATCTCCTGCCATTTCTTCCTAATCATAGGATTAAAGCTTTATTCTTATTGATCGAGCTTATTCATAAAGTTGCAAACTATTTTTTTGACATGTACAGGATAGCCTGCACTTTTCAACTTGATTGGTATGGTATATCCAACGGCAAATATATCCTCTTCATGCTTCACCCTTCTGCCGTACCTGAAAACCTGCTTCAGAGGTTTTATCAGCACACTCTCAGTTTTGTTGATGGAAACAGATCTGTCAGGAGAACAATGGTATTTGATCTTGACCATACAGTTTAGTCTCTAAAAACAACAACAGCAATTCCAATAAAACAGCTCACGATAAAACCAGGATCAAATTACAAGCAGGGATAAAAACAATGGAGCAAATAATCAAACTCAAACTGTTGGGATATTATTTCTACTTGTGTGCAACAGAGAATCTTTATTGTTCACAAAGTCACATGGAGATGTAGTTCTAGAGCAAGGCTGTGATCTGAAGGTACAAAATACATCAACTTTGCTAAAGCTACAAAAGTGAGCATCCAGGCAGAATATGCATGGGAATGTTATGGATGGCACTTTGAGTTCTGTTGAGAATGGGGGGGGGGGGGCAGGAAATAAATATCAAACACAAGATAGTGGTTAACAGACATCTCCATAGTCATGGTCACACCTTTTGGAGAGCCTTCCTTTCATTGAATAGATTACTTAGGAGAAAAATGCAGTTTGGTACATATGAACTAGTGCAAAACAATAGCAACAACAACAGCTAAATTGGAGTTTTAGAAATTTTAGGAGACAATCTAGATATAGGCAACCTGACAGCCAAAAGAAGTTGCACTTCCCTAATAACATGTAGCTTCATATTTGCTTAGATAATGTTAAGCTCTAGCTGTCTGTCTATATGTCTGCCTGTCTAGCATTTGACATGGAATCCTTGTTTATATTTTTATGGAGCAGCTGAAAAGAAAATATAGCAATTCACTTCAGTTTGCAAAGGTAGCACTGCCTTTGCATACATTTTCTCTCTTTTTGGTACTATAACAGTATATTCTCTCTGTTTGCCTTGAATGCCTATTATAACAGATACAGGTTCTTGAAATCCTTACATATGTGCTTCATTTTTATGAGTCATTTTTTTTGTGGGGGGGAAGGGATAGCCTTGTAGAATTTGGTGGTACTATTCACATCTTATAATCATGTGAGAGAAAGGCTTGCAAAAGTGAGGGCTTTCTTCAGTCAAAGCAAATTTTAAATTAAAAAACTCAGCTATCCATCAATAGTAAGAAACAAAAAATGTGTTCTATGAATCTGCCTTGCTTATAGTGCAAGGGCAGAGATGAATGTGCTTTCAAAAAGCCCAGTAAATCTAGACATGTAAGCAATACTTGTGTGAAGCCATGGTAGAATTCTCTATGTATTCATACAAAGCCAATTTTCAGAAGTCCCTTAAACATCTTTGTATGAGGTGGGTAGAACAGTGATTGTGTCTAAATGGGAGAGGAGAAGAGGAAAGCATTAGCCATATCTATATTCGTAGAGCTCATTTTACCTTGAAAGTTGACTTTAAAATAATGTTACAAAAATAACATCTATTATATTTGTCTTTGTCCACAGTTGCTGTGCCTGGGACCCAGAAAATTGACAGCAGTGCCTGTATAACTGTCCTATGTGAGGAGTCTCTAGGGCTACAGCGCAAGATTAGTTTTTATTGGCTCTGACCTTTGACTTGATTCCCAACTCCTGTTCAATAAGTGCTTAATGACTCAGTTCTTATATTTATGCCATTGATGGGTATGTGTATTGACAATATGTATGGGAATTCATATTGACAGTCAGTTTTCTAGTAAGAAATACTTATAGATAGGAATTAGCTTTGTTTAAAACAGGGATGGGAATAATGTGGTCCTGCAATTATAGCTGGATTGTAACTTGCAGGGTTCCAATTACAGTAGGCCCACCTATGGGTTTTACATAGGTGTTGAGTTCAATAATGAATTCTACAGATATTTCTCTAGTTGAGAGTACCAAAAGGAATCAGACATCTATCTGCACTCTCATATTCATGGAATGGATTGTAAGCCAGACTGAAGTCAATGGAACTCAGTTCTGAGTGTGGGATTGTGTTTGGAATCATTTTGGAGGACTTCACCTGAGGAAACACAACAAATTCTTGGTAAAAAAATCATTCATTCATATATTCAATAAACAAATAATATTAATTAATTCTCTGGAACTCCTTTCCAAGATGTTTTACACCGGAGCACTCCTGCTATCCTTCTGTAGGAAGGTGAAGAACTTTCAGTTTGGTCAGGCCTTTGAGAGTGGAATGCTCATAATCAAAGCACTTTTCAGAATGTGCAAGATGGTTTGGCAAACCTCTGAATACTCTTTCTCTAAGAAAGCTTTATGAAATCCATCGGGTTGCTATAAGATGACAGGTGATATGAAGGCACATATGAAGACACACAAGTCACCTTGAAGCCCCAGACATTATGAGAAAATGGTGAGATGATTTTGTTATTATTGTTATTGTTTTAACTCTGTATATTCTAAAGATGATATGAGGTTTTCTTCATTGTATTGTAGAGGACAAAGGACTTTCCTTACTTACTTCGCTCTTTTCACAGTTGTACATGTTGTAGACAAACAAAAAGATCCCTGTGTGATCCTGCTCTGCTATGTGATCCACTCCTTCTGTTTGTTTGTTCATGAGCTTGTGGCAGTCAGGTCAGGTTTGAAGTCCTCTCTCCCTCATCAGGGCAGGACATGATGCTCTAGTGCAGGTTGGAGTGTGATCTTTTTCCAGGTTATGATGCAATCCCTCCCTCCACAGCTTCTGCTGATGAACTGCTCTTAGTCACAGCCAGTTGTCTCTTCCATCCAAGTGGGAGTGTGGGCTCTTGTTGTACAACACTTTCTTCCAAGTTTGACTTGAATACCTGAGGTTTGTGCTACCCGTATTAAATACAATTCTTTGCAATGAATTTTAAATAAAGTGGAAGCTCTCACCAGATATTTGTTAAAAGCAGGCTAACAGTTGTTCTCATCTTTCTTTTCTTCCCCCTTCCTTTTTTTTTTGGTAGGAGTTTTAAATTATATATTAACCAAAAAGGTAAACAGAATAAAATGGGCAATAAAATATTAATGGAAGATGTAGTGGAATTGTCCTGTGCTGCACTTAAAATGGCCTGAATGATTGAGCTGTGAATTGCTCTCCCTGAGGTATTGAAATATTCATCAGTATTTAATAAATGTTCGTATTCGTAGCTACTCATGTTTACACTACAGCACTTGCAGAAGAGTGCTTACTAAAGAAAACATTATAATGGAAGGTGAACTTTCCTGTACAATGAGTCACCTTAAATTATACAGCATGTGCAGCAGAAGAGACAGAGAAATCTCTGAACTGACAAATGAGAAGCCTGCATAACTTAAGAGCATCTTTTGTTAAGGGAACTGCCAATGGATGGTAAAAGGGCTTTATGGCTCCAAGACTCTTTGGAAGCTTTTAAAAGATTCATCTTGTTTGCATTTTAAAAATATTTAACCTTTCCTGCCTGAGCTGAAGTCTTGTTCTGTAATGACTCGGGATTGAAATGCAATTACTGGAAACTCCCTCTCTGCCCCAACCCCTCCATCCTTCCTGAATCTTTTTCTGCAAGGAAGGAAGGAAGGAGAATTGTGATGAATAAAATAAAATAAATAAAGAAGTGTCACAAATTCATTAAAGTACTTTTCTCTCTCATGGCAGGCAGCATGGACTTGATTTGCATATGCATAGTTTTATAGCATTAAAATATTCAGTTTAAAATGTAGTGCATTAATTAATAAAACCACACCAATAGCTAGAAATGGATAATGGCCTCCAGATAAGGATTTCTAAAGCCTTCTTTTATACATCAAACTTGTGGATCTGAATTTTTTGTTGAGGGGAAGCAGGCAATACACCTATTAAATCTCTCTCTCTCTCTCTGTTTGTATGTATACACCTTCAAATCATAAAGCCCAGGAATATTTAGAGATGGTTTGCCACTACCTTCCTCTAAAATATAGTCAACACCAGGTGGTATTCTTTGCTGGTCTCCCATATAAGTACTAACCAGGACTGTCCCTGCTAAGCTTTCAAGATCAGACGAGTTCTAGTGCCTTCAGGGTGTTTAGGCAATTAAATCAATAGAATGTACATAGGTATTTACTGATGATTCAACTATTGATTATACTTTAGCTAGGATTACAATTATGTCTGGAGAGCCCCAGTTTCTCCACCCATGAGATACAGATGTTCTCTGCATGATGTTTCTACTATGTAACAATTAAAGATTAACAGATGAGAGAAAAGAAATGACAAGGGTTGCACAGCTGTACTGCAGAAATAATCCAGTTTGACACCACTTTAACTGTCATGGCTCAGTGCTATGGAATTCTGAGGACTGTAGTTTGTTATGGCACCAGCATGGAGCCACAACAAACTACAGTACCCAAAATTCCAAACATTGATTCAAGGCAGTTAAAGTGGTGTCAAACTGGATTATTTCTTCAGTGAAAATGCAGCCAAGGACTCGATTATTCTGTCAGTTTTACTGTCTCCCACTTTCAACCCCCCTTCTTTAGTTCTCTCAATGCAATTCATGGTGTGGGGGGGAATTACATATTTTTTTCTTCTGAAAATTAAACAAATACATTTCTCAAGCATCTGCACTGCTTAAATTCAAGTGGTGAAACCATTCCCAGCATGAATCATACCTTGCTGAACCTGCCTCCCATGTTGAAGATAAAAAGCTAGGCTGGGGAGGAGGAAAGGTCAGTAAGCCTAATTTGAGAGCCAGTGGAGTAGAGTGGTTTGAATATTGGACTAAAGATTTTAGGATACCAGGGTTCAAATTCTCAGTTAGCCATGGAAACCTACTGGGTGATCTTTATCAAGTCACACTCTTTCAGAGGAAGGCAATGGGAACCTCCTTTGAATATATCTTGCCTCAAAAACCTTCTGATAAGGTCACCTTCATGTTGCCATAAGTCAAAAATGGCTTGATGGCACCACAACAACATCACAACTCTAATTGAATACACAGGAATTCAAAATTAGAATTCTAAGAGTGAAACACTCTGGGCCTCTTGCCTGGATACTAAATTGGCCAGCGCCACTTTGCTTGTGTTTCAACTGTTTAAATCCCAAGTTCTTTCTATCAAATTTATGAAGTAATCTATGAATGACTGTTCTGAAAGTTCATATGAAAAAATGAATTGAACAAAATTTCCACTTATCCCTAGTGGTAAGCCTTCAGGAACACAAATATGGATGAATACAAACAAATCTAATGCTAAGATTTTTAGAGCTAAGTACTCAAAGCCTTCTGCATGGATTAGCAAATCTGTCACTTTTGTTTCCTCTGCGGGATTTTTTTTTAAATCTGTGAATTTATGAAGAAATTTTTGGTTTTTATTATTAAAAAAAGCAAACCCCAAACATCCTTATACATACTTGTGTCATGTTGGATGTCATGAAGTAATATGGCTAAAATAAGGATCTCCTTTAAATCTGACTTGTGGATGCAATTAGTAGTATTGGGGGGTATTGCAACTGGAGAACTAGTTGAAGACTTTTATCTTAATGATAAACATATTTAAATGAAAAAGAATAGTCTGAGGTCCTTTCACATACCACCCCCTTCTTCTTTCCATCTCAGAATCCGATATATTTTGTTGTCCTTTACTTTATAAGGCACCTGGATTTTATAGATGTTTTATAAGCAGATAAAGATGGCATTTATTTCAACTAATGAATATTTACTTTGTTACTCTTGAATGTTCAGCTACTTCTACAGCTTTGGTAATGTTACATGATGACACACATAGTAAACTCTGCATAATGGATTTTATCTGTGGATAAGATTTGGTGGCATTTCAACAATATTTTTTATCAGATTCTATGCAATTCTCTTATAGACCTGTTGGGATGGGAAGAGTAATGAAAAAGTAATAAGTAATGAAATGGGAAATTGATGTTATTTTTCAAAAAGTGTAATGAATAATGACAGCTGATAACTTCTCAAATTGAGTTCCACTAAGAGACGGAATTTTGTTAGCAAAATAATGCTGGCCTCTGTCAGCAGAGTGGCAAAGTAGACTGTCTCCCATAGTTGCCTCTGAACCCTCAACACATGCCATTGGGTTGGGGAGATTTTTCTGAGCAGATTTCAGGAGAGGGACTACTGGGGAGGGGAGGGGATGAGGAAGTCCAGTTGACTGGGTGGATGTCCACTTGTGTCATGTTGGATGTCATGAAAGCTAAGAATTTCCTTCCAAGAATGATAAAGTTATAAGAAAACAAAATAAAACTGTTGTTGTGTGTTTTTAAATAATTTCTCCCCTATGGTGACCCAAAGGTAAACCAATCATGGGGCTTTCTTGAGATGAGAGTTAGCCTTTGTCTTTCTCTGAGGCTGAGTGTGACTTGTCCATGGTCACCCAGTACATAACCATGTTTGAATGGGGATTTGAGCCCTGCTCTCCAGAAGTCATATGGTCCAGCATTCAAACCACTGAACCATGCTGGCTTTGTGTAAAACCATTATTGATATTACATAAAAACAGTACAGAAAGCAATGAAGTAATGAATAATGGACAATACAAACCTATAATGATCAATAATATCCTGGAATTCTTTTAGTCCATGATGATCTCCAAGTGGGCAAAGAACAGTCAAATTCACTACATAGTGAGTTTGCATTATAATTAACACTAGAAAATTGCTAGCACAAAACTACATTATATGAAATGGAAGCTAATCAAATAATTTTTTTAAATGGCTGATCCATTTTATTCCTTCCTCAAAATGCAATTTTGAAAGATATCTTAATACTTGTGTAAAATATTTAAAAATGGCAACTAGCTGGTGTGTTTATACCACCTACCTCTGGATGTCTTGAGCTTATCAGTTTATTTATTTACACTGAAATTCTCTGCTTATCTGCTCTTCTGTTTTAGCAGCTAATTGTCCATTGGGAATGATACTGGGAAGAGGAAAATTAACTGCAAGACATAAGATAAGCAAAGATAAACAGACTGCCTAAGGGACCACTCACTCCTGCTTCACTGTTAAATTTGCCTGTGATCTCCCCCCCCCCCAGCATTCTCTGCCCAACTCAGAGCATCTCAGTGTTTACCCATAACTAGAGTCTGTGCCAAACATAATGTGGCAGCCAGGCTTTGAATCATCCTCTGCCAGAAACAGAAGCATTTGGGGGAATGGAATCAACTTCCTGAACCAGCAAACTGAGACAACAAGCAACTCTAAGTCATGTCATGTCATATGTCATGAGTTCACATGTGATATAGTACTGTCATTTCTTCAGGAGGAAAATGGCACTAACATCTATAAAATTCCCAACAAAGATTGTTTGTGAATAGGATGCAATGTTTAAAGAAGGCTTCACATGTGTGTGTGGGAAAAGAGAGCTCTTCAACAGGAAGGATGCTAAATCAAATATTTGCTTGACATTATGACTTATGCTAATTGGTAATGGCTGCTTTGAGCTGGGTTCAGAGAAAGCTCCTGTTTTGTTTGGGAAAATGAATTCATCCTCTTCACTAAAATGCACTGGTGCCACGGTGATTCAATAAAATCACTTAAGAGTTAGATTCTGTGCACAGCTATCTTGGCATAAGTTCTGTTGACATCCGTTAAATTGACTTTCTGAGAAGCCAGTAGATTCCAAACTAGGGACAAATATAGGGCTCCTTCAGTGTGAATCTTCTCCAGGTTTTAATGTGAACATTAAAAGGGATAGCCAAGATGTTCAACCCTATACTTCAAATATGTTCTATTCCTTGACCAGCTCAATTCAAGTTTGGACAAAACAAGGGAAGCTGCCAGTTCCCAGTGCCCTGTATGTTCCTGATTCTGATGACCATCTCCCACAGCTGCTATTTGCAATTGTGAAAATACTTGTGTGACTCAAGGAAACTCATGTTTACAAATCTTTGCTTGTATTGTTCTTGAATAACTAAACTTTACTCCTTGTCTGAGTGAAGGCAAGATATTTTTCTAGCACTCTCAATGGGACTCTTCCCATTGGCAGGAGCAATTTTTGCACAAATGAGGAGTGATTTCTATGCAAACTATAATAGCTTCTGCCTTGTTGCATGGACCTTTAAAAACCAGAAACTTTGGATTGGACATTTGTCTTCTTTTCATCAAGCAGCCAGTCTTTCTACATTTGCTGCATGTGAATACTTTGCTTCACAAAGAAATAAGGCAGTACTTTTACACAGATACTTTTTGTGAAAGTTATAGAAACCTTGACCAAAACAACCCTAATACTCTTTGTTTTGTTTTCTTGCTGGCAACAAGAACTCTCAGACAACCTGGTGAGTTCTCAACAGGCTTTTTCTGTCTCATCATGAGGGCCTCTCATTGAGCATGAAAAATTTTGAGAATAATCTTCATATTCCTAATCATACAGTATGACATAGTTCATTCCACAGATGCCTATGGATTTGTTTCAGAATTTTCCAGTGACTTCAATTCAGGATATACTTTTCATCTGCCTTGATTGTTTGGAATTCTGTTGGTTTTTCTATATACAGGTAGCAATGGTGCATTTCTTCTCCATCCAATATTTTCATAACAATGACACCTTTTTTCTTGGAGATCTTTCTGTCTGAGGGGAGCCTTCTCTCAACTTTGTTTCTTATCCTTGCTGAACATTTACTGTCTCCCTTTTGGCTATTCTTGTTAATTCTTCCTTCCCCCTCTGATTTGCATTATTAACTAGGGGAACTGAATTATTTACATCAACTCTGTGAAATGTCATTAGTGACTTTAGTGAGAGAGCAGTCGGACCATTGAGGACTTCACTGAAAGACAAGCTGTCAAAAGAAGCAAGTGAGAGGAAAGGGAACAGAGAGCTTAAGGAAATAAGCTGGGCATGTGCGTGTATGGGCCTTCAAGTCAAAATATGGCGATCCCATGAATTTCATAAGGCTTTGTTTGGCAAGGGAGAAGAGGGGAAACCCATTTGTGACCTTATTCCAGTTTTTTTTCATTCTACCAGCTGGAGAACATTTGCCTCTAGTATCCTTTTTGCAGCAATATTTACACTTACATAAGCCCTTCAGTGGTCTTAGGCTTAGCTGGAAAATCAGTCACAGATCATTCTGTTTGGACCTCCTCTTTACTTCTGAAGAATTGCTTTGTACTCAGATTATAGCTTTGGTCCCATACCAGTTTGGAAACCAATACCCAATTATTTCACCTGACTTTGGACAATATCACATCACATTGTTATAATGCTTCCTCCACTCCCACCTTAACTGCTATGACTGCCTCCTGTGGAATTCTGGGATTTGCAGTTTAAGGAGGGGCATTTAGAACTCTCAATTAGAGAGGTTTAGGCTTCACTAAACTACAGACCCCAGAATTCTACAGGAAGCAGCCACAGAAGTTAAAGTGGAATAATAGTGCTACAACAGTGTAATGTGATATCTCTATTTCCAAGACCAATAGATATCTCTATTTCCAAGAACTTTGTGGAAGAGGGGACAGAAGCAAGGTGTCTCTGAAACACCCTGACTGAGATCCTGAATCACACTTGCACAATATAAACTTTCCTCAGGTGTAGATCTGCTTCCTCTCCCATTCTTCCAATCTGATCCTGATGCACCTCCCATAGCCATTTAGCAACTAGGGGAAGATAGCGGGTGGCTAGGCAGTGCTCAGTTGTGTTCAAGCTGCCAGCTTCAGGAAGTTGAAATCATCCTACCAGACCCCTGGGGAGGGGGTCTGGAGGGGTGTCCAGGATGATATCTTTTTGTCTTCCTGGTGTCAGCTTCAA
Organism: Phrynosoma platyrhinos; assembly: GCA_020142125.1. Taxonomy (NCBI): domain Eukaryota; kingdom Metazoa; phylum Chordata; class Lepidosauria; order Squamata; family Phrynosomatidae; genus Phrynosoma; species Phrynosoma platyrhinos. Next base: position 84,089,568 of record CM034703.1, read on the forward strand.
GAACTCAGCCAACCACTGCCTAGCTGACCTCAGCCTTCCCCAGCCACTCAGTGGCCATGAGGGAGTGTCTGGTCAGAAGATAAATAGGTTGAGGAAAGGATGAAAATGCATTTATAGCCTTTGTGCAATGACTATAAAAAGAAATAAAGTGAGATAATACAACATTATGGACGTTATCACACGTGGGCCAGTTTTGTTGTTAAAGAAATAATAAAGTGGAAATGAAGCATCCTGAAAAGAAAGTGAAAATAGAGCTTAATTACGCAAAAGCTTTTTACACGTAATTACAGTAATAACAGAATTAAGTTAAAAGCGAAAAAAAGACGTTTTTAACTTTCATACACAAGTGAAAAGAACCCGTACATGTACTGGAAATGGGCGTGTTTCATGACCAAACTCCTCCTTTTTCCAGGGCGGGTCCTGCATTTCCCAGGAGGAAATGTCAGACTGTCCTACATTTGGGGTCATGTCCTCCTGCACAGGTCCTAACCCCCTTCCATTGGGGTTAAGACCTCTCAAGAGAGCAGAGGAGGAGGAAGAGGCTGGAAAATCAAGGCAAGGCAAGGCAAGGGAGGGATTGAGAGTGGGAAACTGGAGGTAGCCCCCATGCCCCCCCCATAAGCCTTTCCCCTTTGTAGGACCTGCAGTGCAGAACTTCATGGTGAGATGGATTTCCAAGTTGCTCCACAAGCACACCCCACACTTGCACCCACATCCACCCACAGCTGCTGCAAGGGAAGCCTTCTTTCCCCTCCATCACAAATGCTAAACTTCTCCATCCCAAACTTTTTTCTCCTGGGCTGCCTTCCCTTCCCTTCCCTGTCACTGAGAAGGAGCCCAGGACTCTCCTTCCCTGGAGCCCCCCCTTCCTCTTGGCCTTCCTCCAGGTTTTAAAAGAGAATTGTCCGTGTGTATTTGCTTTTCTCATTACAGTAAATGCGAAATTACTGTAATTTTGTAAATGCATTTCCTCTAAACTCCCGAAATTAAGAAGATCTCGGATAATACCAGTTTCTGACCAGTTTCTGTGTGACATCGTGTGAAGTCGTGAGGCACAAATTCAGTTTTTGTTTGGGATTTGTGTGGATTAACCAACAGATTTCCCCCATGTGATAACGTCCTATGTTTGCATATATACAGGATTATGGCCATCGTTTTTTCTCTTGTCCCTTTCCTCTGCTTAATTTTCAGTGGGCAGTGAAAAGATATTTCTTGCATTCACTTTGAGGATCTCTTTTAACTGACCAAATGCTAACTTTTATAGGCTTTAAGCCTATTTGCTAGTTCCATCTAAAACAGACCTATTGAATCAACACATATGCAAATCCTATTGATTCAATAAGTCTACTTTTGTTGCAACTAACAATAGGATTTATGCCATAACTGCATGCTGTTGAAGCAGACTTTTGAGTTTTACTGATGGTGCTGCTATTTTAAATTGCCCCTTTGCTCCTTTTAAAAAAAGATCTAGCTTACACCTATGTTCATGTTTGCTGTTGGATGAGTCATGATCTCCTTTTATTTTATTTTATTTTATTTTATTTTATTATATACTGTTTTAAATAGACAAATGGGATAAATACAACAGAAGGTAGTGGCTTTCATATCACTGGGACAATGCACCTGCTTCAGGTTTTAATTTGAACTTTAAAGGATCTATTTAATGTGCTAAACTTATTTTAGGGATCAAGCTAAGTATCTTGGATAGCTCCTTTAAATCTCAGGCAAAAACACAGAGTGTGGCTGCTGCAGAATTAATTCAGTTTGACACTGCTTTAACTATCATGGCTACATCCTATGGAATCCTGGGATTAGTAGTTTATTGTGGTACCAGAGCTATCTGACAGAGAAGGCTAGATATCTCACAAAACTACAAATCCTAGAATTCCATAGCATTAAGCCATGGCAGTTAGCAATGTTAAACTGTATTAATTCTGCAGTGTAGTGATATACAGTGCTATGGAAGCTATCAGTCCAGTTAAGTCCAGTTGAACAAAAAGAAAGAAAAGAAATTAAACAAAAAGAAAAGAAATTAATGTTATAGGATCATATGAGGAGCTTAAAATTAAAAGTCTGTAAGGAGACAAATAGAAGAGCCGTATTGATCTGTGAGAAAATGGTGTCATGGTGAAAGGACTAAATAGTCCCTTTTCCCAGTTCCATTTTTCATGTTCAGTGATCCACTTATGCCCTTGGCTGCTTCAGTTAAATGGCAACAACCAAGAGACAAATCTGTGAAGATCTGAGACTCCAAGTAGGTGTAGCTTAGCCCTAAGAGTCCTTTCATTTGGAAGCATTACAGCAATTCATTACAAATGTAGAAGCTATTTTGTTTTAGGGCAGTGGTTCCCAACATGTGCTCTGAGGAGTCCTTAGGGCTCTGTGTGCACTTCCCAGGTGCTCTGCAGCTGCACCAGGAAAATGGAAGAAATAATAATTGAATAAAATTACAGAATAAGAAACAAAAAGTAGAATCAAAATATGAAAAATAGAAATTACATTCTGCCAAATTTGCCAAGTTGAATTTGCAAAGATGAAAGGGGCTCTGTGAGTCAAAGAAGGTTGGTAACCCCTGTTTAAGGGTAAACTTCTCCCAAGGGAGGTAAAATATCAAGATGATTTTAAAATAATAAGAATAAAATAGCAAAATTAAGAATTAAAACCAGGTCATCCCAAACATATAATGGCACATAATAAAGTCCAAGTGTATGATAAGGGTGAATCCTGAGAGCCAGTCTGAAAGGCTGTAATAATAGGGCTTGATAGATATCAGCTAGAACAGGGTTCTAGAAATACTACTGTTGTTGTTCATTATTCATACACACCAGGCACCTTATATGTTATAGATTATGCTACTAAGGACGTTATCACACGGGGGCAAATCTGCTGGTTAATCCACACAAAACCCAAACAGAAACTGGATTAGTGCCCCATGTTTTCACACAACGTCACACAGAAACTGGACAGAAACTGATCTTTTTAAATTTGGTTGTTTGGAGGAAATGCAAATGCGCAATTAAGGTAATTTCGAATTTACCGTAATGTGATAACCAAATGCGCATTTGGGAGCATTTCCCTGCTGTTCCCATGGTTCCTGCGAGTATTCCTCTATCTGCGCATGTGCAAGAAGCTCATTTCTAGTACATTTTCGGGCTTTTCTCACTTGTGTGTGAACGTTAAATGCGCTTACTGTAAATTCGCAATTAAGGTAATGACATTTGTGGAATTAAGGTTTATTTTCTGTTTATTTTCAGAATGCCTCATTTCCACTTTATTTTCTCTTTCTGGCCCACGTATGATAACATCCTAAGAATACCTTACACCCCAGACCTACCTACAACTATTATAGTAATTCCAACAAGCAGATCTTTTCCATATACAAGTATACTTCAGTTAACAAAGTAGATGTGTTCCTGAGCTTTACCTCTAAACAGAAACTTTGGTACCAGAGTCAGCGATAACATGGAAACAATAGCGATAGATTCCTATACCAGAAGAGCATTTCAACATATTTCAGAAAACATTTTACTCATAATTAACATTATGCACATGTGAAATGAAACAATTAGTAAACAAAAACATTTTGAATCTCCTAAAGACAACTGGAAAACTACTTCCAAAATGTCACCAAGTATGATTTCATTTTCCTTCACTAGCCTCTGCTTTCCTTATGATTTCCACTTTGGTGTCAAAACAAACCTCTGTTTTTTAGCATGGTGGGGGTAGCAGGTGAGACAAGCTGATCTGCTTTCCCCTTTTCATTTCATTTTGCTCTTGGCACATGCTCAGGAAGGGATTCTGGAAGGAGGCACAGTTTACATTACCAGTTGCAGGCAGACACACATGGTGGAGTAGGATAATCTCTAGAGTAGTCTTCTGCTTTTTCCCAGTGCACATTTTGTTTATTGTGTTTATCACTGCAGGCATACTGCTGCAATTCATTTACATGACTAGGGGTGCAGGGGGTCTGGACCACACTGGGTGACACCATAGAAGAGCAGTGATACCCGGTTAGGCCCTCCCCCTGATGTGGAGTGCATTGCTGCAGCACCTGCCATTTCTTTGCCACTGCCCTATCTCTCTCCCTTCTGGCCCCTTCCACTGCCTCATTTGCCTGGTGGCACCCACCTGACAGCCCTTCCTGGCTTTGCCATTGCTGCGCTTTCCCCTTAGGAGGAAGCCATGGTAATGGCAAAGGAGAAGGGGTGAGCACACCTCTCTTGGCTTCTCTGCCACCAGGCTTTCTCCTGAGGATGAAGCTGCAATGGCCACAAAGGGACAAGCACAACTGTCTTGGCTTTGCTGCCAAATCTGGGCTTTCTCCCGAGGAGGAAACCATGGCAAAGGAGAAGGGGCAAATGCATGCCTTCCATCCCCCTCTCTGCCTAACTTTCCCAGCCATCCATCAGCAGTCCTAGCTGACTATCCAGCCAAGTGGGCAAATGGGGGAGGTAGGGGAGGCCACCACCACTCCCCATGTCAGCCCCCAGCACCGTGGGACAGCAAACCTGGGGACATAACTTCTGCAATTCAACACATCTGTCTTTCTCTAGCTTTTCTTCACCACCCTCTCAATGCTAATGCTGTAAAACCAACAACAAGGGGGAAAAAACAACTTTCCATTTAGGCAGATGAAAAGAAAAGAAAGAATGGAAAAGGGGGGCTGGGCTGAGCTCCCTATAAAAAGACTTTAAAAAGTACCCTTGGCTGGATCTGCACTGCAGAAATAATGCAGTTTAACATTGCTTTAACCGCCATGGCTCAATTCTATAAAATTCTGGGATTCATAGTTCTGTGAGATATTTAGCCTTCTCTATCATACAGTTCTTGTACCCCAACAAAGTACAAATCCCAGGATTCCATAGCATCAAGCTATGGCAGTTAAAGTAGCATCAAACTGCATTGTTTCTTCAATGCAGATGCAGCCTTTGTTAACCAAGATGTGTTTATCATTGCCATTGGCCCATAAGAGACCCATGAGGATGTATGTGAGTTAGGTGATTACCTTGTGTGTTGGTAACAAAGCAATGCCTCCCTCATCCCCCATCATTTTTGGAAAGGATTTTAAAAAGTGTGACAGAGGAAAGGGTCTACTAAAAGCTGAAGTTCCCTCCTTTGCTTTATAATCCCTTGTGTCATTGTGTCATTGACTGCTGCTACTTACCTGGCCCTAGTTTCAGATGTAGTAAGAAAAGAATGTGCTACAAGTTGTGAGAACTGGAAGAAATCACTGTTCTTGGTGCCAGCTTGGTGCATTAATAAGAAATAAAATGAAAAAGGCAATCTGATTAAATTATGTGAACCTTTTCTTATGCCAACGGAGCTTAACTAAGCAAACAGAGGCAGTGCAGCAAATCAGTGTTGGTTTATTAAAGATCAGAATTCAATATCTCAGTGGTTGAAGAGCTTAGGCCCCAATGTACTCCATTGTTTAATTTTCTGGTGCTGAGGAAGTAAATACAATGGCACACGGAGAAGTTTTGCCTGGACAGTGACACTTAACCAAAGTATTTCTTAAAGATAGAGACAAAGATTCTTCATCTGTATTTCTGTTAAGCTCATAATTTACATGAAGATCCCATTTTGCCACCAGCTATTTTACATAAGTTATAATAACCTTCAGAGAGGGCAGAGTCTTGAGGAACTCACAGGTGTGCTCCAGGAAGTCTTCCTGAGGTGTGGCAATAAGTCCACAACACTGCTTGAAATCATTAAATTTTTATCTTAATATTTTACATGAATTGTTAGTTTTGCAAACAAACTGTGGGACTTACAGATAAATGTTGAAATTGATGTTGATGGATATGTTGTTAACAGTCCTTAAAACC
>CM034703.1:84103490-84115446 GCA_020142125.1 Phrynosoma platyrhinos
TCAATTTGCACTATTTCTGGCAGTCTGCAACCCCCCAAAGTCTCAAAAGTACTACAAGATCCCTTTGCATACTGATACAAACTAACAGGGCTAAGTCTCTGAATACAATTACAGTGTATAAGACAAGGTGTACTGGTGCAATTAATTGTATACCCTGTACTTCCTCTGTGATGTGCCATTAGGTTTGGCCAAGTTAGCTGTTTAACTTTTTCATTTCATTTTAGGTTAAATCCATGAAATACTTTCCTGGCATGTCATCTGATCATGACAGGGCAGGGCCTTGTTTCTGAGTTAGAGTTGCCTCAGAAGTACTTGGAGTTAGGAAGCAACTTTGGTTTAGCAGAAGTGAACACAGAATGTTCTCACAGATTCTACCTTACAGAGTCTTTCTTTCTGAAGACTAGATTGCTGCCTTACTGCAAAATGAATGCAGTTTGACTTTAACTGTCATGGGCTCCATTCTGTGGAATCCTGGAATTTGTAGTTTGGTGAGGCTCCAGAGCTCTCTGACAGACCAGGCTGAATACCTCCCCAAACTGCAAATCCCAGAATTCCATAGCATTGAGCTAAGTGCTAAGGAATCCTGGGAATTGTAGTTTATTGTGGGACTAGAGCTTTCTGGCAGAGAAGGCTAAATGTCTCACAAACACTAGTTTCCAGGATTCAATAGCATTGAGCCAGGGTAGTTAAAGCAGTCTCAAACTGGATTATTTCTGCAGTGTGTTTTGGACCTCCATCTATTTAGTAGTGAACTTTATTTTATGCTTTGGTTTCAGTTACTAATGTGAGACCATGAAAGACTTCCTCAATTAGCTGTCAGCATGCTATATAGCTGTCCAGACCTGCTGTATTCTTCAAAGCAACCCAATATATTTTGGAAAATATAAATCACAACTTGACATATTTGTTACCATAGTGTGTTGACCTAGGGGGCGAAGCAGACTACCCCAAAGGATCCGCTTTATGCAGTCCCTTGGAGCGCTGGGTAGGGGCCACAGCAACTGCATGCCACACCCCTACCCCAGCTGTTTCCTGGCACAGAAAGCCACTCCTTTTTGCACTGGGAAAAGAGTGCTTTTGGTGCTGCAGTGGTTTTTTTGAGCTCCAGCAGCATGCAGCATGTAAATGTCATACTGCTGGAGTGCCAAAAATCTGCCATTATGTGGTTGCTTCGGTGGCTTGATGGCATCTTCCCAGTGTCCGGGGGGTGTGCATCATGCATACGCCATGCCCACCAGGAAGCCAGGCCAGTCTGTTTTTCAGGCCAGTCTGTTTTGGCCCTTAGTTTAAGTGGTCTACTGGCTATGTTTTGCAAGGAGCTGCCCATCCAAACTGAATTAGCAGGCCCAATGATCAGGACAAAACAAGAACAGGGACATGATTTTATGAAATCCTGCAGCGCGTTCAGTTCTAAGAAATGGAAACTTTAAGAAGGGGTTGACAACTTGTGACCCTCTAGATGTTATTGGTCTGCAATTCCCAGAATCCATTTGCTTGGCTGGCTATAGTGGAGCATTGCTACAATCTAACAACAGTTAGCAGTCCACAAGCCCATCATTACTGGTATCAGGTACCAGTTGAACACTTCCACACCTTCCTTAGACTGAGATGGAAAAGAGAGATTCAGGTGAATCTGTACTGGTAAAAACACATTCCAGCTCTTTAGATGACATCTCTTGTTAATTCCATATATATCTTTAAACACATTGGTAAAAGCATGGAACTGTGAAAGATGTTATAAGCCAGTAGCAGGGTGTTGAGCAGCTAGCCCAACTTTCTTCATTTGATCTTCTGTTATGCACTTGGAATCACTGTGTGAGAATCCTGCTTACTACATAGTGGTGCAGTCTGCATTGGCCAGAATACTCCAGGGCAGCAATTTGACAATTTAAAGGGTTAGTTATGTACTTTAAGACAAATTATAGTGGAATTGTAACTGCAAATGCTACAGTAAATAAAATTTGTGTATGTTATGAGAAGATAATATAGCTAGAATTCACAGACTGCTAGAAATAGTGCAAATTGAGTCCACTTTAAGGGTTAGGGTTAGGATTAGGGAATCATGGGAACTGTATTTTATTGTGGCACCAGAACTCTCTGACAGAGAAGGCTCAATGTCTCAGAAAAACAACAACACAATTCCCATGATTCCCTAGCACTAACCCTAACCCTAACCTTTAAAGTAGACTCAATTTGCACTATTTCTGGCAGTCTGCAAAGACCCTTAGTGACAAATGTTAGCATACTCCCCTGTTATACCAGCATATATGTTTTGGGGGGCATTTCAGAAGGAGCTGTCTTGTACCTCCTTGTGTAAGGACTTTCATACTGGGTTTGCTGCAGAACTTGGGGACCTTGCAGATGTAACTTTATCACCCTGGCTATCAGTGCATGCAGTGATCAGCTGCTCAGTACATAAGAGCAGTCAGAACACACCCAGGTACATCCTTGAACCCTAATAGTGGCTGTATTCTGAGTCTACAGCTGCTGTTGTACATCCGGGGAAGAAGTTAGGAAGAAACAGCAGCCTCTTCTCCAAGAGACTCTTTGGAGACTTATGTTGTGCCAGCATCATTATTGGATCTTGGTCTATGTTTCTTGTTTGGAGAAGAAAAATCTCAAAACAGGCAATATGCTGTTGTGAAGATTGCTACAGTGCTTTCCAAGTAAAGTAAAAAGAGAATGTCCATATTCTTGACATGTAGCTACTTTGCACAATTACAGTGGGCTCTTGGTATCCACTGGGATTTGGTTCCAGGACCCTTTGTGGATAACAAAATCCATGGATGCTCAAGTTTCATTAAATACAATGATGTAGTAAAATGGTGTCCCTTATATAAAATGGCAAAACCAAGGTTTGCTTTTTAGAATTTATATATATTTAAAATATTTTCAAGTTGTGGATGCTGGAATCCATGGATAAAGAATCTGTGGATACAGATGGCTGACAGTATAACAGCTCGATCCCATTTACTATCTTGGCTCTAACCTTGGAATTCTGAGATTTGTAGTGTGGTAAGGTACTCAGAGTTTTCTAGTCCACTCTTTGAAGCTATAGCATTACAGATCTCTGACAGAGAATTTTAAGTATCAAAAGAGTACAAAACCCAGGAGTCCATTGGGTGGAAGCAATTAAAGTGGGCCAAACTTTTATAAATATGTATTGCAGTTATATTAATTAATTAATTAATTAAAATATTTATATCCTCCCTATTATCTAAAGATCTCAGGGTAGTTTACAATAAAACAATTTGAAACAATAAATAATTACAAATATTTAAAAGATTAAAATATCTAAAATATCTGTATTTTCTCATCTCTCTCAATTTTTTTTAAATTGCAGATTCCTGCATGTTTGCAATTACATTACATAAGCTCATAGATACTTTACAAGAATGAAAATAAGATAAAAATATGAATACAAAATGGGATAAAGTTCTCATAATCTGTTGTGGAAACTCCCTATAATATTTTTTATATTTCTGAGCAAAATCCCTTATCAAAAATCAGAAGAACATTTCTTTTCTGTCGAAATAATGAGACTAACATGACATTGTCTTTCTTCTTCATTTTTCCTTCAGTTCCACAGACAGCAGTGCTTCTTTTTCCAAGGCTGTTGGAAATGACTTTGATGACCCCTGTGAGCCTGACATGATAAACACAGCCTAGTTTACCCTGGAAATGACTGATGAGACTAGGTCAGAATATTCACCCACTGTAACATATCCATCAGGCCAGCGACTGCTTGTGCTTCTTTTCTAAGTCATGGAAAGCATAATAAGTAGGTATTGCTACAACTTGTTCAACTATTCAGATATCAGTTACAGTTATTACTATAATTTAGATTATGTATTTAAAATAATTGTACTGGAAGACTTGTAACTGGTCCCAGGCAATGCCACAAACATCTGCTTACTGGTGGTTTTTATGTTCATTTATTATAAAGTTGTCCTTACATTATTATAACTTTGTTCTTTTTCTTTTGTTAGAAAAATAATATTTTTTAAATAAGAAAGCCTACAACAACAATCCACAGGAAGGTTAATCTGCAATCTAACAATATATAGAGGCAGCTATTACTGTGGAAATAGTTATTCTTAATAAATAATATTAATAAATATTAATATACAACATTACTTTAATAAATGCTATGGTAAACAAAATAAGATTGGCAACTTTTTTTCCCCCCTAGATGTTAGGGGAAGAGAAGTAAAGTCCAATATATCCTCTGTTTCTGTAATGGGTTTTCATTGTAAGCCTTAGGGTGCATTTGCACTGTAGAAATAATTCTGTTTGACATCACTTTAAATGCTGTTGCTCCACCCTTTGGAATCCTGGCATTTGCAGTTTTACAAGGTCATTAGCCTTTTTTACTAGAGAGTGCTGGTGCCACACAAAGCTACAAATCCCTTTAAATGCTGTTGCTCCACCCTGGGATTCTGGATTCTGGGATTCTGGAGGTTGGAGCCATGGTTGTTAAAGTGGTGTTCAATGGATTTATTATCTCTAGTGCAGATGCATGCTTAGATGGCATCCCTTTGAATGATAGACTTCCTCAAGTACTTTAACTTTGTTTGAACCATGGGCCTAAATCAAATTGTTTGTTCCAGCTAGAGTTGTCCCACGGAAGGAAAGGGAACTATGTAATTCTTGTGTAAATTCCATAATGGTTCTCTTTGTAGATTATCACACACCAAATCTGTGCCAGTATAGATACAGGTTGTAACTGTCACTGATGGATCTTATCACATTGCCTCATGCCTGGGCAGTAAGCAACTCATATCCAACCTAGGCTTCACCAGCAGCTTTTCATGTGGGAGAAGCCTGGACTGAATATGGGCTGCCTACTACCCAGGCATGAGGCAGTGCGATAAGATCTGTTGGTGATGGTTGCAACCTTTGTCTATCCCAGTGCAGATTTAGCATGTGATAATCTCCAAATTCTAGTTGGAATAAACAGTTGGATTTAGACTACAAGTTACAAAGGGCAATCTGTATGAAGCAGCTAGGCAGAAGGTAGGGAAGCAGGAGGGGTAGAACCTGACTGTGTGAAGAGGTGAACGAGACTGAATAAACATAGAGCAGGGATGGTAACTGTGTGACCTATGAGCCATGTGTCGAAGTGGGATCCCATGTAGCTCCAGATTCTACCAACCCCAATCTCCAAAAGTTTTCTTCATGCTAAAAATGACCCTCAAGGTACAGTTTTACATTCTTACCACTGTTCGAGGGAGCACCCTCTCAAAGGAACTTCACTACCACCATCATCAATTTTTATATTGTTGTAGTTGTTAGTTTCACAGTCTACTAGGTGTTACCAAGTGGAGCTCTGGACCTTCAGTGATTCAGATTCTATCCAAAGATGATGATATTGTTGTTCTATTTCATTTATTTATACTCCACCTTCCCCCCAGGCCTGGGACTCAAGGCAGTTTACAAAGTTTAAATTGCATACAGATAAAAGTTTATATCACTTAAACAAACAAAAGGTAAAATATCATTAAACTGTCTATGAATTAAAAGAAATTTAAAAGAAATTCCATGAAACACAACATATACAGACAATATGATGCATTATTAAAAGCCCCTCCCCCAACAACATGTTTAGTTCCTGAAATTGGAAGTGGTGAGTCTTGCATGGGGTCAGCTGGAACCCAAAATGGCTTCCTGTCCATTGCCCATCCCTGGTGTTGAGTAATGGAGAAGGTTTCTTGTGTGAGAGACACAGGTGTTAGGAGGTTAGCTTTGGCAGTCTATTCAGTAGAATAGATAGAATAGGACTGAGGGGAATTAGGCCTTTTAGGCTCTAGAAGCTCTCTTGATTCATCAAATATCTCAGTGTCAAGAAGAAGACCACAGCTATATTGATTGTTGGTCTGAATCCAGCCTCTGAAAGGATTCTCAGGGGAGATGCTTGGTATACCTATAAATGATGTTGTGGACAGTCCTTGAAGTTCTTTTCCAATCTTAGGCAATGGGCTGTTGGAGTCACTTTGGTTTGCTACAACCTAGTGGCAGCTGGTGGCTTCCATGTCAGTGGTGTGGTGACACTGTTCCAGGTTTTAGTCTTAGGGACCGCCTCTCCCCATATGAGCCCCCCCGTGCCCTTCGGTCAGCCGGGAAGAACTTACTCCATCAACCAAAGGCCAAGCTGAACCAGACCTCGCAGAGGGCATTTTCGATCACTGCCCCCAAACTATGGAATGGCCTGCCGGATGAGATCCGTCTTATTACAACACTCGCTGCTTTTAAGAAAGCAGTTAAGACGGATCTCTTCCGGCAGGCATTCCCAGATTGACCCTCTTAAGGAATGAATATCGAATCCTCTCCCCAGACTCTCTGCTGTGTCGTCTCTTTTATTTTTATTACTTTGTTTTATTGACTTTGTTTTAAATTTTTTCTAGTTTAATTCAGTCTTAAGGGGTGGGAGGGATGGGTGGAGGGATCGGGATACTTAAATGTATTTTAATAATGTATTTTAATTATTGTTTTTTAATTGTTGTGAGCCGCCCCGATTGCTATGCAGAGGGGAGGGATAAAAATAAAATTTATTATTATTATTATTATTATTGAACATAAAAGGAGCTATCCAAGATGCTGACACTATATTCTACTGTCCCTTTGGTTCAAGGACAGTCCCGATTAATTGTCTGTCATCTCCCACTTCCCCTTTGTCCTCAGCTGACTCCAGTTGCTGAAAGCTGTGTTGAAAGTGCAGAAGTAGTTTGCATTCAATTAAATCTACAGGAGAGAAGAGGAGAGGAATGGGTGGAGTCTTGCCTTTCACAGTAGATGGAGGCAAACTGTTGAAGCCTCTCCTAGCCTGTGCATTTTTCCTCATTAATAACTTTTCCCATTTCGAGGACACTCTGATGTTGCTTTTCCTGGTTTTCACCTCTGAAATGTTGGAAGGTATGGCTTCAACACCCTCTTCCTGATGATCTTGAATAATGATCCTGCAGAGGATCACTGGGCCAAGAGAAGTGAGAAGGAAGGGCTTTAACTTCCCATTGCTGTGAAGTGGAAGGGACTTTATGTCAGGATCAGTGGACTCAGTTCCCAATAACCAAGAGAACATCTTGGTGTGATTAAAACGAAAGATTTTATTCTAGAAATTGAGATGGAAATTCCTCTGTCCAGGGTTTGTGTTGGAACTGAAAAGTTTCCCCTCTGGATCATACTTAAGATTTCCCATCATCCAGCCCCCCTCCCCAGTTACAATCCCTTTGATCTAGATCAAAGTCACCTTTCATGTTTCCTCTTTCCTTTCCTACATTATCATTCAATCACATTTAAAAAAGGAGAGCATCCCTGGTTTACAGCCCTAATCTGCTTGCAGGAACAACAGGGTCATAAAACCACAAACCTCTTTAATCTCTGGCCATTTGCTCCCTTCCGTTGTTTCCCAAGCTTGGCTTCCCATGTGATTCTGTGGCACACACTCCTGCCACCTTTCCCCTTTAATGCTGACTTTTTGAATGGCAGTCCTGTGAGAATGCGTTCTCCCACCCCTGCCACCAATTCATGTGTAAAGGACCCACACTATTCTTTGTATGATGTCCCACACCAAAACCTTAAAATGTTAGTGTGGTTTGTTCTGAAAACGTAGGCCAAGTGATGTTTAAACAAGAATACAAGTTTATGTTAAAACAGCATGGAAACATATAAATTGTATCAAGGCTTGTTACTGTAGTCTCTTTGTTACATATGACGACGTTTGTTTCTAATTCACTCTTTCTACTGCAGACACACAGGCTAACAATCTCTTTCAGGAGATAACACACCAGCAACTCCCTTCTTTAGAGTCCTGTATGTGTTCCCACTACCAATATTACAGTCCCCTCAGGAACTCCTCAAAACACAGCCCTCTCCCTGGCTTAAGTCTGTTCTCTCTCTCTCCCCTCCTGGGCTTTTTAAAGTGGTCCCAGCTTGAATCCTATTTGTTGTCCCTCAGCTGCCTCCTGATTGGCCAGCTGGACATTCTATTCATCACAGATTCCATTCCCCTTTCAATAAACCAGCATCTTATCATAAGATGTATCACCAAATCATCTTACCATCATATCATCATTACATCATATCATCATGACAGAGCCATGCATATGGATATGACACTTTATCCTCACCCAGCTCCCAGCAGTTCTGTTCGAGATTGCTGAGATGGGTGGAGTTCTAAGTTTCCTTCTGACCTCAGGATTCAGTTATAAGCTAAGGAGGGGAGTTGTGCATGACTTTTGTCCCAGCAGAATCATCCCTCAGATAACCTTCCAAAGAGCTGATGAGCCGGCTGATGGGAATACAATAAAACTAGAAATAAAAATACTTTGGAGAGATTCTTCTTATGCATTCTCTTTTTCTGGGCTTTCTTAATCCCATCAGTGGCCAGCAGCTGGGATTGACTAATAACACTGCAGAAGAGGATGGCAGGCAAAGTCATGTGGACTCTACTTGAATGGTTGTCAGCAAGTCCTGTTATAAGATAAGGTACCATAAGAACGAAGGGTCAGGGCCTTGAAGCTGCCTGTCGACAGCTAGTGCTGGCAGAACAGACTGAGCAGGCACACAGGTCACTGGATTGCTGTCTGTTTTCCCTGCTATGGTGTGGTGCCTTGCATTTCTATTTAAATTTACATCAATTATTTGCATATATACACATGGATTTTCTCACCTCTGTCACTTCATAAAAGACCACCCTCTCTGACATATTATACATCAGGGAAAAGGATAGGGGGAGCTTATGAGATACAATAGCTTTTAAACATTTTTAAAATATATCTGAGATTCTGTCCCCTCTTTATATCAGGTTCCAGTGAGTGTTTGCAGGCTCTGCTTTGGAAGTGAATTCTGATTAGGTTCCAGCTCATGCTCTTAACCACAGCTCTCTATCCATCTGCTGAGGACAAGTTATGGGCTCAATTTTGAAACCACTCCTATTGAGATCCTGTTGAGATCAATAATATTGCTGACCAAGACTACACTGTAAAGACTTATACTGTGTTAAGCCTCTTAAAAGAAACATCAAAAAGGGGGGGGGGACCCAACCAAAAACCATATCTCACAATCATCTTCATGGCATTCTACTGTTATCCCTTTAAAAAGGCCTATGGTTATCCCTGCTATTACAGATGCAGTCAGAAGCACAGTGAAGGACAGTTGAAGAGAATTAAGAATATTTTATTTTAGACTGATATCTGCAAAGATAGGGCTCAGGATTAGGAAGGAGAGCAAAGCATCCTATCCATCCCCAACTTAATGATTGTATTTTCAACCCTCTCCTGACTAATAACATCATGTAGTGAAATAAAGGGTCCGTTCTGGAGGTAATTGTTATGAGGGGGAATATAAACAAGTCCCATTCTGCTGTATATTTACTGTGGTGCATATTTACGAGTGGAGCTTAATTAAAAGTCAGGAACACTGGAGCTATTTTTTAACAGGATGCCTATTATCTGGTGTCAAATGCTTGGTTTTAATCACACATTTTATATCATCGTGACCCAGATCACTGCCTGTGACATACGAGATAGCGTGTTGCCTTTCCAGAGGAGACGTAGCTGAACTTGATGGATGTTTTCTCATTCCTAACCTCATTACGACTGGCTTCCCATCCATCTAATAAAATGCTATGATAGAGAGTGGGAAGGCGCTATAAATCATAATATTCCAGCCGCTTCCAGCAGATTCATTAGAAATGCTGACTATATATCTCACAAACAGAAAGTCAACAGATGAAGTAGGTTGCTGTGGTTTCCTTGCAGTGCCTGAGGAGCCATCTTCCCTGTTTTCCCCCTCCCAACTGAGCTTGGGATTTGTATTTTAATGGCAAAGATGACGTCTAATGAAGGTCTGGGCAACAGGCTCCATTGACCTGATTAATCCAATCAAGAGCCAGGCAACGGTTGGTTTTAAGCCATATTGTGCCCTTTTATTCCTTCACAGGATACATATTTTCTTAATTTGATGATCAGACAATATCATTGTCCCTGAAAACCTCCTTCCACTACCTCTCCCTCATGGGACCTTTTAAAAATTTCTCCTTCTTATTAAAAGGGAGAGGGATTTATTTATTTCCTCATTGAACACTGACAGGGGGAGTAGAAGGTTTTATGGGTAAGGGGAAGCTTTCAATTGCATTCCCTTTGTTCTGTAAAGTTGAAAGCAAAAAGGCTATCAAAGGAGAAAGTATCCAGACCTGTGTCTGAAGCTGAAGGACCAAGCCAGTGTGATGCCTGAAGCACAGCCTCTGAATTGGTTTCGGGGTCAAATTGTATTTCCTCTCTAGGGCTTGCTTTGGAAGGGGGGGGGAAAGAGGTTTCACATGCTATAAAAAGGTAACAAGAGCTGTGATCTTTAGAATAGATAGAGGTCACAAGGGGTAGAAGTAAAATAAAGGAGAGGGAAAATGAGAAGCCATCTTTCCACGCCTCCCCCCACCTCCCAACACACTTCAAAATGCACTAGCCTTTGCTTGTTATGATCCCAGGTGTTTTTAGAAGAGTCCATGCTTCTGCTAAAACTACACAAAGCTGTTGGATTATCAGGGGCTGAATAAGTAATTTAAACAGCCTTGTGAAATAAGGGGGGGGGGAGAAGGAGCCACTTTAGGAACAATATTCATCTAAATTGAGGAAGCATTTGACATTCCTTGCTCTAGCATCTGTGAAGTAGGGATGGCCAAAAACCCTTGAGAATATTCACATTTAAAAATTACAGTGAACAAGTAAAAGGGAAGGGGCCATAGTTAGTAGTAGAGGTAGAGCACAGAGTTTGGATCCAGAAAGTCTTACATTCATTCCCTGACATTTCTTGGTATGGTTAGGAAAGAATCCTGCCTGAAATCATAGAGAAATGCTGACAGTCATTATTGACAATATTGAGTTAGACTGGCAGTGGCTGAATCCCCATGGTGACTTATGTAATAGGCATATTTAACCAACTAATCAATTAACATTCTATCTTTCTCCCAATATGGGATCTAGGTGGCTCACTGCAGAGATTGTAGCAGCTGAAAAACACATTAAAACACATTAAAAGCAAAAAACAGTGAGGAGACATAGCATTACTATGGTTGGTGTAATGCGGTATAGTAGCTCATTCTGTTACCCCCTCCCCCATTAACTTCCTCCCATACAGAATCCTTAATAATGTTTTTGTACTAATTTTATTCATAAATTGTAATGCCCATTTATCACTGAATGTAATGGCAATAGTTGTGACATAAACAACTAGCAAAATTAAGCATATAGCTTTAAATTACAATATTATACTGACAGCCTAAATGTATTTATATATACATAGTTTCGTGTGGTTAAAGTGAAATTTTTTTAAGATGTGGTGTTTTTAAAGAAAATTTTAAAAGATTTTAATTTTTTTTTTAAATTAAAAATTAAATTTAACTCTGAGGCCTCTCCTTTCTCCTCCCACTGAATCTTGCTCCACTCACACTATCTATTCTGCTGAACTCCATCATTTTCAAGAGATGCAGGCAAATGCCACAGCCCATTTCTACCCAAAGGCAGATGTTTAGGGAGCAGTGGTATCACCCCTCTTAGGATGTCACCTGGTGTGTACTGTATTCCCTACATCCCCTAATGAACTCCCAGAAGAGACAAGCTCCAGATGCTCTGAATGGTCAACTGTTTATTCATTTTTTTAAAAAAAACCATGTGCTTCATCTTCTATTCCAATGATTTCTGTTGAAGGTCCCTGAAGAAAGTCTTTTCTCACACAAGCTGAAATGTATTGGGCTATTTTAAAGGGAATAAACAGATGACCATCTCAGAGTATGTGGAGCTTTTCTCCTCATTGTGCACAACATAGATTAAAATAAAGTACAGCTAAAAGAAATAAGGATTTAAAAACTCAATCAAATTAATTTAAAGCCATATGCAAGCACTTCAAAACATAGCATTGAAAATAATAATAATAATAATAATAATAATAATAATAATAATAA
>CM034703.1:84128399-84139511 GCA_020142125.1 Phrynosoma platyrhinos
TTACTAAAGAATTAAGAGAGCAATAGGTGGCTAGGTTCTGAAGAAGCCTTCTCAAACACACTTGCATAGGGCAATCAGGACCATGTCATCAGCATAAAGGAGGACATTGAGGAATGTATTACCTATCTTTGGTGTATGCACCAATGTGGAAGAAAGGGGGCCCGGGATATTGTTAATGTATAAATTAAATAGAGTAGGAGCTAAGATACAAACTTGTCTAACTCCATTATACATATTAACTTTCTTGGTCAACACTCCATTGGTGCCGATATGTACATTTAAACAGATGTCTGAGTGCAGGGCTTTAAGCAGAAATAATATCACCAAACATATTATTATAACATTCTGTTACCCACTGTTTGAGAGGTGTGCGTAATGGGAACAAGTGATGTGCTCCTTTGGAAATTCAACAAGTTAAAGAATAACATGTTATTATTCTTAGCAATATTTCCACACTCTGTTCTGCTCTGTGAGTTTCCCCTGAGCTCTTCTGATGTGGTTTCTTTATAGCACTGAGTATTTGTATCCATTGGAGTAAATAAGAGGCATGGCACAAGAACTGGATTTAACTAAAGATATATTTTGTTAATCAGCATTAACCAGAATCTGAAAGGAATTCTGGACAAAGACACCAAAAAGGAATAGAGGGGAATGCCAGATTTATGGCCCCCAGGCCCACATCAATGTTGATGTACGGAGGGTGCTGGCATTCCAGAACAGGTGAAGGCTGAGCAAAGTGTGATTCTATTACAGTGGGCCCTTGGTATATGCTAGGGTTTGGTTCCAGGATCCACCCACCCCGTGGACACCTCTTTCATTAGCATGTGAGTACAGTGAGTGAAACTGTCCTTCACTTTATTTAGACTTCAGCATTTTTCCAGAATAGAGCAAAATAAAAACACATATGTTAAAAACATACAACTTATAATAAAAAAGCCAATATAAAACTAATAACAAAATTAATACATGTATTTAAGACAAAAATAAAATAAACATCACACTAAAAAGTTCTTTTCTTGTAAAACAATCAAACCCCAAAGCCTGATAAAATAAAAAGGGCTCACCACCTGCTAAAAAGATGGCAAAGAGAGAGCTATCTTAGCCTTTCTAGGAAGTTCCAGAATCTGGGAGCACCCATGGAAGAGGGCCTCTCCCACGTTCCCACCAAAAGTGTCAATGAAGGTGGGTGAAGCATGTCTTTCCTCTTTCCTCCCTACCTGCAATGTGTGCCTGCCAGCCACAGCTTATGGGAAAGTGAACACTCTTGTATTCCAGCTATGTGTTTTTACCCCAAAAAGCCCAACATGGATTTCACCACATTTGATGATTTTGATGGAACTACTCTGGATCTTGGACTATAAGTTTTAACCAGTGCAGAATAGCCAGAATCATGATGATGCGACCTGGCCATGCATGTCTTATCTTGATATTAGAGCAACTTCTACTGACTGCCCATTAGCTAACAAGTCAAGTTTAAAGGTTGTTTTGGACATATAAAGTCTTGAGCAGTTTGGAATTAGGTTATCTGATGGATTGCCTCTGCCAAAATAGAAAGATTTAATTGGTAAGGGCATTGGCAGAAGGATTGCTGGCTGTACCGCATGTATCTAGGTAGGATCTTAGATTATATCTTTGTTGTTGTGCATCTAGTTAATGGAACACAGCTGGCCACTTCTCATTTGCCTCATGTTGGGGAAGAGATCTGCTGACAGAGTAGAGTTTTGCCTCGACAGATATTTTTGTTCCATTTCCCCATGCAGGATCTTGGCCTATCCCCTCCTCCATGAGCTCAGTTACATGGGGAAAATAGGGTAGGGGAAATAAAATGGTATTCTCATTTTCATTGCTACAGCACCTCCTCAAGTACTTCTTTACACCAGTTCTTATAAAGGAATTGTTGAAGTCACCTTTAACTGATGCTGTAAAAGAAGAATTTTTCCCTCAAGAGGCAAGTTTTAAAATACAGCTATAAATTTCTGGAAATAATCATTCATAATTAGAGGACTGAGCAACCAAACAAAAGGAATGTGAACCACCTCTTCTTGTAATAACTTTTTTCTCCTTATCCTTCCTCTAATGCCTCTTTGATTTTTTCATTGTTACCTTTGATGGTGGGGAAACTATTTGTATTTGCTTTTCTGTGTTCCTTATCAATTTGTAAGTCATATTGCAAACTTGCATTTAATTGAATTTTTGAAGGCAGGAATTTGGATCTGAAAGGGAAAAAGCTAGTTCTCCCAAATGTTAGTTATTTACTTTATAATACAAAGGATTCTAAAGCATTACTGATGATATACTGGGTGCTTTTTGCTATTGTAAGCTTTGAGAGTACAGCATAGGTAACATTTGAGACTGTAATTTCCCTACTATTAAGAGCTGCTACTCTTATGTCTGCTTGTGTTGTCAGTTGATGCACAATAATTTCTGATCACAAATTTATTGTAGGCTTCATCACCAGGCATTTATGTTTCATCACATCTTTTCAGCAACCCCCCTTTCTATAAATGTCTCATGCTGGTTAATTGTGCCCTTAGATTGTCTGTGCATCATTAAGATATGGCAATTAGGTGTGCTTAGTCTGGCTATACGTGCCTGTATTATATTCTCAGCTAGATTGCTGTGCCACCCACCTCTACAGGTGTTTGAAACTATCATTAAAAGCAGAACACTAAAATGCTTACATGTAACCTACCCAGTTTCTTCTCTGTGACCCACACACCTGCTCTGTAGCTGTGTGATATATAATAAAAAGAGTGCAGGTGCTGACATGATGAATGAAGGCTTTCCTTTTAGTGTGTTGCTAGTCTAATTCAGGAATGATGTACAGTGGGTGTGACTGAAAGGAGCTCTCTAATTATGGTGATTTCTTTGGGCCATATTTCAGATTTGCCTTTTCATTATTTACTGTTCTGTCTGGGTGTAATATTTCTGTCTGTCAATGACAATTGCATTGCTCTTGACTGGTACTGTTCAACAGTGTGTGATATCTCGAAGAAGTCAAGTTATATTGCATATCAGAGGCAGACATATTAATGCTTGAGTTGGCTAGTGCAAGAGATGTAACAAGACTAGATAGCAACAATATAAAAGACCTACTCTCAACCAATGAATAACCAAAGAAACAGCTAGATGACAAGTGTCAATTATTTATAGGTGCTGTCCAATGTTTTATTAATACCCTGGAGTCTTTTCCCTCCTTAAATACATGTGCAGTATCTTCCTCCCTCTTATGTTTACTGGTTGACTTGAAAGGAGTTACATCTCTTTCCCCCCAACATGCTTTAATCTCAATTGCCACTAAATGATCAACCAGAAAAGTGGGCCCAGATCATTTTTAATAAGTAATCCCTTGAAAAGGTTTTTAAAAAGAAAAGAAAAACAGTTCTTGCAAAACATAACACCATTTATGAATAGGTTACTGAATTCGGATAACTTCATTTATAGTTATTTATACCACTTTTTTCATTTCTCTTCTTAAGATTATAAAATAGATTATAAAAGACAAGACACAACTATAGATGAACCATTATTTAATGTCTTAGCTGTTGTTCTGCGTAGCTGTTAGAAATAATTCAAACAAAGGCTTCCAGAATAGAATAGAAAATAACATCAATCTTCCAGCTAAACACTTTGCGAATGAACACAAGCCTATTTACAAATCATTGGGCTTACATCCAATTCTCATAAAACCTGGTGCAGGATCATGAAGCTGGATTTCTTGATTGTATCAAGACACATTTGTCATCAAATTTAGACAACTGTTTTGCTTAAAAAGTCCTTCTGAGGCTGTACTTTATTAGTTTAAATATGAAACATTCTGTGTTGCCTCATATAAATTAATAATGGCTTACGCCAATTAAAAACCTGTCCAAAAATTCCATCAGTTTGCTTTTCTGAAGAAGCACATCAATATAACCAACCAAAAGCTCTGGAGATTAAAAAAAAGTGTTTATTTGATTATTAAAAGTCTGCAATGACAGGTTTTGATGAGTCTTCTCAGAAAAGGAGTTTTGCAATATTGGACCATGAAAAAGGATGGAGAGCTTTTTGTTCTTTTCAATGCTACAGTGACAGAAGCTTATGGGCAGAAATGCTGGTATGCAGAAGAACTTTTCCTCCCTATTCAAGTCTTAACACTTGGGTTTAAATGTTAGGACCTTGAACTACACCCAGGAACTAATGGGTAGATAGGCTTTTTGCCTCAAAATGCAGCAGTTCTATTTTCCATTTATTCTTCAATATGAAACTATTCTGAATCCAAATGCAGTCTCTCTAGTTGGTTTATCATATGAACAACCAATATCATTAGATCTCTAACCAGCAGTTTATGCTGCATAACAAAGAGAATCTGGCAGATGTCCTGTTTTTTCCCTTATAGGGCTAGCCCAGGATATTTTGTTGCCAACAGTAGACGAACATATGAACCTTCCTTAGTCAAGGGGCCCATTCACACTACACAATTATAATGCTATTATTCCACTTTAGCTTCCATGGCAACATCATATAGAATTCTGAAGAGGTAGTGGAGTACGCTGGTTAAGAATTCTAAATGCCCTTCCTTATACTGCCAATCCCAAGATCCCATAAGGTGGAACCATGGCAGTGAAAGTGGAATAATAATGCTATAATTCTGAATTGAGAATGGTCCCTTGGTGCATAGCATTCCAGACTTGCAAAATTCACAGGAAGAAAACACCCAGAAACATCTCTTCCTCTCATGGGCAATCACAGAAAAATAACAATAAAATAATTAAGAATTGCTCTACCACCATAGCACTCAAAACCACATGGCTGAAATAGTTATGCAGCCAGCAACTGTTCCCATTTAGCCAATATGTGTAGATTGTCACCTTGGGTTGGGAGGGAACAGCTACTCTTCAGGAAAAAAATTAATTGCTGGGGAAGTTGTAAATTTAGAATAATAAACTGAATAAAACAAATGCTGTAACTATCTTGAACCCTTTGGAGGAAAGTTGCTCATGTTTTGTTTGAAAATCAAAGAAAGCTGCTTGCATTTTATTAATTATTTCTGGAAACATGTTTATTAACCCCCCCCCCAAAAAAACCCCACAAAAACCCCCACCCAACAATGAGTCAGATATTCAAGGGCAATTGGTCTAAGCCATTCAAATCATTGTATGTAGAAAAATCAAGGTAATAAAAATCAAGGTTATACATCTCTGTGAATAAACATCTAGTTTCCCACTTGAAATTTGATGGATTGAAATATTTCTAGTAATTTCTGTTCTAGGAACTCCAGAATAAGAGTTTTTATTGTTGATAACTGCCCTTGAGTTGATCTTGACTCATGGCTATCCTATGGATGAGACATCTGCAAGACCCTCTGTCCTCCACTGCTCTGCTTAATTCCTGCAACCCCTTAATACCCATGGCCTCCTTAATAAAATCGATCCATCTAGCATGTGGTCTTCCTACTTCCCTCCACCTTTCCCAGCATTATTGTTTTTTCAGAGTCCTCCCTTCTCATCATGTGTCCAAAGTACGACAGTTTCAGTTTGGTCATCTTGGCTTCCAGGGAGGTTTCCAGCTTGATCTGCTCTAGGACCCAATTGTTTGTCCTTTTGGCTGTCCATGGGATCCTCAGAACTCTTCTCCAGCACCACATCTCAAATGCATTGATTTTCTTCCTATCATCTTTCTTAACTCGCCAGCCCTCACATCCATACATGGTAATAGGGAATAGTTTGTATTGATTTTGACTTTTGTTCCAAGTTATATATCTTTGCATTTTAGAATCTTTTCTAGTTCTTTCATAGCCACTCTTCCCATTCTTAGTCTTCTTCTGATATCCTGACTGCAGTCCACATTTCTATCAATGTTTGATCCCAAATATGGGAATTCTTTTACTATTTCTATTTCTTCATTGTCTAGGTTGAACTTGTGAAGGTCCTCTGTGGTCATATTTTTTGTTTTCTTTATGTTCAACATTATGCCTGCCTTTGCACTTTCTTCTTTTATCTTCCTTAGTAGGTGTTCCAGATCTGTGAGTTTTTCTGCTAATATTATGGTGTCATCTGCATATCTTAGATTGTTGATATTCCTACCTCCTATTTTCAATTCTCCTTTTTCTGTGTCTAAACCTGCTTTCTTATATTCTGCATACAAGTTGAACAGAATCCCCTCCCCCCTTCCAATATATGTAATTGCCAGAAATAGTTCAAATCAGAGGCAGAGGGTAGTACTGGCCAAAGGAAAATTGAGATATTAATTGATAAGTAGTTAAATGGGACAGAGAGTAAAAGTACAATTGAGAAAAAATAATTAGTTTGGAAGAAAGTCATTTGTTAGAGTCAGAATACTGAAGTGGTTTCTAAATGGCAAAAGTCAGTATTTCTATGGCCAGAAGTTTCAAAGTCCGCCCACTTCAATAGGAGATTTAAATATGAGGAACTAACAGGGTAACCTCTTCCAAGCTGAAGAGATAACTGCATTGCATAGTAAGAAAATTAAGATAACACCAGTGCTGGTGTTAGGGCTCAGAGGCATTGAGATAATAAAAATGATGGTGGGTGCAGCTGTTTGCCTTGATGCTTGTCCTTGATACTGAGCAAACTATTAAAAACAAAAAAAGTACCCTTGTCTATATTCTTGGCATTTACCAGCTACATTCAGAGAGTTTTCAGACTCTAGTATAGTTGTTTGACTACAAATCCCAGGAGCCCCAATCACCATTACAACTAGCTTGGGAGGTTCTGGATGTTGTCACCAGAAAGTAACTTTTTCCAAGATTAATTATCTTTCAGTTAACCTCTTCCACCACCCATACTGTATGAGCAGAAGCAGCTGGTGAGGCAAGCAACAGGAGGCAGAAAACAGAGTTCTTAATGTGGGTTTTAATGACAGCCTTAATTTAATTTAATTTATAAAGTAATTTATTTTCTGTACAATTTGTAGACTAATATACCTAAATTGGATATGTATGATCTGATAGGATATCACAGATACATAATAAAATTTACACTGTTTGCTTATGCTGTCATTGGAAGACTGAACGAAACTGGGTCCTTATTTAAAACAGAGATTTCATTTCCAGGACTACTTAAATGGTGAAAGATCATCCTTTTTCTGATTGCACCTTATTTACTACAGCAGGGGGAAAAACATTTCAGGGCCACATATCAATAAAGCAAAACCCTTCAACACTCTTTTTTTTGTTCCCATACATTTTTTCCTAATGCAATCTGCGTCCCATTGGGGACAATGATAAAAAATCCCATGGATTTTAATTAAGCTGCTGTGCACCCTTAGCATACCTATCTGTGAGGAACACATGCATTCTTAATAATGTGCCTTTTAAAACGGTGGTCTGCGTGGAAAGTGGACAGTATTGACCATTTAGAAATGGCCCATAAGTGCTACATTAGAATAGCATTAATTATTCTGGCATAAAAAAGCTGGGAAAGCAAAATAAATATACTTAATGCAGACAGAATCTCTGAGACTCTAATTGCCAGTGCACAGTGAGACCTTTCAAATAATAAGTCCTTAAATAATGAATTGATATGGAAGGGAATAATGACACCCAGGTGTGAAACCTTAACCTGAGAGCTGAGCTGCATTCTCAATGACATAATTGCCTCTATTACCATAGTCTAGTTGAACACAAGGTTTTGAGTCATGGAAATTGGATTGAAATGAAAGAAGGAAAATATTCAAATACAGAAGTGAATGTTAAAGCAAGCATATAGAGCAAAGTCCAGATAACCTACTTGCTCATAAAATTCTGAAACAGGTCTTAGCAATTATGTGCAAATTTAAAGAGAGGGCAAATTCTGATTCTTCCCCCTCCTCTCCACTGCCACCCCTTTCTCATAAAAGCAAGAGGAAAAAAGCTTAAATAATGGGGAAACGGATATAGCCTTGCTACAGTGCTCTTTAAGTAAGATGACATCTTGTTCTCTTAAGATGTTTTGGGAATTAACAGAAAAAGCTAAGGTGGAATGCTTAGTCTTCTAAATGCTTAGTCTTTTATATGCATACACTTCTGAATGTGTGAAGAAGTCTCTTGGAATGTCTGGAACTTAGAAGAAGATCTAGAAAAGAGGCCAGAATGCAAGCCAGGACCCTTTCATTCTACACAACTATAGCACTGTGATTATTCTTTAATGGCTAACTTCTATGGAATTCTGATATTTGTAGTTTGGTGAGCAGCAATTCCCAGGTTTCCATAGGATGAAACTGTGGCAGTTAAAGTGGAATAACAGCACTACAGCTGTATTGCATGGATGGGCCCAGTGTGTCAATTAATTATCACTTGGGCAGTTAGAGTGGAATCATAATCATTGTACAGTATGACAAGGTCCCTAGTCAATTTCTGGAAGTGGGCTCTAAGAGGAATGTGTTTGTTCCAGCCTCTCCACAATAACATTTCATGGTCAAGCAACATTCTGAGGCTGATATGCAGTTATTTGAATCTGAATATATACATATATATACATAAAAACCAACACTCTTCACTGCAAAGATGGAGTCTAACTTTATACTCAGGGAGTTACATGACAATTTCTTAACACTGAATTGTTAGTGAATTGTGATACTGCATGACAAAATACACAATCAAATGTGCTTGTGCATCTTCATGTACAATGTGCACATCCACACACAGCCACGTACATGTATATTCAGGTATGACCATGCACAATGTACAGCCCTTGCACAGCTCTGCTGCCACTACTTTGATTTTCCATGCATCATACAAAAATGTTCAAATGCTTCCATAAAGGAACTTACATATGCATAAACCACATGTAATGATGTCTGGGGAATCTTTCATAGAGGACCTACTCTTGGGTGGAGCTAGTAGTAGGCAGAGCCATAAGTAAGAATAGGAATGCAAGCAAACTCTTCCCTCCTTAAACCCACAGATTGTCAGAGTGGCCTTCCCTCCTCAGAAACAGTTATGCATTCTTCTTTCCATCATACATCTGCATGTGTGCATGTTCACAAATACACACAGAGCTTTCACAAACACCCTTTCCCATGAACATACACCGCCTCCTTCCCACACCAACTTCCTTCCTCCACTTTCTCACACATAGACATAGGTGCCTCTACCACACCAGTTTTGTTGACTTTTAGGTTGCTTGGATTCTCCCTGGGAGCTATGTAGAGAATGTGATAGTCTAGAAGCCACATTTTCTATGGCCAGCCTACTAAGCATGGCTACTTGAGTATCCTCTAGAATGATAATGCAACTCTATGGAAGATGCTGGAAGCAATGGAAGCCTTCCAAATTGGCAGTGACCCTTTCATTATCTTAGTCTATTCCCCTAAATACTTAAAATTGGGTATGAGCAAACTGTAGTTGTCCACATTTGTTGGAAACTAACCCTCATTGGCCTCAGCCAGTATGGCCCATAGCTAAGGATGATCGGGGTTGTAGGCCTGCAACATCTAAGTAGTTGCGATTCCCCACTCCTACATTCAGATGAAGTGATCTTGGAGATGTCAATACTGCAGGGTTTTTTTAAAACTAACCCAATGGTTTGCGATTTGCAGCACAATCTGCTTTTATGGGTACTGTGTTAACAGACTGTGCTCCATTAATCAACATGAGGCCAATGCTTGTTAACACAGCAAGCCCACTCCAAGGCTTTAAAATGGTCACATCTTTTTCCAATGTATGCAAGAGAAAGCACTGTTCCTCAGATAAAAATGTAGAATTATATATTTTGCTATAGGTTGTGCCTAGTCTCTCCTTGTTTGGTGACTTTTTGGGAAGTTAATTTACCCATTTCTTTCTTTCTTTGTTGTTTTTAAGACTGCAAGCCTGTGGCCTGGCTTCATATAAATAAATACATGATCTGAACTTGTGATATGCATGTGTAATGAATGAATAGTAATAGCATTTTCATTGGACTATAGAAAACTAAAGTGTCATAATGCCTTGTAATTAGGTAACATAATCTTGCTGGCAAGACAAGGCAGACAGTCTTTTCCCAAAGTATAAAGGCAGACTGATTTAAAACTTCCACAATTATAAACTGAAATAAAGAACATAGTAATAAATCATACTAATACTAATTATACTAATAATATTTATTTATATCCTGCCTTTCTTCCAAAATTGGGACAGTTAAAAATAACTACAATTAAAAACTAAACAAAACACAATACAGCTAAAATTAAAATTCCTCAAATGATATCAGAGTCATGTCAACTTTCCTGTAACCTAAACTGAGAGAGGCTGCCCCAAAAGTAAA
Organism: Phrynosoma platyrhinos; assembly: GCA_020142125.1. NCBI lineage: Eukaryota > Metazoa > Chordata > Lepidosauria > Squamata > Phrynosomatidae > Phrynosoma > Phrynosoma platyrhinos. The sequence continues at coordinate 84,138,623 of CM034703.1, forward strand.
GTTATAGTTACCTTGACCTGAGGCATGAAGTACGATGAAAAGAGATGCTATAAGATGATCAAAAACTTTAATTTAAATAGATAGATAGATAGATAGATAGATAGATAGATAGATAGATAGATAGATAGATTTGTATAGCACAGTGACTTCCCTGCCCGGGATGTCACCCAGTGTGAGGGTGGGGCTTCTGGGGGGTGGGACCAAAAGGGCACTCCCTCCACCTCACTGCCATAGTGCTTAAAATGGTTCTGTGGCAACAAGGTGGGAGCCATGCTCAGCACTCTTAGCAGTTCCCTCAGGCTTCCAAATCCTGTGTGGCCATGGCCTGGAAGGCAGCCACCTGCCTTCCCCCCCAGCCGAGGTGTACTACCCCACCAGGTGACATCCCCTTTGGGGGTGTCACCTGGTGCGGTCTGTACCATTGCACCCCACAGTGACACCATGGGACTTTGTATCCTTTCATTATTCCAACGTCAGAGACGGGAGCCATGATTGTTAAAAGGATAGATATCACATATCCAGACTGGAGAGGCAAGGCAAAAAAGACACTGTCTTTCTTCAGTTGGGGGATCAAGAATTCCCCCTCCCCATATGCCAGGGCCTAGCACTATATTTGTGCCCAGTGCTCACAAAAGTTTCTTTCTTTCCAGGAATCTTGACAGGGACTGCCAGTCAATGGCTCAGGGACTGGCATGGTCCAGGGGCCAACATTATCAGTGTTGTTAATGTGTGCCTTTAAGTTATTTCTGGCTTGTAGAGACCCTAAGGCAAATCTATGGACCTTATCACACAGGGTCTAAAGCAGTCCCATCCCCGCCGCATCCCCGTCCCATTGCGCTTCCACACGACGTCACAGAAAAACCCCGCCCATCCCCGTTCCATCCCCGTC
>CM034703.1:84139611-84153232 GCA_020142125.1 Phrynosoma platyrhinos
CGCAATGGGACGGGGATGCCACGGGGTTCTTTCTGCTTTAGGCCCCGTTTGATAAGGTCCTATCAAAGGATTTTCTTGGCAAGATTTATTTAGAGGGGTTTGCTTTTGCCTTCTTCTGAGGCTGAGAGAATGTGGCTTGTCCAAGGTCACCCAGTAGGTTTCCTCAGTGAGCAAAGATTAGAACCCTAATCTCCCAATGTCCTAGTCCAACACTCAAAACTACCACACCACATCAGGTCTTTTGAGTAGCATGGTCCTAGAGTACTCAAGAAGATGACAGGCTGCCAAAGCCTAGATGGAAGGTTTCTCAGAGCCAAGTGTAATGATGGTAAGCATGTGTCCCTCTAATGTCATTGAACCTAAAGTTCCATCAGGTCTAGCCAACATACCCAATAGTGAGGGATGAAGCAAACTCACTACTTTCATCTAGTTCTGACAAAGAGAAGAAAATTTACATATTTTTTTCCCCAGGGATAGTCTATGACTCCTTAATTTGGAGCTGAAGAAACTAGCCTAGCTCTGAACCACTCTACGCAGTCCACATCCTAAGGCATTTTCCAGCACCCACTTGGTTGGTTTATTTTAATGGAATGAGAGCCATTATTTTAATGGAATGAGAGCCCCAGTCATTTGAATGTTTTGCATGAATGTTTTAAATGTTATACATTACTCAAATGCATTACCTCAACAGACTGAAGCCAAAAGAAAGAGATTCAGCAGTGTTTTCCATGCATTTGAAATGGGCACATTTTTCTATGCAGACTTTTCAAATTCTTCTGTTTTTTCCAGACACATCCCCACAGATGCCTGTCAGTGTGAGGATTCCAGGGTGCAAATTGCATCTGCCCTATGAACAGTTTGAGGACTTGCAACTGAGGGCCTAAGCAGACTGCCAGAAATAGTACACATTAAATTGAGGCACTGCTCTGGCTCAGTGCTAGGGAATCATGGGAACTGTATTTTATTGTAGCACCAGAGCTCTCTGACAGAGAAGGCTCAATGTCTCAGAAAAAAAAAATACAATTCTCATGATTCCCTAGCACTGAGCCAGGGCAGTGCCTCAATTTAATGTGCACTATTTCTGGCAGTCTGCTTAGGCCTTGAGACAAATAAGCCTATTGAACCTCAGTCTAAAATTGCAGTTGAAGTGGGCTGTTTTCTAAAGTACTGAATTGGGATTTAAACTGAACCTTGTGGTCAATGTACAGTCCTGCTGTTTAGTTCTTGGTTTCCTGCTTTCCTGAAGTCCAAAAATTGTGTGAAACTTTGGCTGAAATTCAGTTTCAGTTCTGTTAGTTTTGGATGGAACTTTTTGCTTCACCTTGGAAAGCAGGATCCAAAAGGGCCTGGTCTGGCTCTGATTTTGGACATTACCCAATCCAGTGCCCCCCCCCCCCCATAACAACTATTATTAACTGGAGTATATTTATATATATCTTTGCATCCATATTTCCATTTTCAAAATGAAGAAAATTATGTTAAGAACTGCATGGCCACTGATGCAATAGTGCCTTACAAGCTTAAGGTACAATATAAACATAGAATTAATGTGAGTTAAAGTGTATTTAATCCATTTCTCCAGGTGAATCTCTTGCATACAAAAATGCACTACATTTCTCTTCCTTTGAACCTATTCATTTTGTCTTTATATTGTTTCATTTGTTGATCCAAAATCTCCTTCTGCTTTTATTTCCACAACTGAAATGTAGAAATAAATTCTACATTTATTTCCACATGTAGAAAGACACCAAGACATACAAAAGTCTGTTGTCAATGTGGTATTGTACTCAAGGACTGAAATGATGGGGGTTCATATCACTATATAGCTAAGCATCATTAGGTATCTCAGTTACAATTTTCTCTTTAAAGCAGTTTATATACATCTTTGACTACATAGATCATGAAAAGCTAAGGAATGCTCTTAAAGACCAACACATCTGGTAGTCCTGATGAGGAATCTGTACTCAGGACCAAGAGGCTACTGTCACAACAGAACATGGAGAAACAGAATGGTTCCCAATTGGCAAAGGAGTCAAACAAGGCTGCATCCTTTCACCCTATCTGTTCAACAGAACATATTGTAAGAAAAGTTGGCTTGGACACAGAAGAAGGAGTGAAAATAGGAGGAAGCAATATCAACAATCTAAGATATGCTGATGACACCAGATGAAAACATTAAGTCTACCTTGGCATTTTCCTCCTTGACCTTTTGTAGCAATTGCTCCTGGTCTTTGTTTGTTTCTGCTAGTAGTATTGTGTCATCTGTGTATCTTAGGTTGTTAATGTTCCTTCCTCCAATCGTCACTCCTCCTCCTCCTCTGAGTCTAACACAAAACACATGCACACACGCAAAAATAGTCATGCCAGTCCATAATCAAAACACAGTCCACAAAATGCCACAAAGTATTTTAGCTGTCCAGAACTGGTAATCAGTTTGAGTTACAGTAGGATGAGACAACATAAGAAATAGAAAAGTTCTGAAATTTGATGAGGTATGTAGTTTAGACCTAATTTCAGAATGGAGACATGAAGGATGAATAAAATCACTGGCAAGGTAAGGCAACACAGGATGATACAAATGGTACAATTAGTTTTAAAAAGGTTTTAAAGACTTCCTTATGCTTGCATTGAAATGGTAGCACGTTTTTCTCATGCCAGGCATCATTGCAATTAAGCACCCGTTTCTTTCTGGAAAAAAACTCTTGCTGGCAAGGATGTTCTCTGCTCTAGGCATCACAACTGAAAGTTGGCTGTGGTTGGAGTGAGTCATCATGAAGAAGCCATTTCCAGTGGTCTGTTAAATATCTTATGAAGGATAGACTTCCCGTAGTGCTAGCTGAATGCTGTGGCTGCACCTCTTCAAATATTTACAGGGTTGCAGTGAAACTGTATTGCTTTGAGGGGGAGGGAGTAAGAAAAATGTAGCAAAGCCTGGTTTCCTTTGCTGTATTAAGTGGACTTCTCGGAATATTCCTGTCTGGAGTATTTGCCTTTTAGTTCTTTAGGGTGAATTCAGTGGAGGCCAAATGTTGTTATATTTTAAGGATTCTGATTTTTTTTTTTACTTATCTGAAAGTTGTGCATATATACACTTTTTTCTTACAGCAACCATAAATCTTTAGTCAGTATTCTAGTGACTAGTGGAAACCTTAACAGGTGATAATAGTAGGGAAGACTAAAAAAAATCCACTCTTAAGTATATGTAATCATTAGTAACTCCTGTAACTCCTTGAACCACTCACTTTCACATATCTTATAACTGCAACCATGGACCTGTTTCACATGTGTACAGTTGGGGATGAAAACAATGGATGCTTTACTAGAGATTAACTTATGCAGTGTACAGCATCGAGAATGCTCCCAGCCAGCAAGGTCATCACATAGTGTTTGCTTTGATTGTGTATTCCTGCAGGGCAGAGGGTTGGACTGGACAGCCTATGTGTTCTCTTCCAACTCTGTTTCAATTATTGTAGTCCAAATAAGTAAATTTTTCAAGGCTTGTGATTTATATGCAGGTGTACATCCAACTGTATGTCTGTTGCACCGGCACAAAAGAGTCCGAACACCATCTTTTGGAGTAACAAATGGCCACAACTTTATCAATTTGTACAGGGTCTGAACAATATCTTTTTATAACAATTCTTAATTTGACTATAACTTCGTTCTTGCCACATGTGTCCGTGTATGTGTCCTGACGCCCGATGTAATCAATGATTTTAATCAAGTCAATGAATCAGGTACAAGACATGCCTCTCACAAGCATAAATCAAGAAGGTTCCCAATTAATTGCTAAACATGTAAACAAATCATCTCCCCCCATACAAATTATGATGTCATCACTAAAAGGATGACGTGAGTTATGATGTCATCGTTAATTTTGATGACATAACAAAATTTTTCTATAAGCTGATGATATAACCCTTCATCCCCATTAACAAATCAAATATTGCGAATTCAAATATCCAACTTATCTTCTGGGGGAGGGTCCCTGCTCACCACAGGAGAGGGCCAGCCTAGCTTGGCATCCCCTCCCCCCCAGAAGAATCTGTTTAATATGATACACGATGGAATCGAGATATATATCACAGCCTACTGGGGAGAGATGAGCCCCATCCCCCTGGGGAGAGATGAGCCCCTCTGTACAAATGTGGCAAGTAAACTCTAATTCCATCATGTACAACAATGTGAGCCCCAAAGTCTCCCAGTTTCTTGCTAATAGTTCTGTTCACCCAACAGCGAGCTACGTTGACAACAGAGTCCTTTTTTGCGCCCCACCAATTTTGACATTGCAAGAGCTTAGTCCATAAAACTACAGTTTGCGGCAATCATCATCAAACTTCCTGCAAGTCCCTTAGAATTCTTTTGAACCAGCTGCAAACTGGTGAGCTTCACCAAGTCATTCTCACCTAGGTGAATAAGGACAATCCTAGGGGGTTGAAAAGTCGCAGTCAGTTCAATAATATGCGGGAGAAGGGGCCCCCACAGCATGCCCCGATGGCCAAACCAGTAAATGGGCCCAATGTGCTCCAGCCCCAGGTTAGAGTCACGACCCAACTGGATAATATGCCATTCGGTCCAAAAGATAATGCTGTGCCCAGCTATCCACACGGCACCCTGTTCTTGACCTACTCAACAGAAAAATATGTTAATTTGTGAATATGTGATCCCTCAACTCCCAGTATCGAATTAGAACTAGCCCCAACTACAGACAAATATAAGCTTTAAACGCTCTAGAATGCCAACACCCTATACGTTGGATCATAGAGTCACTTAAACTGTGAGCTGCAGCAGCAGTCGCCACTCCGATACGAAAAGAATGAGATGAAAATTGAGCCGCTGGCAAACCCGCATGTCTCAAAGTCTCCCACAACACCGCCTGAAATTGAAACAGTGTCAATGGCAGGTCTGAGGCATGAAGAAACAAGTAACCAGGACCAGTCAGGCGTAATCTGAGGTATTCGGACAATGCCAATACATGACAAATCTGACTACCCTGCACCCTGGACAGTGTTATCGTCTGACCTCTAGCCAGCTGGTCTGTCTTTGAATGCCTAAAACATAGATGAATACCTTGCCCCAGAACTTGCACATCAGATAATAAAAGCACCCTGCCTGATGTGTCAGAGCGGGAGCTAGGGACAAGTTCACTGATTCTAGTAGCCGCAAAAAAGGCCAAAGAAAAAGCCGTCCAGAACAAAATAACCTCCTCTGGCGAAGAGCACACTGCATGGAGAGAATGCCAAATCTGAATAAGAATTGTCTCTGTTACTGGCAAACGGCTGTCGTGTGCCACAGGGAGCTCTCTAGACCATCCCTCCAAAGCCCTCCGAACCCTAAAATCAACCGTAGGATCAGTAAACTCCCCAGCCCAAGAGTAAAATGCCAGGGCTGCCAATCTCCCCCTAATAGTCACCGGGGACAACCCAGACAACACCGGGCAAGGTGAACTGCAAAACAAAGTATAAGCTCCACCCTCAGGGGCCAGACCTCAACTTCCCCCACATCTGCTAAGAACTGTCTAAAAGCTTGCATTGCAAGCTGGTAAGACTTGCGTGTGGAAGGAGCGACGGACTGAAGAATTGCCCTGTTGATCTCTACTCTCCAAGGCTCCATAGATGGGTTAGCACTTTCAACGTTGCACCACTGCTTCTGGATCCAGTTGCCGGAACCTGAAAAACTGCAAACACGAAAGGGCATCTACCAAAGGATTTAGTAAGCCAGGCATGTGGTGAGCTTGGAAGAAGACATTGCATTTTAAACATTGCAAAACCACAGACCTGAGCAATGTCATCACCCTTGGGGATTTGGAGCTCTGTGAATTAACCACATGAACTACTGCTTGGTTGTCACACCAAAACCAAACAGATCTGTGTGCAAATTGCATTGGCCATAAGTGAACTGCCACCACAATAGGGAACAGCTTGAGAAAAGTAAGATCCTGAGTCCAACCCTTATTCACCCATGTCTGAGGCCAACTCTCAGCCACCCACTGCCCTTTCCAGTATAGCCCAAAACCATGGGCACCAGAAGCATAAGAGTGAACCTGAAAGTCTGCCTTTAAAATCATTTCAGTCCTCCAAAATGAAATACCATTGAATTTTTCCATGAATATTTCTTAAATTCTCAAATCCTCCTGTATCCCACTCATGATTCGAATATGGTGATAAGAGGCAGAAACCTCCTTTGTGGCATTGTATAAATGGGCACAAAAAGCCCAACCTTACAAGCAAAATTCAGCAAACCTGTTAGAGACTGAAATTCATGCAACGTGGCCTTATTCTTACCTCCATCTCATTATCCTCACCTAATGCTTCATTATATCCAATTTCTCACTTGGAAAGTGGGGTAAACAATCAACTGTATCAATTTCAATACCCAAGAAAGTTAAACGAGTTGCAGGGCCCTCTGTTTTTTCCTCAGCTAATGGGACACCCATCTCTGCCATCAAGGTTTGAAAAGCCGACAAAGTATGCCAACACCTTGTTGTCTCAGGAGCTCCCGCAAGCAAGAAGTCATCCAAATAGTGTGTAATTGCCTGGTTGCTAGATCTCTTAGCTGCACACCAGTGTAAAAAAGTACTAAATTTTTCAAAAGCTGAGCAGGAGATGAAGCACCCCATTGGCATTGCCTTATCAAAATAATACATTCCATCAAACTGAAAGCCCAACAAATCAAAAATCCTCAGGATGTACTAGAAGTAGCCTGAAGGCAGATTTTATGTCACATTTTGCCAATAGTGCTCCCCTGCCCAAAGCTTTAACCATTTGCACTGCCTAATCAAATGAAACATACTTGACAAATGTCAAAACCGGGTCAATGGCATCATTAACAGACTCCCCTTTGGGAGACGATAAATTATGAATTAAACAATATTCACCTGGTGTCTTCTTGGGAACCACACCCAGGGGTGATAACCGTAAAGTCTGCATTGGCAGATGTTCATGGGGTCCAGATATCCTCCCTGCCACTAATTCCTTGGCCAATTTATCTCTAACAATCCCGGGTAACTCTCTCACCAAACGTGCATTAGGTGCAAAACAGTGAACTTTCGAACCAGAATAAGGTATGCGAAAACCGTGTGAAAAACCATCCATTAAATACTGGGCGGAATCCTGTTAAGGGTAAATCGCAACCAAGCAGCAAAAACGTCCAACTTAATTAGTGTTGGTGCTTTTTCCTCCCACTTAGGATGGTTCAGAGGCAACTCCAGCCCCAACCCTCTTACCTCTGAAGCAGGAAGTGCCAGAGTGATTGCTTCTGCAGGTGTTACATTAGTGTTCACACCTGCAGGTCTGTCTCTTACACTTACCTGCATTAAAGTCCCAACAAACTCCCGGTGCTTTTTTCTCCCCCATGCTAAGCCTCGTATACTGCCCTCTTGGTTGCATGACCATAGGCTCAAAGCCATTGTCACACCTGCTCAAAGGGGAGGCCCCTACCATGACATCTGCCCACAACTCAGCTTGTACATGCCGCCATGACAAAGAACGGTCTAAGGCAGCCCACATCCTAAATTGCTCATCATACTGCAACCAAGCAGACCTTCTGGAATTAAAATGGCAATTAGTGTGTGCCTTAATCATAATTGCTTGATATTTAGAAAAATCAGGAGATCTGGAAGGCTCCTTCTCCTCAATGACATCCCTGTAAATTGTAAAACCCATCATCCAATTAACAAATTTTCTCTCTAATTTTGGGCATTTATGAGCCTGGAACTCCTTAGGTAGGCTAAAAGCAACTCCATCCTCCACCATAATCCTTGGTTCAGGATCATGGAATGTCAAAGAGAACAAATCAACAAACTCGCCTTTCTAAATCCTCTTTCGTGGCAAGTGGGAGATGTGATCCCAAAGGGGTGGACATACCCGCATAGGGAGACTTGGCCGTTCTTTCCACCTCAGCTATGCCTAAAGCCCTCACTGTGACAACCCCCTGAGACTCACCTACCTTGTTCTCCAAGGGCTGCCCCACCTGAACCTTGGTTCCTGAGCCTGACCCACCCCAGCTGTGACCGAGGGTGTACTCAGAGATACTGAGGTTGAGCGTTCAGCTCCACAGCTCTGAGCAGCTTGTGCTCCTGCACCCATACCGAAGTAGGCCAAGAAGCCAATGAAACAGGTGAAGTAGACAAACCTGAGTTTGCCGCCTGCTGCAAAGCATTTGCCGATGCCTGAAGGGCTCCAACCGAGTGTGATGCAACCATCCCTCAGCTGTCCTGCTGTGGGGTGAAAGAAGCACCTCTCACCCCATTGTCCTGTATTTCCAAGGTTTCAGGAGTTGGCCAACTGCTCTGACCTGAAACCACTGCCCTCTGCACCAAGTTGAACAAATCCGCCAGTGTAGGCTGTGCAAACACAGGGGCAGCCACACCCTAAGGTCCCATATGTGGAACCTTTTTAAGCAGCTCCATCACATCAGCTACCAACCACCATAGCTGAGGTAACCAGGGGACCATGTGACATAGTATCCACAGACATAGGTGAGAGTACCTCCTGCACCTGCGTAATTTGAGACCCCTCCAGTTGGTCATCATTAGTAGCTGAAACAACTGGGGTTACAGAACTAGCATCCTGAACCCCCCTGAGCCAATTGTTCACAAACCGCTACGCATACTTGCATAGTACAAACCAACTGGGCCAGGTGTGCCACAATCTCATCCTCTCTTCCTTGAGGCTTAGAGGTTCATTTAGGTGCCGACTGACCAGCGCTTTTTTCAGCAGGCACCGCGCGTCGCTTGGACTGAGACTTGTTGCACAGCATAATGGCCAATTATTCAGAGTGAAATCACCAGGCCCTTAGGTTGTAGCATTCCTAATAAGGGCTAAAACCTGCCAGCCAGCAAACAATATATATAAAAGCCTCTAATAATTAATAAGGTCAAAGATATAAAATGCTCCAAGTAGGTCAAACTTCATTAAGATCCCCCCAGCAGGTACACACCAAATACAGTCACGGGTCCCCTTATTTAAAGCCTGTCCCAAAGAGGGACTAACAACAGGCCCCAATGGCCTGATCCTGTCCCAAGCAGGAACAATAAGCCAAGCCTGAGGGTCCCAAGCAGGGACACAACCTCAGTGTAATGGCTACCCAGCAAGGCACCACCCCTGCCATGCCAGAGGACAATAAGCCAAGCCTGAGGATCCCAAGCAGGGACACAACCTCAATGTAATGGCTACCAAACAAGGCACCATGCCTGCCACCCCAGAGGCCGATCTCCTTCCACGGATGCCCGGGGCAAATATACACTCAGCTCCCCTGGTCCCAAGGCCCGTCAACCTCTCCTCTCAGGGAGACCAGGCCACAGTAATCCCACTACCCACAACAAATGATGGCCTCTCCTTCCCAGGAGACCAGGCCACATGGGGCCCAATGGCCCCAAGGCCCATCAACCTCACCCGGATGGGCTACTAGGCCATAGGCCCCCACACACGCCTCCACCCACCAGGAAGGAAAGCCAAGAACCAACCCGAAGCCGCACTTCCGTGGTGTGACTGGCTGCTCAGCTTCCTCCTAGGCCTCTCCGCTGCAAAATCGGGCAACTCTGCCCGCCAGTAGGCCTAGAATAGGCCACAGACCCGCTTGACAGCAACCTCTCGTGCTGCTGTTCGAGCACAGAATGGCTGCCGCCACATGGCAGCCGCAGATTAAATAATCCCCAAATCAAGCCCTAAATCTCACGAGACTCTCTGGTCTCGCGAGATTATACAGGCTGTTGGGGGATCTCGTGAGATCCCCCTGATTGGCTGGGAGGACCAGGAAGGGCGGGACTTCCTGCCCTCCCAGCCAATTGCAGTGTCAGCCTCTCTAGGATGGCCGGCGCAACATAGAGCCCCTCCCGACGCGTCGGGGGGGGGTTTCTATCTGCATGTTCTGGATAAGGATGTCTTTTAATGGAATTGTTCTGACTTACTGCACTGATTATGTTTCTTTGAACAGCTGTTTCAGTATGAAATTTTATTCCATCCTTAATCACACATACACATGTTGTCTGGAGGACATATGTAAAGCTTTTATATCTCTTTAAAAGAGACATGAAAATCCTGACAATGCTAGAACAATGTGAATAAGGAAAAGCTTGCCAGATGTAATTTATTCTACCACTTGGGTTTGATTGATTAGTATGATCAGGAATTTCCTTTCTGCTATATATTATAAAATGTCAGAACTCTGAAAGTTAGTTTTAAAAGTGATTAGTTACCATTCTTGTTCCAAGTCCCCCAAAGTAGTTACCATTATAGCCACACTATTAAAAGTAGCTTTTTCCTTTGATGTGTTTCAGAACATAACAGCACCTGCGGTACACAAAAGACATTCCTCCTTTCCACCCGATTGTCTCTTTGTACCCATAACAGAGCATAAGGTAGTAGCATGAGCCAGCAGGTAACCATGTGATAGCTCTCTTTGACTGTTTAGTGAAACCACATCCCTGTAGAATCATATGGCATAGTGATTTGAACATTGGGTTATGACTCTGGAGACCACAGTTTGAATCCCTGCTTGGCCATGGAAATCCATTGGGTGACCCTGGACAAGTCACACTCTCTCAGTCCCAGATGAAGGCAGAGGCAAAACCCCTCTGAACAAAACTTGCCAGGAAATCCTGTGATAGCTTTGCCTTAGGGTCGCCATAAGTCAGAAATTATTTGAAGGCACATAACAACAACAACAACAACAACCACAACAACAGCCACCCCTGTAGCTATAAAAGTAAGTAAAACTTACAATGCAAAATGAGAAAAACTATTCATTGTTAAGCACCAGTCATAATGCAATAGTCACATTTTTGGTTAATAGGAAAAGGAATTAATCAGAAGCATCTAAGTATTTGTGACTAGTTTTTTTCCAAGCTCTGTAAAACTTTTTTTACACTGAAAAGTATACATTAATTGTTTTACTCATTTACTTGGTAATACTACACAGCTATGACAGACAACAAAAAGTCCATGTATGGAGAGGCACCATATCAAACTGTGTTTTGTTTGGTAAATCACAAACTGTTTAGGTCTGGCTTATCCAAAGAAATGTATAGTTATCAATAGGTATGGGAAGCTGTACTGAGGCTAACTGTCTGAATTGGGGCTGTTAAAAACACTACAGTATTGGGCTTAGGAAAATTGCTGAAAACCTCAAATTCCTGTGCTGGTAATGTAATTATCTGCTATGTTCATGTGACATGAGATTCTCAGGAGAGAAAGATACATGAGAAAGAAAGAAAAGATGAAGTGGGGGGGGGGGAAACACGAACATAAAGCAAGCAAGCCAATTAAACTGTGTATAAACACTTTCACAAGGTTGCTTCCTTGAAGAATTGTAAAGCAAAAAAGTTAGTAAAATACAAAACTGGATCATGGAAGTACAAAGTACATATTGACTTCATTTTGTCCCACGCTACCAAAATCTGTGGTATGTGTGCCCAGTTCAAATTGTCTAATTGATTGATGGCTAAATATTTTCAAACCCCTTATGACAACTTAAGATTTCAAAACAGTGCACAGCAATAATTCAACATAGGCCAAACTCCAGTTGCTCATGCTGGTTGGAATGATAAGTCAGCCCATCTAGTAAGTCCTATTATTTCAGTAAGTCTACTTTAGTTGGCAGTAGTAATTGGTTATAGGACATAAATACAACAATGAAATTAAGATACAATATTAACATTGTCTAAAAGAAAATAGATGGCACATGGCAACACCTTTTTAAAATATATATCTTCAACAAGAAAGTTATCTGAATCTATAAAATAAAATAAAATAGAGTATGGATGAGGTCTCACTTAAAGACTTCACTCTTACCATTACTGCCAAAGGTAGGAAAATATTGAAAGACTGATATTATTTCTTCATAAAGAATGTCAAAGAGATTCAAGAAGACCGTACAGTATCCATGAATTATCAAGCATCAATAGAAAGAGAATTAGTCCCTAAGGGTAAATGATTTAGCAAGGCATGACTAGCATTTTATTAAAGGCCATATTGCATTCCCACACAGCAAGAATAGGTCTATTAACATCAAACGCATGAAAACACATGGATTAAATTAGGTCACTCTTCATGCTACAGTTTCAGATTTCATAAAGTGTAGCTTGTGGTTATATCATGTGTTTCTGATCTTAAAAAGGCTGGTTGATGACTTCCCAAACACTTCAGTATTGTACTTATCAGAGGTCTTTGCCAGAGTTCAACCACAGCACTTTTAAATATCTTGTTAATGAGACACATTTCAGGTTTTGAGCTCTCCATTTTACTTTCCAATAAACCAATATTTGTGGTGTGTTTGTGGGTGCTTTAACTGTATCCGTGCCTTACTATTATTAGCATTCTGTGAAAAGGAAAGAAGCAGTGATGGGGCTATTGGCTTTCAAATTGAGAGAAATAAACACTTTTTGAAGATGGAGGAGAATAATGGTTAGGGATGATGATGATGATGATGATGATGATGATGACGACAATCCAAAAAATCTGGCTATGCCTTTCAAATAATGTAGGCAGCATTATTTGTACATGGGAACAAATCTCATGTACACAAAATGTACATCTTGTCTAATATCTGTTTGTTGTTGTTGTTGTTGTGTGCCTTCAAGTCATTTTTGATGTATGGTGACCCTAAGGTGATCCAGCATGATTCAGTGGTTTGAGCATAGGACTAGGACTCTGGATATCATGGTTTAATTCTCCACTTAGCTACAGAAACCCACTGGTTGACCTTGGGTGAGTCACACTCTCTCAGTCCCAGAAAACCCTGTGATAGGTTTGCCCTAGGGTTGCCATTAGTTGGAAATGACTAGAAGGCACACAACAACAACAAAGTGACCCTATTATGGGTCAAATAAATCTTCAACATTTATTGTATCATATGAAATATTGTCTTCATCTCACTGACCAGAGTTTATTGATCACTCTTCATCAGCCATATCCATATATATGAAATTGTCTGTTAATTCTGCTCATTGTCATATATGGATAAACATTAAATTTTGATTGGCCCACCTCCAGGAATAATGTAAACTCTCTTTTTAATTTTTTTCTCAGAATATATTTTGCCAAACATCTTCTTGAATACCAACTGTTAATTTCATTTTTCATATCTGTTTGTATGCTTTCTTTAATTCCTTCAAAGGTTTAATAAGTCAGAATATATGAAAATACAGGGATAATAGAATGTTTTAGAATTTTTCACATAAAGTCATATTTCTATGTTGTACTGCTTCTATTACAAATATATTACATAATTTTACATAATTATAATTATAATTATAATTATGAAATTATATTTTACATAATTGTACTGCTTCTAAACCAAATAGATTACATAATTTTACATAAATAGATTACATAATGTTGTACTGCTTCTAAACCAAATAGATTACATAATTGGAAATAAAAGATGGCAAAGCTCTATACTGGTGGCCAAAACTAGACCAGTTGCTGTTTGTGGCACAGATCATGAGTTACTCATTTCAAAAATAAAAATAAAACTCAAGAAGAGAACAAAACCAGTCATCATACCAAATATGATTTAAACAACATTTCCACAGAATTCATTGACAATATAAGGAACAGATTTGCATAATAGTCTAAGTATAATAGATCGTGAACTGGAAGAGCTTTGGTCTGAAGCCAGG
>CM034703.1:84171612-84194238 GCA_020142125.1 Phrynosoma platyrhinos
TAAAGCACGTCATGCATCATTAACCAATCAGTCTGTAAAGGCTACACCTGTAAAGGGGTGGAGAATTGGGGGCTGAATGTTGTGATCCAGAAAAGCCTCTCACTTGTTCTTTAACCTTTGAGCTGTAATGGACTAATTAAAATATTCTCCTGATGCTGAACCACTGAAATAACAGAGTGAGAGCAGGAATTCATAAAGAATAGAGAAGAGTGATGAGAAAGGCACTGTGGGGCAGAATGAACTGGTCAAGCAATAGAAAGACTTTTTCAGCTCTGGATAGGAATGTTCTGTGGATGAGGAGTGTGAGCCATGGGACTGATTCACTTGCAATCTCTTCCAGACCAGGCTGATAGTCCACCCATTGAATGGGATTCTGGTACAATATGCTAATTTATTGTGTGAGGGTAGAAGAAAGCATGAGGCTTGGGCTAAATGGGGAATAAAGTAATAAGTGGGATAATAAGAGCTATCTAATTACGATAGTAAGTTATTAAACTGCAGTAAATCACAAAGTAATTATTCTTTTAAAGAATGTCCCAAGGTTCATTATCTTTGTGACAGAGCTGTATCTTGTTCCCAGTCTTTTGCATGGCCTTTTAATGAAATCCACATCAGTTGCATTTGAAATATTAAATGAAGCACACACACACAAATTAATTATATGATCCTCTCTTCTGTACCAGACAGAGAGAGCTAGAATTACACAAAAGATAGGCACATGTGATACTTTTTAAACTGCTTACTTATACACACATACATACACAGTTACAAAACATTATTGTATCTCAGCAGATGGTTTGAAGAGATGCTTTTTATATATTTAAAAATGGGGAAAGAAGACAATTTCCTTTCATATGCTGACTTGAGTGATTTTAGTTCTTATTACTGTCATCTGTTAAAAGCAAGGGTAAAAAATTGAAAGCATGTGATTTTCCATACAGCAGGAACATCAGCATGAAGCCAATCTCAGAAGCTCACAAGTTTAATTTACTGTGTAACAATATGCAGTAGAAAGAAGCCTGCTGTCTCGTAGGCTCTTCATTTCAAACAACTTCATTTCTGAGCTGAAATCTTCTATGCCTCTTAGTCATATTGTGCCTCCAATAAATAAAACCACGAATTGAGGGGTTGATCAAAGGTGGGCTGATTGAAAGGCCTGCCTAGAAAGTAAGACCTACCGTAGGTGCTTCGCTTGATCCACTTGAAGGTTCAAAAGGTTCTTCCTTCCTTGTGGGCTTTTGGTAATATTTTTCCTCTGTCCCAGGGTAAGGGCATTTATCTCAGCAGGTGGAAACTAGTGAATTGTGTTCATTCACTGCTTGAAAGGTGTACTAAAGCTTGAAGAGGAATCAATGCCCTTTTGCTCCAAAGATTTTGTTCAAACTGTCTTGGCCTTATTTAGTACCCCAGTCAGTTCCCACTCACTTGATGGAGCCACTTAAACACATTCTTTTGATCTATGTAATTTTCACCTAGAAATTTAAAGCAGTGAGGATCAAAAAACCACCAAACTGAATAGCTAGTGGGGGGGAGAATGGTTCGAGCTGTTAATGGTGCAACTCTGAATTTTTCATCATATAACATCAATTAGTCTTATTTTCTTACATCTTTTCCTCAGAAGCAAAATGACTGATGTCAACACAGTTTCCAACGAATCCCAGATTTTATTTTGAGGGGGGGGGGGCTCTTTGTAGAAAGTACTTCTGTGCGGCTGGGATTATATTACATTCACACTTACAAGACCTGGAACACACAACATTAATAGTTGGTGCAAAATAACTAAACAGGAATGTGAAGATTGTCTCTTTCACACTGTAGAGAATTGCCTTTCTGCAAGTGTTGTAGTTTTATAGCTTTCTTATTTTCACAAAAAATTATAATTCTACATTTATTGGTTACCCAAGATATAAAGAGTAACACCAGGGAAAACAAATATTTTATTGTAGACCCAGTGAGATTTACTTATTTTTTTCCTTTGAACAGCAGACATTAGCAACATAACAAAAACTGCTTTTGAAATTCCTACCAATTAAAGGAGTTGCTTATTTTGGGCATAGGATCTAACTCTTCAAGCACTGAAATTTGAATGCCATCTTCCTCTTCTCATTAAATTGCTATAGTTCTAAGGCAGAGGATCCTGATAAAAATCACGAAGGAATGTCTTTTAGGAAGACCAACTAATGTTCATAATGTAGTACACAAGTTTTTGAAATGTGCCAAAGTCTCCCCTAAATATACAAGACAAATAATGATAAATAAAAGATATATAGGTGATAGAAGCCACATGCTTTGACAAACAAATGCTTTTAAATACAAGAAGGAGCATCTCCTCCAAAAATGTGTTAAACGTATTGCCCAGTTTGATCCTGAGAAAGAAGGAGAAATACCAGGAACTTTGGTAGAACTCATATGTCTGCTGAGGGGAAAAAACTTTTAGGTAGGGAAACATAGCTGGCTATCTAGAACCACGAAAATGATAAGCTAGTAAAGTGACATTTTGTTGTGGTCTGACTTGTATGCTCTAACAGGACATCAAGTTATATATTGGGTAGGCTGATGCCTTTATTGTCCTCATGTATGATTCCTGAACACATCTAATTTGTTGCTACTGAAATTCATAATGTCAAATTTCATAAGAAAGCATTAAAAACTCTCCACTGCATAGAAACACCAACTATTGTTTGGAAGCAATGACAACCCTACCAAAAGAGAGAGAGAGATATTAAAAAAAACCCATTGTCTCTTTCAGTTTAAGTTTGCCTTATCAATAAGTTGGAGTTTGGCTCTTTCAGAATTCCTTCTGCCACCTTTCTTTTCCCTTACCCAAAAATATTGCACTTCAGGACTAGCAATGGAGTGTTTGTAACAGAAAGAGTTACCTTTCGGACTTTCTTTAGACTTGAAACCTTCACAAACGGCAGGAGATTCCCAGGAAAACATTGCTGACAATTGTATCTTAAAGTGTTATTACATTTTGCACATGGGGTGTTTTGGCTTGGTAAGACGTGAAGGCCTAATGAAGGCCTACAAGGCAGCTGCTGCTACTGCGCCAAGGTAAGTTTGTGGGACATCCAAGGTAAGACATACCCTCCAACAGTCCCAATTTGGCAGAGACAGTCTCAGTTTTTTCTCTGCTGGCCCACTTTATCAGCTGCTTTTAAAATGTCCCACTTTCTCTCTCCTCCTCTCACTTCTCTCTTTATCCACAGCTTGCTTCCATTGCTGAAAACAGAATTCAAAGTCAGAAGTAGTTTGTATTAAATTCAGCAGGGAGAGAGGATAGGAGGGGTGAACCTTCTCCTTCCCAGTAGACTTAAACAAAAACAAACTGCTGCAGCCTCTCATTCATTGTGTGCTCTTCTTCGTTAATAACTTTTGCCATCTTGATTATACTCAGGGTATCATTAGGTGAGTCTGATATTCAGTGATATATGGGGAATTATGATTTATGAGTAACATTAGTACAAAAACATGGCTATGGTGTGGTATGGGAGGAAGTCAATGGGGTGTGTGTGACAACATGAGCTACTGCACTGGGTGACACCAACCCTAGTAATGCCTCTGATCAGACTCTGATATTGCTTGGTTACATGAACACCAGTTTTCATCTGTGAAATGTTGGAAGAGCAAAGCTGGAACAAAACTTACAATTGGGCGAGCAAAGATACATGTCATAAGGAACTTAGGGGACATGGTGGGCTGGCATGGAAACATTTGGATTGAATGAGCAGTTTCCAAGATGTTAGAGAACTCTCAGAAACATCCCACCTCTGTTCCCTAAAGAATTCTTTGTAAAACCTCAGAAAGAGCAAGCCCTTTCTGAATCAAGATGAGGAATGAAAAAGGAAGTTCACTCTAGTTTGATGCTGCAGTGAATGAGCCCTCATTGTGTTCCAATACAGATTTTCCTGTATTCTTAAGTCTGACAAAAATTCTTAAGAATCATCCAAATACTCTTAAGGAGGGGTGGTAAGAACAGAGAAGAACCAGAAGGAACATAAAGGCCCCTTGAAGTTAAGGGTTTTCAAAAGTATCCTTCTACTTATTTGGCCATTAGCAATGACCCCTTTTTGAAAGGCCATCCAGAATGACCTTGGGAGACAAATCTTGTGGTGGTGGGCAGTAGTATGTAAAAGAAATGTCTTTTCCACTTCTTATTAGAAATGTCAAAAGTTTTAAATATTGTTGTCGAAAAGTTCTCTCTCTTCAAGAGAGAGTCCAGTTGAAAGGCTTCCTGTTTCTCTCACAGAAAGAGTGTGACTAAAAAGGAAGAAGGACTTTCACAGCTGGAAACATTATGCCTGTCATTCCTTCTCCTTAAAATTGAGAAATACTGCTGAATAAAACCCAAGGTTCATTAGTATAGCAATACATACAGTTTACATTCAGCAGTGTTTCAGTTAGGTAATTATCTCAGTTATATCTTGACATCTCTCCAGCCTTTTGAATCAAGTGAGAAAAAGAGATTGTATCTCTTTAGAGGTATGTGAGGTTAGATATCAAGAGAAGCATTGACCTCAGAGGTGTTATCTTGAACATTCAGGGCCCTTGGTGGTTACAGGTGTTCCAACCATCATATTTCCTTATGTTTGTTTATATGTCTGCTTTTGAGACCCCATTCTCCCAGAGCAACAATTCCACATAAAACCCCAAGCAAAATATCACCATTAAGATCCTCTAGAACAAAACCAGTTAGAACAAAAAAATAGATGCTCAGGGCATCTCTTCAGGGGTCAAATAAAACAGCCTTCCCCCATCCTCTTGAGGAGACTGGATGATGCAGGATCCAGTCCTCAAGTCTGAGGTGAACAATGTCTGGGCTTTTCTGCACCCCCCCCCCCTCTGGTATTACACCACCAATGTGGATTTTTAAAAGTCCCCAATTGCTCTGGATCCCAAAAGATCTGGAGTCCTCCCTTTCAATGCTGAACATCTGTTTATGCATGTGTTTTACTGTGCCATCTGGTGCTGTCACTACCATGGCACCTCATTCTGACCTCAAAATGTTCTTGCTGTGTTGATGTGATGAGTGAGTGTCTGTGCCAAACGGCATAGCAGAACACATGCGTGAACAGCTGCCCAGTGTTCTGAATGGAGGGCCAAGATAATGGGCAGCTCTGGGGCCAGGGTACTCTGGAACTAGGATAATGCACCTGATGTAACCTGACCAGTGCAGATAGAACCTTATTCATCAAGATGTGATAATAAAAAAAAATTCTAGATACATCAGCAGAACAATAAAGCAGGTCATTTGGTCAGCTAAAAGGCATTGCAAAACAAACAAAACATGGGCCACAGCCTCATCCGTGAAAGCCCTTTTGTGGCTTCAGTGTGAAGTAACATGTAAGGGAGCTTCCATTTCTTCCCATCAGCATACCTCTGTTTCTGCCCAAGAGCCTGCAGGGTTTCCCCAGGCCCTCATATCTCAGCCAATTGAATGGGCAATTAAAAGAAGATGGGAGTGGGACTTTTGCCCAGATGGAAAAGAGTGAATAGGCTTCACATAGGTCCTTCTGCGACAGATTTAGTCTGTTTCCCCAGTGATTTTCTGCAAGTTGGGCTCCAAATGTCTTTCTACTAGAAGGCCATGATATTGCAGATTGAATTCCACCAGGAAGGCATCTATCTGTGGACTACGAATATATTCATGGACTAGATAGGATAAGAAGATATAAAGGAATCTTGTAGTACCTGGGAGAGTGAGAAAAAGAGCTTGCACCTGATCAGGATGACTTTTGCTAGGACTTACTTTTTCTCAAAGTAAAAATGCTACAGGATTCCTTTAAATATAATTTATGCTGAAACAGACTGACATGGCTATGTCTTTGAACAGATAACATAAGAGAAACATATACAGTATATCTTAATTCTAAGCTATTGGCATGCGTTTGGGGATTTTTTAGCCCTAAAAAGCTCTCAATTGTCCCATTCTTTTTTTCTATGCTTTTTTGGCTAGACTAAAGAATTTCCTAAACTGAACTGTAGCTTTCATAATCTCCACTGCAAACAGTAAGATCTTTAGAAAAGAAGAAGAAATTATGAACACAAAAATGTAAAATTCAATTTAAATAGTGTGGCTAATAAAATATTGCCCCTCAAAAAAGGTTAAAAAAAAAGATTAATATTTACATGAGCACAGACATCTAAAATTTATTACTATAAATTAAATAGGAAACTTATCACCATAGTGGGAAAGCTGATGAACAATTGTGTGCTTGCTGTCTAGGTGCTAAGTGCTCTTACACTCCTTCATTATTGTTGTTATTATTGTTATTTGCTGTATAGTTGCTTCTACCTTGAGGCAACCCTCCAAAAGAGAGAGCTCTGAGAGACCTGTCATCAGCTGCCCTACTCAGGTCTTGCAACATAGGGCTGTGGCTTCCTTGATTTATTCAATCCACCTGTAGCAAGGTCTCCCTATTTTCCTACTGCCTCCCACTTTACCAAGTGTTATCATCTTATTTCAATGAATCTCATATGTTCAAAGTATGACAGTCATACAGACTTCATCTTTAGACTGGACTTGGACTGGATAGTTTTTCAAACAGAAGACGTCTTCAAAAGAGAACTTTCCTCTATAAAAGTAGGACACGTGGCCATCCTAATGTTACCTAGTAATTGCTGACTCTCTCATATTAATATCTCTCAAGTATTCTCTCTGTCATGGGAGATAGGCTAACTTTAGGCTCACCATCAGTTGCAAATGGCTTGAAAGTATGCAGCAGCAGCAACAACAATGAGAAAAGGAAGAACTAGACAGCACTATTATTTTGGATTGAGTCTTCATGCATCACTACTATTTTAATGGATTCTACTTGCCTACTGACTGAAACAAGGATGGGATCCAAAAGTAGAATTCTTCCCTTTGGGCCAATATTATGCTCTTTGTATCTGCTTGGTAGACACAGAGGGTGGGATGTTTTGCTTCAAGCCCTAGTGTAACTCAACAAACCATGAAGGATATTCTTGATCCTTTTTTATATATATATAAAGGCTTGTTACACCTTTAAATAATTTGCATTGGCTATGCAGGATACCTTTTCCCTCTGAGTTTTCCTTCAGCAAAGAGCTGGCTGGAAACTCCAGATTTGTGTCATCTGTCTTCCATTAAGGATTTTAATATTGTGGGAAATTAACTTTTAAATCAATTGTAAGAATGAAAAAGAAGAATGATCTCTGCAGGCAGAATAGAAGATGTCAGTATCTAATTTGTCATCATCTTCTTCAGCCCCTTCCATTTGGTTTTGATTTAGCACAAGACCACAGAAACCAAGTCTGCATCCTTGCACAGGAGCTGGTTCAGATTATACACAGCAAGTTTTTAAGCATATTAGCAACAAGAACAAGCTGTCCTCATACTAACTGGCCCTGCTTTGTTCTTGATTGTGGAAAATCTCACTTTAACTGCCATCTAATGCGCTGCAGATTGCTACCGCAAAAGCAGCTGCCTTGGCATATGATGAAATAGTCTCAGAAACATGACTTTCTACATATTATTAATGATTGTAAATGCAACAACAATTTGAAGTAAATTATTTTACCAAAGTCCATCAGAGCCCAGTACATTTTGTCCTATCTTAGAAAAGCCCACGAGACATTTTTTTTTAAAAAAAATGTAATTTAGTACATATATCAGGTACAGAACTTTGAACAGTTTTTTTTATTCATTTACCACCCCAGAATCCCTCAGCATGGGCACCCTGAAAGCTCAAGATTCTAGAACAGGGGTAGGCAACCTAAGGCCCAGGGGCCGGATGCGGCCCCATGAGGCCTTTGGACCGGCCCCAGGCCAGTCCTGCCGCCGCTGCCACCGCCCACCATAATGATATTGATTATTGTTGTTATTACTTGTTCTTGGGGTTTTCTTGGCAAAATCTCCACAGGGGTTTTGCCATGGCTTTTCTGGGGCTGAGAGAGTGTGCATGCATATATTTTTTAATTTTTAAATTTTTTTTAAAAAATTTATTTTTATGTATTTATTTATTTATTTAGGGTGCTTCGGCCCCCCAATTGTCTGAGGGACAGCAACTTGGCCCCTGGCTCAAAAAGGTTGCCTACCCCTGTTCTAGAAGCTACAATCTACAGAACAAGTTCTAATAAAAATCATCATGACTGCAACTTGGAGAAGGTTATTGTCAGGTTTTTTGCCTTGGATAATAATCCAAATTCAAGTTTAGAGCCTGTAGCATCAGTAATCCAAACTCACGCTTAGAGTCTGTAACATTAGACTGTTCACAGGGCTCAATAATAGTGATGTTATATATTTGACAACCAGTGTGGATTATTTTTAATACCCCCCTCTTCTCTTCAACAGCCTTTTCAAGGTGGAGATGCTGACTCTTTTTACCACTCAGCCAGCACACCTACCAGACCTGGAAGGCAGTCCAGTCCCACCAGCATCACTGGTAGGTATGGGCTGCTCTTATTGCTCTGAAGCCTTTTTGGGTCTGGTGGAGGTGCTGGACAAGCAGGAGATAGAGAGGACTCACTTTCCTACCTGGCCAGCAGAATCACCAGAACTGGACAGTAGTCCCTTCCCACCACCACACTGGGTGACCCACCCCCCGCAAGGTGTCACCCTGTCTGGTCTCAACTCCCTGCACTACCCTAATCATGCCAGTGTTCAATAAGACTTGATGTATAACTTGGAGATGAGTGAATAACAGGTGACAGTGCAAAAGGAACCCATGATGCCCAATTGGGATTCAGGAACCAACTGTGCTGCACTTTGAATAGCCATCCCAAAGCCTGGAAAGGGCTGCTTTACCAAGGACATGTGCAAGCCTGCCTAGGGAACACAAAAATGGTGACACATTTAAGTTGGAAAATTTTCCCTTTTAAGACATCTATTCCTCACCAGTGGTGACAGCCCAAAGCAGTCTTTAGGGTCATTGTTATAATTCCCTTCTTTGACCACTTGTGTTAAATTATTTTTAAACAATAGTTTAAATTAAGCTTGTATAGAATGGTGTGTATATGTGAGCATAAGAGAGAAAGAGCATTGCCCAGAATCAGTTGTTCTTTGTAGTGCATTGGTCCAAGATGCTGCTGGCCTCAGGTCCTGAGCAGATGGCACAAAGTGCCGTTTTCGAGGCCAGGAAGGGGAGGGGCAGCCGCATGCTGGGCACCTCAACCCCTTCCCAAAAACACTGCAGCAGAAGAGGCACTGAAGGTGCGCTGGAGGCCTTTTGCGGCACACCTTCGGCATCTTGCGGAAGGAGCGCTATTTAGCACTCCTGCCTGGGCCTGGGATGCTGCACCAAGGAGTGCAGATACCTTGGCCCCGATCTGCAGCTTCCAGGGGTGGCCCCGTGCCGTCCGTCTGCTTCCCCCTCAGTCTCTGGACTGCTATTAAAATCTCCATTTTATGTAATCATCACACCATAGTAGTATGTTATGTTGTGATTTATTTTAAAATGTTTTTAATTGTTTAAGTTTAATAATTTTTAAAGGTTGGGAGGGTTTGGGGTGTTGTATGCATTTTATTGTAGTTTAAATTGTTGTAAGCCACCCCAATTGTGTTGCAGAGGGGTGAGTACCCAACTGTTGGGGGGCAATGAGTTTACAGTTGTAAACTGCTTAGACATCCCATAGCTCAATATGAAGTGGTATATAAATGAAGCTGCTTTGCTTTGCTTTGCTTTGCTTTGCTTTGCTTTGGGATAGAAATAATCTATTATTATTATTATTATTATTATTATTATTATTATTATTATTATTATCATCATCATCATTATTATTATTACAATACAGTCACCCCTCCATTTTCATGGACTTGGAGTCTGCGCCCCTTGGCCGTTTGCGGGTGGCAAACGGAAGGGGACAAAATGGGGCATGCATGCCATTATTTTCAATGGGGCTTGAATATTTGCAAGCCACCATTTTCATGGGGTGGGGGTCTGGAATGGATCCCCACGAATTGGGAGGGTCTACTGTATAGGCACTTACCAATGTAAGTCTTTTTCATTAAACCAAGTGCGTCCCTGACAGTAAATGCTATCATTTATACCAGGGGTGAGCAAAATGCAACCTTCACTTGTTAAACCTCAATTTCCATTAGGTCAATTAGCATAAAGAATGGCAAGGGATGCTGGGAATTACAGTTGAGCAACATCTGGAAGTTGCCATTTTGCCCACCCTTTTGCTAAATCATGCACATTTCTTGTTGAAAGGAAACATTCAGTTTGGTGTTCAGTTTATCTCTGTTCACTTTGCATATGTCTTCAGTTGGTCTAATTAACTACAGGTTAATTATCACATTCATTTGATCTGCATTTATCTGAGGTAAGCACTCAGTGCTATTGTATTTGTTACTGATAGAATTTGCCATAATAAAGAAAGAATCTGAGTCTCAAGCCAAAGGAATAGCTTGCTCCAGTTTTCCATCTTAAGACTACAGAACTATACAAGACTCTTTCTGATGGAATCTGTTATTCAGTTTGTAGATTTGGATTAAGCCTGGAGTTTGGCCAATGCTGTATTGTCTGTCTGGTGTTTATGCTTATGGCGTCTTACATGCCTGAGAACGAGACGCACCCTTCTTCTTCAATATATGCAGGCGACAGAGAGCCCATCACATTTTTCTTTCTTTAAAAGGGTGTTATTGCTGTATCTCTTGTTATCACAGACATCTAAACTCTGTGCCAGCATTAATGTCTGGCCAATCCTTTTGCCAAAAATAAACATTGTTGATCATTTACCACACTGATCATGTAATATTAAAGTTGTACAGTTAAGTGCAGGATGAAACTATAATAGCACAACTTACAAAATAATTAAAAAGTAGAACATCTTACATTAACATTTTTCTTTTCATTCACCATCCTGCTAGTTGCTGTTCTTTTTGTGGCTGTTCATCAACTTACCATTGGTAATTCTGATCTTCCTCTTGCTGAAAGTTGAAGGTAGCAAGTGGGGTCTTTGTCTAGCCTGTAGATGAAGGAAGCCCCTTAGCAAAGAAGGGGTGCAATTGTTCCCCAGGTTTGCTATGAGATGTGGTGAGGAAATTGCTGCAGAAAATAGACAAAAACTAGACAGATACTGCCTTGGGAAAGTGGAACAAAGTGCTTGTGGGACTCTGGTAGCTGTAGTCTAAAAAATTGTGTATTTCAATCTCCAAAACAGAGGTATATGCAAACAATCAGTTTTCAGTTTTAACTTCTCGATTGGAAATTTATTGCAGGATCCAAAGTACAGCATATATCAAAGAGATTTGAAGGGATGCCATGTAGATTATGAAGCAACCTTGTTTTCTGCTGCTCGAGAGACTGGGATATGAACCAAGAGTTCAAATGGAAAGAAAAGAGATTCCATCTAGCCACTATGAATCCCATTTTGAGAGAAAGGTAGGATATACATTCAATAAATAAATAAATAAATAAAGATGAACATTGGAATAACTTTTTGATAGTAAGAGCAACAGTGAAATAGACTTCCTCAGGGGGTGGGGGGCTCTCCTTCATTGGAGGTCTTTAGACATACCTTGGATGGCTATTTCTCAGGAATGCTTAGCTGTCTATTCATGCATGTTAGGAAGGTGGACTACAAGGTCCTTGTAGTATCTTCTAACTCTATTTTATAAAAAAATACTTTGAAAAGGCATACATACCTATGGGAAATTACCATTAAAGGAGAGAAAGACAATGTGTAAAGCTAGTGTGGTGTAGTAGTATGACTACAATGCTGGATATAGGGTCTGATTCCCTGCTCAGCCAGGGAAATGTACTGGGTGACTTTGGGTGAGTCACACATTCTCAGCACCAGAAAACCCCATGATAGGTTTGTCTTAGGGTTGCTTTAAGTCAGAAATGACTCAACATCAATAACAACAATTATGTTTCTGTGCTGAGAATAATAGCAGTTGCTTTGTCTGTTCTGGATGTAAAAAAAAAAAAATTGCAATTTTTTTCATCCTCACATCAAGACATTCTGTCAAAGAGTTAACAGACACCTTGCAATTTTTCATCACTGAGAATGAAATAAAAAGACCAGCACTTATTTTTTATGTTAGTGAGTTTTCACAAAACAAACATGGTGTAATGTGAAGTTAAAGGCTTTCACAGCTTCATCCATAGGTTCTTGTGGGTTTTTCAGGCTGTGAGGCCATGTTCTAGAAGAATGTATTCCTGATGTTTTGCCTGCATCTGTGGCTGACATCCTCAGAGAATGGTGGCATGGAGGTGTGTGGGGTATATATACTGTGTGACCCTTGGTTGAGAGGATTAGCATGTAAATTTGTGTATTGTTCTGTTGAGGCAAGGCCTCAGGGTAGGATGATATGCTAGGAGGATTAGTGTCTATTTAATTAATGGTCCATTGTCTACTGGGGAACCCCCTGACCCACCCACAAAAAGCTACAGACATGGTTTGTTCTAAAACACTTTCTTGCAAAAAAAAAAAAAAAAAAAGTTGTAGTTTACACTGAAATAACAATGGATGGTGACATATGTTAGTGACATATGATCATGTAACCTGATTTTAAGAAAGTGTATGTTATTTTCTCATTTCTTTTTCTGACATTGCAGAAGGAGGTCCTCCGTGCTTTGAAGCATCAGCATATAAGTCTCCCAGCTATTAACTGACTGAAAGAAGGTGGGAGGTATCTCAATAGCATTTGGCTGTATTTCGGCAGATGGGAGATGAATGCTTTCTCACTCTGTTGGATCTCAAGTAAATTGCAATTTACACTTTGCCTGGGCAATGCAGGATTGTGGTCATTATTTCCTGTGAAAAACATTGTTTGCAACACCAAAGACCTGTGTGCATGTGTGTGTGTGTGTGTGAGAGAGAGAGAGAGAGGGGGGGTGAGATAGAATCAAATATTCACAGAATAGAAGTCATTGAGAAGTGAAATCAATGAAAAATGCACAGAAATTCTAATAATCTTGACCAGCAGGGAGAAAAACATTGAAAGTTCATTCTTGCACATAAGAATAAAAGAAGCTAAAGTTTCTATTCCCATTTTTTCCTCTATGGTCTCTATGAACTTGACCAGGCTACCAGGTCAGGGGTCTTTTCAAAGTTTAGAGAAAATACATTTTTCCAAAATTCTCCAGCTAGCATGACCATGACACCTGATAGCTGGGGCATTCCAGGCATTGCAGTCCAAACAAAGTGACCTTTCCATGCTCCACAAAGGAAGCACCTCCTCCTCTCAAAAGAAAGAAATATTTGCAAGCTAGAAACTTTGAAGAAGCTGTAAATTTCATCTTTAATTTCAAGATGAAATCCCAAAGTGATGATCTTAAATCATTGCACCTGAAACTAAGCCATGATCAATTAAACCTACTTGACCCAGCTGGCTTGCAAATGGGTGATAACAAATGTAGGAATAGACTTCTGCTGCTAAACACATGTACTTGGGAATGACATCATTTTTGTTTCAGAAAAGCTTAATACAGTGGTTTTCAAATGGTGGGGCATGAGAGTTGCTCAAGGGGGGTGCGAGATTTGGAGGTGCTGATCCCTCCTCCTCTTCCTAAACATTTTTATGTATAAAAATTACACATTTAATAAATTAAATATTGAATTTATTTAAATAAATCTGTTCTAATTTGAACAATGTTATTTCCTTATAAAATGTTAAAATATGAATAAACATGGATATATGAATGAAAATACGCACATTAAACATAATATTTTTGTTCATATACTATAGGGGTGACATCTGAATGCCAATGTAAAGGAGGTCACAAATGTAAAATGATTGAGAGCCACTGGCTTAATACAGTTTAAAGTGAAAATAATACATAGAACATCTGTAATGTAAAATGCTTAGCTTGCTGACTTTTGCAATAAAATGTTTTCAAAAAATGAGAAGAAAGAAAGGATGTTGAAGCAAACTGCAACAGTGCCGGAGGGCTCAGAAACTGATACTGGGCTTGTTTTCTGTTGTTCTCTCAACATCTCCTGCTCTCTGGCTGGTCTTTGAAATTCTTCTAGGATTTGGGAACCAATATCCCAGCCCTAGCTGCACCACTGGGTCTACTCTGAAATAAATCTGTTGAATTCAATAGAACTTCCTTAATGTAACTATTAGAGGACTACAGGCTAAATTATCTAGGACTTAAAAAATGATGCAGCCAGACTTTGTTATCTCCATACTGAAGATGTATTATTATGCTGCCAATGTAATCTGAACCTTACCACTGGTTGGATAAATTGAATTATACTCTACAGTAGTCTGAATGTTATTGGTTGACCAAGACAGAATGTACTGATTGCACTATAGTTTATTGTGGCACCAGAGCTCTCTGACAAAGAAGGCTCAATGTCTCCAAAAAAACTACAGTTCCCATGATTCCCTAGCATTGAGCCAGGACAATTAAAGTGGTCTCAAGCTGGATTATTTATGGCAGTCTGTACAGGCCCTAAATTTCAATATAATGATATTCATAAGAGAATAGGGAAATTAAATAGAAAATAAATATAATCAGTAAACCTGATATAATTAATTTCTAGTGCAAAGTTTCATGCAATGACAGTACAGGGCAGTTTTAATTTCTGTTCTGTAGAATATATTCTCATTAATGAAGTTATAATTATTACTTCCATTGAATTAACATGGATGCCAACTATTCAGATTTTAACCTATTTGGAGGATCTGTATCAAGACTCTATACTGTGAGACCAATATGGAATTTCAAACAGTGACTGATCTGTTCTCTCATTTGCTTGTATAACTCACTTATATAAATCAATCCAGTCTCTGATCAAAGACTGATCTCGATGGGCTTCCAGCGTGTAAACTGTTTACAATTATTAGGTGTAAAGAGATGCCCAAACAGAACTCTTGAGTGAACTATAGAGATTTCTGTACACAAGTTGGGTCCTAGATGCATTAAATCCCAACTTTTAAACATTAAATCAACATTTAAACATTAAATCCCAATTTTTAAATTATGAACAAGACATTATTTGAATTGTGACATTATTCTCTAAAAAGGATAGGTTAAGTAATCCTACATGCTAGTGATGTGATCACAACTGCTGATTGTACACACATTTGGTGGTAAATATGCTACTTCTTTCAGGGGAGGGAATATATTTTATTAATTAATTTCAAATATTTATATAACACTCTTCATCAGATAGTGTCCCAAGGGGTTGTAGTTCATGTTATTGCCTCTAACAGTGTAAGACATGCCAACAATTATGTAGCCAAAATGTCTCCTTCCTATTATATCTGTGTCTGAGAAAGTTATGGCACTTACAAAAGTACTTGAAAATGAAAGAGGTTAAAAAGCATTAGCAATGCCAAATAAAAAAAGAGAGAAGTGTGTATGTGCGTGTGCACATAAGGAAAGTGAAGAGATGAATGTATCTTGGAGTGAATGGGAAGTGAAGAGGCTTGTTAGCCATGTGCTTCAACTTGAGTGATGAAAGTGGGGAAAGAGTATGGCAGTTGGGTTGTTTGAAAACATAGAGACATTGTTTGCGGTGACAGATTCAGGTTTGTGGGTTACAGCTGAAGTGCCTTGGTGTGGCATGGGGCAATTGATTCAGGCACTGAATAATCTGATTGCCAACTCACATGAACATGCCCTCTAGGAGAAGGCCAAAATAGGATATGGAATCCATGTGGCCCCATTTCTTCCCAATGTAAATTCAACCCAGTGTCCTAGTTGCCCTATAGGAAAATGGCAGTATAAAAGAACAAAATAATTTGAAGACACAAAACTCAGGAACAAAATTTAAATGTACATTCTTGCCCAGTCAACCAATGACATCATAAGATCAATGCCATGTGTGAACATACAGGGAGGGAGTGGGTGCAAAAGATCTCAGAATATGAGTGCCTGTGGCATGCCAGGGAATGGTATGTTTTCTACAACCTCAGAGGCGGCAGTACCTGATGAGGAGAACTATCCTGGCAGCCAAGTGCAAGCTATACTCATCCCTGAGAGGTGCTGCACCATGCCGCTGGAGTAAAAGGCAGGCCACCCTGACAAACATCACACAGATGGGAGCCATGGGAGCTAGGATCTTTGTTCGACAGCATAATCCCCATCCAAACAACTAATGAGTAAATGATTGAACTAGATCATAGAGTAAGAAGAATCAAAAGTTGTCAGGGGGTAGGGGAAGAAAGGAGAATGCAGGAATCAGATCTGGGAAGGGAAGGGCAGAAAAACAGAGCAAATGCGAGTAGTACACAGGGAATGCAAGACATCATTTTGTTTCAGGGAGATTATTATGTATGGCTCTTAAACTGTGATTAGACCCAGAAAAAGTGTCTTTGGTGATACTTATCACATAACACTGCCTCTGAACTATAGCTGCTGCATTCCCCAAGTGCAGTTAGAGCATCCCTTTTCATTGATGGGGTAAACCCATCAATGACATCACAATTGCACTAGTCCCAGCTGTGAAACACCACTACCGGGGCAGTTGCATTATTGGCAGTCACATGGTGTAAGTGTACCCTCCTTGCCCCCTCTCCTCTCTCCCCCTCACCAGTCCCAAGCAGTCTGATTATTTTAATTTTTGTCTATTTCTTTTCTTTAAAAAAACAACAACCTTAAACCACAGTAGCAGAGCTCCAGAATTGTGTGGGGAAAGTGAAAATAGAAATAAATAAGAATAAAAAGTCTGAAAGGCATGCTAAGTAGGGCATAGGGCAGGGAGGAGGAATTAAGGGGGAGTCAGGAAGAGAGCACAATGGCAGCAGCAGTCCCAGTCATGTGATTGCGAAGATGTGCAGTAATGGCTTTACAGAAGCAAGTACTATTCCATTTTCACTGACAAGCATGACTGGCGTGAAAACAGAGCTTGAGCAGTAAAGTGGCAGGTTCCACTGTAAGTAAATTTTACCAAATTGCTCAGTCCTAATGGTTAATTTATTTAAACCAAAAACTTTTCTGTGCTTTATTAGATGTGCAACTTTAAAAAGAGAGAAAGAACTAGAACTTAGTAGAAATTAATTAATATGAGTACTGTATTCTTGTTCCAGACTTGCGGAATAATGGATAACTTCCAATACGTATAATATGTATAATTTTGATAAATTTATAAATTTTAGAAAACATAAGAATTTTCATGCATTTCAAGAATAGTGGCTTTTCTTAGCTCAGGAAACAAACTGTTAGGTTCAGTATAACTACCTGGTCTCTATAGGAAATAATTCTTAAACCATGTAATGTAGCATGTTCTGCCTATTGTTTCAATAGTAAACAATACTTAACAATACCCAGGATTGTTAGGGGTGGGCACACGAGGGGAGTCTAACAGTCAGTTGTAAATTCTCCTGATCCCCTGTGGGCCATACAGACATTTTCCCTAAATCTGATATGATGTACTGATTAATTCTAGTTACAAATTTTGGTGGTTTGGGACTGTTTCAAGATGAATAGCCAGGGACAGCAGTTCAACAAAACCAAAAACAATTAATTTTGCCCAAGTGTGTTGTGGCTGTTTAAAAAATGGGGTTTTGGGGGATTGGGGAATCCAAGGACCACAGAAGAGCCTCTGTACCCCATTATTAGCACAATTCAACTCTACTCCAGCCATCATGGCACTACCATTGTGTAACAGAGCATTCCCAATCCTGGCAACCTAAGCACAGATCCCCCCCCCTTTTAGAGATCCAGCCCCCTAACATTCTTGTCTGTTAGATGCCAGTTAAAATTTGGACAAGCATTTAGGAAACAAACAAATATTTGGCTTTCACAGATGTTTGTTTATAATGCTTTTATTATGCTTAGCAGACTTCTGGAATTTGTGATTGTAGGCACTGGTAAGCTATGGTTTTAACTATGTAGTTTTATATTGTTAGCTACCCTCACCACTCAGGAAGAAGTCAAGTTACAGAGAGAAGAAACAATTGGAGCAGAAAAATAAAAAAAGGAAGAAAGAGGAATCATAGAATGATAGAGCACAAGGGCCATCCAGTCTAACCCCATTCTGCCATGCAGGAAGACACAATCAAAACAATCCCTACAGATGGCCATCCAGTCTCTGGAGATTATTAGATGGGGGGGGGAGCTGGGAGTAAAAGGCGCACACCTGGCAAAGTTGTGCGATTGCTTTAAAGATTTTCAGACACATCGTGCTTATTCAGGACTTAATCCATGAATATCTAGGAATGCTCCAGCCACAAACCATTCACAGGGAAGTCCTATGAATGGTTTGTGGCTAGAGCATTCCTGGATCTGCACCGGATAAATCCTGGATAAGCATGACATCATCTGAAAATCTTCAGGATGATCGTGCAATTATCCTGGGAGTATGTCTTTTTCTTACCCAATTCCCCCCACTCCCACCCTAATAATCTCCTCTGTTAAAAAACTTCCAAAAATGGAGATTTTCTCAAACTCTGAGGCAGCATAATCCAGTGTCAAACAGGATTTATCTTCAAGAGGAGAAAGAAGGTGAGTAGGAGTAGGATTGCTTGTTTACTAATTTGTTCTATGTGTATTTTAACATAAAACTGTGGGTAGCAAATAAAATGGCAGCATCAGTTGTAATGCTTTTGTTATCACTTTTGTCAGTATTTAATACACACCCACACAAATTTATATTCATTTGAAAAAAAAAAATTGCTCCCTGGGATTTTATAGTAAGTCCCAGTGAAACCATTACCTTGAATTTTGCTTCCTAGTTTTCATAGTGAAGGAATCTGTTGGAAATGCCAAGGTCAAAAAGGTTCCTTTTTCTATATGTGGTAAACATGCCCCAAAACAAAAAAGTTATTGGAAAGAAACACATAAAATAACACAAGATATATACCAGAAAAAATTAGATTAGAACCAGAAACATGCTTATTAAATATGTTAGAAGGTAAAAAAGAGAGGAAAAATTTGAAAGGGATATTATACTTGTTGTCAACAGCAAGAAATGTATTTGCAAAATATTGGAGAGAGTCAGACATCCCAACTATATGTATTGATGATTTTAAGAGCTTTAGGTGTAATCAAAATGGACAAATTAACAATGCTAATGAGAGATAAAACAATGAAAGAAGAAAAAATATGGGAGCCATTATTGGATTATTGTAGAAAGAGATGGTCCAATTACTTGATTACAAAATAAAGAAATCAATATTTTATTATTATTGAGATTATAGGAAACAAGAGTTTCTTATCAATGGGAGAAAATAGAGTATATAAATGTACATAGTCTAAAAATAAGAATAAAATATGTATATTGAACAGTGAGGTGGAGATGGAAACAGAAAAAAAGAAAGAGGAATATATGAAGAATGCTGTAAAGAAAGTTACAACTATATGTATTGATGATGTAAGGGTTGGGAGGGGAGGGAAGATAAAGAGAACATTGTAAAGATCACAAAGGAATAAGAATTGCATTTTATTGAGTGTATTAATAAAGATTATTTAAAAATAAAAAAAAAAGAATTTAACTTCCTGGTTATGTATTGGTTTCTATTGCGCTGGAATGGAAACAGCAACATTGTTCTCCTCTCTGAAGCCTGGAAAAGATCTCAGGGAGCAGGCTGCATAGGGAAACTTGTTTGTGCAGGTGGTGTGATGTTGGACTCTACATTTTTGCCACAAACCCACTGAGAAAGAAACTTTATCATGTCTCTCTGTCTGAGAAAAATGAAAGCTACATTCCTAACCACAGTTACTTG
Source organism: Phrynosoma platyrhinos (assembly GCA_020142125.1). Lineage (NCBI taxonomy): Eukaryota > Metazoa > Chordata > Lepidosauria > Squamata > Phrynosomatidae > Phrynosoma > Phrynosoma platyrhinos. The sequence continues at coordinate 84,191,201 of CM034703.1, forward strand.
GAAGTACATCTCACTGAAGTTGATAGGAATGGTTTTCAAGTAAATATGGTTAAGACCAGGCAACAAGTTTGTTTAGAAAGAAAAAGCCCAAATATACATTCCAGTGCAACTGAATCAACTGTAGTTGCACACAGAAAATGAAATATAAAAAACTGAAAGCAGAATGTGGCTAGCACGATTTCCCTTCTTTTATGCTCAGCTTGTATGTGGGCTCTTAAAACATGAAGTGAGCTTTCTGTTAGTTCAGTGGAAATAAGGATTTAGGACTCTTTATTTACATTCAGTATTTGGGCATCCCAATCCAGACTTAGGCTCACTAAGTACATGGATATTTGTGGATTACATACATTCCAACTGTCCCAATTTGGCAGGGAAAGTCCTGATTAACACTCTGTCTTCCCTCTTTTTTAACAGCTTTTAAAATGTTTCTTTCCCCTCTTCCCATTTTCCATTTTGTTCTCAGATTACTTGTGTTGCTGCAAACTGAGTTCAAACTGCAAAAGTAGTTTTCAGTCAAATAACCCAGTGCAGGGGAAAGAAAAAGAGGGGCAGAATCTTGCCCCTCCTAGGAGGCTCAAGCAAAGGCAAATTGCTGCAGCCTTTCGTTGCTTATGTTTTTTTTTAAATCATTTAATAACTTTTGCCATCTTGACCACATTCTAATGTTGCTTGGGCATGCGCGTCTTGGCTTTCACCTATGAAATGTGTATATGAGGTTAGGTATGTGCAACTTTGTCCTAGATTACAGCTAACAGCTGAGGTCCAATGACCTGCTCCAGAGAAAGTATGGAATCCAAATGGAAATTGGATTTGTATTTTATTTTTATTTTTCAAGCCAATTTCACATCTGCCATATCAGAGACTGCCTTGGGCGTTTCTATCATTTTGAAAAGCAGTTTGTATTGTGATATTTGGAATGCCCTGTAAGAGCCCTTTCACACAAAATAGTTATAGCACTTTGATTCCACTTTAACTGTCATGGCTATATCCTGTGGAATCCTGGGATTTGTAGCTTGGGAAGGCACTGGAGCTCTCTGGCTGAGAATTCTTAACACCACATGAAAATGCAAATTCTAGGATTCCATTGTTTGGATTCACAGTAGTTAAATGAAAGTGTTAAAGCTGTGTAGTGTAAATGAACCCTACATCTCAGGGCTTGTTCACACAGGCTAAATAAAACATCCTCCCCCCCCCCCATCCTCATGGCCAGTAGTCCTGATGACTCAGGGCCCAATCTGGTGCAAATCTTGTTGGTTCCCACTACATGCTCTCCTTAACATGGTTTTAAATAACTCCCAGAAGATCTGGAACCCTCCATTACAATGCCAGGCAGCTATTTACATGTCCTGGTATGCCACCTAGGTATCATTGCCACAGTGAGTCACTTGCTCTGAGGGGCTCAGCCCTATGATTGATACTGGGCACCTCATTCTGACACACATGTGCAAACAGCTTCCACTGTCACAAAGAAAACAGGAGGATGTCAAGGCAGCTCCAGGGCCAGAATATTTGGGGCTATTTGTGGCCTATACAGCCCCAGCCATAGTTTCTATATAAAAGCCCTTAGGCAAATACACAGTTTCCCCAGTCTTCCACTGACCTATCTGAACAGATACTTTATCAATTCCAATTAGGATTCACATGGACATCAGGATATCCAGCAGTTTCTGATTTCTCTATTTTCTCAATCCATCTATGGAGATGATCACACCCAGGAATCCCGGAGGGAGAAACACAGGATCTAAAAGACGATAATAGATGTTATCACATTTACTTGTGTCCAGGCTGTAGGCAGCCTGTATCCACTTGGACAGCCTGTCTGCAACCCAGACTTCTCCTGTGGCTTTTTCAAGAACTAGATTTTCCCATTCTTGAAAAAGCCACAGGAGAAATCTGGGTTGCAGATGGGCTGCCCAAGTGGATATGGGCTGCCAATAGCCCGACATGGGTAAATGTGATAACATCCATTATCGTCTTTTAGATTCCACATCTCTCCCACTATGATTCCTGGGTCTGATAATCCCCTATGATATCCTATTATGAAAAGTAAGTTAGACAAGCAGGAATGTATAGAAAGCTAACTTACACTGACTCAGACCATTTGTCCTTTTCAATCTGTTTAATCTATGCCAAGAATGGGCAAAGTGTGATGAACAGGTCACGTGTGACTCCCAAGACCATTTTTGAAGATGACAGGTCTTGTCAACCTTCCTCAGTATGGCTTCTTCCCCGCTACCCCCAAAATCTATTTTTACTAATAATTCCCTTTTAAAAACTTTTATTTTTAAAAAAATTGAAAGAAGTTAATAATAATAATAATAATAATAATAATAATAATTCATTTATAACTCACCCCTCTGCTCGGCAATCGGGGCAGCATACAACAAATTAAAAAACACAGCAATTAAAACATTCCATCAACTCACACCCTAACCCTCCCACCCCTTAAAACTGGATTAAACTACCATAGAATTGAAATCGAGTTCACACATGAAACAGAATAAAATCAATTTGGCCAACATGTCAAAAATAAAAATGAAAAATGAGGATGCAGTGGGAGTCAGGGGTCACAATGAGTATGTATGTGACCTTTGGGTGTCTTTGAGGTGTCAGTGTAATACCCCCTGCCAATGGTATTTGACTATACCTGAGTATTTCCTCCTTTCAGAGACATCTCATAATATTTTTCAGAGTGAATATATATACTGTTTTAAAATTATTGACTAGCCATCAGTGCTTTTCGTTTTTGACTTGGAATGGTCTGCAGTTGTCTAGGTTATGTTTACTTTTTTTATACATCTAAGGTTCTTGCTAGATGTATACCATACAAGCACAGTTCTCAGTTGATGGGCAGTTGATGGAAAGAAGATAATTTATATGGAAAAAGCAGCTACTGAGAGAAACAGGAAGAATTTGTAATCCAACAAAATTAATTAACAATCTAGTGTTTGTTCCTGGGGCAAATATACATGTTGCTGACAGAATTGGATACTGTGGACGTTATCACACTGGCCCTAAAGCAGCGTCATTTCAGCCTC
>CM034703.1:84218437-84231739 GCA_020142125.1 Phrynosoma platyrhinos
GGGGTGTCTCATCATAGGGTTTACTAGGCGATGGGGTTACACAAGGAGAGCCACCTACTCCTTGCAGTGCACTGTGCCAATCAATGTTAGCTATGGTGTCACAATTCACTCCTGTTGGTGACACCCAGCACTACTGTAACTGTTATCTCCCTATATTATTCTGCCCGTCATTGTTTGTTTGCTTTCCTACCGATCCCCTTATGCCTCCCTGGGTTTCCCTCCTTCCCTTCCCTTGTGTCCACCCTCCTTTAGTCCATCCTCATCCTGGGGCTAAGAACAGGGAAAATCAGAAAGTAAAACTAGCTTCAGAGATAATATTTGAATAACAGATAAGATTGCTGTTGTCATGCTGGTTATAGATATTTCATGTAGTTTTTTAGTAAGTGATTCATGCGACACATGGCAACACACATATGAGGCAACTGTTGTAGCGGTAATTGCCTTGGATTTACCCTGCCATGTGAAAAGATGAATCTTCTTAAGTAGAAAAGGAAACAGGAACCAAAAATAAATAAATATCAGTTTACCATTTAAGTTCAGGAAGTGCAGTAAGATGCAACTTGCATAATGCATTAGCAATCACTCTGATACATTAGCAAAAAACCCACAGATAGTGACTGTATGTTTGTGGAAAAAATGAGAGATCTGTTGATAAACATGTGGCTTAACTTTTAAATGCTAAAAAGGATATTTATTTGGAGTGTTGGCTTGTCAACATTAATTTATATCAGTATCATTTGCTTGCTCTTTTGCCGAAGTATTCTTTCAGAGAGCCAGATGAAGTATCTCATCTTCTAGTTCTTGAGGGTTGGGTTTCATTTTTGTTTTTTCCTTTTGTTTTTGCATCACCCCTAAATATTATTAAACAGAATGTTGTGTGTGTTGAGGAACATTTAATATCCCTTTAGAAGAAAAACAAATTTGCCCCTTAATATTGATTTTTCTTCTTGGAAAATAATACAGGCATCAAGAAATTCCTATGAAAATGATGGCTGATAGTCAGTATTGAAGTTACAGATTCATAACCTAGAGTTATAGATGTGTAATTGTTCTGTATTCACTAATCCTACATTATCACAGTCATCTGTTCAGCTGGTAATCAGGGTTCAAGGAGGATGACGTTCCCACCCTCTTCCTCCTGCCAGCACGTGAGGTTGTGACCATCAGAAGTAGAATCCTTGTTGCAAGTCCTTGTTGCAGCCTCACTCAGTGGTAGTAGGAGGTATATGGTTTCCATATGCTATTTAACAAAGGACCTATTTATGTATGATATTTAGCATTAACTGTGATTTAAGAACAATACAGAAAACAGAGGTGACAAAGTCCTTCTGTACTTATCTTAAAGCAATTTGCTAGCGATGTTTTTAATAAGTATATCAAATGATATATCTGATAGCTGAAATTGTCTCCCTCATTTGTCTTGGGTCAATTAACGAATGCACCAGTTGGGCACTTGCAATAACAATTCTCAGCTTGTCTGGCCTAACAATTGTCCATTTTATGTGAAAGTAAATGATCCCACAGGAGATACAGAGGAGTTCATTTTCTGCTGCAAAGTCATGCTATCCTACCAAATCAATACACTTTTTATGTACTTCTGACATAAATTCTATATGGCTGACAACAATCCATGTGGAAAAGATAGAGGTCACAAAATCATCATCAAGTGCATTGCAACTGGTACACTACTTTTAATAGGGAGGTTTTATAATGATAGTATTGGCAGGTTGACTGAAATGGCCCAAATCAGGCATTCTCTGTCTACAAGTAAACACACAAGGGTTGAAGACTGTTAGTTTAGCCCCTCCTATCTCTGGCTGCATCCACACCACAGAAATAATCCAGTTAGACCACACTTTTAGTATTATGGCTAAAGGTTATAGAATCCTGGGATTTGTAGCATATTGTGGCACCAGAACTCTCTGACAGAGAAGGTTAAATGTCTCACAAAACTATATTTCCCAGAATTCCATAACATTGATTCATGGCAGTTAAGTGGTGTCCAATTAGACTATTTCTGCACTGTGGATGCAGCCATTGTTGCACTGGCACAAAGGACATGAGACGCCTCTTTTTGGGTTTAAACAGGCCACAACTTTTATTTTGCTATACGGGGCTATTTACAAGAAATAAACTTCAAACAATTTTGTCACATGTATGTGTGAAGGTGTAACCCCCCAAGTGGGTGGTCCTTCACCACATGTGACAAAGTATGTAAGCAAATAACAACAACAGATTTACAAACCCCTCCCCTCTGGAAATGACGTCATATTACGTCATATGACATCATTCAATTAGTGACATCATGTATTTAACTGCATACGTCACTTCCTTTAATTTAACTTTATCAAATTTACCCCAATAATTTAATTAGCCAGATTAATTTTTCTGACCCATACCCAAAAACAAATTATTAATCTCAGGGAGATTAATCTCAGGGAGGGTGAAAAACCCAGGGGAGCACCCTGGGAAAAAATTCCCTCCCGGCCCCCGAAGGTGACCAGCCTAAGCCTGAGAGTAACCAAACATAGCTCTTTAAATAAGGGTGGGTGGGTTGGGTCGCTCAGTTCAAGCTCTCAAAATGGCTGCCACCACGTGATTGGACCAAGCACGCAGGTGCTCTAAGACCCCCCGTGCGCTTGACCAGTCAGGCCTCTCATGTCCTTATATGGCCAGCGCAACAAGAAACCCCTCCCGACTCGTATGAGCATGTGAAAAAGAAAGGCTCCTGTATCTGCACAGGTTCTCCACAAAATTTTGAAGGTATTTAAAAAAAAACGCTTTATCATTATTTAACCTTCATGAGTGAGTGTTAAATAAACCAGTAACATATAGTCAGGCCTAAATCTCAGCTGGTAAATGGATTCATATGGTGGGGGAGAGGGGAGATTATCTTTAAGGCATGATGTATCTAAATATCGAGTGTGTGTGTGTGTGTGTGTGTGTGTGTGTGCACCCCCACAATATACAAACAGAGGGCTCTTATGCACAGAAATGTCCAATTTTATCCTGGAAGAACAGATGCAGGCATGCAGGCAAGCGGTCTTATGCTGTCAGTTTCTAAGTGATACGTGTTGAATTAATTTAATAGACAATAGTGTGTCCTAATGTTTGAAGCCAACAGAAGTCTTCCCTGGCTCCCAAATGTTTGATAAAAACTTCTTTCCTGGTTAATTTCTAACTCTTGGCTGCATTTCCTGCTAATTTCAAACATATGTCATATACAAAATATGTTAATTTTCAAAGCTCAAATCTGGAGGTGATTATAAAGCTGGCATAGAGAAGGTTCGGACAAAGAAAGGGGAGAGCTGGAAGTTGGCAGGAGGTATTAACTTACCATATCTTTTTCAGCCATTTCCCTATATTGGGATGATGATAGGAAGGTATAAAGCCTGTGATAAAAATGTCACTGCTACAACCTAAAGGCTCCTTCGATTTATGCAGATGATGCAATTTACTTTCCCATTATAAAAACTTATGATAATCAAACAGGTGGGGGACAAAAACCACTGAAATTCACAACTAAACCTTTGCACTCTACAGAATTTTCTGTTTTAGTTGGAGGGGACTATAAATAACATTTTATGAGTTTTCCAAACACCACAGTGGGGCTGAGCACAGTGTGGCCCTCTAATTGTTGTTGGAATACAAGTCCCAGCATTTCACACCCATGGATATACTGGCCAGGACTTCTGGGAATGGCAGTACAACAACATTTGAAGGGCTGCATGATTCCTACCCTAAATGCATCTGAGGAAATAGACTGAAGTCTACAAAGGTCATGCTGCCAACTTCTTTATTTCAGTTAGTCTCAAAGGTTCTACAAGATTTCTCTACATAATGATTCTACAGACTAACATAGCTATATCTTTGATGATTCCTACTCCTGTGCTAAGTACAAAGTCCATGTGTGAAGGGCACACACATGTACAAATCACCTGCTCACTTTCAAAAACAGGTGAAAATGGGGGTCAGTTCCTGTTTCAGTTGCCATATACATCTAACTGGTAGGAATCAGCTCAACGAAATGTAGTTCAATTGCAAGTCCCAGCATTCCCCACTTTTGGCTGCACTGGCTAGGGCTGCTGGGAGCTGCAATCTAACAATATCTGGAGGGTTGCATAGAATTACAAAGAGGTATATGCTCTTGCTGATCACTATAGTTATCTATAGACATTCAAACTATATACTAGGGATATGATATTTAAATTACTCCTTCCTGCAGAGGCAAACAAATAATTTGATCAGTTGTCTCTCTGCTATCAGACAGGGAGAAAATCTTTCCCCACATACTGTTTGCCTGGTCCCCCCAATCATGTAGTAAGCAATAGTGGGTAGGGTTGGGGAGAGTGGAAAAGGACTGTGGAAGCTATAGACTTCCACAATCCTTTCTTGTTCCCCCCCCATCCCACCCCCCCTTAGCCTCTGCATGACATTGGAAAGGTAGAGAGCAGCCAAGCAAGGATTGTGGAGGCTATAACTGTTGCAGGGAGATGGAGGGGCAGCCAAATGTAGAGATTTATCCTCACTAGCTGTCTTCTGATAGCTGATTCACAACAGTGCCATTGTCATGTACTGGCTATTGGACCACAACCCAGGATCACCCTCCTTTCTCAGACTCATCCTCCCCTCCCAACTTTCTGCCTTTAGGAGACAGGAAATAGGTGAATCTGGGTATAGTAGGTGAGAGTAGGCTTTGAATCTAGCTGAGGATTGGAATGAGAATGAAAAAGGGGCTTGAGGAGAATTCTGTCCATCAGGATTTTCAGACACTAGAGAAGCCCTTCCTCACATTTTCCCCCAAGAGTCTTTGAATATTCATTGAGTTTTTGAGCCAGGGTGGGGGTGGCTGCCAGAGTGGCACTTTTGTTAAAAACTGTTGTGAATATGTCACCACATCATAGCTGGCAAGTGGCCAGGAAGGCCAGGAGTAGGGGAAGGTTGTATCCAACAGCCTGGGATATTCTGCTTGTGGCTATATTTTATGCTTGGCCTAAAGGAAAGTGAGAGGTTACATGATTCCACTGTTATAAAGCTAATTCATCTATTATGGAGTGGGATGGAGGCTAGTTGCATATTGTGAAACTGCACACTGCAAAAGAACAGTAGTTTTCAACATATATTTTCCCAGATATTTTAGATTTTAACTCCTCAAATCCCAGACCACTGGCTATTCTGGCTGAGACTTCTGGACATTGAGATTAGAAAAATTTGTAGGACCAAAGACTGAGAACCATTGCCTTGGAGGAGAATGGGTAGATTCAAGAATGTTTTGGCTTTCACTAGAACTTTCAAATCCACCAGCTACAGTCTAGTGTTAGAATTAAAGACTTCTCGGACCAGGAATTTGATCTGATTGAAACCTAGAAGCTGAATCAACCTTGCAGCTCTTACACACACATATATCCACACACACCATATTACATTAAGTTTTCATTTTAACCATATCTACAGTGAGCAGGGTGTCATTTTGTTCCTGCTGTTGCTGTAGATTAGTTGTTGCTACTCTTATACATAAAAAAGGACGGGTATGTCTAGGTTATTTCTCATTACTGCCATGGCATCTTTCTTTATGTACCAGTCCAGAAGTACACATGCTTGATGCCAAGCCCATTAAATTGTTTCTGTCCTTTAGTGTCTTGTCACACTGGCACCTTAATCCTGTTGGATATAGGAATACCAGTTACCATAGGAACAAATTCATTCTCAATGAACGAGCAATGACAAACAGCAAGTTTTACTGCTTACCATTATAGTCTCCTCCAAATACAGACTGGCAAGTTTTCTCCTGATTCATGATTTATACTTTACCCTTGCCAAGCCAAACAAAATAAGCCAAAATAGCTCAGGGGGATGGATGTTGAATATACTTTGCTTTCCAAGGCACCACAATACATATCTTTGGGAATGGCCCAGATTTGAAAGGGGTTTGGCAAAGGTTCTTGTATTGTACTTTGTATGAATGGTACTAGATGAGTTTGAAACAGCCCAGCAATTAGGTTCCACAGAATGTGTTGGCAGTCAATTGAAATGCAGACCTAATTTGATTTTTTTTAAAAAAAAAAAAATGTTTGCATGGGTAAGGAAAGTGAGCTTTAACAGGCTACAGTCTTCATCAAAGGTATTACTGCTGCCAAAATTATAGTTGCCAGACCACAGTTTCAAATATAAAAGATATTCTGGGGCCAAAGGCTCCAATCAAGAAGGCCACACAATTTGTTGAGCATATGCAATGGAGCTCTTGAGTCTCCTCTGTCCAAAAGCAAACCGATCTGAAAAGCCAACCCTGAAACACAAGAATTGAAGAAAATCCTGATTGTACATATATGCAAACATTTGTCTATGCTGAAGGGTTTTCTGAATCACAACAGACCAATTCTTTGGACATTGATGGAACTGCAGCATTTTGAAACAAAGTGCTTCCACTATGGTGCAGTAGCTAATGAAGTGTTCTGGGCAGAGCATGAGAAAACTACTTTTTCAGACCATGCTGGTTGGCAGAATTCTGAGAGTTGTATATAAAAAAGTAACTTTCTCAGGCTCTGATTCTACAACAGTAGAGAACAAACCTTAAATTGATGGTTCTTAATGTTTCAGGGGTCACTGTCTACTCTGAGGAATTTGATAGATGCTATGGATACCTGCCAGAAATCTATATCACCTGCTTAGTTATGTATCAGCTTCAATGAGAGTAGGAGATACATTCTACTGGCCATCAGGGTGGAGGTGGATGATGTTTCCATCCCCCTTCTACCAGCTACTAACAAAAAATTATAACATGGATCCTTATTTGACTGTCACAGCCTTACTCACTGGCAAAAGGGAGGTAGAAATATTATCTACCCACATGCCAACAGAATGGACCTCTTTCTCTCAGTACAGCTGATACCCAGTAAAGTAGGTTGGAAAGACAGTTATGATTATGGCAGTCATTCCATGATTGTAACTATGTCAGGATAGTGAATATAGTACAATTACAGGTGTATAACTCTAGCTTATGCATCCATAAATGTGATACTGAATGCCATACAATGTCCCCAGAAAACATATGCTTTAATATAACATGAAAGAAAATGTGTCATTTTATCCAGTTCATAGACTCTGTGAAGCTTAACTAAAGGTTAAAAACAGCTGCCTCAGATGATAACCCACTTGTGGCAAATCAGTTTCTGGTTACTTAGTATCTAGTGTTTTTTTGTGTTTTTGCAAAAATATTCAACCAGGCTAACTTTGAACAGATTCTTTAAAGCACATTCAAAAAGATTAACAAAGGGTATCTCCTTGGAAATGAGTTAACAAAACAATTTATGTATTACTTCTTATAAGATCCTGAGCCTTTGTAAACTGAGAACACGCTACTAGGACTATATTATTGTTGTTGTTGTTGTTGTTGTTGTTGCAAGCTACACAAGACTGACTTGAGAGCTCTCCTGTTCTCAAGACCAAGAGCTCCAGAGCAAGATTCATTCAATGAGTTTATTCCAGATTTATGTACTTTGATATCTCAGTATATCAATTATTTTATGAGATGCATATAAGCATACTTTTTAAAATGCTGGCATTGAATGTTAATTTGTAACATTGTCTTCAACTGAACAGGCCAAGAAATTGCAGATTGTTCTGTTTTGCCAAGGTATAGCTACCTTGCCAAGCAGGTCAGATGGCTGATTTCTAAAAGCTGGACAAGGGTTTGCAAACACCTGCAGATGCTCAATCATGATTTCCCCCTTATAACAGTCTAATTGATTAAGATGAGAACAATTAAGATGAAGACAATGAAAATGAGCAGACAAAAAATCAGCAACCAAATAGTTCATCTTTTTAGTATTTTCTTCAAAGTTACTATGCAATAATAGTTTCATCATTTAATATACCGTATGTTTGACTAGGAGGCACTATTGAGTGTCTGAAAACAGTCGGAAGGCTGATTGTGAAGACACAGGACAAATAATGTGATTTGTGAGAGAAATCGAGTGGCAACAGTTTATTTTATTTATATATTTATTTGGAGTATTTATACCCTGCTCTTCAGCCACAAAGGCTTGGAGATAAGAGAAGGAGAAGCAAACAGCTAAGGATAGGTTTCAACCTGTGACCATCTCCTGAGCCTTCCCAGATAACCCTTTACAGAGACGCAAACCCAGGAAACTCCCTCCCAAGTCTGGAGACTTTACAGGAGAAAGCAAAGTCCCTGGTCAACCCAAAGGGGAGGTGGCCAGAATACTGTGGAGGTGGTTCCAGAGCCCAGCCCTTTACTAAAAAGGTGCCAAGATATACACTGATATTCACCCCCCATAACCTGTCTATGCCAACTTATTCATGGATACTACCAAAACCAATTGACCAAGTCCCACAAATAAAATGTAAGGTAGGGCAGAAAAAACATGCAAAGGGGAGAAATTTCTACCTGGCCTCAAAGCAACCAGCATAGCTCACACTTCACTGAATGCAGGAGGGTGGCTTCAAGAATAAAATCTATAGAAGGCTCATGAAGAGGCAGCAGGACCTTAATTGCTCTGGCTCTGTCCCTTACATGGTATAGTTTGGCACTTAGGCACCAAGCCAATTAAACTTGGTCTCTACTCATGGAAGCTCCCAAATTATGCCTTCCCTGTAAAATCACTCCAATGCCCAGTTTCAGGTATGCAAATTTAATGATCTAGGTGAAATAATAAGTGATCTCGGTGTGGAGGAACTTTTCATAGTTCTTTTGTTGCGGACATGTCATTATCTTGTTGGGATTAGACTCCCTAGGAATTATAGCCTCCGCAGGGGTATTGGAATGATAATGAATAGGTTTCCTATTGCCTTGCAGGGGGCTGTTGAAATCCTGACTGATCATTGAATGGAAAAATGGCTGGGGAGATAGACACAATTGCTCTTAAGCATCACTTCCTTGAAACAGAGACAAGTGCATTCCCTGGTTTACAAGAGAGATGACAACAGTGAAACTAGAGGGACAGATAGCAGAATGATGGTGGATAATCTAGATTAGGTCCAACAGAACATAACCTAGAATATGTTGGGAAGCCTATATTGCAGTTTTAGTGGCAGAGAAGAGAATATATCCCTGTCACTATTGCCTCTCCAATTGCCCCTTCTATAACCATGCAAGATAGCCCACTGGGTGGTACTTTGGAGAGGCAATGGTGACAGGGATATACCCTCTCCTCTACCACTAAAACTGAAGTATAATCTTACCAACATATTCTAGGTTAGTGTCTTCTATGCTTTGCTCCACAAGAAAGGGATGCAAATGACTCAACAGCCTGCTGTGAAGAATTTGTTTGACACTTTGTAGACAAAAATCTCTTGGATCTACTCTGACTCAGATGCTGTGGTTAATATAGGTCCATTGACTCTGCTTGTTTTATGTTAAGGGATTAATTTCAATTTGTGCAGTCTGAGAATATGAACAGGATCTCTGGGGAGATGAGAGCCACCACATGTGTACTGGACCTTTTTGGCTAATAAAAACACATGAGGGAAACTAGCCAAGTGGGCAAGGAGAATAGCTCATGATACCTTTTGGCAAGGCAGGTTGCTGTCCTGTCTGAAAGTATATGTGGTGAAGTCTTTATGGAAAACTCCTCCCTAAACCTCACTGGACAAGAGAATTACTGGACAGACTCCTTTATCACTTTCTTGGACAAGATTCTAGTGTGTGCATTGGTCTCTCAACTCCTGGGGTTCCTGGATGAGATGACTTATCCAGATCCATTTTGATTAGACTTCACATCTTATAATGGAATGTAAACAGATTTGGTTATCGTGCTGGATGACCTATGCCAGGAAATGAACAAAGCAAGTGTATCTCTGTCAGTTCTGCTGGACCCTTCACTGGTTTTCAATACCATCAATCATGGTTACCTTCTGGGTCATCTCTCTAGGATAGTACTAGTGTCAATTGTTTTACAGTGGTTGGTGCCTTTAAAAAAAATCAGATTTCTATCTGTATCTTATTTTAACTTTGTTTGTAAGCCACCTTTGGTCCCATGTCAGGAGAAAGAGGAGATATAAATGAAGTGAATAAGAAAAGGTGCCCTGATACATTGTGGGTAAGATCAACCACTGATGGAGGATGATCACTGTTGCTTTAGTAAAGCTGTATTAGAAACTGTTGTAAGAAAAAATATTGGATTGCTATAATGCATTATGCATGGGCGGAATGTAGAAAGATAATATGAAAAAAGTAATTGAGTAGTTTTAGGTTTCTGTCCACCAAACTTGTTAGATTCCACAATATTTACAATCTTTAAAAAAGAAATGCTTTTCTTTCCAGGTGGGATAAATTTAAAATAAAACAGGTAAAGCTGGTTGTACTCCAATTATTCTGATTATCTCATTCATTGTCTCACAGATGTTGCACAGCATGGGAACCTGCTATGTGGTTAATCTCCCTTTCAGCACTATTTTATGTCCATCTGATCACTGGATTCTAGCAGAGTTTAGAACATGGTTTGTAGAAGCCTTCTTCAATCTTACCCCTTGTCCTAAATTTGCCATTGCTGTAGCAAGTTTTCCTGAAAAGGCGACATGATTTTCGCTTTCTCAGTGCAGTGTACCTCTGGACATTTAGAGCACATAGAGCAGTGAAATTAGATTAAATTTCCATATTCACCCTGTCTAAATACTCTTTTCAAGCCATCAGATAAAATTCAAGGGCTGGTTCAGAGTGCCTAAGGAACCAGGAGGAGAGGAAGGAAGAAGAAGAGGTGGGTGGGGAATGAAGGTAACAGGCATCATTATAGCTGACAGAACCAGATGAAAAGAAATATGTTTTCTTTTCAATACTTGTTGAGAATAGAATTCCATTGTGCAGTCCTACCGATGTTACTAAATTATCATACAGAGGGGGTCTGTGGGGAAACAGAAAACTCTGGAATTGGGACAAAACAATTCAGACCAACAGGGGATCTGCACTATGGTTATATCAATTTGTTGCCACTTGAATGGTCATGGCTCCATTCTACATAAACCTTTGGTGAGAAGTTTAAAGTTCTCATAGTGGTAGTTCAGGGGAGCTCACTAGAGTTCTCTGCTAGGAAATTCCAGTTCCTCAAACTATAAATCCCAGGATTTCCTAGGAAGTTGCCATGGCAGTTAAAGGGGGTATAAAACTGCTATAGCTGGGTAGTGCAGGTACATTAAAAGTTCATTAAATATTTCCCACACAATCCAGCAAAAGATGTTCCAAGAGAATCTTAGCTATGGTGTGATCTGCCACAGTTTCATCATGGCACCTCAAAGGATAACATAAACTATATATCCTGCTACATTAGGTATCAATGTCCTAGAGTTCATTCACTTTAAAAAACAAAATCTTGGAAAAGTAGACTTCTACAAGAATGGTGAGAAAAGCATTCTTAACCATATGGAAAAAGCAATTCATTTCAAAGGGACCATCTTTTAAATAAACATGGATAGACTTTCAGTCTAGGTAGCAAAAGTAAGCTTTGGTTAATGCTTAATCATTTTCACTCTCAGAGGAATATCAATGAACAGAATCAAAATATTCTTTTACTGAATCTCCCCAGAGTATTCATATTTAAAAGCCAATCTTGTTACACAAAGAAGCTTGTTTCCAAGCAAGGTGAGATGGAGAAAAAGAGAAGAAAACTTGATATTTTAACACCAGAACAATACATATAGGACCTTACAACATCACATGAATTATCTATTACTTGGAACACCTTTCATAGTGAAGTTTGTCAGGTCCATTCATGCAAATGCGTAAGTACTTGACAGTAGGGACCTGTCAAATTAATAATTTGTAAGCTCTTTTGGGAGCCTTTTTGGCTAAAAGGTGGTGCATAAATACTCTAAAAATAAATAAATAAATATATATATATATACTTAGCATTAACCCATTTGTTCAAAAAGGCTTGGGCATGCTCATGGATTTAATAGTACTGACATTTAAATGTTAGCTGACTTCTTTTATTTATTTCCATGTTGATATGTTATGGTAATCATGGCATGCAAATTTATATAGCTGGAATTATAGTCTTTTTGTTTCAAGCTGTGCTGTAGGTTAGCTGCAACAAGGAAGGCAGAGTAAAATCAAGTGAAATAATCCTACATATATTTTATATATATATATATATATATATATATATATATATATATATAAAAAAATAGTAAGTAGTTGCCTGTTTGCTTGTGTACAGTCAGTTTTTTCCATAATGTAACTGCCCACCATTTCTACATCCATGGAACGAAATCCTCTGGCCATAGTTGATGATGCAAAATATTTTTGAATTGCTTTTTAGACCCCAACCAGCTCCCTCCCTCAATAATATACAATTTTAAAAAAACAATAATGTGAGCTGCCATTAAGTGCAAAGCAGTAGAAATGTGGTGGAAAAATCAGAAAGGTTTTTAAAAACATCGAAACTAGTTTAAATGAAACTTTTTTTTAAAAAAAAAGCCAGACTTAAAATAGGCAAAGCCAACACAGCTTTCTTAGATATAGGTGTAGATAACTTGAAGCTGCCACCAAAAATCTGTCTCACTAACTACCTACCCAGTCTTATTGGTAAGACACATATGACGGCATTTAACAATCATCATAAATTTGGGGCAGGTTAGTATAGAAAAGGGAGGTCCTTCATGTATCTTGGTCTCAGACCATGTGGGGCTTTAAAGGGAAGAATGAGCACCTTGAATTAAGTTTAGGAAGAAATTTAGGAAGCTGGCATAGTTAGTATAAGACTTGTCTTTTATGATGTGGTCTATAAGACACACAACAGGCAACAGATGTTGCACTAACTGTAACTTCACAAAACTTTTCATAGGAAGCTCCACATAGGATGTTATCACACGGGGCCTAAAGCAGTCCCATCCCTGTCGCAACCCCATCCCATTGCGGTTCCTTTTCAATCCAGAACTTACAGGAAGCAGCATCATTCTGGTATCATTCTGGTCGCGGCAAAATGTAATTCCCAAAGAAACCGGCATTCAAAAGAACGGGGATGATGCCGGATGATGCTGCAATGGGACGGGGATGGGATGGGGATGGGTGCGACGTCGTGTGAACACAGGGGAAAAGGAAGCGCAATGGGACGGGGATGCGACGGGGATGGACGGGGTTTCTCTGCGATGTCGTGTGAACACAGGGGAAAAGGAAGCACAATGGGATGGGGATGCGACGGGGATGGGACTGCTTTAAATCCCGTGTGATAACGTCTATAGTGGGATACACTAGTCTACATGATAGGTGATTATGTCATGCATATTGCTTAATGTAATTGAATACCGCATTTTCCGGCGTATAAGACGACCGGGCGTATAAGACGACCC
>CM034703.1:84231839-84253609 GCA_020142125.1 Phrynosoma platyrhinos
AGGAAAATATGGTAAATGTGCAACAAAGTGTGTGTTTAGGTTGCATCTGCACTACAGAAATAAGCCAGATTGACACCACTTTAACTGCCATGGCTCAATGTGGAATTTTGGGAACTGTAGTTTTGTGAGATGTTTAGCTTACTTATGGCACCAGAGCTCTGTCAGAGAACTCTGGTGTTGTAGCACACTACATTTCCCAGAATTCCAAAGCATTAAGTATGGCGGTTAATTTCTGCAGCGCAGATGCACATGCTTTACAATGATTTTGATTTGCTGTTTCTCAGCCCTGGACATTCTTTGGAAAGACATTGTATATAATTAATTCACTAATCGATTGAAACAAGAAATTGTACTGCATTAGTTTATTTCTTTTCATTCTTACATAATGATCAAAAGTTGTAATCTTCAGGATGAAGCCATTCTGAGAGTTGGGCAGGGCTTGGGTGACAGTCCAGTAAAAGGCTTTTCATGTCTTACTCTTCTTGCTGTGCAATTGATTTAATTTAAAAATTGCACTGCTGTTGGCTAGCTCAATAGCTAGCCAATAAATATGAGAAGAAGCTAAGTGCGTTTGACAGCTAAATACAGCTATGTGGCCTGCTGCTAACTCAGCTGTGGTCCACTTATTCCTCTGAAGCCTCCAAACAGAATTGAGCCATCATTGTCTACTTCACTTTAATGAATATCAAAAGTGAAAATGGTTAAAGGGGAGAAGAAGGGTGAAACAATAGCTGACAATTTGTTTCCAGGGGCATTTTCATAGTTATTGGTGTCCTAAAACACGTTTTGGGTGATTATAAGGAGAAAACCTGTGGATGATTTTTTTTAAAAAAGAAAATCAATTTCATTCCTCCCATAAGGAATTTTTTGGAAGGAGAGATAAGGGATCCCCATGGAATTTTGCAGAAAGACCATAGCACTGACATACACACACACAGTGGTGCTTGCAGTCACCAAGAAATCCCAGTGATTCCAGGTATGTTTCTCTTGCTTGATAGATAACCTTCATGCATGGACAAACTAAACAGGTCTCTGCCTTAGTACAAAATTGTGTGTAGAAGGGGTAAATAAAAATAAAGTTAGTTTAAAGTACACTGTACATTGGTGCATGGAGACCTGAGGCCATTCCATGCTACACATTTATAGCACTACAAGGCAATTTTAACTGACATGGCCAATGATATATTCAAGTCTTTTATTCAAGTCTCTACATTCAAGTCTCAAGTCTGGAAGCCAACTTAACAGAAAAAGGAAGGTGGTGCATCTTTCTCAAAAGGGAACAGCAAATGGGTTAGGTAATGGATTTAAGGTAGGGTTGTGGAAAAACATAAAGTACCACATCCATCACATGACCAGTAGGCAAAAAAGCAATGGAATGGAAGCATAGTTCAAAGGAAGAAAACCATTTTCCGTTCTGTAACATTTCTGGAGGAAGTTAAGCCAGCAAGTTGGTTGCTAAGATTATACAAGTTAGTACTCAAGTTGAGTCAGTGTGTCATTTATTGCCAAGTCAAGTCCAAGTTGAGTCACTGAAGTGACTTGAGTCTGACTTGAGACCAAATCAATTGACTCAAATCAACATTACTGGCCATGGCAATAACCTATGGAGTCCAAGGTTTGTAATTTGGTGAAGGACTAGAGCTCTCTGGCTGAGAATTCTAAATGCCCCTTCCTAAACTACAGTCCTGGGATTCCATATGATGGAAACATTACAGTTAAATTGTGAAAGGACTCCTTGTGTCAGGACCTGGAGTTCACTAGGGTCTATCAGGGCTCTCCATCACATAAATCTGTTGATATCAGGCTGTGTCTGTAAACCTTTATTTTGATTTCCCTTAAATTCTAGGATCAAAGACATTAAGAGAAGTGTATCTTCCTTACAATTCACTCATCTGACACTATGTGCCTCAGCAATCAGATTTACAAATTAAGCTTGGTTTTACTTTCTAATAAATAACCACAAAACAAAACATGATCAATGCAATATAGGTATGTAAGAGAAACCAGGTGTTATTACAAGCAGATGCCTTTCACCCTTTGGATGAAAGTTAACCTTTGTCTCATTTGACCCCTAGAGTCAATTTTATTACTTTTGTTTCTTATATGTTGCTTAGAGAGGTTTTGGGCAATCCTTAATACAAAAATAAAAAGTAAAATGACATTGCAGTTTCATAGCATACAGTGTGGGGAATCACTGGTAAAGTCACACTAAACATACTGTTTCAGTACATGACCCATTTATTTCAAGAATAATTCTTATGAATGCATGTGTTTCATGTGAGCTGATTATAGCAAAACTTCAAACCCAGGAGTGTCTACTAAATATATGACATATTACTAATAAAATATGGAAGGAATATATATGTATGATTTTTGGCTTTCTACTGAAATGCATTACTGAAAATATATAAGTGTAGAGTGATTTACTGTCTGTGGAAAGTATGAGATTTATTTAAGTCTACAACTGTACACACAGTTGACTTGCACAGAGGCATTTGATGCCTCTGCCAAGATTGTAAAAATAACACTCTTAAGGTCCAATGCTTGTAAGACTAAGCAGTCACTAATATCCATGAAGCTCAGATTTTCTGTTAGGCACTGTCACTGTATTCACAGTGTAAATACAATTCCTCATAGATTTGCCTATGGGACTTACCATTAATTTTCATAAAGGGCTTTTCCTCAAAGGTTAGTGACCATTCAATCATCATTTTGCACTCAAAATGTTCAGTACATTTTAGAGCTTGGAAAAGTTACTTTGTGGACTATAGCTTCTAGCATTCTGGGTGTTGTAGTCCAAAAAGCGGTGCTTCCAAACTCTGGAAAATTTACAGCAGATTAATAATAGGAAGAAATGAATATAAGTAGCATATTACTAATCAGACATATCATTTCACTGCACTCTTACTGAGAGGGCAGTGAAATATCACACTGTCAAAAGGTAGGAATGAGTACCAAGAACTGGGTGATACACAAACAGAGAGAGAGAGAGAGAGAGAGAGAGCTCAAAAATATGAACAGTCAAATCGAAAATAATTATAATCATAATAACTATTACAGAGATATGCATGTATATGTCTGTCACATTAATGAATAGATTAAATAGTTAAAAGGTGGGTGGAATCTTTTATATGATAAGCATGAAATCTGTCCATACTTTGCCGTGCAGTATTGTATACCTTTCTGATCCTGTTCCTATTGATTCATAAAGACAACAATATGATCTCAAAAAGCATCTGCTTGTTCCTTGACTTGTCTAACTTGGGATACATCTACACTGTAGAAATAATGCAGTTTGACACCATTTTAAGTGCTGTAGTTCTATTCTGTGGAATCCTGGGATTTGTAGTTTTACAGATTTTTTTTTCAGTCTTCTCTGCCAAAGGGTGCTGGTGAAAACTACAGACCCAAGGATTATGTAGAATGGAGCCATGGCAGTCCAAAAGGTGTCAAACTGCATTATTTCTACAGTTTAGGTACACCTTTGGTGTGTCTAAGGGGGGTTGCAGACTGGCAGAAATAGTGCAATTTGAGTCCACTTTTAGGGTTAGGGTTAGTGCTAGGGAATCATGGGAATTGTTGGTTGTTGTTTTTCTGAGACATTGAGCCTTCTCTGTCAGAGAGCTCTGGTGCCACAATAAAATACAGTTCCCATGGTTCCCTAACCCTAACCCTAAAGGTGGACTCAATTTGCACTATTTCTGCCAGTCTGCAACCCCCCTAAAGGGTCTTCCAGACTGATCCGTAGAAACATGGGTTCTTGATATAACATGTCATTTTACTTGTGCACTATACCAGTTTGTTGTTGTGTGCCTTCAAGTCACTTCTAACTTATGGTGAACTTAAGGCCAGTGGCATCACTGGGGGGTGGGGGGTGCAGAGGGTTCAGCCTGCATCAGGTGATACTCCAGAAGATGGGTGACATATGGCTGAGTGCCCCCCCACCCTCACACTGTTCTATTTGCAAGTAAAGCAGCATGGGCCAGAGAGAGAGAGGGCACAGCATCCCACCTTCCTGCCACACACATCTACTCATTAGTAGAGCAGCATGGGGCAGTGAGGTAGGAGTCAGCCTTTAGGTTCTTCCCCCCCGAAGCCCAGCCTCCACACTGTTTGACCACTCAGGTGGGAACACCATTGCCTAAGGGGTTTTCTTGGCATGTTTTGTCAGAGGGGGTTTGCCATTGCCATCCTCTGAGGCTGAGAGAATGTGACTTGTCCAAGGTCACCCAGTGGGCTTCATGGCCAAGTGGGAATCTAACCCTAATTTACTATATCACTATTAATTCTAATAATAATAATAATAATAATAATAATAATAATAATAGATAAGGAAACATGTCATTCTGATATGTCTTAGAATTAAAAAGAAACTCCCTTCAGGGTGGAAATAAAATATTTCAGTTGGTGCTGGGAATTGCTAGAAAATAATCCAGAAGAACAGAAATGTGTGTGTGTGTGTGTGTGTTTAATTAAAAAAAAATCAAGAATAGCAAGGGCAAATATCTAAACCTCCCTATATATATATATATATAAATAAATTAGCTTCATCTGAAGGAATCCTGTGAGACCTAGTTTCCAAACTTTATTACAATATATCAATTATTGAAACAATTTCCAGTTTCCTGGCATGAGTTGTCTTGCTGCTGCCAACAGAAAGAGGTAAGATTCTTATTAAGATGTCTATACTAACAAACTTAAAAGAACTAACAGTTTAAAGTTTTGAAAAGTAATTATATTAACTAATGCTTATACTTCTTGCCAAAACTCCTGGACTGCAGGGCAATGCCACTGCAGATGAAAATAGGTTCCAATATAACCATTTCCTCTTCATCACATTTGAAAGCTAGCTTTATTAATCAGTGCTATTTAACAGGTATCTACAGTTGGCCCTCTGTATCCAGATTCTTTATCCATTGATTCAACCATCCACAGTTTGAAAATATTTTTTTAAAAAAAACCCAAAAAGCAATCCTTGACTTTGCCATTGTATATGGTGTTGTTGTTAGCTGCCCTTGAGTCAACTTGGACTCATGGCGACCCTGTGAATGAGAAATCTCAGTGACCCTCCATCCTCTACCTCTCTGCTCAGGTCCTGCAATCTCAGGACCATAGTCTCCCTGATTGAGTCTAGCCATCTAGCTTGTGGTCTTCTCTTCTTTCTGCTGCCTTCCAATTTTCCTAGCATCATTGCCTTTTCTAATGAGTCTTCCCTTCTCATGGTGTGTCCAAAATACTATGAGGGACACCATTTTACTACACCATTTTATTTAATGGGACTTGAACATCTATGGATTTTGGAATCCACAGGGGGTATTGGAACCAAACCCCAATGGATACCAATGGCCCATTGTAAAACCATTGGTTGTGCTCTCATGTTACCTTGATTGTGCACTTTGAACATATGCAGACATGGAGTTCAATGAATGAGAAACACAAATCTAGTTCCAATCAATATCACTTGTATCATAACCAAAGTCCTGCTCCTATATTAATTTCAAGGACAGTATGTTATAACTAGTAGATGATTCTAATTGTTTATGTAAAACTGAACCCAACACCTGAGATTTTGAAGTATATTTTAGTCATACTTTTAGTGTAGAAAACACCCTGCTGTATTCCAGTTCAAACAGTACAAAACCTGGTGTATTTGAAACCATAAATTAACTTGCATCTGATGAAGTAGGCTATAAGATTCCTTTGAATAAATTCATTTTATTTATAAATATGGAGTAGCATGTCTTTGATTTGTTGGCCTCATGTTCTTGAAGTTATTTTGCGTTATGGGGGGAAATCAGTTAATCTATATGAACTATGAATTGTCTACTTAGCATTTTTCTAATGCTAAGAAATTTCTAGATGAAAGAAGAATGGATGTATTGAGACAAGAGTATATAAAGAGATTCCAGGGATCAAATGATGTAATGTATTGATGTCTTAGGCAATTGTTCATTTTTTTTAAGCATCTGGAAGATATCAGTATCAAAGGCAGGATTCTAGAACAGGTGAACTGGAGCTTCTATTTGTTATTTCCATCAGATGCCTTCAAAGTACTGCAAAAAAACAAACAAACAAACAAACCTGTATCTTTAATGCATTCATAATTATTGTATTAAAATAAAATTGCTAGGAACTTTTACTTTGTGTGCAGTACAGAAGAGGAGTGAATGTCCTTTGTTAGAATTTCTAATGTGTCTAAACACAGGTAGGCTCTTGTCAGTGAAGCTGATTTTTTTTTGTTCCTTTTCCGATCCATTGGGCTTGCCTATTAGAAAGGAATCAGGTTGGCTGGCTGAACCCAAAGGGTGCTCAACTATGGCTCCTCTTCATCTTAGAAAGAAGTAACCAGTGGGGTGCCACATGTAAATGTCTTACATTTGCCTAAGACATTAGTACATTGCAGCATTTGATTCCTGGAATCTCTTTATATATGCATGTCCTGGGACCTGTGCTATTCAATATCTTTATCAGTGACTTGGATGAAAGAATAGAGGGCATGTTTATCAAATTTGCAGATGACATCAAATTAAGAAGTGTAGCTAATACACCAGATGAGAGGATCAACATTCAAAATGACCTTAAGAGATTAGAAGGCTGGGCCAAAACTAACAAAATGAACTTCGAAAGGGAGAGATGTAAGGTACTGCACTTAGGCAGAAAACATGAAATGCATAGCTATAGGATGAGGGACACCTGGCTTAAGAAGACTACATGTGAAAAGGATCTAGGAGTCCTAGTAGACCACAAGTTGAACATGAGTCAACAATGTGATGCAGTAGCTAAAAAGCCATTGCAATTCTAGGCCGTCAATAGAAGCACAGAGTCTAGAGATCAAGAGAAATAATAGTGCCACTGTATTCTGCTCTGGCCAGGCCTCACCTAGAATACTGTGTCCAGTTCCAGTCACCACCATTCATAAAGGATGTTGAAAAACTGGAGCATATCCAGAGGAGAATGACTAAAATGGTGAAGGGTCTGTAAACCATGTCTTATGAGGAGAGAGCTGGGTATTTAGCCTGGAGAAGAGACAGTTAAGAGGTGATATGATAGCCCTGTTTAAATATTTGAAGAGGTGTCATATTGAGAATGGAGTAAGTTTGTTATCTGTTGCTTCACAGAATAGGACCAGAGCAATGGATTCAAACTACAGGAAAAGAGATTCCACCTCAACATTAGGAAAAAAGTTTCTGACAGTAAGAGTTGTTTGATAGTGGAATACCCCAGAAGAGTGTGGTGGACTCTTCTTTTTTGAAAGTTTTTTAACAGAGGCTGGATGGCTATATGTTGGGGGTGCT
Organism: Phrynosoma platyrhinos; assembly: GCA_020142125.1. Taxonomy (NCBI): domain Eukaryota; kingdom Metazoa; phylum Chordata; class Lepidosauria; order Squamata; family Phrynosomatidae; genus Phrynosoma; species Phrynosoma platyrhinos. The sequence goes on from CM034703.1 coordinate 84,239,135, forward strand.
TTGATTGTGTGTTCCTGCATGGCAGGGAATTGAATTGGATGACTCTTGTAGTTTCTTTCAACTGTATGATTCTATGATCTATGTGCAAATTCCTCTTTGGATTGGAGGGTCTGGTGAGGTTTGGGAAGTCTTTGATTCCAACACATGGAGGTCTTGCCCACTATCATATTTTTGTCCCTGCTGTCTAAAGTTGGAGTTGCAATATATGATATGATTACACTCCTATCACTGTCTCAGAGTGCTCTGAATCTGAGAGCACAAGTCTTGCTAGGCTCCTGCTGGCTGCTTTTTCTGTTGGTGGAGTTGCTGTTTTTTGCTTGTTTTGGTCTATGGTTTCCCTTCTATTGTGAGCCAATAGATTAGTGACAACACTGATCCAAACTTTCCTCCATGTTGGGCTGTGCAGTCAAGAGTATTGTTAAGATCTTGGGAGGCTTTTGAACTGTGAATCGAAATCCTTCCCTACTTTGCCCACATCATGTCTCAACACTTGTCCTCCCCTCCATGGATATTGGTGCTCCAGTGTCATAGAGGTAATGGGTGCAGATTTTCAATTTGGACTGGGAAGGTGGACTGAAGATTGGATGTCCTTCTCAAAGACTAGATCTCTGTCTTCAACCTTGGAGGAGATTTTCCAATCCTATCCCCACTAGAATGGTCTTCCAGGAACCGTAGGATTACAATGTTATTAACAGACTGAAAGACTGTCTTTAATAATTTCTCTCTCTCTCAGTAATTATTTAAAAATGTCTTGAGATATAGGTGTTTAAATAAATTGTTGATCTACCAGCTGAAGAACAATGTTTGCCACACTTGTCAATCAAATGTGACTAATTCCTTCTGTAGGTTTTAAAAAATCACAATAGTCAAACACAAAAATCAGTGTTTTAAAACTCTGGTGTCTTGGAACCACTTGTAGGAATTCCCTTCTAAGATAAATAGGACACTATACTTTTAATTTGTCTTACATGGTGTTTTTTTAATGACACTTCAATCCCAAAAGACACTTTGGGTAAAATAGAAGAGAATCACATTTATTGCTATTGTTTGTTTTCATTAGTGCGTATATGTCAGCAATGTAAATGATACCTTAACAGAGTACAAAGAAAAGGGCCTTATTCTAAGTAGTTCACAACATAAATGTAAAATCTGACACTGTCGAAATAGCTGGGAAAAGAGTGGCATGGGTTGGTAGAGAAACAACATACAGCTATTTCATTTACCTGGATTTAAACTTAACATTTAGGCTTAATAACATGCTAAGAACATTGAATGAGTGGGTGTGAATAGGTGAGGTTCATGGAAAAGGTGATGTTTGAACAGGGAAGATTCAAAACAAGTGAGTGAGGAGAATCAAGTATGTATTCTATGTGGAAGTCCTGAGTCGCAAAAGGGGGGGGGTGTAAGGCAGAATGAGGGAGGTAGAAGATCTGGAGTATCATGAAGGGAAAAGAAATTGTTAAGGTTATTACTTGGAAGACACTTTTTGAATAATATTTCCCAGAATCTCCTGTAGGCATATAGTCTAGTCTCTAGAGAGTAAGGGGGGGTTGCAGACTGCCAGAAATAGTGCAAATTGAGTCCACTTTTAGGGTTAGGGTTAGTGCTAGGGAATCATGGGAATTGTTTTTTTTCTGAGACATTGAGCCTTCTCTGTCAGAGAGCTCTGGTGCCACAATAAAATACAGTTCCCATCATTCCCTAACCCTAACCCTAACCCTAACCCTAACCCTAACCCTAACCCTAACCCTAACCCTAATAGTGGACTCAATTTGCACTATTTCTGGCAGTCTGCAACCCCCCCTAACTTTTCTAAGCTATGTCTTTGGTATTGCTGGGGTTTTTTAACTGTCAAAGACAAGGAGAGGAAATTGCAGGGATTTTTAACTTAATATTAATTTACAAAATAATATATCAAACACTTAAATTATATATTACATCACATTGGATAACAACTATGGAGTTCAAGCAATAGCCATTTCATATTGCATCTGATCTCGCGCTTTCTTAGAATATGGATGAGCCCTGGTGGCACAGTGGTTAAATGCCTGTCCTGCAGCCACTCATTCATAAAAACCACAAGGTTGCGAGTTCAATACCAGCCAGGGCTCAGGCTAGACTCAAGCCTGCATCCTTCTGAGGTCGCTAAAATGAGTACCCAACTGTTGGGGGGCAATGAGCTTACAGTTGTAAACCACTTAGACATCCCATAGTGCTATATGAAACGGTATATAAATGAAGCTGCTTTGCTTTAGCTTTGGATGTTCAAACTGCTGTTTTTGCTATCATTGCTATTTTTGCTGTCATTGTTAATTGACATTGATATAAAAGGGACAGGGGATAAATTGTTAATATGGGACAAAAAGCTGAAATTAATAACCAGAGCTTCTGACTGAGTAAACAAACTATGAGTAGATGCAGTTATGGATTTTTGATACAATGATACATAATTAAGAGAAAATAAGGAATCTGGAGCATAACTATTTCACTTAAAGCACAGTGAACATCTGGAGAAAATTAAACCAAACTATCATGGAGAATTGCACAAATGAACTTAATAGACAGATAGACATTTTTATGGTGAGTAAAGAGATTCAAGGAAACCATGACAAAGCGAGAGGATTGAATTAAGGAACAGTTGAAAAGCACAAGGTGTGATAACAAGTTGTTTCCTGTTCAGAAATCCTTATCTTTATTTGCCTGTCAAACATTCAAGGTACTGAACAATTTGTAGGAACTCTGGGCATTTGGCAGCAAAAACTTTCAGTACTTGCAAACAAGCACAAAAAATATTAATGGTAAGTTAGAAGAGTGAATAGCTTTGTTTTGATGTGTGCTAGTTCTGAATGTGCTGCCTATCCTAGATCTACCTAAGGAACAAACAAGTACAAATCAGACTGGCTGCCATCAGAAGAATGTAGCTTACATTCAGAATTACAGCAGGTCTGATTAGTGACATTGAATCCCTGTATAATTCAATGAGGAAGAAATCTGTGTCTCATTCTGTTGGGTAAAACCCCAAATTCCTGTCCTCACGGTGGTGGGTTCCAGCTCAGTGAGGTGCTACAGCCAATCCAGGTTTTAATCAGGCTTTAAAGGAGGTCTAAACAGGCCTCCTAAACAAGGCTCAGATCTTAGGATAGCTATGTCCAAGCCTGGAAATCCTAGAAAGGATCCCACTGACATTGGAGTCACCAGGTACCTCTGATGGTAGTATTTCTCCCTCAGATAATTCTACCCACTATTTACATTTTGGAGATTATCGGATTAATAATAAACCCAATTTACCTCTTCCAAGTTAAATTCGAATTTGGGATGCAGCCAGGTATTATTGCATGGATTTTGCTGCCGTTGCCACCTCCCAACTGCATCCCTGCAAATATCCAGCTAATATCCAGCTAAATATCCAGCTAAATTGGCCATCCTCAGCTGGCCGATTTGCAAAGCCTTACAAAATACTGTCCATTGAAAATGGAAGTTGATGCCTTTATCAAACATGTTTTACAGCTGGCCTTCCATATCCATGGATTCTTCATCCATGGAGTCAACCAATCATGGCTTGAAAATACTCAAAAAAATAAAGAATTCCAAAAAGCAAACCTTGATTTTGCCATTTTATATAAAGGACACCATTTTACTATGCCGTTGTATATAATGGGACTTGAACATCCATGGATTGTGGTATCCACAGGAGTTCTGGAATGAACCCCCAGTGGATACCAAGGGCCCATTGTATTTTATCATGAGAAGATAGGAAGAGTTTTATCATAAGAACATTAAAAGATCCATCCTTTCACTTCTATAGTCAGCCCTTCACATTTGAAGGGTATTTGAAACTTTGACCTTAGCAGATTTGATTATTCTTTGGACATTATCACACGGGGAGTAGCGGGGAGAAAGTGGAAATAAACCGGACGAGTGGAAGACTTTAATTTATGGGATTTGTCCTGTTCTGCCTCGTCTGATAACTAAATTCGAATTTAAAAGGGGGTTAATTCGAACGAAAACCTGATCTTTTCATTTTTGAGATTTTTGAGGATTTGAAAAGATCAGGTTTTTGTTCGAATTAACCCCCTTTTAAATTAAATTTAGTTATCAGATGAGGCGGAACGGGACAAATCCCGTAAATTAAAGTCTTCCGCTCATCTGGTTTATTTCCACTTTCTCCCCGCAACTCCCCATGTGATAACGTCCTAAGTGAAGAGCAAGTTCAGCAGTAATGAGGATAGAGGGAAACTTTAACTCATCTAACAAATCAGACACATAGCCATGTTAGTCTGGAATATCAGTATGCAAGGGGATCTTGCAGCACCTTTGAGACTAACCAAGCAAAAGACATTGTAGAATAAGCTTTTGTACACTTGAGAGCTTATTGCATTCTAAATAATGTGACTTATTCCCGATAGGGTACAGTCACTTTTTGGGTTAACAGTGGGTATTATCGCATGTGAAATTGCCACTGCTGTAGCCAGGTGACTGAAACCCAGGTCCCAGCCGTGCTCAGCTGGCTGGTTTGCAAAAATGGCAAGCTCCTGTTTTTGCAAAGCAGCCAGCTGAGTGTGGCTGGGATCTGGGTTTCAGTCACCCAGTGGTAGCAGCAGCAAATCTCACATGTGATAATACCCACTGTTGACCCCAGGGGTAGGCAACCTGTCCCCTTTAAGGGCCGAGGGACTTCAACTCCCAGAATACCAGGAGCTATTGGCCAACATGGGACTATTGGCCAACATGACTGAGGCTTCTGGGAGCTGAAGTCCCTCAGCCCTTAAAGGGGAAAGGTTGCCTACCCCTGGTTAACCCAAAAAGAGACTGTACCCCATTGGGGATAAATCAGACTATTTAGAGTGCGATAAGCTCCTTGGTCTACTGTCTCAAATGCATGGAGTGAGGAAGTAGACCCAGGGCCAGTCTACATGATGAAAATTATCCTGGTAGAATGTGAGTAGAATGTTATCTGGCCATATGTAGTAATGGACTCAAGCAGTAATGGACTGGATGAGGAAAAACAGATTGAAACTGAATCCAGACAAAATGGAGGTATTGATGGTAACGGCCCCAAACCCAGGTATTGGGACACAATCCCCAGTCCTAGATGGGGGTCACACTCTCCTCAAAGGACTATGTTCATAGTCTGGGGGTGCTTCTAGATCCATCACTTCAGATGACAAATCAGGTGAATACCGTGGTCAGTAGCGCCTGTTATCGCCTTTGGCTGATATGCCAACTGCACCATTTCCTGGAGGTTAGGGACCTCGAAAATGTGGTACATGCGCTGGTAACTTCTTCTCTCAATTTCTGCAATGCACTCTATATCCTCTTGAGCCTAGTTCAGAAACTTCAGTTGGTACAGAATATGGCAGCCAGATTGGTCAAAACATAACACCTATTCTAAAATCACTTCACTGGCTGCCTATCAGTTTCAGGGTGCAGTACAAGGTGTTGGTTATCACCATTAAAGCCCTAAATGGCTGGGATCCTACCTATCTTCGGGACCACCTCCTTCTATATAATCCACCCTGTGCTCTAGGGTCCTCTGGGAAGAATTTATTGCTACCTATAAAAACTAGGTTATCTGCAACTGCCCAGAGGACCTTTTTGGCTATCGCTCTCAGTGTGTAATGGCCTGCCGGATGGGATCCATCACTAGACCACCTTAAACAGCTTTGAAAAAATCTATTAAGATGGACCTCTTCTGGCAGGCCCTTCCTGAGTAGATAACCAGCCTCTGAAAATAGTTATCCCTAACCCTGATTTCTCCACTACAGTTATTTTAATTTATCTGTTATTTATTGTTTGTTTGTTATTTTTTAGTTTGTTTTTAAACTTTGATGGTTTAATTGTATTGGGGGGGGTATTGGGGGAGGGGATTGTTCATTTTATTATGTAAGCTGCCCTGGTTGTATTTTACAGAGAGGCGGGATATTATTATTATTAATTATTATTATTATTATTATTATTATTATTATTATTATTATTATTATTATTATTATTGATTAAAAAGTATTTGCCCTATTTGGGGGTGGGGATGGAGGGACTGAAAACATTCTCAAACTCCAAAGAAAAAGGAACTGCAGAGTATATGGATAATCTGATAATTTCACATTATCAAACATGTGGATGTCTGATTATTTGCATGGCAGCACATTTGGGCAGAGGGTGGGTGGATGGGTGTTTTTTTACCCCAGGAAGCAGGTGCTAGACATTTAAATAGTTAAAGGTCTCTGATCAGGGAGGAAATATATAAATGGTTCTTCTGCTCCACAACTCCTCCCCCCTTATTAACTCTTTCTGCCCTAATTAAACCCCCTGATACACTGCTTTGCCTGAGCAGAAAGGAGAAATAAATGCTCATTTTTTCCCACTCCACCCCACCCCCAAGTTATGACTGTGTGGATAGGGAGCAATGACCATCCAGCAACAACACCCCACTGGCCTGTGACTCAGAAGGTGGGGACCCTTCCTGGTGGGCATTGTTTCCTCTCCTCTCCACCACCTGGAAGAAGGGAGAGCTACTTATATTAAAAGCCTGCCTCAGTTCTTCAAGATCTCAAGTTGGGGCAGAAGAGAGAAGAAAGAAAACCAGTGAGCGATTTTATTTTTATTTTTATGTTTTGTTCTAAGAGAAAAGATGAACACTACATTTTTGATCAAAAACTTATTTAAAGCTGAGATCATACAACACCAGGGGAGCTTGGTGACAACATAAGCAGATATGTCTTCTCCTTTGAGACAGCTGCATGTGACTGGTAGAATATACATATATGCAAATAGTAGAAATGTGTTGAGAGTAGTGTAGGCAATTGAATGTCAATTCAAAGATGCAAAATCTGCACAGGTTTGCATAACACACTTATGTAGAGACTAGTCCCAAGTCTATGACAGCCCATGCTACAACTTCTTTCATATAGTTAGGGGCTAAACAGTTGATCCCTAAGCCACGGCCCTGATCTGGCACTTTACCACTCCAAAAAGAGCTGCCATGGCAGAGGCTTTTCTGCATTCCTTTGGTGCAGCCTGTCTGTACGCTGTGCCAAGGGAGTACCCTGATGCCACACACCATGTGGTGGGGCGCGGGGCATGATGGAGGCAGTTTTGGCCAGTCTGCATAGCCCTTTAGTCTCAAAGGTGCTACAAGATTCCTTTGTTCACTAACAATGCTGAAGTTTTTGAGTGCCTATGATTGGATCCCAGTTTACCTATGGCTGGTGCATCTGATTATTCTTTAATTAACTTCATTGAAAAATGTGATCAAAATTTCAAATTAAAGAAAAGAGGGCTGCTAGTATTTTAACAGAAAACAGAGCTCTCTGTGACCAAGTCATATTTGTAAATGACTTGTTTCTTACCAGGGAAATTCAACTCTTAAAAGATGTTCAGTCTGTTATATGTGCTTTGTGGATACTTTTATGAGACCTCCTTTCAGAACAGTTTCATAATGGAAACCTCATTGTTTTTGCAAGATACTTAATAGGTTTTGCTAGCAAATAAACATTCTAAAAGGAATGTATACAATTTAAGTACCCCCCTTACTATCTCATAAACTGTAAGAGACTAACAGATTAATAGAATAAATGCAAGCATGCATTTTGAGAATCTTCCTGTAACTTCAAACTCTTGAATTTTTCTATTGGGGTGTGAAAGTAGATCAGTGGTATTGTAGGAGTCTCAAATGTTTAAACATCCTCTGTATTATTTTTTGTGGTCTGGCATTTCTACATTTCTCAGCTCCAGATGTGGGGATGAGTTGAAGTCAATGCAAAAATCTGTTTGAAATCAGTAAGCCTTGCTTACTAGTTTAGTGTAGTGGTTTCAGCATTGGACTACAATGCTGGAGATCAGAGTTTGTATCCTTGCTTGGCTATGGAAATCCACCGAATGACCTTGGGCAAGTCACACTGTCTCAGCCTCAGAGGAAGGCTCCCTCTGAATAAATTTTGCCAAGAAAACCCTATGATAAGTTTGCCTCAAAGTCACTATAAATCAGAAATAACTAAGGCACACAGCAACAACAATTCTTCATTTGCATTCTTGATTTCATTTCATCTTTATTCAGCCTATGTTGGTTGAACTGTAGGCTCTGAGGACTGGTCCACTTCATTTTTTGTCATGTTCATATTCTCTTCAAATAGCTCACAACAGGGTTTGAACTGTGGGGCACTATAGGATGAGAAATTCATCTTAGTCCAAAAATTCCTTCCATGCTCAGAACTCTAACCTTTCCACTACACTGGCTAGTGGTCAGCATTAGTCCAGAATGGGCAACTTCAGTAGCTACAAGGCCAACTTTCTGTCCCTGAGATACTCTGTGCCCCCCACAGACTGCTCCAAATGCCAAAAATGTAGAAAAAACACAGATGTGTCTAGAACTTTGATTTCAAAAATAGCTATTTTTATGTGTGTGTTTTTAAATAAAAAAAGGACAAGGAGACCCTGTGACCCATTCAAAATGAGGATCATCATTGCTGAAACCAACCAGGAAGTGCCTTGACATTCACAAATTTGAGGCAGGAAAGGGGGTCCAGGGGGATTGGGGATGGTAAAAACAGCTTTAGATGACTGCATGTTGACTTAACATTCAACTCAGTCTAGTCCACTACCTAAATATCCTAAAGGCACCAAATCCTGTCTGATCTAAGCTAAGTAGGGTCAGCTTTGGTTAGTACTTAGATAGGAGACCACCAATGAATACCAGGTACTGTGGGATATATTTCAGAGGAAGGAACTAGCAAAACCACCTATGTGTATTCCTTGACTAAGGGGGGGATGCAGACCAGGGCGTCGGAGACGCCCTGGTCCAGAGCGCCGCCGGAGTTCAGCCTCCGGACCGCGGCGCTCCTGTGGCGCATCTAAAAGGAGCACCAAATTGGCGCTGCTTTTAGATTTAAGGGAAAGTGCACCCCAAAAGCGGCGGGCGCACTTTCCCTGGCTCAAACGGCGCAGCGCATGTGGGCGCTGCGCCGTGAGGTCATCCCCGGTGCGCTGGCCGTGCGGACGGCCGGCGCTTCTGGGGGCGACCTCGGGGAGAGGAATATTGTTATGATAATAACAATAACTTTTTTAGTCGTCTGCCGAGGCCCTAAGAAAACCTTATGAAATTTACATGCTCACCAGAAATCAACAATGTAAAGGCAAATATTGTGTAAGCACACACACAAAGTAGTCCACTCAGTGTGTGTGTGTGTGACACCATCTTTTCCTTTACCTCAGATAGCAACATCTGAGTGTGGAGGAGGAGAAACTGATCAGAATGGGATGAACTCCCCTTTTCTTCATAGAATAACAATAAAAAATAATGTCAGTGACAGATTATCTCATTATTGAAAAAGCAATTGCTCACCTACGACAACAGAATATAAAGAGTAAGCTGTATGAACTTCAATGTGAAGTCGTAGGCTTTCATGGCCGGCATCCATAGTTTTTGTGGGTTTTTCGGGCTGTGTGGCCATGTTCTAGAAGAGTTTCTTTCTGACGTTTCGCCAGCATCTTTACCTGTGGATTGATCAGGCAAGTGGTGGAAAACTGAAGGAAAACTGAAGGAGGATGCCCGCCACAGATGCTGGCAAAACATCAGAAAGAAACTCTTCTAGAACATGGCCACACAGCCCGAAAAACCCACAAAAACTATGTATGAACTTCAGTTATTTAACTCTATTTTTAAAGCTACTGTATATCAGATTTTTTGCTTGTTCAGAGAAAAGTTTGAAGATGGAAACCTTACCTGGTATTATTAAATAAGCGCATTAAGTAGCCTTTTTGTGTACAAGGTGGAACTCTAGATGGAGCAGTTCCCTTTATTTAAATCAGTTTTGCTGAGAAAATATTGATTTCATTGCTCCTATGCTTATTAGACAATTGATTGGCAATAATATAGCATCACTCCATTGAAATATTCAGGGATGGTTTAAATTTAAAAGTTGTGTTCTGGTAAAATGAGAAAGGGAGAAGAGAGGGAAAGGGGAAAACCCAAAGATTTTTTTAAAGGGCTCCAAATGTATGCCTTGGAAGTGGCTACAGATACATCCTAGTAACAAATTAAGGTATTAGATTGTACACCTTTACAAACCTTTACTTTAATGTGTTACTAGAATATATCTGACCTCTGAACAAATCTTGCCAAGAAAACCCCATGATAGGTTTGCCATAAGGTGGAAATGCTTGACAGCACACAACAATAATTGTAAAATTGTATCCCATATCATTTTGTTGATTGGGTCTAATGATAAAAACATGTGACAGGAGCTAATGGTACCAATTGTGGTAGGTTTTGTTGTGGATAAAATCCAAAATCCATAGGTGGGTAATATCTTTGTTAGGACCAGCTTCAAATATAGTATTGCTCACCTGTGGGCTTTGGATTTTCTTCAACCTGCTTTCTTTCTTTTTCTATTTGAGGATGAAGTTATCCACATAGTGAACAGGTGCATATATTTTGCAAAGAAATCTATGAGATGAATTTGATCATGTCTAATGGTGGGATTTTTGGAGTTCTAGTCCAGGAAGTAAAATTTCCAAGCTGTGGAATTTCACCTGGTGCAGTCTAAGGGTATTGAGAAGGGGATTCTCAATACCCTTAGACTGTGTTTGCTTGACCCTTTCAGATGGTTAATAACCCTTTCAGATGGTTAATAACATCTAGGAAAGGCAATTGACAAGTTGTGTTGTGACTGAGATATGATTAATATTTTGTAAGGGGATAAGATGGTCCTGTCCCGAAGCAGCATTGTGATTATTCCTTTGAAACTGTGTCTGGATCCAGAGGATAGCTATCAAGCTGTTGTAGATATCAAATTTGTGGGCAAAGAGCTTAAATATGTGGGTATTGTGCACTGCAGGAGCTCTTGAGTCACAATGACCTCTGTCAAGAAAGATGGAGGAGGGCAGCCAAATACCTGAGGCACTCACTAGGCATCAGTGCAAAGGACAGAAACAGAAATCTGTTTCATTACCATGCAATAGATGCTAGGAATGTTCAGAAATATGTATATATTTTCTGGTATCACATAAATAATAATGAAAGGAAAGTGAAACACAGGAGCCTGACATCTTTTTTTTAAAAAAAAAATCCATCTTTCTCTTTTGATCAAATAGAGATTTGAGGTTTGCAAAAACACAGTGTAAAATAAACCTTTATAGTAGAGATCCTGTTTGCTGCTTCTTATTCAGCTGGGTGATCAATCTTTCAGATATGCCAGAATGCTGGAGATATTTTTAGAGACTCATAATAAATACTCCTTGAGAAACTGTGCTTCTATAATTTGCAAATCACTACAGGAAAATCTGTTCAAAAAGTTCTGGAGATAACTTCAACTTATATTCAAAGGTGTGCTGTACTGCATTTGAATAAACATTATTGCTGAGCCACAGTGCTGAGAATGATAAGCTTTAAAAGATTATTTATGGCTCTTACAATTTTTTTAGGAGACAAAAGCATTAATCCATTAGAAGACTCCCAGATCCTAATGAGTGGTTTTTCTGTAGTCTCTGTAGTCTTTACAGCTTTCCTGTGAATAAGTATCACTGGATTTAATAGGACTTCTGAGCCAACATGCATAGGTAAATAACAGAGCTCATACTGGACTGAAATAGATAACTGCCTTACCTCCCACATATATGTCAAATTGGTCTCGTTAATATTTTATAGCAAGCAATAGACTTTGAGAAAAATGCTCCTGGAGATCTACACAAAGCTTGGAAAAATTACTTTTTCGATTACAGTTCCTAGAATCAGCCATACAGCATCACTAGTAAACCATCCTGGCTGGAATATTCTGGGAGATGCAGTTCCCAAAAGTTAACTTTTCCAGGTTCTGCTTCTGTAAGCAGTCATCTCTGGATTGAGTATGATAATAACAATGGAAGTTACATTCAAAATGTGTTTTTATGCACACACACACATACACCAAATGTGTGAATTCAGAATCCATAAGAAACTTAATAACTATGGTATATGGTTATGCAGAGACCAGACACACATAGCTCACTGGCCACAGTCTTAGCTAAAATAAGGGTACTGAGTCCCAAGATTTCATGGTTATTTTCAGGAAATGTAAGCAAGGCATGTTTGATTGTGGCTGGGACTATGCCTCATGGGAAAATTAAAGAACTTTACCTGTGGATTGATCAGACAAGTGGTGGAAAACTGAAGTAGTCAAAATATCATCTGCCCTGGAATGGTTTCCTTTGTTATCCTGGTTTCTGTGTTCCATATAAACCTGCAGTATATACAGTACCACATTGGCTTATTGTCCAAATAGATTCACTAACTTCAGTTCTCTCATGAAAGTAATTTTCCTAGGCTCTGAATTTGACTGAATCTGGCTTTCTCTTTCTAATTCTAATAATTAATATAATGATAGTAAGAATTCTAATAATTCTAAATGCTAATGGAAGTTATATGGTTTTATTTGTTCCCCTCATTTTCTCCTTTCCTTGAGTGCAAAGAATCTGCCACCAAGGTATGAATGGACTCTTTTAATCATAATTGGCTATTCCCCTTAACATATATTTTAAAATTTATTTATTAATTTATTTTTACCACTAACAGTTTAATATACAATCAAAATCAAAATGATATACATTCAGAAAATACATACTGAAAATAAAGAAACAGAGAGAGAAAAAAGAAGGGGAAGAGAAGAAAATAAGGGGGAAGTATATAGCTAAAACACAGTAGAACTCCAACCCCCCCTCATCTTAACTATAATGAAAAGAAAAAATTTAAAGATAGAAAGAATACATTGTTCTACATTGTCTATAGTGATCACGTTTCCCTCTTGAACTTATATTCTGACTTTGTGTTGGTTGTGAGACAGTGGCATATTATCTCTGCTAAGACTGGTGCTCAGATATATATAGCTGGTGCATGGATCAGGACTGACTATGAACAAAAGGGAAAAATGGATTGGGGAGCAGTGCCTCACTTTCCCACATTTGGAGTGATGGGACTGGTTATCCTTGGTCTGCAAAGTATGATATAAGAAAGAATTTTCTTATAGTCATTCTCATAATTGGCTCTCCTAAGTTCCCATGATTTCTTTTATGGCGGATCTGGGCTTAGGCTGTTCAGGAAACAGCTGCATGTGATACAATCATACTTCTAAGTAACAAAGACAGAATATCTCCACATCTACCACTTTTTCTAGGCCAGAGGTATTGAGAAAATCCATTGCATTGTCTTTAAAAGGGTTTTCTTGGTCCTAATGTTTGCTTTGTTTACTTTGTCAAGACACGCAAATGTCACTTACCATGTGAACTTTTTATTGATGCATTATTCTTTCTGTTAAACAATATGTGCCTGCAGTAAACAAATACACATGGGGGGGGGGGAAGGAACAAAGTAACCTTTTAAAAAATCTCCAAATTCCTGTGACTAATTTAATCTTGACAGAAGTAATTAGTTCTGGGTTTTGAAAAGCATTTATTCCCTTTTCTGGAGCAATGTTTTACCTGAGTCTTGTGCTCTCCTCAAGGAGTTGGGATTGCTGAGAGGTATTGAATTTTACAGAATTATGTCAAGTCTAATTGAATTCTCAGAATAACAATTTCATTTAAAGCACACAAGAATTATTTAGAAATGAGGTCTCTTCTTGTAAAATACAGCCACTCCATTTGCTGCATTGAGCATCTCCCACCAATGCACTAAATTTAAAATGGCAGCAGGAATACTTAAAGACTGGTGGTCTAAGGAGCTTCGGTGCTCTAAATCATTATTCACAGAAGCAGGCTGCCAGCTAATCTTTCCCAATAAATCTCTCACAAAATTCTTCTAAGGCCCAGAATCTCCTCTGAAAGAAGTGTGTGGCTCTTGAGGCAATATAAGAAGGCAAAGTAATCAGGATGTTTGGGCTGAGCAAGAAAGGCATATTTCAAAGCAAATGAGGTAAAGTAGACGAGGCAAAACAAATCAGAAACAAGCCATGCTTTTCAAAGCCAGAGAAATTTTGAATCTCTGGTAAAGAACTAAGAATACAGTTCTCTGTGCCTACTCAGTGGTAAGTTTCACACTCTTCAATGAGATCTACTCCAAAGAAGATGTATATGGGATTATAGCCAAGCCATGTGATCCTATTGCTGTATTTGGGTATCTCCAAAATCCTGCTGGGTTCCTAACAATAAGGCAGAAAGGATGGAAGACATGAGGGTTTGCTGCTCTTCCTTTGGTTTCCTCTTACTAGTTCCAGAGCTGGTCTATACCTTTCTGTTGGGTCAAGGGCTAAATTGACTTGGGTTCTAGATACTCCCTTGCTTCTCCCCTATCACACCACTGATCCTCCTCCTCCTTCCTCATCTCTGGAATTGGAACTCTGCTGTGGAAGAAGTGAGGGGCATGGATCTTCTCTGTGGTCATGCAGGTGTAGTAAATATCATCTTCTAGACTAGAATGCTTTCTCTAACTTCAAAAGAGGATTTCTGATCTGTCCTACAGCCTCTAAAATGCTGTCCCAAGAACTGCAGAATTGCACTGGGACGTTATCA
>CM034703.1:84253709-84271667 GCA_020142125.1 Phrynosoma platyrhinos
GTTTATTTCTGGATTGATTCTTTTTCACTTTCTTTTCGCTTTGTGGCCTGCAAGTGATATCGTCCTATGTCTAGTAGCCATGTTGACTTTGGCATTCTGAGAATTGTAGTCCCAAAGAGGAACTATTCCAAGCTTTGATCTGTCATGATTTTTCCCACCATTAGCTTCAGTAATTGACCTCTGGTTCTAGTATTGTGAGCGGGGTTTTTTCCTCATATATTTTCTCCATGCCATAGCTTAGAGAGAGCTCTCTCATCTTTCCCCTTATTTCCATTTTTGAGAAGTTAAGCAATCCCAAATATTGTAACCTTTCCACATCCAGGACTTGTTCTGTTTGAACATTTTCATTGCCCCTCCCCCACATTTTATCTTATTCTAAAATCTACATCTTCAGCTGCAGTGACCATAACTATACAGAGTATTCCCAGTGTGATTGTGGAACAGATTCATATAAGAGCAGTATAATACAGCATGGATGCCAAGAAAGTTCACTTTGTTTTTTGCCATTGATGAGAAAGGATATCTTGATATCTGATCAAGATGAGGCAAGTTGGAGACTGAAAAAGTGTCAGCTGCCACAAGGCTTTTTTGCCTCCTTGGGAAATGCAGAATGAGGAGACTTTTCTCCAATCAATTTCCCCACAGGTTTTTTGTGGGTTTTTTCAGGCTGTGTGGCCATGTTCTAGAAGAGTTTCTTTCTGACGTTTCACCAGCATCTATGGCTAGCATCTTCAGAGATTTCCCCACAAGACATATCTGCAAAAAACTAGACTCTTCTCTCTTTGTTAAGCAAAGTGTTTATGGGCATGCATGTACAACCACACAGAGTAGGCTCTGCAGATAAGATTATTGATTTTTGAAAATGTAAACAATCCAACCAGTATTTATATTTTTATATATTTTTCAGAAGTCCATGCAGAAAAAGTAATTCATACAAAAAATTTGCATTGCCTATGCTTACTTTACAAAAATAGATAAAAAAATCTTGCTTCTTTTCACAAGAAGAAGATAGGCAGAAATATATCTTATTTTAGTGAGGAATCCTTTTCTAATTATGCTGAACATGGAATTTGCCTCTCTTTTCTTACAGCCATAAAATAGGTTGACATTCTCATTAAACTATCTATCACAACCTCAGGGCTCCTTTCTTGATCTGTTGCTGCCAGTTCAGATCCCATCAGTGTCCATGTTGGCTCTATTTCACAGGATGAAAATTATGTGTACTGCTGACACATGTCTTCATTGCTTCCTCAACGAATGCAGGAACAAACTGTGAAAGAAACTTCAGTGTGCATTGAGTAAGTCACATCAGGCTGTGTTAAAAAATCAAGTTCACTTTCACTAGATTGAAATCAGGCTGTGCCTTAGGTTGGTGTCATGCTATGTGCATTCAGTGATTCTGACAAGAAAAACCTATAGGGTGATTGCCAGATTGAATTGGTGTATAGAGGAAATCTGCAGGAATTTTTGCTTGCAAGTTACCCCTAGCTGTTCCCTATCTGATTGAGATGATGCAAATGGGAGGTAGATGATTGATCATACTGTTGAGTCACAAAAGCTATTTGTCATTTGATTACTTTCCTTGTTCCAAAGCAGGAAATGGGCTGGTGCTGGATGAATAGTTATATATCTGTGCTTCCCTCACATGCTACATGTGCTCACCTTATCTGCTGGGATAAGAAAGAAATCTGGAGGCAGACATCTGGGCTCTCCCAAGAAAATTCGCTTGTCTTCATTTGTTATTTCATTTTCACATTTGTATATAGCTCAGATGTAGGCTAGTCTGAGATAGAATAAAATACCCAGAACTACCCAAATTCCAGGTCTGTTTCAGCCATGAGTAATTAGAGCTCTTAGTGACCCCGCCAGTCATGTTTTCAGCTGAGCACCACAGCTGGTAATGCCACCCTTTCACCCAGCCACACTTTATCTCTGGACAATAAAAAAAGAGGGTTAGGTAGTACCTTAAGCATGTAAACATGCATCCTGAGAATCTGCCCCTCTGCAAAACAACAGTAACAACTATATATCTTTCCTAGCAGCTAAAGATAATTGTTACAACTACTAGGAAACTGAGGCTTCCTTTGAGCAAAAAAAATAAGAAACAACTAAGCTATATTAATTATTGCAGGATCGTATCATGTTGTTTTTGTTCAGCTGGGTGTGGGAATAAGTGACAAAATAGATGATCCATAGTAAATGTTACCTCATGCCTTCATGCTCCTGGCGATAACCCTGCTTTCCATGGAACTTGAATGAATCATTTTGGCAGTGGGGTTGATTGCTATCTGGACACAGTTTCTGTCTATTGTATATAAATGTGGGTAGAGGACAGGGCGAGGCAGAACTTCTAAAGAACCAATTTATGGCTAGAAGTCTAACACCCTGTAATGTACTTTTAATCAGATGGCCTATATGCACAAGATTCATGTGCATCAATAATTTATTTCCTGTACAAGCGCCTCATTTAGGCTTTCATTGATCATAAAATGGAGGGAGATGGGGACACAGGCTCTACCCCTGTTTATTGGTCATCTGAACAGGGGAATTCCTTTCCCACCTGCAGGCAAGATTTTCCATGTGAATATGACTGATTAGATAACACAGTGATACTGTCAGGTCAGGATCTTGACACAGAAGCTCAGGGCCCAGGCTTCCCTCAGTAAAATAAATAGGAAGGGCCTCAAATGTAGCCAGACTGACTTAATTGCATGTTGAAGACAATAAAGTCTAGAGTCTACAAAATCACTCAGCTACATCTTTGACAGAATGCAGCCTGCAGTGATGGACTGAAGAAAGTCGTAATATATTCACAATAATGGTGGCTTCTTACTACTGGATGGGTCTGAAGAAAGTACTGAATCCCATGAAAGAACTGACTTTCATTGGGAAAATATGTGAATGGCTGTCAGCAACTTGAACAGAATGAAATATTTGGGGTCACCAGAAATGTGAGACTGAGTTTTAACATCTTATTGCCTGAACAGGGAAGCCTCAGCTTACTATTTCAGGATAAGTGTTCTGAACACGAGTCAGCAAGTACCCAAGGTGTGTAAAAGCTGTTGGGTATTCAGTCTAGTCCAAGTTAGTCACAGAATATTGGTCCCAAGTGAATGGAGAAGCACCGGGGGAGGGGATGTTGTCATCAGTCCATGAGTTGTTAACAAGTCAGCAATCCAGATACAAGAGATATCAAGGAATAAATATAGTTGTCAATGCATAGCCAGTCCAAGGTCAAAGAAGCACAAGAGCCAGCATTCTGTCAGTCATCCAGATAAGACCATTCAGAACAAGGAAGACATGGAGGAGCTGCTGTGAGGTTTATGGCCAGCTATTTCAACAACACTTGGAGCATAATTAATTAGTGTCTTGGATTTAACTTCCAAGGGGCTTGGCATTTCTCTATTCACCATTCAACAAAGCATGGGGCCATATGTAGCTTCTGCCATCTCCTGCTGCAGGCAGGGTCCCCCCCACTGCCCCAGCCTTCATCTCCTTGGATTCAGAGAGACCTGTACTATCAGGAGCAGCAGCTTCCTGGCAATCTCCTTCACCTTGTTTGAATCATCCAGTAGGTGAGTTATGGCAGAAAGGCAGCTCTCCTGCACATGTAATAAAACACTAATGCCTGGAATCAAGAATGTTGCATTGTACCAAAAACCATTCATTGATCATTGTCTACACTGACTAGCAGTGGCTTTCCTAGACATCTCTTAGAAGATCTCTTTTCCATCTGCCATTACCTGACCCTTTTAATGAAGATTCCTTAAGGCCTTTTGCAGGCAAAGAGTTTATTTTATTTTGTTTTATTTATATGCCACACTTATCCAAGACTGGGACTCAAGGCAGCTTTTATATATAAGCTAAAACCTAACAATCAAAATTTAAACACAATTACAATCATCACATTAAAGTGATAGGTTAAAAACAGTATAAACTCATTTAAAAATACAAAAGTTTTTTAAAAGTACACACCTCTCCCTTAAGAAGAGTGCTTGCAAGTAATTATACATTGCTTGAACAAAAAGGTATTTGACTGCTGGTGAATGGAGAGCGGGGGGGGGGCAGCCTAGTTTCTGGTGGGAGAGAGTTCCAGAGCTTGGGAGCAGCCATTGAAAAGGCTGTGTTCTGGGTCCTCACCCAATGAGCCTGTGATGGTGGTGAACCCAAGAGAAACCCTTCCGTGTGGGTGTTAAGACTCTGTAAGGTTCATATAGTGAGATAGAGGATTTCAGAAGGTCTGAACCTACACCATATAAGGCATTATAGGTCATGACCAGCACTTTGAATTCTGCCCAGAAAGAACCAGTCGGCCAAGAAGCTGTTTTAACAAGAGAGTTACATGCTCCCTATAACTGGCACCAGTCAGCGTTCTGGTCACAGGTGTTCTTCAACTAATTTGAGGAGCAGAATGCAGTTAGTAGGACACGTGTTGAGTTTTCCCTATACAGGTTGAGTCTCTCTTATCTGAAATATTTGAGACCACAAGTGTTTTGGATTTGGGATATTTCTGATCTTGGAATATTTGCATATGCATAGTGAGATATCTTGGAGGTGGGGCCCAAGTCTAAACATGAAATTCATCTATGTTTTGTATACACGTTAGACACATAGCCTGAAGGTAATTTTATACATAATATTTTAAATAATTATGTACATGAAACAAAGTTTGTATACACTGAAACATGAAAAGCAACACAGCCACACATGTGGACACTTTTGGATTTTGGCATATTTTGGATATCAGCATTCCAGATAGGAGATTCTCAATCTGTATCGAATTTGTAGGAGACAGCATAGCAACCATAAGCACTTCTGTAAAAATTAAACTTTTTTTAAAAAACACTAAACCTACCCATTATTTAAATTAAATGGTTGTACTGTTTTTTCTAACTGGAATGAATACTCACTAATGATAGTACAGCCTCAATAAACTATTGAATTACAAATCTATTTTCCTTTTTCATTATCCTTTATTTCTCTAAATTATTTCAAATTTAGATATAGTTTTTTTTAACTATGTTGAAAAAATGTCTAGGCTCATTCTAGAAGGGATGGAAAATAATTGGGGAGGGGGTGGGTGATCCATTTCACATCTCCTGAGATTCATTGCAAGCCAAAATTAATCTTGCCTCAGAAATTTGACCATTTGTGAAATGTGAAGGAATTTTCTGTTATGTTGTCTAGTCACTGGGTACCACCAAACCAAAATCTAGAACAGGTGGGCAACTGCACAGGGTCAGGAGGCATTTTCCCTCCCTGAGCCCACATGGCAGGCTGTACCTATACATTTTGGCACACCTAAAGTGAAGCATCATCACTCCTGTCTGCCATTTTAAGCAATCAAATTTCCGCCATTTTTTCTTTATTCTGTGGGTTGGGTTTTTTTTAGAGGTTTGGGGCTTTGGGAGGTTAGAGAAAATTAATTACTTATTTTTTCACATATTTTGGCTGGTTTTTGGAGCAAAAATTTGCCCCAAAATTGCTCCTTAATTTTTTTTAAAATAGAGGGCATTTAGGGACTCCAGGAGCTGCTCCAATGGCTACATGCAACCTGCAGGCTGTACTTTCCCCAATCCTAGTCTAGAGGTTACATTTTGGGCCAGTTGACATTTCCCATTTTCTTGCCCCAAAGACTGATCCATGTAGAAAACATTGCAGTAGCCAGTAAAGTGTGACTGACTTGACTGAATGATTGAATGACTGTTGAGTTACTATTCAGTTACTATTCAGGGGTAGCTGTGTTGGCCATTTAGCAAATTCAAACAGAAATCCATCAGTGATACTGTTATTGGCCAACCAAAATGCACAATATACTTGTTGCAAGTTTTTGAAGCTCCATGGGCTTCTTCATCAGGCAAGATGGTACAAACCAAACAGGAGAAAAATAATTGGAGATGTTAGTCAGATGCCTACATGTTGTTTCAGTCTTTAGTGAAGATGGTATATGGTGGGAAGGATACCTTTTGTAGGCAGGCTCCTCCTCCTTCTGGCCCTGTGGCTATAGGGAGATTTGCAAAGTCCAGGAAATTTTAAATCCATTTGTATCTCCACAGGGACCCCTCTTTTGCAATGCAATATGTCTCTATTCCAGTGAGGCCACAGGCCTCTTTGTGGCAGAGTTGAGTTACTGGTTAGGTACAATACAGTACTTGTGTATGACTATTTTCTAGTCTTAGTTGGGTTCCAAAAATATCAAATGTACATAATTACAGTGGAAAGCAAAGGGATTTTTAATCACTTTTTATAATACCGTGGTCATTTTAAAAATATGAATTTTTGCTACTGTTAATTTGTTCATTAACAAAAAGCAATAGACAACTTAAGTAAAAAAACAAAAACACACCAGAATTATTATCTCAATAAACCAGGAAAATATTGAGTAATTTGACCTTGGCTCTATTTAACCATTGGCCGTTTTTCATTCTTCGGTACACCAGTCCAAATACACAGTAAAGACTTTTCTGGATGAGTAGAGGAAGGAAATTACAAAATGATTAAACTCATACAAGAGTAGTTGTTATTTCTCACATTATAAGATGCTATCTTTGCCATAGGAAACTTGATATATCCACACCTACAGGACAAGCTGTTGTTTCATTTAACTATCTGAGAAGTCAGTATGTTTTTGCCCTCAATGGATTTTGCAAGACTCCCAGAAGCCCTCACCCAGCATGGTGGCCATACTGTTTGACGGACTCTGGGAGTATTAGAACAAAAAAGTAGCTTTTCCAAGGGGCAGACTGGGGCAATATGTATTGCGAATATGCATTGATTCGCCAGAATTAATGTAAATAAAGAAACAGGAAATAATTACTGGCATTTACCTGGGGAAAAAGTGACATGAATTTAGATAGCAAATAAGAGATGGGCTGTCAGGGATATTACTTCCACTGTGATGTCCCATATGATAGTACATCTGAACCGATTGAAAAGACCCAGATTTTCTTTTCATTCTTTTCATTTTTATCCTGGGTTAAAACAAAGCAACCTGAAGAGCTTGTATAAATAGTCTCTGATCATATGATCATACCAGGAACTGACAGAAAATATTTTTGGTTAAAAATATGTATCTCCAAAATAAAATTGGAAACTTTTAGCATATCTGCATACCCCATATTATATTTGGTGTCTCCATATTTTCATATCTGGAGCCAGGTATGTACTTAAGAGGTTGTGATGACCTTCAGAACACCAGGTGAATTTCCCATGGGGAAAACACATAGATCCAAAGACATGTGAAGGACCCAGGTAATACCAAGATAAAAGCTGAATGGGTTTGCTGATGACCCAAATCTCCCCCCCCCAGCTCTCCACACATCATCTCATACCAAAAACAAAAGGTGAAGGCCATAAGTTAACATTTCCTATCTACTCCCTGATATGTTCCAGCCAACTTCCCTATCCATCCAGTCCCAAACCTAGTCACCTTGCCCATAGTTGACCCCCAATCTGTGCTTTGTGTGCACAGAGAGATTTTTCCACTCACTGTTACCCTCAGGCCACTTCTGAGCCACACCTGCTTTCTGTGGTCTTCTATCCAGGACAGGTAAATATCATCACCTCTGTACCCCTAAAACTCTACTATCCAGTTTCATTACCTCCACTTTGGTTAGCTCTGAATGGTGTGCTTCTTTGAATTACTGTTGTGTTTTTGGTTGCACTCTTGAATATTTTTAAATTAAAATCTTCATATTCACCCAAATTTGGAGGCCTCCTCAGTTAATACTGGTATAAATAGGTGGAAATGATGAGTTGCTCCCTCTGAGGTCAGAAATGAGACACCCAGCATCAGTCACATGGCTGGGTGCCTGATTGTGACCTCAGAGGGAGCAGCACTAGACAGCACAAGGAGATGTGTATAAAACGCGAGTTTTTAAAATCTGATTTTGGCAGAGATAGAGCAGATTCAATGTGGAACTGGCCTTCTGTCATGAACACAGTGCACTCGAATTGGGGATTTGGCCCTGCATTGTATAGACAGGTTGCAGTGAAGGCAGGAAGAAAGTGGTATAATTGACCCATGTACACACTCCCCAAGAAGCAATAGTGAGAAATTAAATATGTAGAAGAACTTCTTCCTGACTATAGGCAAGTGCAGCTACTTCATGTGTGCATCAGTCCTTGGCTCTTCTTTAGTAACAGAAGAATTTTGACAAGTGTTTTTGAAAAACACTTGGGGCTGTTTCAGAAATGTCTTGTGAGGCCAAGCTAGTGTAGACATAATGCTGGCTCCCTCTTAACCATTGCTAAGAGATCTGGAGTGGTCTCTGTGTAAATTCCCTCCTCCTGCCTTAACTCTTAAGAGATAAATCAGCACTGATTTAACACCAGTTAATGCTAAACAGATTTTCCTCTACTACAATATGCTGTATGTGGAGCTGCTTTTGATAATAGTTTGGAAATTTGAAGATTGTGGTTCTAAGACAGTTAACTGGACCTGGTTAAAAAGACCGTGTCATGCCAATGTTTCGTCATCATCTGTAGCTTCCAATCCATATCCTCAACCAATTTAAGATGCTAAATTTGACTCCTGAGGCCCTTTGAGACTTAGGATCATGGTAGGGGGAAGACAGCCCTAAGCAAAGATAGAGCTCTCTTATTCTAAGGGTCAATGGTAAGGGATTAGGGGAAATGTGGTACAAAACATTTGGACAGCCAAGGGATCTCCACACCAGTAAATAAATAAATAAATGCCTAAGGAAATTTTCAGATGTTCAACATATGTACATAAAGAGGAGATTTGGATCATACATACCATCCCTGTTCCTGCCCTTTATTCATCTAAAGAGGTTGAATTTTATGGACACTAGGTCCTTTGTATGGAATTATATGGATATCAGCTCTTTTATTTATTTAGAAACTATACAAGAGTCAGGTTCTCCAATCATTTAGTCATTTTTATATCTGGTGGCTCACTTTAGGCCTTTGATTGAACAACTGGAGATCTTAGGCAGGAAAAATGATCAATATCCCATTCTGTTCCTTCAGCCACCCTATATAATATTGTCATCTCAAAAGGATTTATGCCAAATAAAACATCCAGCCACAGCATCTTTAACATGTCTGTTCCTTTCCATAGATCCTCCTTTGACATGCAGTTGTATTTTATCACAGTACAGTCAACTACTGATATCCATCCAAGAATCTATTCTGTTGAGCTATTTTTCCCAGATGAGGAATGAGATAATTGTTTAGTGAGCCTGTATTACCCATGAATTTGCATACACTTGCAAAACAACAAAATGTAGCCGTGTTTTTTTTTAAGGGAAAGAATATGTGGTACAGATATGCACTGGGAAAATCATTGGCTGTAAGTTGTTCTCCCTCTTTTCACTAGAAACACATGTCTCTGCCTGCTGTTCATCAGCCTTGATTTTGATGGGGTGATTTTTAGTCAGCTGTCTCTATCACTTTGGCACAGACAAAAAAATCCCTTAAAAATGTTACACTTCATCAAAGTGTATCATGAGACTTCACGGTCATTATCTCAATGGCTGCTCTGATGTGCTACAATTGGCAGAGAGACAGACGGTAGGGGGTGTATTAGAAGAAAGCCTGTGTTTCATGTGGAAAGCTGGCAAGCCTCTCCGAGCTTCTGTCAACAACTCAGCGGTCTGATCCGATGCACTGAGTGCTGATTATGCTCTTGTTTCTGTAGGAAGTAAACAAGAAAATGAATTCCACAGCACAACACAGGCTCTTTGTATCTTCAAAATGGTGTGACTGGAATCTAGCCAATCTCATTGAAAGTTTGGTCATTTTTGTCATCAGTGCCCTGGTACTGATGGAAGCTTTGATTACTGCTTGGATCCTGCAATAAGACCTTTCAGGGACAGCCACTCAGCAAATAAAGGCATTGATTGGTTGTTGGGTCAATTTAGCCATAAGGGTGCAGAGCAATGTCCTTATAAAAGACTAATGGATTAGCTACACAACCACTACCACAGTAGGCCTTATTTCTCAAGTAACTTCATGACTGCTTTCCAGCTTGGCAGAGATTCACTTCCTCTAAAGCTAGCTTCAGAGCATTCTTGCTATCAATAGTGCAGCTCAAAGGATTAGACACAAAGAGCTTTACAATTTAATGAAAACAGCTGTTGAAACATATATATATATATATATATATATATATATATATATATATATTGCAAACAATAGATTGCATTGAAAAAGAATTATTAATTATGGAAAGTTATGCAAAAATAGAGTAGAATAACAATTTGTTTTTGTCCCTAACTGCCTAAAACAACAGACAGAAAGTTAGACATCTCAGTCTGTTGATTTAAAGATCTCTTTAACTCTTAGTGCTTATAATAATATTGGCTATTTTTGGTTAATATTTAATCAGCTAATCATTTTAAGTACTTGAGTTTTTCTTGGCACAGTTGCCCTACTAGTAGGTAAAACTACAGCTTAATGAGCTGATGTTTCATATGTAGCAAACATTGAATTCTGAAGTGTGTTATGATAGCAAAAGATTAATGATGTTGTTGAAAACACAACAGGCAATATTAATGTTTGGGTGATTAACTGTAAATGAACCTCACTTCTAATATGGCTAGAATTTAAAGATTGCCTGAATATGGGACATGTGATACTCTATGTTTTGGTGCACTAAGCAAAAAGGGTGGGTGTCCGACTTCTGTAATAAGCACACATCAATTATTTCTACTTCAAAATCTTTTTCTATTTCAGAGAATTGGATGCTGATACCATTTGGAAAAATCAAAAATGCCCAATAAGCAGTCAAGGAGGAAACATAATGGAAATTTAGAAGAACTTCACTTCAATACAGGGGTGGAAAACCTCAACCCCTGAGACTGAATCTGGTCATCTGGGGTACCCCAAAAGGCCATACATCCCCATAGCACTTTCATTCTGTGAGTTCCAAACTTTCCTATAGCACCATCCTTTGGCTATTTCAAAACTATAGGTTTTCCCTTTTCTAAAAGGTTGAAATATTTCTCCTAAGGCTTAGGTGCTGGCAGTTACTGTTTTAAGCTAAACTGAGTTGGTATTGTTCATCCCTTTTGCGTTTGGCCCTGTCCTTCACTGGAATCGAGGCTTCAACAACAATTTGAATTGACCATTGGATTGAAAAAAAAATTCTCCATCTTTTCTCTAGTGCATAGGTAAGCAATCTCAGCAGGTTCAGGAGCCAATTTTCTGCCCTTGGATTATCCAGGGAACTGCATTAATTGCCAAACAAACAAAAGCAACAACAACAAAAATTGGAAACAGCTCAAGGTCCACTGCTGAATTGGAACGGGATGTATTTTTATATATACATTCTCTCAGCCTCAAAAGATGGCAATGGCAAACTCCCTCTAAAGAAACTTGCCCAGCAAACCCTGTGATGGATTCGCCTCAGGGTCACCATAAGTCACTTGGAGGTGCACAACAACAACGTGTGTTAAGCAGTACAAGTAAGCTCTATGACCTATCTGAAAGCTGAATCACCCTCCCTAGAGGCATCCAGGATATGATATTCACCCTCTTTTGGCTAGAAAAAGAGTGGTGTATGGGAGGTTGTGGAAGGGATTCAGAGACATATAAACAGCCTTATGAACCATATGAAACCCAGATTGCTTTAGCCATCCCTGATCTAGTGAGCAGAAGATGGTTAATGGTGGCTACTGATGTTTTCAAGGGAATATCTGCACTCTTTCCCCTCTGGGGAAGCTAATGACTATTCCAAGCTTTCAGAAGACCCAGATATAGGTGTGGCCACAAGGAGCGCAAATAAGAGTATCCCCTCCTGCCAAATAAAAATTCTGCCTCCCATGTATTTTTCTTCACTCCACAAATTTCTAGCAAGGCAGTAACCTAAAAATTCAGTTGAGCTTTTAGAAATAGAGTTTGACATCCACTGAAAAGGGGAAAGCAATGCTACCAAGAGGATGGGAACATGACAAATTTAAGAGTTCTGGCTGTGAACAGTTTTGTCCCACTATCTGCAATGCTAGAAATGTGATGGAAAATTTCACAGAGAATGGCAGCATTATCATTATGAAGTGCAATGCCTTCATTCACACCTTCCAACCCCTGTAGCTATATTCCTGCCTTTACACAATGAATCCTAAAGTGATGCCTTATCTGTTGAAACCATGGATTGTAGTTGATGAGGGATTATAGCTCAGAGAGTACACATAATTTGCATGTAGAAGACCACAGGGTCCTAATTTCCATTCATTAAAAAATGGGTAGGAGGTGATGTGAAAAAATTGCTACAAGTCAAAGTATACAATACTGAACTGGACAGGCATAGGCTGCATCTGCACTGCAGAAATAATGCAGTTTGACACCACTTTAATTGCCATGGCTCAATGCTATGGAATTCTTGGATTTATACTTTTGTGTAGCCTTCTCTGACAAAGAGCTCTGGTGACACAAAAAAAACTACAAATCCCAGGATTCTGTAGCATTGGGCCATGACAGTTACAGTGATGTCAAACTACATTAATTCTGTAGTGCAGATAGTGCCATAGTCAAAGTAGTTTTATGTTAGCTTCCTAAGCAGTAGGTCTCGTTGAATTTTACTGAATGTTGGCCCTGATTAAATTTAGTTGAAAAGAGCCAGTATTTTCTGGAGGCCTGTTTCTGCATGTTGAAGTTTCAAAAAATGTGCTTTCAAATAGTCATTAGCTTCCATGTCTTGTATTCTACAACATATGTCACAATACCTGTTGTCCTTTAAAGTCTTCTTTGAAGCTGATGTGTGGATTTCAGAAACAGCAATTTCTTGTACCATATGGAAGTTCAATCACTCCCACTTGACACCCTAAACCTGTCCTTCATTTCTCTCTCTCTCTCTCTCTCTCTCTCTCTCTCTCTCTGTCACTGGAAGACTTAATTTTCTGCTGCCTTAGTTTCATTCCCCCTGCCTATCAACAACCAGAAAACCACTGCTTCCCTATTTGCAATTTTTAAAATCCTTGACTAACAGTACTGGGAATTGACTTATGATCTTTTGAATATAGTATGTTCCACATCTTGCTTTCTCACAGCATCTTGAGCCACCATACCAAGAAGTCCCATTATGAATGTTATTAACTTTGCAGATATAAGCTTCCTCTCTCTCTGTAACTACTGTTTATTTCAGATTGCTAGCTAATTGGCATGCTCTAACACTCTTGTTAAGCCGACCAGAATATATTGCTTTAGAATGCCTTGGGAATTTAACTAATTTCATGCTAGAACTTAATAAGTAGGATCCGACACTCTCTTTCATATCACCAGAAATCCATTAGGTGACTAACTCCTTTCAGTGAGTGGATGAAAGCTTTATTAGTCATAGGGTCTCTGCTCTAAACATGTCACCAGAATTTAGCGTAGGATTGGCAGTAAAATGCAATTTACTTTCTAGCTGAATAATACTCACAGTGCTGTTTTCACAGGGTGGAAATCCACATTAAGCATGCCCTTACTAAATGGGATTATAATTGTATTTAAATGTGTGCTTGTGTTTCTGTCTATGAATTTAATTTAACGACAGACCAAAAGAAACGGGCCAGTTGGAATAAATACACTACTTCAATTAATAAATCATTCTTCCTGAAACCTTTTTGCATTTTTCATCTATAGATTCTACACTTATGTAGAGTACCTTTTAAGTAATCAGCTCCATTGCCCTTGCCTTAGAATTTCTCTTTTACCACATGGACAGAAATATAGCTTATTACTATTCTTTTAATAACTGGATGGACATATACCTGTGTAATGCTCTTCATACATTTGCCCAGGGAGTAACTCAAGGTTCATTTTACACTTTATCTGCCAGACTGACACTTTTTGACCAAATGAAGGAAACACTTATACAAAAAGTCTCTTCCATGAAACATTTTCTGTCAATATTCAGGTAATATAGCTCTTGGCAACGTATTTGACAAAAGCTGAAGATACTGAACATTCCACAAATCTTTAAATGACACAGACTTTGTAGATGTAACCTATTTGGTTGAGTATAGCTGGCTCAACCATGTAAATTTTGGGTGACCTTGGGCCAGTTACACTCTCTCAGCCTTAGATGATGGCAATGGCAAACTCCCTCTGAATAAACTTGCTAAGAAAACCATATAATAGGTTCACCTTAGGATTGCCATAAGTCAGAAATGACTTGAAGGCTCACAACAACAACAATACCTAGCATGTTTGATAATATCTAGGATTTCATCATTATGTCAGGGTTGGGGAGGGGACAAACAATGATAGTGGTTTAATGACTCTTATTAGTCTGCATATATTTTGGAGGCACTTTTATTTAAAAAAATTGGGTTCACCTGTAATGGAGGCTTTGTTTTATCTCTGCCATGAGTGGTGGCGTTTTAATAACAACACTAATGATAAAATATTGTTATGTTGAGATCCAATGAATAATAAAAATAATTGAATCTGATAATTCTATGAAAAATAGAGGCATCCCATTCTAACCATTGCCCCCTTATATACTTGAGGGTAGCAGCAAGGGATGAACACTTAGTGACATTGGGTTTCCAAAAATGTTCAGAATCCTTTCAGGTTGTGCAATTATAACACTTTGATGACATTTTAACTGCCATGGCTCCATCCCATGGAATCCTGCAATTTGTAGTTCAGGGAGAGTATTTATAATTCTCAGCCAAAAAGCTCTAGCCCCACACTAGATTACAAATACCAGGATTCCATAAGATTTAGCCATGGCAATTAAAATGCAATCATAATGCAATATTTGTGCAGTGTAAAAGGGCTCGCGGAATGCCACCACCATTTCAGAAAGCTGGAGTATTTCCCTCCCAATTTTAGAGTGCCAGAGCCCATTCAATGTTTATTGTACCCATATAACTTATCTTCATTGACAGGGTCGACAACAGAAAAAATAGCTGCAAGAACAAAAAATTATTTTTAAGGGAGCAACAGATATTGTCTAATTTTGGCAACTAAGCAGGGTCAGGTATGATTAATACTTGATGAGAGATGGCCAAGGAACCTTTGACACTGTAGGTTATATTTCAGAAGAAGGAAATGGCAAACCTTCTCAGAGTTTTCCGTGCCTTAGAAAATGCTATTAAATTCATGGTATCTCCATAAGCTGACAGGCAACTTGAAGGCACATATACACATGCACAGATACCATTCAATATATGGTATATATAACTGTAATAAAATTGGCAAATCATACCCACCGGGGTTCCATTCCAGACTCTCCACAGATTCCAAAAACTGTGGGACCTCAAATCCTGTTGGTTTTAATGGCAACGTGGCCATCTGTCTGTGCTGCCACTAGGGTGAATGGGGCAGGACCATCCACACGTGCTCGGATCCATGGATGGCAAGCCTGCCATTAGGCTGGGCAGACTATACATTGAGAATGAAAGGTGGGGAAGTGCATGGGCTGGAGTGCAGAATTTGGAGGAATGCCATTACCCTTTTTAAAAAGTCCCTGTCCATCCCTTTGTGAATGCATGTGCAGTGAGTTGGTTTGGAAAAGGAAATGGTTATCTGAGTGTTCCACAAAGGATGCCACCCACTACACTGCAATGCTTGCTTACTTCAATATAACAAAATAGCCTCATCATTGGGGTAGCAATTATACCCGCTATCCAGATATGATTTTTTCCCCCAATCAGTTATCCTTCCCCCTCCCCTTCCATCAGTCTCCATTCCAAGGTTCTACTCATAGAGATCCTGCTGGGAGAGTGCTTACATCTCTTCATTATTAATTCATCTCATGGAGCTTAATTGGACAAGGATAGAGTGAATTTGACAAACATCACAGCAGCAGAAAAAGCAATCACTCTTTCAAGATGAAAATTTGTTTGATGTCTTACTGTGTAACTCATTTACTCTCCTTGGGAGTCACATGACCTGAATGTTAATCAGCATTGATTGGCTTCTCTTCTTGGACAGTCACATGACTGGAATATTAATAGCTCGATACTTGGTCGCGGCACTGTTAGGCAACCTTCTGATTGGCTGCCAGGTTAAGATAGGAAGATAAGTGGGTGCTTGATGAGCACTTGACAGAACTTCACAGAAAATTAAGGCCCTAAAATAGCATGAGAAAGTCTTGTCAAATCAAGCATGATTATCACTGAATGCTTAAGGAATTCATCATCTGCATGAAATTGATACACTTCAGCACCAGCAGGCCTCACAGTCAGCAGGGACTCATCAGACTTTTATTTATGTGTGTTCACCAAATCACATTAATTCTGAGAGCTAAAACATGCTAAGGATGAAGGTTATTTTCTGTTCAATCTAATTTATCTATGACAATAATCATCACTAATAATATGTCAAATTAGATTGCAGTCATTTTATGCATGCATGCTGATTTGGAAAATAGTGTTAAAGTGTTCATAGTAATTAACTATCGGTAAAGGTATGCAGGGCCTGGTAATCAGCATATCTGGATGGAAAATTAAGTTTTATAGAATGGATTTATAGACACATATCTGTATTTAATTCTGAATATAAAATTATATTCTGTTAAAGCAGGTGTAGTTTTTTTTAAAAAAATAATATTATTAAGGCCAATCATTTTCTGAAGGCACCTGCACTGCTAATTCATTTTGGGGGGCCAATCACCAAGGGATTTTTTTCCAGCATCACTAAGAACACAAGTCATATTTGGCTTTTTCTCATTATTTTTTTTATTAAGAACAGTATTGTAATTGTATCCCATCTGCCATTTTTGAGCAAGGTGATTGAGTGAGCCATCACTTTTCAATTCCAAGTGATCTTGGATGAAACCGATTTTCTGGATCCATTACAAACTGGCTTCAGACCTGGATTTGGGGTGGAGACTGCCATGGTCACCCTGGCAGAGAGCCTGCGCCTAAGCATTGACAGGGGAAGTGTGACCCAGTTACTGCTTTTGGACCTCTCAGTGGCTTTCGATACGATAAACCATGACATCCTTCTGGCTCACCTGGGATAGTTAGGAATTGGAGATACTGTAATCCAATGGTTCCGTTCCTTCCTCTCAGGCAGATCCCAGAGGGTGATGCTTGGGGACAGCTGCTCTTCAAAAACAGAGCTCAAATGTGGCATCCCTCAGGGTGCCATCCTGTCCCCGATGCTATTTAATATCTATATGAAGCTTCTGGAAGAGATTATCTGGAGTCATGGGGTGGGGTGTTATTAATACTCTGATGACACCTAAATATACTTTTCCATATCTTGGTCAGCAACCATGATGGCAGATGGCAATTCTCCCTCAGTCAGTCTTGAGGTGGTAATAAATTGGATGAAGAAAAACTGACTCAAACTGAATCCAGATAAAACATAGGTACTCACAGTAGGGGCCCCCAAACCAGGTATCGGGATACAATCTCCAGTCCTGAATGGGGTCATGTTCCCTGCTAAGGACTGTGTTTGCAGTCCAGGGCTGCTCCTATACTCATTGTTTCACATGATAGTCATTTTGATTCCTCTACATTTCTCAGACAGCAGTTCTTCCTCCTAGGAACCAGTCCCCTTGAAATCCGTAGCACCAAGTAAAAAACAAATTTATTTTTCTTCCCCTCCTTAGTAAAACTGTCCCCCACCATAAAAGGAAGATTGAAAAGTTGTGCACATTAACCTACTCAGAACTTTTTTTCTCTCTTAAGAGAATCATTTAAGCAAAAGCCACTTCTTGAATACTTTTTTTTTCACAGTAGGTATTTTAGAGCTCTGATTGCTTTAATAGTACTTTTAGAGCCTCTTGACTTATGAAG
Source organism: Phrynosoma platyrhinos (assembly GCA_020142125.1). NCBI lineage: Eukaryota > Metazoa > Chordata > Lepidosauria > Squamata > Phrynosomatidae > Phrynosoma > Phrynosoma platyrhinos. The sequence goes on from CM034703.1 coordinate 84,271,412, forward strand.
TATTACTGTATTAGGAAATACTTGGTTCTAAACTGGCGGCTCAATAATGAAGTTTTAAAGGTAGTCATTTATTCTATTCTTTATGCTGATACAGTCACAGGAATTTAAGGGGGGATTTTTATTTTATTATTTTTTTAAAGGAGGAAAAGCTCTACTTCTTGGCATGCAGTTACATTTTTTAAAAAAGGGAGGGGAGGTGGAAATCTGTTGTTTCTTATTTTCCTTACATTAATCTCCTGTGATCCTGGAACTGTTT
>CM034703.1:84277332-84301903 GCA_020142125.1 Phrynosoma platyrhinos
AAAAAAATGAAAAGCATAGATATAAGATGGGGAACACCTGGCTTAATGAGACTATGTGTAAAAGGGATGTAGGAGTCCGAGTAGACCGCAAGTTGAACATGAGTCAACAGTGTGATGTAGCAGCTAAAAGGGCCAATGCAATTTTAGGCTCCATTAATAGAAGTATAGTATCTAGATCATGAGAAATAATAGTGCCACTGTATTCTGCTTTGATTAGGCCCCATTTGGAATACTCTGTCCAGTTCTGGGCACCACAATTCAAAAAGGATGTGGAGAAACTGGAGCCTGTCCAAAGGAAGGCAACTAAAATGGTGAAGGGTCTGGAAACCATGCCCTGCGCAGTACGACTTAGGGAACTGGGTATGTTTAGCCTGGAGAAGAGACGGCTAAAAGAGGATATGAAAGCTCTCTTTAAATATTTGAAGGGATGTCATATTGAGGAGGGTGCTAACTTGTTTTCTGCTGTTCCAGAGAATAGGACTCAGAACAACGGATGCAAGCTACAGAAAAAGATATTCCATCTCAACATTAGGAGGAACTTTCTGACAGTGAGAGCTGTTCGACAGTGGAACACATTCCCTCAGAGTGTGGTAGAGTCTTCTTCTTTGGAGGTCTTTAAGCAGAGGCTGGATGGCCAGCTGTCAGGGATGGTTTGATTTTGAGTTCCTGCATGGCAGGGGGTTGGATTGGATGGCCCTTGTAGTCTCTTCCAACTCTATGATTCTATGATTCTATGATTCCATGAAACACACAGAGTGATAAAATGCAGCCTTGCCTGGCCCCCTGGCCTACTGGAAAACCATTTTATTTCTCCATATTTTGTCCTATTCATTGTCATTTTATTAATCATACTGCTGCAGAAACATGTTTTTGACTTCAGACAGAACAAAAAAAATCTGTTGATTTTCTTCAAAGGAAAACACATTTTAAAATACTATTTTCTGGCTTCAGCCCATGTAATAGAAAATGACTTTTATAGAAGCTTCTCAGTGAAAGTCTCTGCATCAGAAAATTATACATCCTCTTGTTTCTGTATATATTCAAGACTAAGCCAAGCTAAACCAATAAAATGGAATCTTGTTTCATGAAATCCACAAACTATGTGACCATGAGCCCACTCCTCCAGGGCAACAGTGCCAGTCAAAATATGTCATGATTAGCTGTGCTCAATGCAATCTCAAAACCATGAAGGCATTAATTTATGAGCAGATTTCCCTGTCAGGGAATGAACAGATTAACTTGCTTAAACATGGTAAAATACTAAATTAACTTCTTTTAGATTCCCCCTCCCCAATGTGTGAAGTGGGATCTGGACTGGGCCAGTCATTAGTCAGAATAAAATATCTTACCGAAGGCAGTGAATGCTGAGAGAACTGGAAAGAATTATGTGTGCACACCACATGGCCTGCCTCTGTGACCCTTAAATTAGTATCATGCCAGATGAAGCAGACAGCAGAGCCCTATCATCTGTGTTGAAGTAAGAGTCAACCAGCAGTCTAGCTGGTTTTTGTCTGTACTGGGATGGGTGGACTGTGGAAGGCTTGGAGGGCAGCACCCCTCACCATATCTGCTCCCCCAATGTCACCAAATGCCCTCTAGAGAATATTTTTGCCATGTTTTGTACTGTTGTGACCCATTTTAGGCCAGGGGAGGCCTTTAAAAAACAAAAACACAAAAACAAAAACAGAAAGTAAGTAGAAGTTCTTGTTGTTGTTGGCCTCCCCCTCCTCCTCCTTCTCCTCCTTTCTTATATCCCACCTTTCTCCCAATATAGAGACTCAAGGGAGTGAACAGAAAATTTAAAATAATGCAATTAAAAAACAGTACAAGTAATTTCCTGTTCATGCTCTGTTTTGCCTAAAAATGGCCCTGAGAACCTGCATGTGGCCCATGAGCCACACTTTGCATTACATAGACTCCTAGTCGTCGTTATCATCATCATCATCATCGTCATCATCATCATTTATTAGGATCAACAGATCCAATAAGAGAAGACTCCTTGTCTATATAATGAAGAGGCATCTTCTCCTTCCCCTCAGACAACAAAATGTCTTGAACCAGCCTACAAGAGTCATCTAAGTTCTCCACAAATTCATGTAAACATGGGAAGGGAGTCTCAAAGCTGCATGGACACAGAAGTCTGTGCGTGATTGGGCACTCTGCAAAACAAACAAACAGTTGTTTCTTACATTGATTGATGTACTTTGAAGGATGCCATATGTGTTAAAGGGGTGGAGTTTCTTTTTCTCTCCCCTTCTCAATACTGTTAATTTTTAGAGAGCTATAGCCTTGAAATTTGGGGATAATCAATGCTTGCCATTGCTAGAATTACCATGTGTTCAGACTAGACATCCCCCTGTCCCTTTTGTGATGGCACTTTCTTGGAACTCTTCCAGATTAGTCTAAAGAAGTGTGAGTTTTTGCCATTTGTCAATGCCTCCTCATCAACTTTTTCCACTGGGGGTGGGGGTTGAGTGATTTCTTGGATCTGCTCTAGAGTTCTTCCAAAGATTTAAAAATGAAACGGGGCAGTGGCTTGAACATTGGACTATGACTCTGGAGACCAGGATTCAAGTTTCTACTCAGCCATGGAAATTCACTGGGTGACTTTGGGCAACTCACATTCTCTCAGTCAAAGACAAACCTCCTCGGAAAAAATCTTGCCAAGAAATATCTGTCTTAGGATCACCTTAAGTTGGAAATGACTTGAAAGAACACAGTAACAACAAATCATTTTGCTGAGGTTGGGGCCAATTTTCTCTTCTCCATTTTTTAAAGAGCCATAAATATATAGTGCAAATGTGCAGTTTCACTGATGCACTATATCAATATAACTCTACATTTTTACAAAAGAAAAAAGGTAGAAGAGAACACATTGTTCTGCTATGTAGTGCAATTAAAAACAAACCCACTTGAATGTGGCAATCCAATGTGCAGGTGTTGGGAATTCCCAGAAAATAATCAGACAACACAAATGTCATTTGGTTTTTTTAAAAAAGCAACAACAACAAAAAATAAACAAATAACAACTGAAAACTACCAATACATTTGTTCCATCTTGAAGTGCTTTTAGGTCTAACTTGAGAAGGCTATAGGAAGGGGGTATGATTTGGCCCATGCCTGAAGGAGTAAAGTAGTATGGCTTCTGAATTTTCTGAGAAAGTCCCTACCCCTTCCCTTGGCTTTTGGAGGGACAATTTTTACAGACTAGTCAATCAATAACAAATGATTTCTAGAAATCCTTGGCTATGGAACTTGCTCTCCAAGGAGGCTCATTTGGTTCATACTTTGCTCTCTTTTCGTCAGCAAGCAAAGACCTTCTCATTTAAACAGGGCTTAAGCCTTTAACTGGGTGGGACAGAAAGATGTACAGTGGGTATACTATTAAATATGTTTTTGTTTTAAAATAATATTTTAATTAGACTAGTGGTTTAATGCTCTTTTTATTTTTGTACTACATATTGTTTTTGTTATTTTGTCTTAACTTATATTGCAAGCCACTTTAGGTCCTAAATTGGGAGAAAGATAGGATATAAATTAAATTTTAAAATAAATACAATGATACGAGTAAATAAATACACTGTTAAGAGCAGTTCTTGGAGTGAGATAAATTAGAATATTGATGGCTATGTACATTCTTTGGGTATAAAACCTAGTGAAAAACACTGAAGAAAAAAGAATTAACTTTGACACAGGATGTATAGCAGGAATGGAAAGGGATCCTCCACCTTTTTCCCTGGAGAAAGCAATCCAGAGTTTTCTGAGACTTAGCTCCTCTTCTTTACATTCATTATCTTCCTTTTACTTTTATTGTCTTTATAGATTCAGAGGACACATGCAAGACAAGAGGAAAGGTAGTGGACAATCTGATGATCTACTCTTAGTCCTAGGCTGAAAAGATACAAAACATTTAAAAGGCCTAATGTACCTTAATCAATGAAAGGTAAACCAGATGGGAGAAGTGAATGGAAATGAAAAGTTTGTGGGACAAGGAGATAAATGATGGGAGCAATGAGAATATATCACAACAAGAACATCATTAGGGACAATAAACATTTGTGATTACTAAGCTTTTGCATCTGGGTTCCATTAAATGCCAACCACTAACTAGGATGTCATAAATCATCTGGCTTCAGATAAAAGGGTTTGCTTATTTTAATTGAAAAAAATACCCATTTTTCTCTCTAGTGTAACAAAGCTGGTAAATTCCAAAACAAAGAACCCCTCTCCCAGCTATAGGTCCAAGAAAAGGGGTGTTACAATAATTCTGATTCAGCATTCTTGATTTCCTAAATGGGACCCTTCAGCTGGAGCCAAACTATTTTGTTACATATTATTGCAGCTAACAAAGCAGGCTGGAAACAATATTTTGTACATATTGTATGTAGGACTTCCCCCCCCTCCCATGGAGTTTGTTATGAAAGTAATGATTCTGAATCTTGCCCTTCTCACAGTGACATAAATCCAACTGCTTTTGTAGACTTGAGCCTACTTCCTCATACGCATGATTTGGAGCAAGCATGCATCTGAGAAAGTAGGCTCAAGTCTACCAAGCTCAAGCTACCAACTTTTCCTTGAGTTAGACACAAAAGTGCTACAAGATCCCTTTGCATGCTGATTTCCAGATTAACATGGCTATATCTTTGAACTAAATCCAACTGTTAGACCCAACTAGTGTAGACTCATTAAATCAAGACAACATCATGTATGTTGACTTGCCAAGTTCCCACTGATGTAAGTTCCCATTACTGATAATTGAGTCATGTTTCTGAACTGACATAACAGCATGAACTTAACTCTTGTATTTTTTAATTAATATTTACACTCCCCTTCAAGGATTCTATTTAAAGTAATTATTTCCTGAAATGTGAAATGAATTAGAGTTCTAGAATTTTAATGCTAAAATTTTCCTGGTGACTTTGAGAGTTATGTTGAACATTAATGGTTGACATATAATTTGAGTGTGCTTAAATGAGAAAGGCAATGGCAAATCTCCTCTGAACAAATCTTGCAAAGAAAACCTCATGATAGATTTGCTTTAGGATCACCATAAGTCAGAAATCACTTGAAAGCAATAAATAAATAAATAAATAAATAAATATGTATATGTATATATCTTCAAACCTGAAAAATACTATGACTCTGTGACTTAAAACTAATGATTAATTTTCAGATCACATATGTGATCTTGAAGGTCATTTCATCTTCATGTTAGCCAAAGTTTAAAAAATCCTGAAATGAAGCAAAGTCTACTGCAAGAATATAACCTTATAAAAATTAAATACGGAACCACTAACAATATACTCATATACAGGTTGAGTCTTCTTTGTCTGAAATGCTTGGGAACAGAAGTGTTTTGGATTTTGGAATTTTTTTTTTAGATTTTGGAATATTTGTATATACATAATGAGATATCTTGGAGATAGGACCCACATCTAAACATGAAATGTATTTATATTTCATAATATTTCCAGTAATTTTGTGCATTAAATGAAGTTTGTGTACACTGAACCATCAGAAAACAAAGGTGTCACTATCTCAGCCAGTCATGTGGACAATTTTGGATTTTGGAGTATTTTGGATTTTGGAATTCTGAATAAGGAATCAAAATGCATATATTTACCTCTAAACCTTTGCCATTGAATTTAGTGAGGTATAATCTGTAGATATTAAGAATATATTATTGCTTTGTCTTACCTGAACTGGTAAATTTCCGGATTCTACTAGCTTATGGCTTTTGAAAATATAATACTTTGGTGTTCATTTGTTTATTTGCAGATATGTTAATTCTTTAAATTTTGAACATTTAAAAAATCAGTGTCATGTTAGCATTTTTGAGTGTGAAATGTATTCAGTAACTGTTTTGCTGAGAGGAAAAAGTCCACTACAGTGCGCCCTTGCTATCCACATGGGATCCATTCCAGATCCCCCTGCAGATAGTAAAAAACATGGGATCTTAAATTCCATTCTTTTCAATGGGCATGCACTCCCGCTCCTACTTGTGCCACCATGTGTGTGCACACCCATTGAAAAACCTAAGGCATGCCATCCATGGAAGTTCCACATTGTACTTTATTAGATTTCTGTCAGATTGCATAACACATGGTTAGGAAGTGGTTAGGAAGTGTGAAATTCTTGAAATCCAGCATGCAGGGATTGGGCCTATCTTGAATTATTCTCTTCTAATTGCTTGGCAGAGGGGCGGGATATAAATAAAAATTATTATTATTATTATTATTATTATTATTATTATTATTATTATTATTATTATTATTATTATTATTCTAATAAGTGGTGGACAACTTGTGGCCTTTCAGATGTTGTTTGTCTGGAAATGCCATCAGCCCTATCCAGAAGAACCAATGGTGAAAGATGATGGCAGCTGCAGTCCAGCGATATTGGGAATATCAGAAGTTGCCCACCTTGACTTGGATAAATGATACAGATAAATCTCTCAAAGGATGAGAGTGCAATTTGAATACAATCAGTTGTGAAATGTTGGGAAAGAATAATAGAAAGTACAGAATTCTAAGATCCAGAAATCCTGGACAAAGATGCTTGCTTATTCTCTTTATTTTCAGTATAAATCATATCATTGAACAATTTTGGAATGCAAATTATGCTCTAACATCTGTTTAGTTATAAGTTTCTAATTTCTGTGTACACTGATAACATAGTCCTCTCAGTTATGCAGACTCGACTGTAATTTCACTAAGAAACTAGAAGGAATATTTTATGAAAGATTATGCTAAAACTAAAGTGGGACACATTTGGAAAAGGCACTCTATGCATGTGGTCCTTGAAACTAAGCAAGTAGAAGAGTCCTTGAATACAAAGGACTGTTAAACTAGAAACTCCTTTCAAAATGGAATATATTAAATGATAGCTTCTACATCTATGCTGGAGACCTTAAATTTATCTATAAGAAAAGGTGCATATTTAACAATTCCTTCCTTAATAAAGGGAAAAGTATAGGTAAAATTATTATTAAGCAGATTTGTGTTGAAACAGAAAAAATGTGAGTCCTTTATAATATGCGTGGGGAAGTTGCTTTCCATGGGCTGCATGGAGCCCCTGCAGGGTTAAAAGAGCTTGAGAAGAGTGAATGAGGTGTGTGGGCAGGTATAGGCCAGGTATACCATTCTGGCAGCCATCATGGAAGGTTCATCTGCACTGCACAAATAATGCAGTTTGACTTTACTACCATTGTCATGGCTCAATGATGTGGAATTCTGGGATTTGCAGTTTTGTGAAATATTTAGTCTTCTTTGTCAGCAGTCACAACAAACTACAAATCTCAGTGGGGATGAGGCTATGGATTGTCCCTGGACCCTAATTATTCAAAGTAAGCTTTTAAAGAAAACTGTCCCTGACATTTTCCATTGTACAATATGGATGTTCTCAGTTAAAACTCCATTCATAAATCAGTCACAGTGCATTAAATCAGACTAAAGTACAGACAACAAATCATTTAAAAAGGTGCAATACTTTCATTATCAGCTGATTTCAATTCATCAGCCTTTTTGTACCTAATGCTATTATTTACAAAACTACAGTTCTGCTCTGACATTTGATTAATTTTTTAAAATTGTCTACTGCTATCCTTAAGATGTAGCAAACTTTTCTTTATATTGCCATAAGAACTGCAATTAATTTTTTTACAGATCTTATCTTTTACGGAATATTATTGCCATGCTTTCCCCTTTCCATTAATGTCTTATTATCTGAGTACTTATATAATGATCTAATAATAATGGCAATAACACCTTGTGAAGGTTCTCTATGGTCCAACTCCACTCCGCTGAGACCACCTTAATCCCCCCAAAAAATCAGCTTGCTGCCACCACCCAATGAATAACCAGTTACATCCCAGTAACGCATTGGGACATTGCTGGGCCTTCTTCTGGTCACCAACAATCAGGAAAAGACACTAACTGAGCTAAGGTCATGAAAAGGAATGAAGGAAGAGGAAAAGTACTGAAGGAAAAGTTTTATTATGAAGTAAAGAACATTAAAGAGCAAACCATGGAGGACAAGTGGGCCTCCAGGCACAAACTTAAAGGGTGAATTACAAAATAATAATAATGTCAACCAAACATACCCCAAACCTGACTCCCTGACTAAGAAACAGGCCCATAGTCTGAGGCCTTGCTATCCCTCAGACCTTCTCCCTCTGTCAGGTCTCTCTCAGCAACCATCTAGAAGATTCTTTTCTAACGGCCCTCTGATTGGATGGTTGCACTCACAACACTAGTGATGTCATCACTCCTCATATATTACAGTACCCCCTCCCACAGTTACCCCTTTGGTAGCTGGGGAGAAGGCCCTGATAAACAAAGAGACTCCCATTTATCACACACCTAATAGAGCAAATTCCGATTTTTTAGCTGGTCTATGTACTGTGAACATCAATGTACTATGTACTATGTACTGTGAACATCAAGCGCTTAATTATGACTTCTATTCTGACTTGACAAAGACAACCAATTGTGAAACAAGCATTTGATGAAAAGCAAAATGTCTAATCATGATATTCCAATTCAATATGGAAATGATACCACTCAGTATGGATCATCTTCTCTGTGGTATAGTTATGAGCTAGGCAAACCCCCTATCATTGGCTAGGCTGGTTATGATGGGAACTGGAGTCCAATAATATCTGCAGGGCCACACATTTCACAGTTGCAGTATAGATCTGTTGTATATGAGCATTATTAGTCTCCTTACACCCATCCTCTTTTGATATCAGAAATGCAGGTTAATTTGCCCTTCTCTGACCCTATTGTGAATGCCATTATGGGGATTCCTTCATCACATGTAAGCTAGCAATAGGGATCACCTGGGCCCTGTTTTTCTGGACATCCTTAAGGAGGTGTGAAATGCCCACAATGGGATGATGCCAAAGAGTCAACTGCTCTGGCATCTTTGCCCATTAATCTGTCTGATTTCATTTTCCAGATAGGTTTCCTGGTCAAAGTGATAGTACTTTTATGGACCAAGGCAACTCCCCACCCACCCACTTCCCCTAACCTGCTTCTTAACACTATACCCGCCTGGGAGAGCCTTAACCCAGGTTACATTACTATCCTCCCCCAGCCAGGTTTCTATAAAACAAGCCAGGTTGGTGTTCTCCTCCTCTAACAAATCATAGATTATATGAGATTTGTTCCTCATCGACCTGGCATTGCAAAGGAGCAAGGTGATGTCAGTGTGTGGATGATGGGTGTTGCAGTGATGCTCTTTGACACCCAGCAGAATCTGCATGACAAGCTGGCTGCTGTGATCTACAGCCAATTTGTAACTCTTACCATCAACTGTCTCAGCTTCCCTTCTTCAGGATCCTGTCTTCCTCAGTCAAGAAGACACATTGTAAAGTCCAAAAACATAGTTTATTAATGCATATAAAAGAAAAATAAGATAGCTAAGTAAAATCCATTGTGATGAAATTGACCAGTTCAGCCATGAAAGATTACATCTTTAACATCTCAAAAGCTTAGGATCTCAACTTGTAGTTGAAACCACTGCTGCCAGGCAGGCTCATGCGCACACACTCACATCTTGAAATATAAACATAACTAGACAAAGGCTTCTCTAGGCCCTTCCCATATTCCACCTTCTAGGTGTTAACCTTATGTTAATTGGATAATGCCTGTATGATGTATATTAACCCAGCCTCTTGCTGTCCATCATCTACCACATGACTATTTTCCCAAGCCTAACGATGTTTTGGATACTGTTATCCAAAAACAGCCTTTCTCATAACAAAGTCTGTGTCCATGAGTTATACCTTTGGGAAAGTACATGTTTATGTCTTCTTGGTCATCTGGTGTTAGATTCACTTTGTTTCTCTAGATGTTGTTCTCATGAGGAAATTTCCACACACACATCTCTACATTTCACCTTTGACTGCATAGCCCATCCATATTCTAACAAGTCTGTGGTATAGTTGGGACAACAGGGTGAATGGAGGACGGGAGAGATTTCAAATATCGATCTCGTCTTCCCTTATGTTTCATCCTCACCCTATTAATGCTATATTTTCCCCTTGCCCCACACTACATCATTAATCTCCATTAATCTCATTAATCTTCCTCACAGACAGACTGGCTTTTAGAAGGTGTCGCTCCCCACCAACACCTCCCCTTCTCCCTTCCCAGCACAGGTGCTAACAAGTGCAGTTATTCTGGTGACCATCACTCAAGGCTCAGTCAGCAGACCAGCCTCTAGAAGGTGCTGCTCCCACTGGCACCTCCCCCTCACCCCTCCTGGTGTTAGCAATCTCCTCTAGAAGGTGCTGCTCCCACCGGTACCTCCCTCTTTTCCTCTTGGTGCTGGTGCCAGCAAGCACAGTTGTCCCAGTGTCCAGCGCTCAGGATTCAACTGGCAAACCAGCCCTTGAAAGGTGCCACTCTCACCGGCACCCCTTTTCCCCCCTCTGGTGCTGGTGTTGACAAACCGCAATTTTCCCGACATCCAATGCACAGGATTTGACCGGCCCACCCTACACCTCCACTGCCTCCGTTGTTGTTGTTGTTGCTGCTGCTGCTGCTGCTGCTGCTGCTGCTGCTGCTGCTGCTGGGAGATGGCCAGGTGGGCTGGTGGCTTTTATTTCCTCCTCTGCCTCCTCAGCTTGTCAGGCAGCCTCCACTGCCTCTGTTGTTGTTGTTGCTGTTGGGACATGGCCAGGTGGGCTGGTGGCTTTTATTTCCTCCTCTGCTTCCTCAGCTTGTCAGGCAGTCTCCACTGCCTTGGTTGTTGTTGCTGCAGCAATGTATTTTTACAGTGTAGATGCACCCTAAACCCCAGAACAGATTGACCACTTCAAACCAGCTTGTTTATGTCACAACATTAGAAGCAGTACTACATCTGGAGACATAGTAAAAGACTGTCTTGACTGTCGCAACCCGGAACTCCCCTTGGGGTTCTAATTGATACTGATATTGCCCTTATTTTGGTGCCATCTTAAAACCTATAAGAAGGAGGGGAGGCTTACTGCCACTCCTCATGCAGCCCATTGGCTGCTCTTGGGCTAGACTGGCTTTAAATAATTCTAATTTGTGTGTGGGGGTGGGTGGGTGGGGGTCTGGCTAACAGACAGATCCTAAGGGTCTTGACACAGTGTGTGTATGTGTATTTAGCTGTCTCCTGACCTTTGCTGGTTAGCCTGTCTACATGCTCTCTGGTTTCCTTTTCATTGTGCTTGCCTCCCAGTTTTCCTGTCTCCTCACAAAATGAATACCAGATGCTGTTGGCTATATGTCCAGAAGTGGGGAAACCACCTCTTATTATTCCTTGCTTAAAAAAACCCTATGAAATGCATGTGTTTGTCATAGGGTGACAGGTGACTTGAAGGCTCTGTCTCTCTCATGCACATACACACACATCCTTTGTACATCCTTCTATCATGTATCACTATTCAGTTTTCTTCAGACAGACTTTGAAAGTTGAATACCAATCTGCAATTGACTTTCCTATGCAGCATACTTCCAAAGTTCTGCCTATAGCTTCCCACAGGATCTGACCTAATTCACCATTCCAGTGGCAGTCCCAGCCTTGGCGGGATCTGTAGTTTTAGTGCTTATTTAACTCCCTAAATCCTGACAGTAGACTAGGGTGAGCAAAATGAATTAACAGACTGGCTGAAAGAGAATCTTGTGCCTGTGCACAGTGTAATCCTCTTCGGAAGGCTGTTCCCTGCTACTGTAATCAATGTCAGAGTGTCAGTTGAGGTTTTTGATTATCGTTGGCTTTATGTTTCATCTCATGCCTAATAATAACTTGATGGATTATAAATCAAGATTATTACTTTATAAAATGAGCTAGCACTCACATATAAAGTACACATACTCATGCAAGCCCTTTATTATTTGCCCTGATGTTCTGACTGAAAATATTGCTATACTTTTGATACAAAGGTGAGGGCAGAGGACGAGCTCCAGAGGATAGGGTCAAATATAAGTTCTCTTAGGTTCCATTGATTTCATGATTTAAATTATGTCACTAAACTCAATGTAAATTTTAAGTGTTTAATGTTGGCTAGATAATGATCACCGAAGCTAGTTTATAGATCAGTATGGGCATGACTCTATAACTCAGATCACATTTGTTACCAACATAGTACAGCCAAAAGAAAAGATATTTTACTGTGGTTGGCTCCAGATTCCATATCCAGATGATATTATGTGATTTGCTTAGATACCATGGCTATTCATGCCTCACATTATTGGTGCACCAGTGAACAATGGGTTACACAATGACAGGAAGCCAACAATGTGTAATGGTTTGTTGGTGGTAAAAAATATCCTATATACTCATGTTGTACAAAAATACAAATGAATTAATTATCTAATAAAACAAGTAAAACTTTTACCATATTTTCCGGCGTATAAGATGACTTTTTAACCCAGGAAAATCTTCTCCAAAGTCAAGGCTTGTCTTATACGCTGGGTAGATGAGGAGGAAGAAGAAGGGGTGGCGTGGTGCAAGGCGGGAGGAGGAGGAAGAGAGGAAGTCCAGTTAGAGGAGGAGGAGGAGGAGGAGGAGGAGGCTGCTGCAGGGCTAGAGGAGCCAGGCTTGGCAGCAGGGGATGCGGGTCTGCTGCTGCTCCTTGGCCTCTCACCCGGGAGCCATGTTGGACCAGGTAGGGCTAGGCCTCCTCACTCAATCCTTCCCTTGCCTGCCCTTGCCTGTCTTCGCGAGGCCTCTTTTCCCAGAAAGAGACAGAGGAGGAGGAGGAGGCCCCGAGGCAAAGAAACAGCCAACCAGGAATCCCATCAGGAAAACAAAATGGAGGAGGAGGAGGAGGAAGGGGGGGCTGTATGCTGAAGGAGCTGATTTCTTTGCCCTCCCAGGACTAGTTTTGGGAGCCAAAGGTGAGCCCCCCCCCCCAGTAATCACTCGCAGGTTGGCCTGGTTTTTTGAGGGGGCTTCTGGTCTTCCTGGGACTCTTCCTCCCCCCTCCACTGTATATATACTGTATGTGTGTATGTGTGAGTGTGTATGTATAGGCAAGCCTAAAGGTATATATGGGGTTTTCTTGGTAAGATTTTCTCAGAGAGGGTTTGCCATGGCCTTCCCTCTGAAGCTGAGAGAGTGTGACTTGGACAATCATCCAAATGCAGCGTCACCTTAGGGTCACCATAAGTTGGAAAGGACTTGAAGGCACACAACAACAAACCATATATATATATATATATATATATATATATATATATATATATATGATTGGAAGGTACACAACACTAGAGAGAGAGAGAATGAGAGAGTAGATATAGATATAGATATAAATGGCTGGAAAGTACACAACACAATTTTTTATTTGGTGTGCGTTGAAAGAAGGGTAGTCTTATACGGCGAGTATATCCCAAACTCCATATTTTAACTGGAAAAGCTGGGGGTCATCTTATATGCCCAATTATCTTATACGCCTGAAAATACAGTAATTTAAAAGTCCAGTAACAATGATTATATTATCCAAAACTTCACATTATGTATTTTACAGATGTCAATTGTGTAACAACAACAATGATGATAGTGATGATATAACAATAGCAATAACAACAACTACAATAATAATATTCAAGCTTCAGCCAATCAGTAGGAAATGACGAAGTAATATTACTTGCATGACAAAACCCTACTACAACTGGGGCTGCAAATCTTACTTAACTAAGGATTTCTTCCAAAGCCCTACTAATTTCAGTTGTCCATATAACACAATCAAACTTAAGGATTTTCTTTTAACAACTCATCATGCTAGAGAACTAACAGAATTGATCAAGGGCCCACTCACACTATACATTTGTAAGCACTATGACTTCATTTTAACTACCATGGCAACATCACATGAATTCCTACGAACGGCAGATTGTTGTTGTTGTTGTTAGCTGCTTTTGAGTTGATCGCAACTCATGGTGGCCCCATGAATGAGACGTCACCAAGCCCTCCATCCTCTACCTCCCTGCTCAGATCCTGTAGACTCAGGCCCATGGTCTCCCTGATTGAGTCTATCCATCTGGCATATGGTCTTCCTCTCTTTCTACTTCCCTTCACCTTCCCTTAGCCTCTTGTTCTAAGCAAAGATTCCTCATCAGGACTAACAGATGTAGTGTTCCATCTATTATATATGTGGCTATTATATATTATGTATTAGATTTTGAATGCAGGTTGAGTTTTCTTTATCTGAAATGTTTGGGACTAGATGTATTTTGGACTTTGTCCCCCACCCACCCAGATTTTGAAATATTTGCATATACATAAGATATCTTGGAGATGGGAATCAAGTCTAAACATGAAATTCATTTATATTTCATATACATCTTATACATGTAGCCTGAAGGTAATTTTATACATAATATTTTTAAAATAATTTAGTTTATGAAACAAAATTTGTATACAAAGAACCATCTGAAAGGAAAGATGTTAGTTTCTCAGCCACTAAATTTTGGAGTACAGTCAGCCCTTCATATTCTTGGGGGTTCTATTGAGGACCCCCCCCATGCTAAAAATTGCAGGACAAGTCCCACTGTATTTAATGATGGTGCACTGTACACTACCACATTAGTGTGGCTACATGCAAGGGCCACCATTGGGGAGAACAGGCCATGGCCATCAGCAAATACTCCAATCCTCAGATGGCAAGCCTGTGGATACAAAGGGCCAACTGTATTTTGGATTTCAGAATTCCAGATAAGGGATAAACAAACTATCTATATACCAGGGACAAGGAATATCTTTGGCTAGGTTTGATTAGAAGTGATAGCAGTTGGAGCCCAATAAAATCTGAGGGGGTGCATGACATATTCCTCACCCCGATGTAATCCTGTATCATTGTTCATGCTGCTACTATTTAGTAGTTTAAAGTAGAGTTTCACTTGTATATCTGGTTTTCCTAGAAATCTTATGGATAGAAAATTATTCCCACCAATTACAAGATTTAAAATCTAATTGACATTTCATTATTCCAATGTGATAACTTTCTGCTTGAAATCACACTGTTACACTTAAGCACTGCAAATAATTTCAGTTCTAGGATGGTAATTGAAAATGCATGTTTTTTTCTAATTAATCTTCCATCGATAAATATAGCCTAACTAAAATTTCAGCATAATAAATTTATCCTGGTAAAAGCAAAACATTGTGAGATAACATTTAAATTATGAGATAACATAATTAAATTATTAAATTAAGTTAATATTATTGTTAAATAAGCCAATAAGGATTTGTTTGTGTTTGTATGCACATTTATACATATCCACATGTGGATATGTGGATATGTGTGTACATACTGTTTACAAAAATGCACATTCATATATATATATATATATATATATATATATATATATATATATCATAGTCTCTTAAAACAAATCCCTGTTATGTAGTCCTCACAAGAAAACATTAAGTAAGAGACGCATATCTTTGCCCCAAGGACTTTACAATTTAATTTGTATATCATTGTCACAAACCTTGCAGGTGGTCAATCCTAGAATCTATATGTCCTTTGCACATCACATAGATTCCATAAATGTATTTTATGTTCAGCAAATAGTATGTGTAGCTTCACAGTCCTCAAGAATACTATTTTTAAAGTTCTTCTCAGCTACCTGCTTGTTCAGTATTGCATTGTGGTCCTTAGAACACATATACATAAAGTGTATTTTATACAACATCAGCACCAGATCTATACCTTTAAAAAGATAACAACCAGTAGAATCAGCATGGTGTAGTGGTTTGAATGTTGGACTATGACTCTGTAGACTGGGGTTCATATACCTGCTCAGCCATGGGGATCCATTGTGTGACCATGGGCAAGCCACACTCTCTTAGCTACAGAGGAGGGCAAAGGCAAACCACCTCTGAACAAATCTTGCCAAGAACATCCCAAATAGATTCACCTTAGGGTTGTCATAGCTCAGAAATGTCAAGGAATGGATCCTGGGGAAAATGTTCAGATGTGGGATAAAAGGTGTCAGGGTTACCTTGAGCAATGGAGCAGCCATGAAGAGCCAGCATGATGTGCTGAATCACAGGGGCTGATGCAACACTAAGCAGAGGATTGAGTCAGACATGTACAATCCTGCTGTGTTGCACCAGCCAGGTGAGTGGGGATAGTGTATATAAGGGAGGAGCATTATTGTACAGTGTGGGATCGTTGGTCTGTGGTGTAATGCGAGTAACTTTGTCAGGACAAGCTTGTACACAGAGGAACAAAGATTAAAGAGCCTCCTTGAGAGATATCTGCCTGTTGTCATATTTGCCAGCTTGTGGAGGGAGGGAGAGAGTTCTCCAGCCTGCACAGAGCTCAGCGTCACTTCTTTGGTGGCCAACCAGGTGCACAGCTTCAACGTGGTGCAACACTGCTAGTGCAATCATGCTGGGTTATGGGTCCAGTCTGCACTGTGGAGACTGCAAGAACAACAGCGTGAGTAGTTTTTGTGTTTGGTGTGCCAGAAATCTCCAGACTGTCTGTGAGTCTGGAAGGCAAATAGTTAAAGCAGCAAGCTGCTGGCCTGTGCTTTATTAGCAGACAGCTCAGCTTGGAAGACTGCCAAAGGCTCAGCGTGTCCCTGAAATAAGGAGGCAATGGATCCTGTTAAGTTCCTTAAATTAAATGACTGCAATTACCCTGCATGGAGCATTTATGTAGAATCCCTTTTGGTAAGGGGAGTACTGTGAGATGTCATGGAGAAAGGGCCATCAAAAGACACAGTTGAGGAAGACAGGAGGGCAAGAGCTATGTTGTATTTGACTCTTGAGCTGAATCAATTAAACCATGTGTGTGATAAGAGGTCTGCGCATGCGGTTTGGCAAGCTCTGAGAGATGTACATCAGTCAGACACTGCCTTGTCTAAAATGCTGTGGTCCAAAAGACTTTATGTTTGCAAAATGCATGAAGGACATTCTCCATCCAAGCACTTAGAGGTGATGAGAGATTTGTTTGCTCAAGTCCAGTGCAGGAGAGTTGAAATCCCCAGAGAACAGAAGGCATACATCCTTTTTGGTAGTCTGACCAGTAACTATAACTATGTAATGTACAGCCTGCAGGGGGTGCCAGCGGGACAGTTCTCAGTGGACTTGGTGTCAGTACGCATCTTGGAAGAAGACCAGAGACAGCAGTAAGAGGCAGGTCTTCAGAGATGGCAGAAAGCCGATCCAAAGCCAGCACACACCACTAAAGAATCTCCTCTGTCTCTGCATGCTGAGCAAGCTGCAGTCTGCAAAGTTAAATGATGCTTCAACTGTAGAAAAGCTGGCCATCTCAGAAGGAACTGCTCAAAGCCTTTAGCTGTGAGGGAGGACAAGCAACACAGGAAGCCCAGGGACAGGAGGGGTTTTGCTTCTGTGACAAAGAACAGTGGTTGTTATGCTCACCAGACAATCACCCAGGGAGGGGGTTGGGTCCTTGATTTGGGTGCCACCCATCATCTTGTGAACTCCAACTCACTCCTGAAGAGAAAGAAAACCTCAGGTACAGACTCTGTGGGCTTGGCTGATGGGGGTTCAAGCCAGATACAGGACATGGGGACAGTCTTTTTTCCAGGTTTCTCAAAAGACTTTGACAATGTGTTGTGTGCCACCCAGCTGCAGAACTGCCTAGTCAGTGTGTCATCCTTGACTTCTGATGGTTATGAACTGCATTTCAAGGGGATGACTGCATGATCTCTTTGGAAGGGCAAGTTTGTGCAAAAGCACAAAAGAGGCACAGGCTGCATTATTTGGTGGATAGGGCAGAATGTGCTACAGTGAGTAATGAGCCTCTGCACTCAAACTGTGCACACTATTTCCACAGGGTGCTGGGACATGCCATTTTCACTAGTTTGGGGAAATTGGGTGAAGTCTGTCCTGAGCTGAAAATGAATGCATGTGGCCACCATTTATATTTCTCTGTTTGCAGCAGGATTAAGCTGAAGGCTTATCCAGTGGCAAATAGGAGCAAGTGCACCACCCAGCAGCCATTTCAGGTGGTACATGCTGAGCTGGCGGGGCCTTTTTCTCAAAGCCTGGGTGGAAGTAAATATTTAATGGTTATCACAGACCGTGACACCCATTACAGCTGCATCATGCTGATGAGGGAGAAAAATGAAGCTGCTAACAGGTTCAAGCAGTGGATGCACATGGTGGAGAGGGAATTTCAGCACAAGGTTGGTGCCAAGGGTGGCATATTTTTATCCTTGGACCTTGAAGATTGGTTGAAACAAAAGGGGATACACCAGAACACCACCAATCCTGCCACTCCACGAGAGGATGGTTTGGCAGAGAGGAGGATTGGAGTGTTCAAACAAATGAAGGACTGTATGTTGCTGGATGCAGAGGATCCAGAGAATCTTTGGGGTGAAGCAATATTGACTGCTTGCCACATTGCGAACTGCATGTGGAACTCCACAATACAGTGAACCCCATATGTCATGTTGTATGAGAGGCCACCTAACCTGAACTACCTAAGGGTCTTTGGGCAGTACGATAATGTCCTGATACCTGCAAACTTCAGAAAGAAGGGTGATACAAAGAGGATGAGACTGAAGTTTGTAGGGTATGAGGGCAATAGCTACCACTTCTACCTGGGGCATGGCAAGATCCTGTTGTCCAGGAGTGCCAACTTTGAAAACACTCTGCGTGGGAGAGACTCCACACAAACCAGGAGGTGTTTCTGAGGCAACAGGGCACAAGTGCCTGGAATGGAGGGGTGAAAACACCAGTGGCTGTGCCAGAGAGCAAGCCAAGCATCTCACAGGCTCCCACTGACATGCACACTTCACCCATCAGTACTAGGAAGTTTGAGCAAGTGCCTGTTGTAGATGCAGAAGTGCAGACAAATAGTGATAATGAGGATGAAAGTGGGAGAATAAAGGTAATCATTCCCAGGAGAACACAGAGGGTGAGAAGACCACCAGATAGGTTTGGAGTGCAGGGAGTCAGAGTGTGCACTGTGGTGGCTGATGAGCCTGAAAGCTACCCTGAGAAGGAACAGGACTAATAATAATAATAATAATAATAATAATAATAATAAATTTATTTCTATACTGCCCAATGGTTACCCAATCCGGGCATAAAAACCCAATACAATAAGCAAATATATCCCTCCCCCCCCTTAAAACAGTATTAAACAGTGCTACTGCCTATGGTTTGTTAACTGAAATAAAGGCATTCATTCATTAAACAGTGCTAAATGGTTCAAAGCCATGGATAGGGAGTTCATGTCTGTGGTCAACAGGGAGGTGTTCAATGTTGTGGACAGGCCTGGAGACCATAAAGTTGTTGGCTGCAAGTGGGTGCTTAAGAGGAAGGAAATGCCTGATGGCACCCACAAATATAAGGCTAGCCTGGTTGCCAAGGGGTTTTCCCAACAGACATTTGAAAGCTATGATAAGACCTTTTCCCCAACAACAAAGCCAGAAAGCCTTAGGTTGGTGTTGGCATTGGCAGCCAGGAATGGACAGGTGGTAAGGCACTTTGATTTCAAAACTGCTTACCTGAATGCCCAGCTTGATGAGATGATGTTCATGGAGCAGGCACCAGGCTATGAGGACACCAGGGTTAGGAAGGTATATAGGCTCAGGAAAGCTCTATATGGGTTGAAATAGAGTGTGTGGTGTTGGAATCAGTGCATCCTTGAAGAGCTTGTGAGGCTTGGATACAAACACAGCATTGCTGATGCGTGCGTGTACACCAAGCAGGATATCACTTTGGTGATATATGTGGACAACCTCTGTGTGGCTGCTAGGTCAGAGCAGGTAGTAAGATATGTGCAGGAGGAGTTGTCCCAGAACTTCATCCTGAAGGATTTAGGAAATTTTAAGGCCTATCTAGGGATAAAGGTAGAGAGGACTCTGGATGGCAGGTTTCTGTTGTGTCAGAAGAAGAAAATCGAAAAGACTCCAGGGTTCACCAGTAGTGAGATGTCAAAGGATTTTGACATCACAGAATTGTACAGGTCTGTGATAGGGAGCTTGTTGTTCATAGCGAATAACACGAGACCTGACATTGCATATGCTGTTGGAGTACTGAGCAGGAGAGTCAATAAGCTGAAGGTGGGGGACTAGACAGCTGTGAAACATGTGCTCAGGTACTTGAAGGGCAGCAAGGACAGGAAGCTGGTGTTGCATGGGAGCACGGCACAGCTAGACTGTTTTGTGGACAGTTCTTTGCTTCAGAGGTGGTAGACAGGAAATCTGAGTTGGGCCTGCTGATCAAGTATGCAAATAGTCTGATCATCTGGAGATGTAGGAAGCAGAACTGTGTGGCACTGAGTACCACTGAGGCAGAGTTTTCAGCTTTGTCAGAGATGACAGGAGAGGTCCAGTGGGTACATCAGCTATTGGAGGACTTAGGTGAGAAGTGTACAGATCCAACGGTGGTACATGAGGACTCACAATCATGTATTGCAATGTCAGAAGCAGAGAGCCTGAAGTGTCGGACTAAGTATATAGGTGTTAGGTACCAGAATGTGCAGAATGGGGTTCTGAGTCTCAGCTACATTGCATTGGAAGACAATATTGCAGACATTCTCACCAAGGCACTACCGGTGGAAACACATGAGGGGATGTCAGTCCAGTTGGGAATGAGCCTATGATATGGGAAGTCCAGGGAAAACACACTTCAAGTCAACACATTAAGTGCAGGTACACACATTGGAACATTTTGGAGGGGATTGTCAAGGAATGGATCCTGGGGGAAATGTTCAGATGTGGGATAAAAGATGACAGGGTTATCTTGAGCAATGGAGCAGCCATGAAGAGCCAGTATGATGTGCTAAGTCACAGAGGGCTGATGCAACACTAAACAGAGGTGCAACGCTGCTCGACTTGGAGGCACACAACAAATCACTTGAACATAGTTCTAGAATAATAGTGTGTTGCCTCTGTACATGCCAGTTTTCCTGTGTATACTTGCCTGTTTCCATAGACCTGCTACAGAAGTCCTCCATGTGTTTCAATGTCTTCAGTAGTATATTTTTTGTTGCAGCTAGGGACTTATCAGTCGATGTGCCCAAGCCCTGGCTGTTTAGTCCATCTTAGCCGTTTGTTAATTTTTTTGTCATGCAGTTGAGACTTTCCTTTTCAAGAAAGCTTATGTTGTTCTAAGTACAGATGGAAAACTGTAGTAGCTCTGCTTGGAATTGCTCTTCAGGTATGCCTTACCTCTGCTCCTCACAGCATTGTTATTGCTTGTATTTTTATATTTTTATTCTAATGTTGGGTCAATTTTCTATTGTTTTTAGCCATCTTGGAACTGAAAGATGAGTTTAGAAATAATGTAAATAACTAAATAGTTTCAGGTTGCTCAAATCACTGATCAAATGCATATACAGTCATCCCTTGAGCTTCACGGCTGTGGGATTCATGGATTCAATTATTCGCAAGTCTCTAGTTTTTGTGTGCATGCACTCCTCCCCCTCCATCCCTCCCTGTGAGTGAGAGAACAGCTGGGAGGGTGTATGCACATTGCTCTAACCTTTCCTCTACTGCCTCAGCAGCAGCAGGAGAGAAGGGGGTGAGCTGAGAACTCACTCTCCTTCCTCTCTTTCCAAGGTTCTAAAGTGGTCCCTGGGGCTCCCTGAGCCTTGAAAGGGAAGGAGGAAGACACAAAAAACTGCACTCCCCTGCCATTCCAGAATCTCAGAGAGCTTGCTAGAGCCTTTGGAAGGGAGAAAGGAGTGTGTCCATGCACTGGTATCCCCCCCCCCCATTTTATTAATGAATTTTGCAATTTGTAGGGGTCTTGCACCCCTAACCACCATGAATCTCAAGGGAAGATTTATTTTAAAAGATAGTTTAAACAACAGAGCCTCTTTTATTCACGCAGACTCTCCACACAATCAAGAATCATTGAATGACATGGTTCTTGACCACAGGGAGAGACTCTAGAGACTCTCATCTTCAGACTGATGCTGTGGTGAGTCTGATTGGAGGGGCATGGGTTACTATGCTGCTCTCATGTTTAGTTAAACTAAATAACATAATGCTTGAATAGACTCCACCAGTTTAAAGTAAAAGTGATGCATTAAGCCTGCCAATGTGGATCTGTAATCTGACTGAATACCAATCATATTGTTATCTTTTATGACCCCATCTAATCCTTTTCTCTTTTACAGCTAAGTTACAGTGTTAGCTTTGAGGCTATTGTTGGGAAGGAATACCTTCAGTCAAGCATGCACTATATAAACTGCTAGTCTGTCTGGTGATATTGTGCATTCGTTCTCTTTCTGTTTTGTTTCCTGCAGCAACACGAAGAGCTCTTATCCTCATGCAGACCCCAATGAAAAATATTCTCTCCTTTCTGTGCAGGAGTGCGATGCCACTTGACACAAAATGAAAAATCCTCTGAAAAGCAAGCAGGTGTACGTGCGCATGCACACACACATTTTATTGATAGATGAAAACAGCAAACAATAATACAAATGAACAGTAGCATAAGATGTGAATTAGTATCTGACAAAGTGTTCATTCCTGATTATAATAATGAAAAGTAGGAAAAGGGTAAGATTTAGTCCAAATGATGGTTCTAGTATTCCATGTGTTTGTTGAATTCTGGTCACATGGTGAAGAAGTGTCCAAAATCAGAGTGTCTTTCCAGAAGTCCAATTGACTAACCGGAGGCTGCAGCTGTTGTGAATATTCATTAATATAGTTAATAAATATGTGTCAGTCTTCATGAAATGACTTGTCTTTTCTGTGTCTGCTACAAGCTTTCATGGTGTAAAAAAGTTTTTCCAAGTGTCCCACACTAATTTCCATCAACTGCCCCTTCTAAGGTTGCTGTCATTCCTTATGGCAATCTCTAATTGGTCTGCTATAATTAAAAAAATGCAAGCAACATTCTGTGTTTTGGACAACTGCTATTTTTAACATAAAGAGAGAGCAGTAAAACAGCAGGACAAAAATGGACAGTCTAGCATGTAATACTTGAGATTTGATCTAGGACCACATTCCAAAAATCATTTGGGAACACAAACTGTGGATTTTACTCTTTCAACATACCAAGAAATTATATGAACATTCACAACAGCTGCAGTCTCTAGTCAGTCAACTGGACTTCTGGAAAGACACTCTGATTTTTGACACTTCTTGTGAATCAGATTGTTTTTTCATCTTGCCTAGATTGATGGTTGTAGCCTCTTCTAGTCCAGTGCTGCCCTCATGCATTACACAACAATGCCCTGGTGGCTGATGGGACTCATAGTTCAATGTATCTAGAAGGCAGCAGGTTGTAGAGGCCTTGGTCTCCAAAATCCAATAGCAGATGGGGGGTTCTAATATTGCTGCTGTGGTGAATTTGCTCTGGGTTTTACTCTGAACATAAAAGGAACTTTTGAAGATGTTCAAAAAGATCCCTAAAATCATAAACAAAAGCCTCCCTTATTCCCAGCTTTGTTACCTAAAAAATATTTTAGGTAGAGCTGCCAGAGTTAAAACTGGGCCTTCTATATGTGTTCTGTATGACATACGATCATTTTTGTTGACACTCCATGGTGCTACATGAAAACCTTCTGGGGTATGTGCTCTGAAGTAAAGGCTCTGGCTTTGGATTTTGATAAACTACTGCCTCTCATTCTAATCTGCTTCTCAGAATTTTTGGGAAGATAAATAAGATAAGAATAGGGGGTGAGATGCTAAGGATATTAAAAATAATTCACTCCTATAATGTTATTGTCATTTTGGCAATACTTTACCAGATTGCCATATGTTACCAGTAAATAAAATTTCAGTGGATAGCCACTGTCCCAAACAACACAGGCAAACACTTCTTACATTCTCTCTAATTAAGTCAGTAGCACACATATTGGGAAACATACTGGCCAATTAGTTAAATGAAGTTGCCTTAGCCAAGTTGTCAGTATTTGACAGGTTGTTGACATTTCCATCAACACATACGTTATAAAAAGGAGAAGAATGACAAAAATATCTCTGCTTTTCTTAGCACAAATGTGATTTGCTTGGGCCTAGGAGGTATTACAGAGCTGTGCCCTGATATTAGATGCTTCCACCACTGGATTCTCTCTTTATTTTAACTTACTAGGGATACTGTGGAGATACTTTTGGAAGTGTGTAAGTCTGGACTAAATCCCAGATCCATATTTCAAGCAGCAAACAAATATCAAGCAAGGGACACTGCAACAACATCTGAAAAACAACAAACTGCCAGACTGCCAATGATCTAGTTCCACACCCCACTGTCAATAGGATACATGTGGAGTTCCCAAAGGGCTGAGTGTTGTTGTTGTTGTATTAAAGGCAACACTTATGTAGTATCAAAAAATTAAAATTTGGTATGCAGGGGGGGAAATCCTGAAAAGGGGACAAGGAAACCAAAACATGGAAAGTGGATGGGCATGATGGGGTGGATAAAGATTTTTAAAAACAAAACAAAACAAAACAAAAAAACACCCAACTGAGAAACAGATAATCTAGCTAAGAGGTGGCACAAAGGAGCAAATTCCAAACACAGAGGTCAGGGACCCAAAAGACAAGATTCAGAGAGAGGCTAAGGATCAACCAATGGCCAGTAAAAGAGAGCTGATTGGGGTCATTATGAAATAGCTGGACCTTAGCAATAAAATTCACAGGAAGGA
>CM034703.1:84328404-84347993 GCA_020142125.1 Phrynosoma platyrhinos
CCCCCCCCCCCATCCTGTACTTCAGACGCCACACCAGGCTGCAGGACAGTCCTTTAAGTTCACCATCCCGGAGTCTCTAGACCGAATCAAGGAAGAGTTCCAGTTCCTCCAAGCTCAGTATCACAGGTAGGTGCGGCCTGGACAGTTCATTGACACCCTTTTTTTTTCTTTGCTCTTTGCACTGGGGATTCCAGGTCACTCTGCCCCACGCTTGTTCAAATGGGGTGTGTTGGGCTTCTTCAAAATGTACTTAGTATTTGTGCCCAGGTGGTGGCGTGTGGAGTCATTTTAAGGCCTGCCACTCACTAGAGGAGAAGGGAGGAAAAATTCAGAACCATTGTTTTTATTTGTAAGGGTTTTTGCAGTTCAGGTGAACACTCCTCCCTCATGTGTTTTCAGAGCTTCACAGGAACTGTCAATATTTGCTTTGGAGGCCTTTGAAAGAGTCTGAGTTGTCATTTGATCAGTCAGTGTTCCTGTCCTCATTTCTGCCACTAAATACTTGGATAATTGATTTAAAATGTTGTTGTTCTAAAAGCAGAGGTACTCTAAAAGCAGTGATACTAAAAGCAGAGATACTCTCAGTCTTAATAAAGGAATCATTTTCCTGTCTATTTTCAAAATGTCACTTGAAAATTTATTTGGGCTACTAACAATCTGATTCTGAGCACATCCTTTTATAAGGGACACTGGTTACGTTCAGTGTGATTTACTCTCAAGTAAGTGCACATCAAATTGTAGCAAAGCAGGCAAATGTGGTGTCTGCATACACTATAAAATTGGCCTTTAGGTTTCACCACTAAGCATACTTGCCCAATAGAAATTACTTCAAAGCAAACGTGTTTTACACTCAGTTTCAAGAAATGTTTTATGGCTCATCATGTGTTATCTTAGTTTGTAACAACACACACAAAATTGAAATCAAGTGTAAAAACAGCTTGAGCACTCTATGTACACAGTCTTAACTCAAAGATCAAGCCCATTCAGATAAGTAATGATCAAACAGAAGTTTTGACATGGTGTGAGCAGATCAGGTATTACAGTATACTGCTGCAAATACCCTTTAATCATAGCAGCAAAATTTGGGTGCTTGAATTTTCTAAATGATTTGTATTAATGGCCTTTGACCTTCAGGCTTCTGTTTTGAGCAAGCGCGCTTTAGTTATAATTTCATTTGTGAGAGTTTTAGAAGTAAATTTCCATTGATGTTAAATGTGTGCAAAGTGTTTGGAATTGAACAATCATTGCAGAGTAAAACCTCTTCGATGTTTATTGAGGCATATTAATGAGTAATGTGCACATTGGATTGCAGCTGGGCAGCATCAAAAGTTTTACTCAGAAATAAGTCTCATTGAGACTTTGGCCTAAGTTCATGGACTCTTCTAAAAAATTTCATTTACTTTCAGTTGAAAGGAATATAGAGCTAATGTAGGGATATAAAGCAATTAGTCAAACATGTGATTAAGCATATTTATGATGTAGCAATTGCTCAGTGGCATCACTGAAATTGCACTGCCATACTCATTATAAAATCATTTTAAAAAAAGCTATTTTGGGGAAGAACAAGTACCTGCTGCAAAGTACATGTATAGCTAGATTGTTCATGGTTTCTCCATACTCTTTGTGTGTATGTAATTTGATCTGCATAGATATTATGTACTCTGTGTATTCAGACTTGGTCTTTTATATTAAAGCAGTAGGCTAAAGCTTCTCTATATTTACACTATATACTGTGACAGTTTCTCAAACTAGTTTCTTTTCAGAATGCAAATAGAAGCAAAAGCCTGAACTGACATAGCTAAAAATGGCTGTTTTTTCCCCCTCCTAGCCTTAAACTGGAATGTGAAAAGCTGGCAAGTGAAAAGACAGAAATGCAAAGGCACTACGTGATGGTAAATATGCCCTTGTCTACTTATTTCTTTTATTTACAGTATAAAATTGCAACATATGCAAGGGCTTTGGAGGCTATCTAGTATTCCTGACAGATAGCTATCTAGGTTCTGCACAGATACCTCAAGCAAAAGAGAGCCAAGTGCCTCCCAAAGCAAATTGTTTCACTGCCCAACAGGCTCTTTGGGCATTGTTCTTAATGTTTAGCTGTAATCTATTTCCCTAATTGCTCTTGGAGTAACAAAAAACCATTACTCGATTTTGTGCATGACAGTGTTGCTGTTCTGGATTTTATTTTTAACAAACTATATTCTCCTTCTTTACAGTACTATGAAATGTCATATGGATTAAATATTGAAATGCACAAACAGGTAAGAAATTGCTACAAAACTCATTTGGTAAAAATTTTTCAGTGTTCTTTGAAATAAGAGATTCTATGTTTATAATTAAAACTGGTCATGTAATAGATGAACTCTAATAGATGGGGAATGATGTGGTTAAAATACACAGCTTTTTAAAATGCTAGTTGGCAGTATGAGCATTGTAGAAAACCATTTTTATTGCTGTGGTACTATCCAGTGCTTCAAAGACACTTAAAGTTAAATGCTTTCAAGGAAATGGATTTCTAGGAGGAAATTCCATTTTGGTGCAACCTTGGATCTGCTTCCCCAGTCTTTTATGCCCGCAGCAGCATATGGTGATGGTTGCTCAAATCCTAGCAATTTAAAAGCATGAAAAGATTAGTGACTTGGAAAGTTTTAGTTATGACTGAGTTTGCAAGTTCCCATAAAATTCACACTTATGGCCGCTATAATGGTGAATAAAAAGAGTATTGAACTGGAACAAGGCACTAAGGACCTCGTAAGAGAAGAAAAGCTAAATGATTGCCCAGCCCAAAGGACCTTCAATTGAGTAGTTATTGTCTGCCAAAGAAAGCATTAATGGCAGGGTGTAAGTATTCTGTAGATATGCTGACATTCACTTTTTCATCAAGATGCTGGTACAATAAGTCTTTCAGAAATCGATGGCCTCTTTAAAAAATTATCATTAGATGAAGTTGCACAGTTGGACACATTTCAAAGTGCAACAATACAATTCTTTCTTGATGTATATGTGCTATTTCATCTAAAACTCTTGTTTCATTAAATTAAAGAGCATGGCTGACCGGCTAGGGCATGGCGAAGAAATTGATTAGTTCAGGCTTCACATCTTCAGTATATTCAAAGGCTTCCATTAAGCAAGTGTGCTTCAGTGCTGAATTCTGCTTTTGTACCTTTGAACTCTTTGATATTTGGGGGGTGGGTGTGGCGGGCCTACAAAGTCTGTCAGATTTAAGAATATTGTCTTTGGTAATGCAAAGTTATCACAACACAGTGTCAGTGGTATAGACAGTGCATTTGGTAGGAATATTAACTTACATAAATACAGTATCTTGTAGTCTCTGGATATATTGTTGAATTTAGGAAAAATGTTATTTTTTTCACTTATAGTATTCAACCCACATGCATCCTTACTTTGAAAATATTAGGCAGGTATGCATAAAATACTTAAGTCTCTCTTGGAGGAACCAAATATTCAAGCCCTTATTTACTCAGACTTGTTATTAAATTGAAGTTTAAGTTTAGCTGTTTGTTACATCTTTTTTACCTCAATTCTTCTTACTTTATTTAAGAGTTTGACTTAACAGAAGTAAATGGTAATATGGAGCAGAAGATTCAACAAAATTTAGAGTTGACGTCTCTGATTTTAGTCTTAAATGCGTAAATTTACTTAACCAGTTTTGTTTTCTTCTACTTTAGTATTTTGTAGTCAGTGTGATCCTGCATTTAAAGCCACATATGAACTGCCTACATTTCTGGTAGAGAAAGCTGACAAAGGCAATGTTTATACTCAGTAGGAGTTCATTATATTGTATACAGCAGTAGATAAACCTTGACTTTACTCTACAAACTAGTGCCATACTGTTGTTTTCAATTGCACAGAATTAAATAAATCCCGTCTTACCTGAGCAGTATGTTCCAAAGAGAGGGATGTGGTATTTTTTTTTTTACATTTGTTTTGGTAATCTCAGAAAAGAAAATTGTGGAGGAGGGTGGTTGGGTGGCTGGGATAAACCTTCCTGGCAACAACAACAACAATAAAAAAAATTATATTCCAACCCTCTCTCAAACAATTGGGGTGGCTTACAGCAGTTAAAATTCCATACAAAAACGTGGACAGTATGTTCCTAGGCATTTGGTAGAGAGTAATCATAATTCTTATTAAAGCTGGTGATGTGTAGCCCCTAGGGTGTAGCCAGGCTCAAATTGATGCTTTTTGCTGGCTGATCACCAGCCCGGCCTAAGTGCTCATTATGTTGTAGAGAGAGGGCCTTCAGAGCTCTCATTACGTTTGACAGGAATTCTCTCCAGGGGGAAACTGGGCATTAGCTAGACTCCTGACAGGCTGGAATTATTCCTGCTTTATGGCTTATAACCAAATGCTTAGCAAGGCATCATCAGGGGACCCAAAAGTTGTCATATCTGACAACATCTTTTTTTTAAAAAAAAAAAAAACTAGAAAAATGCTATGATGGGGAAAATTTCACTGAGCTTTAATATTAGTGAACCCCGTGTCTATATGTCTGTCTCTGTATGAATGTAATTGCTTTGCTAACATGGTTAGACAATTATCTTGGCTGATGACTCAAGAAGAAGTTTATGTATTGCTTACTTCAGTAGTTGTTCTTCCATATTAGCACTGTGTTTCTAAGGTTTAATATTGGCTTTGTGAATTCAAGACAATGTAAAAGTTTTTTGGGGTACAGTCTTATATCCTGTTTCTGTTCTCCTGTTACATCCCTTCCCTCTCAGAAGATAGAGAGGTTGCATTGTGGGATCCCTTAAATATAATTCGGTAATCTTCCACTTCAAAAGGTAATACTCAAGTTTTGATAAACACATAGTATGTAGTTAACTTCTGATGTACAGATCTGTAGTGAGAGTCTCTTAAAGTACTTTAAATAGTCTTGAGAAAGTACTTTAAGGGGTGGAGTTGGCCAAGAATGTTGATTGTTTGATTAATCCTGTCCTTCTATATTTAAAGTATATGTATAAGAATTCTTATTTCAGTGGGGTGCCTTTCAATCATACTCTGTATGTCTTGCCTTATAGCAAAAAAAGGAAACAATTCTAGAATACATTTCAAATTTGGGACTTTTTTTTTTTAAGTTTGGCCTTTCCAAGCTTCTGGTGTCCCTGCTCCATACTGTTGCTTATATTTTATTTACCAAATACTGGACTTTACAGGTTCAGTCTCCCTTATCCAGAATCTTGAAATCCTTCAAAATTGTCCACATGGATGGTTGAGACAGCGATACCTTTGCTTTCTGATGATCCAGTGTACACAAAATTTGTTTTATGCACAAAAGTATTAAAAATATTGTGGACAAAATTACCTTTTGGCTATGTGTATAAGGTATGTAGGGAACATAAATGAATTTCATGTTTAGACTAGTGTCCCATCTTCAGGATATCTCATTATATATGTGTAAACATTCCAAACACTGAGAAAAACCAAAATCCAAAATACTTTTCAACCCAAGCATTTTGATTAGCATGAGATATGTAGGAGGGAATTTCCTGGACCAGAATGTTCATGTATCATCCATGGTGTAAGACTAGTACCATATAAACCAGAGATGGGTAAAGTGTGGCCCATAGCCTACAGAGAGCCGCCAGGGTCATTTTTGTGGTCTCTTGTTCTCTATCCTCCCCTCCTCTGGGGGGGGGGATAATATTGTGTCAAGAATACGTTTTGCTCCACAGTGCACCAAAATATCCTCTAGGGGTGGGAAGGGTATCTCCAAATTGTTTGGAGATCTGACCAACTCCCCCCTCGGTTAAATAAATGCCCTTGGGGATATTTGGGGGGTATTTTTTATGGAAGCAGGTGCAGCCATGTGTGTGTGTGTGTGTGTGTGTGTGTGTGTGTGTGTGGCCCTCCAAGCAGTTCTGGAGGGTTAATCCAGCCCTCTAGCATTCCACAGTTATATAGATACAGACAGATTTCTGCCTGCCACAATATATATAACTTAGAGCCTTTACAGACTGCCAGAAATAATGCGGCTTGAGTCCACTTTAATTGCCCTGGCTCAGTGCTAGGGAATCATGGGAACTATAGTTTATTGTGGCACCAGAGCTCTCTGACAGAGTAGGTTCAATGTCTCAGAAAAAACTACAATTCCCATGATTCCCTAGCGCTGAGCCAGGACAGTTAAAGTGGACTCAAGCTGCATTATTTCTGGCAGCCTGTAAAAGCCCTTAGTTTACTTCTTGAGTTTGTGAAAGTAGGTTTAATCCAGTGGAGGACCCTACATGACGATTTCCAGTTTTTAAAGTTTTCGATTTCCAGTTTTTAAAGTTTTTTTAAATTGAAGTTTTATATATGCATTTAAAATATAAAGAACACTAATTACAACCAAAAGGGGGGATTAGAAAGAGAAAGCAGAGAGGCAGGCTATTTTTTTAACCTGATGTCCCTTCTGCCATGTCCTGGATAGTTCTTTACTACTTCCCAGCCTTCTGTAGCAGACCTTTAGGACTCTATGAAGCATTGGCAACAGTTGTCTTTAGCCCTTCTGTCAGTGGACTTTTGCTCATGGGATTTCAGTTTTCAGAGCAAAAGCAGAAGAAATGAAGATTTCTACTTAACTATCAGTAACCTTATTTTTCCATCTGACACAAGCACAAATAAAAATACTGAGGACTTGTCTCTTTTTAGGATTCTATATTTTAGCTATATTTTTGGGACACAGAATAACTGCCTTGCTTGTTATGTTTCCATTACCTGTACAATTTTGTGAGAGTGAGGACAAGCATGGTATTTAACAGCTTGGTTCTTCTCAGTTTGCATTCTGGAAACAAAATTAATCCTTGATCTGAACCTGATGTAAATTTTTCTAGGAAATTGCTATAAAGGTTATGACTTTTATGCCAATATTTCATTTTTAATGGACTTACTCATTATGGCAGTAGAATTAGCAGGCATTACTGTGGTGAACTTGGTGCCAAGATAAATTTCTTGGATATTTGTAGCTGCATGGGAAGCCTTCTGTCTGTCATTCTCACCAGTCGTATCTGTTGGCCTGTGGGATAAACCAGAAGGTAAACCTTCTCATGTGTTAAAACCCCAAATTGTTTAGGTGTAAGATTAGCCTTTGTTCAGTGGCAGCCGGTCAAAGAAAGATTGATCACGGCTAAACCCAGTGACAGACTATATAAACTACTATGGTGTTTGAGTTCCTGCCATCCTAAAAGTGACAGGTGGGCCTTTGTCTGCTTTGGCTAGATTGCTATGATCTTTCTGACCTGCCTTCAGGCAAGCTTGTCACTCTGCCCTTCTACGTTTTTCTATTTGGTTTCCTACTTCTTGCCTCCAAATAATTACAGCTTCAAAAGCAGTGCATACTGCTAACAGTGCTAATCTTCTCTTTTAAGAAACCACTCATTTATTCAAGACCTCTGTGTCCCCCCTCCCTTGCCCACAGATGCTCACAGCATCACTAGGAGTAGATGACTACCATAGTGGGTTAAATACAGTGGGAATGAAGAGACTTCGCTGGTTCTCCAGGGCTCTTTAGAAAGGAATGGAAGTATTGGCCTAGTCCTCAGTGAAGTGATAAACTTGAATCTGTGCTGATTAATCGAGACTGCAAGGGGAGTTCATAATGCTTGAATTCTCCATCACAATAAACTAGATGTAAGGAAGATAGGATTCTAGCTACTTAGATTTCTGTACAAAGAGAATCTGTTTTGTATGGTTGTCTTTGTTGTGAGTGCATGTCTGTTGTCTGAAGTGGTACCGGTGAAACCTGATCGAAAGGCAGGTTATTGTTTAAACAGATTTAAAGATAACCCTTTTAGATTGCTTGCAGTTTGATTATGGATACGAATGGGTTTCTGGATTTCTTCTGAACATATTGTTTGTTATGAAGTCATTAATGGGAGAATTTTTAACACTGGACTACTGAAGATTATATCAGTTTGCATATATGAATGGTAGACCCAACTGACAAGGTAGAAAAATTCTTCCAGTATAAATGTGCTTTTTATGCCACTAAAATACTTTAGATGATATTGTGCAAGGAGCTATCCAGTATTACCTTTTGTAATATTTTTTCTTAGGCTGCAAAATGGTAGCCAGATGGCACCAGGCACACTTAACCTATTCCCCCAATGAAAACAACCAAGTCTCTGGGAAGGCACTACTAGGAGAACTCTGTTGCACTACTGCTCTCCCTCCTGGACTGCCTGCATAACTTTGCTGCCAAAACTTTATACTCCACAGTCTTAAATAGGATCTTGACCAACAGGAGAAGAAATTTGCAGTTCAGCAGGTCTTCTAGCCCAATGGCTAGTTTTACAGCATCCTGTGTAAACTTTCTGAGACATGGAAAAATTTGAAAGAGAAATGTGCTCCCATCATCAATCTGCTACATCTGCCTTGAAATGGTAATTCATAAGACAGGACTGTATCACATGCCCCCCCCCCCCATCAGGTTTGAGTCAACTCTAAGTTAAAAGGGACAACATATTATCTAAAATGGGAACATAGTCATAGTTGCCTGCGCCCTTCATGGGTATGGAGAGCAATGCTTTTTCCTATGCTGGTGTGTGAGAAGTACTTATCTGCAGTCTTACCTTGGTTAATCAAGGCACTCTAAACAATTAAACTAATTGGAAATGATTAAAGTTAGGGCATGGCTTATCTGCCATGTGTTGTGTCTCTTCTGGATTGGTGACAGAAACCTTTGGCTAAATGTCAGCTTCATATAGTAAAGCTTTCAAAAATTGCTGGATATAAATTCAAGCCATGTGTTGTTGTTGGTTTTTGTTTTTGTTTTTTTGGTTCTGTTTTCAGCCTTTTGATATCTTGAGTAAACAGTCGGTCAAAGCAGCTTATGGAGTAAGGTGACCAGTCAGTGTATTGACAAGAAGAGACACAATAGAAAACTGCATTAGCAGGCAAGCCATTGGGATTTGCAGTAAATATATTACTGAACACAAGTGAATTGCCAATACTGCTTGTTTAGCAGTTTGCAAGGGCAATGGCAGTATGGATTTTTGAATTAGAAGGGAAGGACTGTTCTTTCTCTGTGCTGGAACATCTAGTGGATGGCTGAGAAGAAAATTGATTTAAGGAACAAAATGCTGCAACCTCTGTTTTGTGCCATGTGAAAGGCTTCTATGGATTAGTGAGTGAAAACACAAAGGTAGCTTTCAGTTTTGTAGAAGGCGAGCAAAGCAAAAGGGGTCTTTGTTTGCTGCCTGGTCAAGATGGCATTCAGCTAAGCCGAAAAGATGTGTGGTGAGGCATACTCTCCCTCCCTCCAGGCTATTACAAGGGCTTCTTTAGTTTATTCCAAAGTGCCTCAAATAAGCTGGTTGTGTGAATGTGCTGCAGTGAGCACTGTCGCCATTTTATGCTTGTGGTGACAAGTTCAGTTCCACATTGTCATAAACAAAAGGCTATGCAACACCAGTGGAGTTGTACAGATAGACTCACACAATCAGCCCTCTACTGACAGCGCTTCTCTTATCCATCTCTACATTTTCTAATATATAGGCTGATCGTACCTACTCAGATGTAGTCTCTATTGAGTTTCAACTGGTTTACTGCCAAACAGTTCAGCACAAGATTTTGGCTCTAGAGCAGGGGTAGGCAACCTTTCCCCTTTAAGGGCCGAGGGACTTCATCTCCCAGAATCCCAGGAGCTATTGGCCAACATGGGACTATTGGCCAACATGGCTGAGGCTTCTGGGAGCTGAAGTCCCTCGGCCCTTAAAGGGGAAAGGTTGCCTACCCCTGCTCTAGAGAGTAATGTAACAGGTCCTGTTTTTAACATGTTCACCATAAAGAGATATGCCAACTGGCTCTCACAGAGTAGTCATGCTGGGTCAGACCAAAGACTCATCTACTCCATCATGTTACTCTTGCCATAGTCAAGCACATGCCTAGGAGAAGCCCACAAGCAGTTTAGGAGGGCAACAACATGACCCTGCTCAAGTTTCCCAGGAATCAGTATTGAGAAGCATGACTAGCAGTGATTGATAGCCTTATGTTCCCTGATTTAGTCTAATCCCCCTTTAAAGCTGTCCAAGTCGGTGGCCATCACTACCTCATGTGATAGTAAATTCCACAGTTCAGTAATGCACTGTGTGAAGAAATATTTTCCTATCCATCTGGAATCACCTAGTGCTCAACTTCACTGTATGGTCCTGGGATCTAATACTGTAAGAAAGGGAGAAAAGAAATCCCCCCAACACATTGGGAGGGGCTCTCTGTTGCGCTGGCTATCTTGAGAGGCCGACGCCATGATTGGCTGTGATTGGCTGGAAGGGCCAAGTCCCGCCCTTCCTGCACCTCCCAGCCAATCGGGGATTTCGCGAGATCCCCCAACAGCCTGCACAATATCGTGAGACTGGTTAGTCTCATGAGATTTTGGGTGGGATTTGGGGGCTATTTAGTTGCCGGCTGCCACGTGGTGGCAGCCATTGTTAGCTCGGACAGCCGAGTGACCCAACCCACCCACTCTCAATCTAGCAGGTGGTTTCTTACTCTCAGGCTTCAGCTAGTCGCCTTTGGGGGCTGGGAGGGAATTTTCCTATAGTTATTTTAACTTGGGTTTTTCGCCCTCCCTAAGAATGATGTAGTGTGAGTTTACATTATAGTATAATCGGTGCAGTTATTGTTTGTTATTAATGCACACATGTGTGGTTTTGTGAGTTTATTGCTGGTTTTGTCACAACTTGGGACAGGGTATTTTGGTCAACTATTGTGCAAATCCATTATAGGCTGGGGCGGACAGGGACTCCCCACCAGGGGATAATTCGGATATTTGAATTTACAATACTTGATTAGTTAATGGGGATGAAGGGTTTACATCCAGCTTAAAAAATTCTCTTACGTCAACAACCTTAATAATGACATCATAATTTGCTTACATCATACATTTGGTGCTGACATCCAATTTGGTATGGGGAGGGGATGATTTGTTGACCTGTTTAGCAAGTTCTGCAAGAACCTTCTTGACATATGCTTGTGAGGGTGTGTCTTGTACCTGATAGGTTGACTTGGTTAAAGTCATGATTACATCAGGTGTTAAGTCACATGCATGGACACATGTCAAGAATGAAGTTATAATCAAGTTAATAATGTATTCTTGGAAAGATATTGTTTCTAACCCTGTACAGAGAAATAAAGTTGTGTCCATTGTCTTAACCAAATTAAGACGGCGTGCAGACTCTTTTGTGCCGGTGCAACAAAGCCATCCTTTACCTTGTCTTAACTTCTGTATTCTTAAGCAGAGACAGTATATTCATTTAAATGATAAATCACTCTATGTGATTATTTTTTGTAAAATAAGAAGAAAATATGCCTGAGAATTAGCTGGAAAATATTGTCATTTCTTGTACAACTCCAGTTAAAGGGAGATCATGATAATATTACCTGTTACAATATAGGATGATTATTAGGAGAAGGACTAGGATCTGGGTTAGATCCACATTCACTGGGATTTGCATAGGAGATCTAGTAGCCCACCAATGTTTTTAACATTCTACTGAATATATAGTAAAGCACATAGGAGCTTATTTGAAGAAAGGGTAGGAAAGGATAAGGAACTGTACACGGCCTGCATAGACGGATGTGACAAGCACAGAGGTTTGTACACTAAAAAAAGAGAGAAAAGCACACATGTGTTGGGAATCCCCAGTTGACCTGGAGACATGGCAAAAGAGGGCTGTCTGGATTCCCAACATGTGACTTTACTCATAGTTTCCTACATGGAAGAGGTGCCATTATCAGAAACTGATCAAGCATGAAGTAGCCCTGACAGAGAGCAGAAAGCACAAAGACTGAAAAGAAATGAAAAGGTGAACAATTAACAGTCTCATCCACTAACCAGTTAAGAGAATTAAGTCTGCTTCAATCAAATTACTCTGGTTTCCACTGACTTGTGAATCAGACTGTGAATGACTTATTGAGACAGACAAGAAGAGCATAATGCAGTTGGTAGCCCTCTGTGAGTTCAGCATCTACTCATATTCACACTCTACACTGCACAGAGGCATTAGTAAAAATGTAACAATGCAGGCATATTCTTAGCTGGGGAGAAGAATATATGCAATACCTCATTCATAATATGTGAAGACACAGTTATTACGCTGGGTATGAGAGGCTGGGGAGATTTGAAGTGATGTGCTGTTGTTGCAAATACATTTAGACAGCCACTGATCAAAGCTCATTTGAAATGGGTATATGTGCCTGTTTATCAGTTTGAGTTTAATCTATTTAGATTAAGTTTTCCTACCCCTTCCTGTTGATGACAGTATTAATAATGACAGCACTGATAACTTGAAATATAGGTGAAGGCCACCTTCTATGGCTTTTTGTGTAATGGTTAATATGGCTGTAAATAGGAGATGAATGTGGCTATTTTCTAAGTCTATTACTCAGGAGGCCTGTAAACTTGATTGGCTGTTACAATTCTAGCAGAATCATTCGATTTGAGAGCAATAGAGAGATAAGATATCCAATTACCCAAATGATTTGCAGGGCTAGCCAATGTTGTCATGGAGATGTGAGTTGGAACAAATTAAATTTTACGCAATAAAAATAATCTTAAAGCACGTCTGGGAACAAGAACATTTGGCAGTGGCACTTACCTGAATTGAATCTTAGTTTGACATGCTGTTGTTTGACATTGATATACTGTGGGGGCTTAAACATTTTGAAATGACACATTGTCTCTTCATATGTTGCTGTCACTGCCAAAATAAGACACTAACATATTTGGTTTTAAATAAAAGGTTATTAATAATGCATATGTATTGAGGGTGGCATGCAGGGAGAGAAGGGCAGGAAACAGAAATTTTAATAATGGTTACCTACAGTTGAATATTTTGTGATTCGGTGTATAATTACTGAATGTCTCGTTTTATCTATTTGTTTGTTTGTTTGTTGTATTTTAATCTGGCCTTTCTACAAAAAAGTGCTCACCAAATATCGCTAAAACAAAGAATAAAAACAAATACATTACATTACATTAATGCTAGCAATTAAAAAAAAACCATCCTAAACTTATATCAAAACATTTGAAAGGCCAGTTTGAAGAGATGAGTCTTCAGAAAACAATGAGAATGAGAGTTCATCACAACTCCTAAATGTTAGCTAGAACAGATTGAAACTGTAGTCCTCATCAAGGATTTGCCTGTATACCTGTAGGGCTAATGCTGGGGATGTAGATGTGAGTAGACAGGTAAGCTTGATCTTTCTCCATTGCCTCCCAGCACCCAGATGTCAGATAGACCTTTGTGCACTGAACACAAAGGCCTGTAAATTGTAACTGTTTTTGGTTGAATGTGATTATATTGTTCTTGTGAGCAGGCAACCAATTTACCAAGGTTCCCATTCATCAAAACTTTATAGCCATGTTCAGGCAAATGGGATTACAGCCTTTTTCAGACCCCATCACCCATTATGCACATGTGCTGTCTCCCCTCCTAGTTGTAGCTCACTTGTGTGTTCTGGTGAATTCCCAAACAGTACATTCCACAATTTGGGAGGGAAAAAAGCAGAAAGCCCACTTTGGCATGTGTCTCAACCAGGCCACTGCAAGTGTTGGTGTTCTTTTTTTAAAAAATAATTATTTTAATACAAATTTTAAATACAAAGACTTCAGTGCACACATTTGTTTTAAGAGGGGAGAAAGAGTTCTGGAGAGTGGATGTAGTTTGTGCATGTTTCATAGTCTTAATGATTTCGATTATTGTGTGTGCCTTAAGTCTTAATGTTGTTATTTTTAAGATGGCGTCTTGAAGGTCTTAAGATCCAGACAATTTCATATCAAAACAGTATTAGCCATTTTGTTTACAGCACCTTAAAAAGACACTGGCTACAGATATGATCAGGATGGGTACATTGCAATGTGCATGCACTGTAAGAAAATAAGAACAAACATGCTGTCCAAAATTCATTTCACCCAGTGGCCAGACATTTACCTGTGGGAAGAAAGACGTGAGTGCAACTGCATACTCTCTGTCTCACTTTCTGAAACAATGGATGTAAAGAAGCATATTGTCCCTTATACTGGAGTTGATATATAACTATTATAGGCAGTAGCCAGGTCCTTAACTGCTGTGATCTTGTCCAATTCCCTTCTAAAATCACCCTTCCCTCATTTTATGGGCACCTTGACTGTTTCCAGTTAAAGGTTGAGGATATTTCTTCTGAGCCATCTTTCCCTCAGATTATGGGCACCTTGACTGTTTTACTTAAGGCTTGAGGATATTTCCTCCAAGCCCAAGAGACTTTTAAGAACATAACAGCTTGGATCAAAAAGTTACACTGAGCAAGACAGAGGCCTGTCTCCTTCCATTGGGAAGGCTGTTAAGTCTCTGGTGCTTTCCCATAAGATCTCTCTAGAAGATCTCCATGCCACCCAGAAGCAGCATTGGTGGGAGTCTGCAGATGTAGGAATCCACAATTTCTCCCTTTCTCTTCCTTTTTCTACCCACCCACCACTTCAGCAAGTGGAAACATGTTCCTCTTTTATAATGGGATTGTTGAATCCAAATTATTTTGTCTAAACAACTTTAAAAAATTAGGAGAGCAGACTTCAAAGGAAAAGAAAATATTTTAGGTGATAAAAAAATAACTAAAGGGGGTTGCAGACTGCCAGAAATAGTGCAAATTGAGTCCACTTTTAGGGTTAGGGTTAGGGTTAGGGAATCATGGGAACTGTATTTTATTGTGGCACCAGAGTTCTCTGACAGAGAAGGCTCAATGTCTCAGAAAAGAAACAGTTTCCATGATTCCTCAGCACTAACCCTAACCCTAAAAGTGGACTCAATTTGCACTATTTCTGGCAGTCTGCAACCCCCCTAAGTCTATTTTTTTCATGGCAGAAAAGCCCACTTTTCATTATTAATGTTATATTGAACTGATTCCTGGCTTGCAGCATGGTTTAAAAACACACACACACCAAGAACACCCTATAAAGAGCTTTTATCTTCATGTCTGTTAGACAGATGGAGACAAAAATTGGTCTGAGGTCAAGCCATTTGCTGCATAGTTGCAGCCTTCGATTTTCCTCACCACAGATCATCTCAAATGATTCAGTAATGACCAAAAGTGCAGCCTTGACCTTTATTCCCTGGTGGATTACTGTTACACAGTATAAATGACAAGAAGAACATTTTGTTCATTCGGATAGAGTTTTCAGCTCTATTTTGCAGTGCCTTCTACCGCAGAAGTACAGAGTATTAAACTTACTTGCTTGCTGATTTTGTGGCAAAGCTAAACATATCAATTCAGTTTCAATTAGGTGATCATATGCCCCCCTCTCTCTTATACAGATGATTTTACAGTACCATAGGGAGTCATTTTATATTTGTATTTGGGGTTTTTATTTTTAATTGTGAGCAAACATTTTATAATCCTGAAGAAGCCAGAATCCTAATTGTAGTTATTAGGGGAAACATCCCCATGTCTTTTCTATTCTCCCTTCCCCTCACAACAGAGGGGATTTTTTCTTCACTTTTTGGAGCCAGAGCATTGTTCAGCATATGGCGTTGTTTTTATCAACCCTTTTATAACCTATTAAAGTGGCTAATTATGAAGGGGATGGAAGACTGAACTTCCTGTGTAAGCAACCTGACCGTAACGCTTTTAAAGTAAAATGCTTGGAAATCTTCTGTGGCTCATCATCAGAGAGATACAATCTTGACTTTGGCAAATATATTTTTTGGGATTAAAACTCCCACTTGCTGTGATCTGGGAGAGGTAACTTTACATCACATGAATTCAACAGATATATATGATTAATGAGAAGAGATCTAAAAGCTGTCAAGCATAAGTAAAATAATAATTAGTCCAGAGTTTATGGAAGTTACATCTGCACCTGGTACTTTTGCTGATTTGATGTTCCAGGAAGTGGGAAGAAAGATTGTAAACTTTTGGGGCAGCTTTGAATGGGAAAAGATCAGAGGGTACTGGAAGTGCAAGTGACATAAGCCTGGGGAATGTGTTGCTTCTGTGGCTTTGGTAATATAAAGCTTCCTCCCACATACTTGTAGCATATTGTGTAGGAGGGGAACACACCTATGGCGCTGCCTGGTTCTATTCAAATCCTCCTCAGCCTTCTGGAGTGGTAATATATGGACCGGGACTTTCAGTGACTAAGGGCCTTTGCAGACTGCTTGAAATAGTGCAAATTGAGTCAACTTTAACTGTCCTGGCTCAGTGCTAGGTAATCATGGGAATTGTATTTTTTTTCTGAGACATTGAGCCTTCTCTGTCAGAGAGCTCTGGTGCCACAATAAACTACAGTTTATTGTAGGGAATCAAAATAGTCGCCACAAGTAGACCAGCCTCTCCAGAAAGGGGCTTTGTAATTGTTAACATATAATCATTACTAAATTCTGCTTATTTGGAAAACTTATCTCTTGCCTGTTTCCCTTATGGGGAACTCAAAAAATATTTAAAATAATCTTCAAAACTCAAATAAGAAAGAAAAAGTTGTTTATAAGCCACCTTGGTCCAAGTACCAGCAGACAGGTGGGGTATAAAATATTAAACAAATAAATTTTAATAAAAACAGCAGATTGGTCATAAGGACTAAAACATACTCACTTGCTATTAATACTGTTAAACAAATGTCTTCTTAAAACTTCCACATTTTCATACTGCATCTCAAACTGGGATCTGAGCCATCCCAGTTGGAAGACCATTCCACACTGGGTGTAACCACTGAAAAGGCCCAAGCTTTGTGCCTTCATGCGACTAGGGGAATCATGTAATAATAAGATTTTATCCTTCCCCAACATGACTGCATAATATAAATATAATATAAATAGTTCAATAAATCAGTTTAACATAGAGCCAGAATAAGTACTAATTTTGTCACTTGTAGCCCAAATATATTCTATCCTATCTTTTGTGTATATTAGTGCTCAGTTGACTGTTCATGATGTCCACCATATGCTTTGGAAACAGCCAGTTTAAGAAGTACAACAGTGTTTGCCAAAAAAACAGAGGTCAGGAGCAATGAGCTAGCATGGCCAAGCTTTGGCCAAAACTCCTTCCCTTTCACACTTTGTTTGGCCCCTGTTTCTCCAGTATGCTTCTCCTTGTGGAGGAAGAGAAAGAAGCATGGTTGTGGCTTTAACAATAGAGCAGGGGTAGGCAACCTTTCCCCTTTAAGGGCCGAGGGACTTCAGCTCCCAGAA
This sequence comes from Phrynosoma platyrhinos, assembly GCA_020142125.1. NCBI lineage: Eukaryota > Metazoa > Chordata > Lepidosauria > Squamata > Phrynosomatidae > Phrynosoma > Phrynosoma platyrhinos. Next base: position 84,345,564 of record CM034703.1, read on the forward strand.
TCCCAGGAGCTATTGGCCAACATGGCTGAGGCTTCTGGGAGCTGAAGTCCCTCGGCCCTTAAAGGGGAAAGGTTGCCTACCCCTGCAATAGAGGGTTGTTCCCTTACACTAGGGATGGCTTGTAAGCCAAGCAAGGGGGCACCTCAGCCCAGAATGGGATGGTTTCTACCTCATGAGGCAAAAAGTGCCTCATAAAAGCAAGTGAACTCAGTGTAAAAAGGGTTAAACTGTCAAGGCGAGACATATGCACAGATAGCATTTGTTTGTACTGTATTATTGTCAGTAGGATGTGCTTTCCATTGAGGGAATTAGTGTTGTTTTGGTCTCTACAGTGGAAATATGTTTCCACTTCACTGATAACAGTTCTCCTGAAGACACTTTTGAACACTCTTCCCAAAAAGGGGCTGTGTGGAAATGTTAGCAATATATGCCCTGCACAAACAGACTGGGTCAGCTTTAATACACATTTCTTAGCTGTTTGTAAGCTCAAGGTAAATGAGAAATTCACAATACACTCTTTTCAAACAGAAGAAAGCAAGCATACAGGAATTGGCTCATTGGAATAAGTCTCCTTCAAGAGCAGAGGCTATCAGGTGTAACACATCTTTAGCCAACCATCTGACAAATTTGTCATCTGTAATTATTTAGGGGCAGAGCAGAAACACTGGCTTGATCTTGAGTTTTCTGAAAACTGGTGGAAATCCTGCTGTCCACACGGCCAGCTCCCAAGGCAGACTGAACACCTATGGGCAGTCTGTATCATGTAGTGTGAAACTGCACCACTCATTTTTTTTCTGCCTCACCACCATGCTTGTACACCATCACAGTTCCCTTCCTCCTCCCATCTAGCTGCAATCCCATTAGATACCAGTATGTCTAGTCACACAAGCGATGCTATGTGTCAAGTGACACACTGACCAAGCAGAATCATGGAGTTCCCCCCATGCCTCTTTCCCCCCCCCCCCCACTTCACCTGATACTCCCCTCTCCCTCGTTGTACTGTCTGGTTTGTGCATGTTGTAACTACATCTATTGCATTATTGGTGATCTGCCATATTTGTCATACTTTTATGTCATGGGGTGTGTGACAACTCAGTAGTGCAGTTGGCAACTCAGTAGTGTGTCTCACCCGTCCCAGGATGCATGCTCCAGACTGCTTCCATATGCTGCCTTGCTTTCCTGCACTCGCACCGTGTTGTTTATATGCACATGTGATAATTAATGCACATTTTCAGCATTGGGATGGAGTATTGGAGCTTCTTTTTCCTTCAGTTTCTTGCCCCAGAACACAGCAGTTTCCACATGGTTTCACATCATACATTGTCTGAGCACCTTGGCTTCAAGTCAGCTTGAAGGCACTTTATTTTGCCAGTGTGGACAACCCCAAAGAAAAATTATAAATGTACTCTGAAAAAAGTGTTGGTTCTCTTCTGCCCCGCTTGATGTGCAGTAGCAAGAAACAAAACTCTAGACCCACCAGAGATGCCAACTTACAGCACTGTCTGAGGTAAACTCTCAACAGTAGCTAACCATAGCAGAATATGGAAGCACCAGTTCAGATTAAGTATTGGCAATGCACTGACCACTTGAATAAACCCACAGACACTTGTTGATATCTTCCAAGCCTTTGAATATTCTTTATCTTAAGTTGCAATATATACAGATATGTACAAACACTCCTCACAACTCCCATCAACTTATTGAATGTATTTCAGTAATCCAACCATCAACAACCACTATCTCCAACCCACCCTTCATCAGCACACATGTGCACTGAATTTCAGTGAACTTATGTAGAGAGTTGCCTAATGGTCATCACCTGGTGCTATTTAGCATGATCCACTCTCTCTTGCAAGCTTTTACATCATGCCAAGTGCTGTGACTTAGCAATTCTAGCCACTCAAAGCAGGGGTAGGCAACCTTTTTGAGCCAGGGGCCGGGTTGCTGTCCCTCAGACAATTTGGGGGCTGAAGCACCATAAATAAAAATAAAAATAAATATAAATATATATTTAAAAAAATATAAAAAAATATGCATGCACACTCTCTCAGCCCCAGAAAAGCCATGGCAAAACCCCTGTGGAGATTTTGCCAAGAAAACCCCAATAACAAGTAATAACAACAATAATCAATATCATCATGGCGAGCAGCGGCGGGGGGGTGGCGGCGGCAGTGGCAGGACCAGCCTGGGGCTGGTCCAAAGGCCTCAGGTGGCCGCATTTGGCCCCCGGGCCTTAGGTTGCCTACTCCTGGTTTAAAGGAACAGTATTCTGACAAAACAATAGATATTTATCATGTTTCAGAGCACTCTTGCCATTCTCTAAAATGGGAATTGTGGCTGGACTGCAACTCCCAGCAGCCCCAACAAGTATAGCCAGTGATGAGGCCAGATCGAGGTGGTGGGCTACTGAAGCAATTCTCTAAAAAAGAT
>CM034703.1:84363682-84374359 GCA_020142125.1 Phrynosoma platyrhinos
GTCCAAAGTCCTCGGAGGGCCGCATCCAGCCCCCGGGCCTTCGGTTGCCTACCCCTGGACTATAGTATTGGTACATGGCCCTTCTTCCCTTTTTTGTTTTAGTAGACTGGGCTTTGAAGCATGCTGATGCTTTTCTTTGGTCATCCTTGCTAAAGGGCACACAAGGAAATTCAACTGGCAAGTTTGATTATAAAAGGAGATATTATTCACACATTGGTTTATTTCCTTGGATTGCCTTGGTCCTTCTCAGTCACGTGTTGTAGTCAAGGAGCAATATTTGGAAGAGCAAGTCTGCACACCAGCTCTTTCTTTACCTGTAACAGTGAGCCTAGTGATAGGGTGAAAGTGTGTATTAGGAGGTAAAATTGTCATCCTTATTTGCTATCCTATTCATAGTCCCTCCCTCCACAAATGTGGTTGGCCTGTAGTTGGATACAGTATAAATGTAGGCTGTTGCTTGATTTTTTTTTTTTAAAAAAAAAACATTTGAATACTAATTTATTGTTTTAACCCCCAGGCACCAGGATGGAATAATTTAGTTCATCAGTCATGGTTTTGCTTCAGAATCCACACAGAACTGAACCTGCAATGTAGACATTCTACATTATTATCACTTGAACAAGCTGTAGCACCACCTCCAAACTTTTGAACAGCAGCCATGACCCCCCTCCCAAAGCAAGGCAAAGCAAAGCAGCTTCATTTATATGCCACTTCATATCATGCTATGGGATGTCTAAGCAGTTTACAACTGTAAGCTCATTGCCCCCCAACAGTTGGGTACTCATTTTAGCGACCTCGGAAGGATGCAGGCCTGAGTCTAGCCTGAGCCCTGGCTAGTATTGAACTCACAACCTTGTGGTCTATGAATGAGTGGCTGCAGTACAGGCATTTAACCACTGCGCCACTAGGGCTCCTTTCTAAACTTGTCATTGGTGATGGTGGTTCATGAGTTTTCATATCAAATCCTCTATTCTTGAGGGCAATGTAAGTTCACAAGAATGTGTCAGAGCTTCTTAAATTCATTATCATAATAGTTTGAGCAGCTAAAAGTGCTTTTAGTACAGTCATATTTTGAGGATATACTTCATCCCATCACACAAAGAGACAGACAGAAGTGGCAACTATTAGTTTTTTAGGATTATCTTTCATGTAACCCAGACTGAGCAACATGTGTAGATATGGAAGCAAACATGCAATATCTGTGTGCATGGGCATGCCTATGTGATCCAGGGATTTTTACACAGGACAGGAGAGCCTTATAATCCATCTATTCATTTGGTGTGACCATATGTTACAGTCTATTGCTGCTTATGATCATTCTTTTTATGTTAGTAATTGAAATTAATGCTAGTGACATAAATACAATTGGTAGTCCCAACTAGAACAGGAATCCTTGAATCAGTTTCTGAACAGTAGGACAAAATTATTTAAAAGCTATATATTTAGTTGATTTTCTGTATTAGCAATTGACTTTAGGCTTGGTAAGCAACTCAGGCCTTCTAGATGTTTTTGGCCTACAACTCCCAATAGTCCTAGTCAGCACAAACACTAGTAAGGAATTAGTTTCATTCCAAAGACAACATTTATGCATAAAGCATCTCTGGATTTGGCATTATCATATAATGTCTAAAAGGCTATAAAAAGAAGAAAATGACCACATTTTGGATGGGCATATGGTTTATTATGAACACATGCAGTATCTTTAGCTCTTCTGCATGAGTTGGTAAACAAGATAGTCTTCCAATTAACTATAGTATCACATTATGTCTGAATCCATATAACTATGCTTTATGGGTTTGGAAAAAGCCAGTTATGAAATGGTTTCAGACCCACTTTTTCTGAAGCTGCTGAACATAGTTTCTTGGTTTGAATGAAACACATGTCTTAATTGAAAGACTTCTGGATTTCTCAGCCTCAAATGCAAAAGTCTCATATCTTAGTTAAAGATAGAAGATAAAAAAATCTGACTGTGGCCTTGGGTACCAATTGGGGGTGGAGAGTTTATCCCATCTTTATGTGATAAAGGACATTTGAGATAAGTAGAACTTTAGTTTTCTGAATCTCTTAAGTGCTATGCAATTATGCCTAAGTATTCAAACCTCAAAATTCCAATGTGATTTACACTGTAATTCAGAGAAGAGGGGGAAAGCCTCAGCCACTATTTCTGCAAAGAAAACTCTTCAAAAATCTTTCACTGCAAATATCTGTTGGACAGTCTCCTATGTGCAACAAAAATTAAGAATATATAGTACATATTTTCTTTTGCGTTTTTAAAAATGCAGTCCTTCAATTAACTCTGTGGGTTGAAATTTGCTATTTAAAAAAGCAGTAATGTAACTTTTTATGAGCATGCTTCAAAAAATTTTTATGAAGAGGAGCAGTATGAATAAAGGAATAGCTAATATGATGAAAAATGTTACACTGGTTTGAACAGTAATGTTTTTGTCAATGCAAATTAGACTTTTGCCCTTGTCTCTGCTTTTTTTAACCATGGTGTTTTGCACACTTGATAAGCTAGGAAGTCTTTAATTAACCATAGTCTCTTATTTAATCCAGATCAGGAAAATACAGTCAACCACCTTCATAATAGTTCACAATTTTAAACCACATTTTTTGATCCATGACATTGTTCTGAAGCTGGGAACCATAGTTATCTGGTTTGGATGAAGCGAGACACTTAATTAGAGGCTTCCTGCCATATCAACTGTTCCATGAAAGGTGGAAGACAACTATTGAAGACAACTAGAAGAACATTCACATGAAGCACTGAAGTCAGGATCAATGTTGCCTGTCTTCAAGTGGAAAGCTTTTTGTTTTGTTTTGTTCCCCCCCCCCTTAAATATCTACTTTATAATACAGTCTTTTCTGTCACACTGAAATGGACCATAGAAGCTCTCTTAGCCCTGTGCCAAGTAGGTATAAGGAGTCCTTGGGAAAAGGATGTAGATACTGATGCTTTGCCCAGTACTGCCTTGGGCTGCAAAAACATCTAGTAATCATCAATAAAGGTAGTAGTGGTTTTGCACAATTTCATGATTAAACTTTTCAGCTGTCTGCAGCAGATTTATCTGTTGAACAGCTTATATATTGTCATATTTTGAAACATAAGTATGCCAGAGGAGATGCCTGCATTTTTTAGGTGGAGGAGAGAAACTGTGGTAGATGACCCCCCCCCCATGTTGAAAAAACGTTCCAACATGGGGAGGGTTGTCATGTATTGTGGGCTGTCCCCACCACTGCTGCTAGTAATCTAAATGGCTAAGCCTGTAGTCTTCCAGCTTCTCCATCATCTCTACTTTGGACTTTTTGTGGGTACTGATGTTAACAGAGGTCCTTCATGCAAGATGGACATGTCCAGTCAGAGTGTTTCCATGTATGTTTGATAACCATACAGGTGTACACACAGAACTCCTACAGACACAATCAAAATGTGTGGAAGGTGTGCTTCTGGGGACAGAGTTTTTCCACATAGCCACACAACTCCTGTCGTACATTCTTTGCAACTTGCTCGCCATCCCTGCCATGCAAACAATTTCCTGTTAAGAACATGCCAAGATTAAAGTTAGACTATCCATTCTACAGTTTGTTTTAATTACTTAAAATGCAACCCATGCAGTATATTTGCTGTATGACTTTCTGTAAAGGCATTGCAAATCAATATTGCAAATAGCTTTTTCAATATTAAAATGGATGGCTGGGAAAATAACATGAAAAGTTGCTGTACTTGGTTTGAGTGAGCCACTATTTTTTCTGTGTGTTGGTATAAAGTGGGGCAGAGCACAGGCGAACCAGACAGTGGGTAGGATAGTCATGATGAAAATGAAACAAAAGGAAACAAGGAAACAAAAGGAAAAATGAAACAAAAAGGAAAATAGCAGCAACAATCTTGTAGACCAGGGGTAGGCAACCTTTTTGAGCCCTGGGCCGGTCCCCCGAAGTCTTCCTCTCTGCCGTGCCGAGGGGGGGGGGAATGGCGGCGCGCGCGCTCACGTGTGTCCATGTGCACCCCCGCCACCGTGCGCACCCCCCATGTGCTGCTGCCGGCGCTGCCGCTGCGACGCATGTCGCAACCGCCATTTTGTTTTCCAAAATGGTGGGCGTGACGCGTTTGCGCATGCGCAGGAGCACTGCACATGCGCAGACAAGTCGCGGCCACCATTTTGTTTTCCAAAATGGTGACCGCAACTCGTTTGCGCATGAGCAGTACTCCTGTGCATGCACAAATGCATCACGGCCGCATGGAGGCCAAAACGCATGGTGGCGGCGGCGGCAGGGGTCCGCCTGGGCCGGTAAGTCTGGCTACCTGGGCCGGAACTGGCCCAGGGGCCACAGGTTGCCGGCTCCTGCTGTAGACTTATCATATTAAGTAATTATGGTTGTATTGAAAGAAGTGCTTCTAATATATCCAATATGTAGTACAATGTATCTGTTAGAACATTCATGTAATGAAAGGATTCTTACCCAGAAAATTTGCACTTTAAATAAAAATCCTTTATACCATTTATCTCAGGGGTAGGCAACCTAAGGCCCGGGGGCCGGATGCAGCCCCCCGAGGCCTTTGGACCGGCCCCAGGCCGGTCCTGCTGCTGCCGCCGCCTCCCGCCGCTGCCGCCGCCCACCATGATGATATTGATTATTGTTGTTATTACTTGTTCTTGGGGTTTTCTTGGCAAAATCTCCACAGGGGTTTTGCCATGGCTTTTCTGGGATTGAGAGAGTGTGCATGCATGTTTTTTTTTAATTTTTTAAAAATATTTTTATTTATTTATTTATTTTTGGTGCTTCGGCCCCCCAATTGTCTGAGGGACAGAAGCCCGGCTCCTGGCTCAAAAAGGTTGCCTCCTCTTGATTTATCTTATAACTTTATGGGTTGGGTTAGTTTTTTTAATTTTAGGAAATGCAGCTGAGTTCATGACTTGCTCAAAGCTACCTAATGAGATTGTAACTGAGACCGATTTTAAATTTAGTTCTCTCCAAATTGCTATGTACTAGATTTCACTGCTTGTGTAAACAACTTGTTTCTAGAATTTTATTGATAGCAGGTGGCCAATTTTAACTTGAAAAGTAGGGATCTTTATCTGACATTCTGAATTTAAGTACCTGCAGGGTAAACAAGTTTCTGTTTTCCCTTATGTCCCCAAAAATTCTTGTTTCTTTTTAAGTACTGTGTTCCTGTTTAGATATAGATTAGTCTGTTCTAACCATTTCTTTTAAAGAAACAATATCATTCAAAAATACTAATCTGTAACAGACATGATAGCTGAAACTGGTGTGGTTGTATCATGAAAAGCTGTGTTTAATACAGAACCTTGTTGTTCTATTAGTTCTTGGGAGTTGCAACTTGTCTGAAAGTAAAGGGCCTTGTTTACTAATGTAAGCCGTTTGGTCAAATTTTGGATGAAAAAAATGGAGATAATTTGATGGGACTTTTAGGTAGCCAAGATATAAGGCTTACATTTCAATGCCATATATATTTCCCTGGGAGTATGTCCCATGAAACTCAGTGTGGCTTACATATGTGAGTAGATATGTAAAGGAATGAAACTTGTAGCATAATCACTCTCTTTGTCCCTACATTTGGAGTCAGTCACATGCATTATTGCAGCCCATCTTCATCTCATTCTCAGTTAGGTGGGGTTAAAGGTAGATACAATCTACTACTTTAACATTTATACAGTCTCTCAGATTTCAAACTGAATGTGTTCACATAGCATAACAAGCATGTGTAACAATTCTAAATAATGGTGGTGCATAATTGCATAGCTGCATTTGTTAAAGTACGGTAGATGATTCGTTGTGACCTGTGAACAGAAGCTCTATCTTGCCTCTCCTCAGACAGTCACAAAGTTGTGGATTAGGACTCTGGCTTGTCTCACTTGTGTGCCACTTCTACTTGCAGGAGGAGCCAAATGGGAACAATTGAGCAGCAATGCACTGGCATGTTGTCTCATTTATAATCAGTATTTAGAATTTTGGCTTACCATGTCCTGCAAAAATGACCATTGTGAAGTCAATCTCAAATATAGCTTCTTGGGAAGTAATAAGCAAAGTAAAGTTTCCATGAGGTCTGCCATCTGTCTGTGTTCTGTCAGTGCTCATGTTTGACACACATTTAAGAAAAGAAAAGAAGAGAGAATTTATAAATGCTCGGTGCCAAAATGAACTTGTAAAGTACAGGCTTAGAGTTCACTGTTGAGTATGAAAAATATTCCTAATGAATATTGCTACATTTCCTTACTTTAGACACAGCCTTCCCAGTCATTGTTTCTATCTTTACTCAAAGCAGTTGTAAAAATAAGCTTTTTTTTGGAAGGGGAGGGAGATATGGGCCAGCAGTCTTTGAGTTTACACTAATTCTGTTAATATAGAGGTGGATTTGGAAAGGTGCCAGATGTCTTTACGAGTCTAGACGGCACAAATCTCCTGTTAGTCGGGCTGTAGATTAAATTACATGGCTTAGTCCTGTAATACAAAAGAGGATCAATATCTGAGGAAATATTCGAGCAGTTGTGAAATCTAGTATGGGGTGATTAGCTGGAGCAGTTTGGAAAGGGGGTAAGCTTGGAAACAGGAAGTAGTCTTGAGTTCACTTGGCTAACCAGTGCTCCTTCTTTTCTCTCCTTCAACACTCTCTGCTGCATGGGTTGCTTCTACCTGGAAATGCCTCCACAAATAACAGCAACAACAGTTGCAAGCTCAGCACCTCTCACATGGCCATGGACCTCCAGTGCCTCTAACCCCACACCCATCAGGACTTCAGCCTCCAGGAATCCCTCCACTTGGGAGCAGCGCTGGCCTTCTTGCCCTCTCAAGTGCTCTGGGTGGGCAGTCTCACTTGGCAATAAAAGATGACAAGAAGCACCATGATACAGACCACCACAGAGGTGAGAGGCATGGAAAGCCTGATTAGGACTCTTGTCAAATGAATACTTGACACGTTGCTGCAAATTTCGGGCATCTCTAAAAGAAAGTGAGAACTGTGTAGGATGAAAACCAAGAACAACCTATTGCCAAACATTAAATAAATAGTTCTGCATTTCTAAGAACACTGAAATAAAAGTTCAGCTTGAAGGTTTTCAGTATTTGAACTTGGAGATCATTAAGGATCTCCTGCTTTTATAAAATGCAGGGCACTGTGACACCCAAACAGATGCTTAGTTGTAACCTCAGTGGCCTGCACAATATTGTGGAAACTTGTTGAGACAGAATAAGTGGGTAATTTTCTTTCTTTCCCCCTTATTAATTATTATTATTATTATTATTATTATTATTATTATTAAACAAAGTAATCTTTAATGGAAAGGGAGTGGGTGAAGGGTGGGCAAATGGAGTCAAATATTGAGGTGAATGTGTTGAAATGAAAGGTTTCAAGGATTACATCTCTTTTGTAGGTTGGTTTAGGACACCTTGAAATATTGGGCAAAATTGCACTTGAATAATTTTTTGAAGAAAGAAAAGTAATTTATTCTGTCATGGAAAGAACTAGGCTTTGTGTATGGTTAAAACTGTAAATCATGTTTACAAAAATGTAATTTTCAGGAAATCACTGTATTAGGAATGTGCAATGACTTATATAAATAAAAGCCATTTTAAAACTGTTCGCGGCTTGTGTTCTAATTTTCCCCCCTTTTTTATTTCTGTTCTTGCCTCTGTGTCTGAACGGGCATGTCTGTGCATTTCTTGGTTACTACGGGAACAGACAGAGATCCGGGCACAGTAAGTACCAATATTCCTGCTAATGTTAACATTTTCAATTACTAAGTAGTTTATGGCCCAGATAGTTATATTTCCTTCCCAGTAGGGCTTCCTTGCTGTATTCCTCCTATTTTAGATAATGGGTATGGTGTCTTCTCTGTGACCGCAGCAGTACTTTGGGGTGTCTGTGTGTGAGAGAGAGAGAGAAAGAGAGAGAGAGAGAGAGAGAGAAAGAGACATTTTAGTGACTGTAATAAATTCCCTGAAAACTAATGTGGTTCTAGATAGCAGCTGCTTAAGCCTACATTAATTGCATTATATATGTGTATTTTGAAAATGGGTGTTTTTAAACAAAACAAAACCAAACCAGAAAACTTTAGACATAAGCTGTTGCTGGGGATTTGATTTTTTTCTTTATCTTCACATGGTTTTGTCTTAAGAATGTGATCACTGTATTAGAAATTTCCAATCTAATCTGCCATCACCTTCTCATACTCAAATGCATTATTAAAGATAAAAACTAGAATGTCTCTTGTTATGCTTAGGCTATTATTTTTGAAGAGTTCCATTACTTTTTTAAAAAACACTTCTAAAATAGTACTATATATTCTAGTATAGTCACCTGTTCATGGTGCCCCATACATTTCACTTGACTCATGAGGCAATACAGTTCATTGATGTCAGAAATCATCATGTTTCTTTGCCCCTTTCCCCAGCCCAACCTTATGAGGCAATATTTTTGTTGAAGTAGTCCATTCAATACCATAATAGCATTAAACAGTTGTATATTGCTTCTAATTTGATTTTTTTAATGTTTCCTATAATTTCTAGTCTTACGACTTAATTTTAAATTGAATATTTAGAAATAAAAATTAGTCATCCAAAGAAAAGGAGCAATTCTATGTGCGAATGATTCCCAGAATCACACACTCTACAGCGCTAAAGATTTGTGGACTGAAGGAAAAATTCATTTGAGAAGTCTTTTTTCGGGCAATGCCCTCATTTTGCTACCTCACACACTACACCCCTGTCTCAAGAATACAAATTCTATTAGTGTTGACTTTTCTTAGGCATTCTTGAAACTTAAAACAGGTGAGTTATATCAGCAGAAGCAGTGAGATAACTTTTAGTTAAGTACATGCTCTAAGAACTATAATCCAGTACATTTTAATTTTCAAGCTCAGCAACAACATTTTGTAACCTCACAGGAAGTGTTGTTTCCTCCTCAACCTGCTCCATTCAAATGGGGAGGGCATTTTCAGAATCTCAGGACAATGGTGGGAAGAAGATAGAATAGGGGAGTCAACTTTAGCCCATTCCACCATAGGCAGATGTTAGACTGAAGCCTATGCCTTCAAACTCAAGCTTACCTCCACTGATGAAAGTAGAGATGCACCTTTTGTTAATTTCCTCATTTTTATGCAATCCCTTGTGTCTCCACAAAATAATGGATCAGTGTAGGGAGGCTGCAGAGTAGGAGATATTGCCAATAAATATGTCTTCCCCTTCTATCAGTAGGATCTTCTAAATCATAAGCCAGTTCACCAACTGTTCTCTTCACAGAAGGCAATGTTTGGGATCCAAACCTATCAAGATTATCACATGTCAAATCCACTCTGGGATAGAAGTGAGTTGTAACTATCACTAACAGATCTTAGCACACTGCCCATGCCCAGGCAGTAGGCAACCCATATCAAATCTACGCTTCTGCAGCTTTCCAAGCATGGAATTTTCCTGTTCTTGAAAAACTGTGGGAGAAGCTTGGGTTGGATATGAGCTGTCTACAGCCTGGGCACAGGGCAGTGTTGGTGATGGTTACAACCTGCGCTTATCCCAGCGTGGATTTGGCATACAATAATCTCCTGTTACAGATTGTTCATGTTGACCTGTTACAGTGGATTCATTACAGTTGCACCCTTTTTTTTAAAAAAAAATCAGCTAGTTTCCATAAGGATATTTGTTAAGAAGTAACAGTTTCTTATTCTAAAATGGGATCCTGTGAATATTTGCTAGCAGTGTTCACAGTACTAAGTGTGCTCTAACACTGGTGGGGAGTCTTTGTCTTGCAAACCAACTGTGTTAAACTAGACCAGTTCATCTCACTAAGGAAAAGCCTTTCTTTCCTGAAGTCCATCCTTCAGAAAAGAGCAGTTGAAATAGAGATTGATCCACCACCTCAAGTCACAGTTCAGTCTTTCCAACACCCGACCTTTCCCCATATGGGGAAGGTAGACAAGGAGCAAGGCCAACCTAACAAAGAGGTTCAGCAGCTTCCAAAGATCCAGATGTGTCTGAGTCACATCTCTGTTGCCTTCTCTTCAAAGCCAACTTTTCCAAGCAGCAGCTGAGGTCTCTTCACTACTTTACCACCGTCTCTGCATGGGAAAGGCAAAGGAGGAGAAAAGCCATATTGATCAAGGTGCCAACTGGTGGAGAACTTTTCCAGCCTTTGTCTCAGCCAGGGACCTGGCTCTTCTCAGTATATGGTGTAGCATGAATGGTGAAATTTGATCCCTGACTGAGGAGCCAACAGGATCAAGACATTGAGGAGCCACCCTCACTCTCAATGTGGGCCATTCGCTAAGTCCCTCAGACGTTCCCAACACATCATGTACACATTTCCACCCTCCCTAGAAAATTGTGAAATCAGAAGAATATATTTGAATTTTAATTTCTCTCCCCCTCCCCAGCCCCACTCAGTATGGACAAAATGTAAAACAACTTCCCTGAGTTGAAAATGCCTTCTCCTTATGGAAGACCACCTCTAGAGTTAATTTTATATACCAGAAGGAACACAGTAGGTTTAAGGTGTATGTTAACTAATGTTTAGGTGTCACTCTGAGACAGCTTCAATAAAAAGCCTAATATACATCTATCCTTCAATACATGCCTTCAATACATCACTACTCTTGCTGCCTTCAAGAAAGCAGTAAAGACGGGTCTCTTCCGGCAGGCCTTCCCGGAATAACTTCAGCTGGGAGA
>CM034703.1:84375917-84404552 GCA_020142125.1 Phrynosoma platyrhinos
TATTATTATTATTATTATTATTATTATTATTATTATTATAAACCATTCTAAAATAGGCATAGGCTGTAGTTGCCGCTAGATCCCATCTCAAATCACCCTGAACAAAAACTGTAAATGACTTATATTACTTCTATTGTGTTGGTAATATATCAGTGTATTCCTATCAAGGGACTGTGGGGATGAAAATTGGGTCCCACCACCTGCAGTTGCCCATTCCTGAGCTTCTGCTTAAGGTTGTACTATGCCAAGGTTTGATGGCCTTGTAAATCAAATTCAGAGTGATAAAGAGATTATCACTTTCTTAATATCTGATTGTTTGCCTATGTAGTACATGCTTGCTTTGGGCTCAGTTGCCATATCAAAGAACATGCCAGTTTGTGCTACACTAGCTCAGATCTTGTAAAATTGGACTGTCCCACCTATTTGTCCTACTTCATCTATTTGCAAGGCCTGTCAATGAATGTTAATGAAATTAGCAGAAAAAGAGATGTCTTTACCTTCAGCCATTTCTTAACTCTCTTTACAAAAGGGTCTCTAACTGAGATGTGATATTAAATCTACCAGCTTTACATCATCTATTCCACATGGGAACCTTGTTGTTTTTGTAGATGGGCATGTATAATACATGGATTAGACAGATCACTGAAATATCTATATGTATACAGTAAGAATAATTCATAGGAAATTTCTCAGTTTCTTTGTTAGGCAACAACATTTAGTGGGCTCTCCACTTAATCTGGGATGTTTGCCAAGATGTTAATCATTGTGGTTGTGGGATCATCATGCTCTCTAGGGAAAGCATAGGTGGATGTTGTAACGGTGGTGAAACTGCTGGAACAGACAGGTTTCATAATCATTTGGAAAAAGAGTCCTCTAAATCCAGTGTAAATCATACAATCTCTGTGTGTGATCTAGGATACAACATTTCTATACACTGACAGAAAAGGCAGGTCTTAGCTCTCATAGATAAAGCTAGAGCAGACAAATTACCCAGATCAAGATGTTGTATAGCCTTCTAGAATCAGTGCCTTAGGATCATCTAAATTTTGCTTTGCACTGAGGACCACTTTTTGTCCCCGGTCAGAACATTTTTACAGAGAGTACTGGCTGGAAATTCCCTTTCAGATGATGGAAACTGTAGTCTAGTGGGAAGATGTGATTTGAGACAAATTTGAACACTTCACTCCCCCATAAAAATAATGGCTCACAGTCTGATTAGAAGGAGAGCTACCTCAGACTCAGTGAATTCAGAATATGTTGTCCAGTGTACATGAATTAAACATAACTATATTAAAGGTTTGAGAAATATGCCTGCTGATCAGTTATCTGCCCATGCTTTGTGCATGTGTTGTGGTTGTGATGTTAGAATATTCTAACACGAAATCCATAAACTAACAAAGAATAAGTCTCCAGTAATAAACAGCTTTTCTCTCCAGCCAGAGGTGTAGGTTAAATGTTAAACTGAAAATGATACCACTTCCTGTTGAGTTTCACAATATGTTGTGTGTCCATGACACTGGCATGGTCAAATTAAATCTCCAACATCAAAAGTTAAAATTGGGAAGTGTTGTCTAAACCGGTTGTGTATTTAGTGTTTAGGTCTCTGTGAAAGCATCTTCTCTCAAATAGGTTTCATTTGTTGTACTTCAGTCTTCTAAAAATTCTCATTATCCACCTGTAATGAAAAATCTTCATAATCTAAATCTTGCAGAATAAAAAAGGCTGTATTAATAGCATCCTTTGGGCCAGGGGTAGGCAACCTTTTTGAGCTGGGGGCTGGGTTGCTGTCCCTCAGACAATTGGGGGGCCGAAGCACCAAAAATGAATAAATAAACATTTTTTTAAAAAAATTAAAAATAAAAAAAATGCATGCACACACTCTCAGCCCCAGAAAAGCCATGGCAAAACCCCTGTGGAGATTTTGCCAAGAAAACCCCAAGAACAAGTAATAACAACAATAATCAATACCATCAAGGTGGGGGGGGCGGCCGGACTGGCCTGGGGCTGATCCAAAGGCCTCGGGGGGGGGCCGCATCCGGCCCCCAGGCCTTGGGTTGCCTACCCCTGCTTTGGGCTATATCCAGTTGTTAGTCTTAGCTAGATGCAACTCACTTAATAAATGGGATGGATCAATACATGCAGTCCCATTCAGTCACCAGGTCTACTCTATTTGGGTCTCACAAATGGATTCAACTAACACTGCAGTTCAAAGCTGCTGAAAAACCTGCTTCCATCCAAAAGTTGAGTTTCAATAGCATGTTGTCACTGAAACCTATGCTTGTCTACTGTTTAATTACAGCCACAAGAACCTCTGGGAAATGGCTAAAAATCTATAATTTTGGATTATTTAGAAAGTTGGGTAGAGATATTTTTTTTCGCGTACTGGAAGTGTCTCATTGCAACATCACCTAACATACATACAGACATGAACATAGAGTGTGGTTCACATTCAGATGAATCCTCATTTTAGAGTGGATCCCATCCAACTGGGTAGCCTTGGAATCAGTCTGAACTGCATCAGGCCACTATCTGATTTGCCAAACTGGGGTGTGAATGAGATCTGGCAAGGTACTCTAACTCAGGGGTCGGCAAGTTCCCCTTACCTGGGGCCGGTCCGGGGATCCCCGGGTCTTCTGCAGGCTGATGGTGGGGGAGGGGAAAATGGCGGCATGCGCGCGGCCCCCGCCAACCCCCGCTGCCACCGCGTGCGTCGCTGCGTGCGTTGCAGCCACCATTTTGTTTTCTAAAATGGTGGCCGCGACTCGTTTGCGCATGCGTAGTACTCCTTGGTGAGCTGGGTGTGGCCCGTGGGCCGTAGGCTGCCAACCCCTGCTCTAACTTGTCTAGAAGTGATGATTATGATGATGATGAAGTAGTAGCAGTAGTAGTAATAGATACATTACATATTCAGGAAAGATTAAACTTTTTTAAAACTCAGAACTAGAAAGAGACATCTGTCTTAGGAAACTAGTTGCATACAGAACTAAAATTAGTTCTATCTAGAACAGTTCCATTGAAATAAGTGGAACTTAAATTAGTTGTGAATGATTTATTTTAATGGGTCTGTTGTAAGTAGGACTAATGATGATTTACCCTTCAATATTAATTTCTTAAATTATTTTTTACCACAGTGTTGACTGCACTTTGAATCACACTGTTGCAACACACATGCTAGTAGAAATGCTGAAGATGATTAATGCTGAAAATGGTCTCTTAACCAGAACCAATTTGATTTTAAACAATTCTTACTAAAGTTGGTCGTCCATATCCATGGATTCTTTATCCATGGATTCAACCATCCATGAAAAGAAAACCTTGATTTTTCTATTTTATACATAAGATACCATTTTACTGCACCATTGTATTTAATGGGACCTGAGCATCTACTGATTTTGGTATCCACAGTGGGTCATGGAACCAATCTCCAGCCACCCAACATTAATCATTTGCACAACCAGTTAATCAGTCAAATCCTGTTTTAATAAAAAGCTGGAGAAAAGAGTGGAAAGAGAGGAGACAGCCTAGGCTCCAATGAAAGGAATTGCCTAGTTGGGGAGCAGCTTGACAAGGCCCAGTCCTGTGCCTTCTCCAGATGGGCCTGTGGGTTGAGAGAAAGCCCTCCTGTGAACCTGGTGTTATTTTGTGAGATACAAAGTCCAAAGCATGGGTGGGAAAGTGTGGCTCAGGAGCCATGTGCAGCACCAGGGATATTGTTGTGGCACTCAGATTTCTTAGATCCAACACCTAAAAATTGTTTTCTTCCAAGGGATGGGTTTGAGAAGTCAAACTTTGCTGCTAGGGACCTCAAGGCGTTGCTGTGTCCTTTTAAGTATGTTACAAATTTAACTTGCACCATTCAACACCCAATAGTATTTGTTTTTCCAAATTGGAAGAGAACTTCCAGTTGTTTCTCCTGCTTAACCTTCTTGTAATATTTGGGTGGCCCACAGAACCTGCAAAATGGCTCCCAGATCCATCACCAATTTTCTTACCAGCTAGGACTGAATTACCAGTAGATGTAATAATTTCAGCATATCTGGCCTGGCCAGTGTAAATTTCTTGAGTTTTTGCTTGCTTGTTTATTAGAAGGTTTTAAAAATATTTTTAAAATGATAAAATAATCCTTCTGCCATCCCTCTTCAATATATAGTTGATTATATTGTACATACAGCAATAAGCTTCAGTTTCTTTTAGCTTTCTCTTGCCACTTTGTTAACTTTTGTTGTTGTTGTTGTTGTGTGCCCTCAAATAGTTTCCGAGTCATGGTAGTCTACGGTGAACCTATCACAGGGTTTTCTTGGGCTGAGAGTGTGTGAGTTGCTCAAGGGGAATAAACCCTGATCTCCAGAGTCATAGTCCAACATTAAACCACAACACCATGCTGGCTGTCATGTTAAGCTACATGTCTTTATTAAATTGAAATTAAGAGACATGATAGTAAATAACTTTATATTAGACTGTGTGGTAGAAGTGACTGCTTGTATAGTGATTCTTCATGTTTATGTACAAGTTATAGAACTTGAAATATCTAATTTGTTGTGTAGTTGTAGTAGTAATTTGTAATATTGGTACCATCCTTTTAGGGATGTATGATGCTTTGGAGCAAAGTAAGTGAAAGGTCTTTCCTTGCCCCAAGGAAGAACAAATGAACAGAAAAAATGTAGCAACGGCAAGAAAGGACACATGTGAGCAAGTATAGTTATATATGCTTTTTTTCTATTTGCAATACGGAGTGCTTGTTAAGCCAGAGGCATGATGTACGCCTTGCATTTTGACCTGATTTTTAAATTCCTAGCATCCAGACATTTTTGGAAAGATTACAAATTTAGTCAAGGCATCTGAATGGAATTTGGAATTCATCAATGTACTATACTATCAGAACAGTAAATACAGTAAAAACAGTAAAAAAACAAAAACAGTAAATACAGTACAATCCCTATATCTGCAGGAGTTACATTCCAGGACATCTCCTCTCCTTGGATACCTATTTTCAGTACCTTAGAATCACACTAGAGGACCTAAAAAGGCCTAGAGATTACATTTTTCTAAGCATATCTAGGTCCTAGTGTGATTCTGTGGCATGCTTGGACCAAAAGTTGACCATAGAATCTCACTGGAGAACCTAGAAATGCTTAAGAGAGAATATATTTTTTCAGGTGAAGATAAGTGAAATGTGGATATTGAATTTGTGTAAATGGCTTTCGTACTATAATAAAAGAATAGTTAAAAGAATAGTTCCCTGAAGCTATTAAAAAAGAATAGTTCCCTGAAGCTATTAAAAGTTTCAAGCATGATGGAAACAAGTCCTTGGGAATATTAAAAGTGGAGTATACCTAACATAAGAAAATGAGACAAATTGCTAGCACCCAGTATGAAAAAAAAAAAGGTACACAAAGTTTCAAAATCAAAACAACAGTAAAAATTATTATTCAACCATAAACTCCTGGACCAGACCAGTTACTTGATATACTGCTGGAATTCGTGACTTGACTCAAACAGAAGTACACTCGTCCCTCCACATTTGTGGCTTTGACTTTTGCGGATTTGATTATTCATGGATTTTATAAATATGTTCTCTCTAGGAATAACTAGTTCCTCCAGCTCAACTCTAACCAATAGTCGCACTGAAGGACCTAGAGATTCCTAGGGAGAACACTCCACTAGGCATTTGTAACATCTGCCAGACATTGATCACAGAATTGTGCTGAAGGATCTAGAGATTCCTAGAGAGGTACTCTCTCTGGTAAAAACATAGTGTTTTTGTTGTTTGTGATTTTTCCATATTCATGGGGGTCCTATACCCCTAAACCCAGTGAATATGGAGGGACCACTGTAAATGTGCTAGATAGAAAACCCTGGAAAATTATGACAGTGAATCATGCATTACATCCTCCAAGTGATTTTAATCAACTATATGTACCACATGATATTGGTGTCTGTGAGTTACTACAAGTGAAGCAAACTATTTGAAGAAATCAGTATGCAAAGTGATCTTGTAGCACCTTTGAGACTAACTGAAAGAGAGACGTTGGTAGCATGAGCTTTTGTAGACTTGACTCTGCTTCCTCAGATACATGGGGAAGAAAAGATCTGTGAATATATCTGAGAAAGCAAATAAAAACAGTTGATACATGTATAGATACAGAATATATTGAACAGTGCAGAAACAAAAGAGATGAAAAAGCACCTTGAAGTTTGACAAGACATATTGAAAGCGTAGAAGGAAAGTGAAAAGAAGAACATCTAGAAGTGGTTATAGGAATGGACAGTGAAAAAAGAAACAATGATATATGTATTTGTGGCTCAAGAAGAGGCACTCTAAACAAATAGCCATCAAGACAAATATTGAAAAAATAAGAATGGATAGTAAATGTTATCTATGTAAAGACAAAGGTGAAACTTGATCACCTTATCCGTTTGTGCAGTAAGATTGTGCAACCTGAAGAAGAAATGCTGTAATAAAATGCCTGCAATGATAACACTCAAATCTATGAAAAATATGGTTTGTCATTCTCAGAGAACTGCTAGGAACATAAGTCTGCAAAAGTAGTAAAAAAGTGATGTAAAAATCTTAGGGGACTTTAAGATTCAAACTGATAAACAATTAGAACATAATATGCCAGATATAACTGTGGCTGAGAAAAAGAAAGCCTAGATTATAAATATGGTGATCCTGGGGGACAGCAGAATTGAAGACAAAGAAGAGGGAAGTCATTGAGACCCATAAATTGTGACTCAGTGCCTCTGGGGAAAGAAAACAACTGTCATTCCAGTGGTGATAGATGCTCTGGGGGCAATTTCAAATGGACTGCCAAGACATCTGAATAAAATCACCATAGATAGGATCACTGTGGCATTATATAAAGCAACATGGCTTGGAATGTGCCGCATTATCTGATGATACCTTACTACTTCCTAGTTGAAATCTAAATTATTGATTGTCCACAACAACTATTAAAGAGCAGGAAAACATGTTTTTACCATTCCTTTATGTTGAGAAGCACTGCTTCTTGATCCCTAGATTTTGTACAAGTTCAGATTTTACCAATTTCTGTCTCATGTCAAAATGTAAGATTAATATTGGTATCCAAATGCTCCTGTGCTGCTTTCCAGATTTCCTTGTTTCTGTTAGAGTATTATTATTTTTTTAAAAAAATCCAAACAGTATCTCAAACTACGTAATGAGTTCACTGATCCTTACCTTTTCAGCCGTAGTGGAGACTGCTTTTTTACTTGATTTCCCCAGTGTGTGTTGAGCTTGAATAATCAGGTATAAAAGAGGTTGGAGCTTGCTTTTAAAGGGTACTTTAGATTGCTTTAGGTGCTCTTGTTTGTCTTGCTTGTGTGTGTGTGTGGTACTTCCTTTTTGCTTGTGGTTAAGATTTTGTCTATGAGAACTACAAAGCTCCTAGAGTAGTTGTCCTCCATTATTGTGAGAGCTGTTCCTATTACCTTTTTTTGGTTGTGTTCCTTCCCAGATCTGATTAATTTTGAATATGCATAGATGTGTTCTTTGAAGCAGTCTGGTGGTGGCAGGCAGATTTTTGTATAAATTTTGAAAAGTGTGTTGGCATTATGCTTTCTTGTAAAGATGACTTTTAGAAAGGAGGCCTGTCAGGTCTTTGTGAAAAGAGCCCCCCTCCTTCCCCACCCCTCTTCCACCCTTCATTCAGCATTGTTCATGGCATTAACACACCATTGAACAAATTGCCCTTCTTGCATATGCTAATCCTGAACTTAAAAGAGCCCATTGTGACATGTTTAATGCTTTAGCTGGAGGGAAGATGAGAACTGGAGGCATGTCAAATTATCATGTGACCCAGAAATATCTAAAATGCCTCTCTTCCCCTTTGGGTCAACAGTTTGTACAGAGCATTATCTAAAAGAAAGTAGCCTGTAGATTGTGGACACGATTAGTTCATGCTCTCATCTTTTGGCTTTCATTTCACGTTATGAGTTTTATCTTGGAACGTTTGTTTAAAAAAGTGCTAGCAGTTAATTGTGTGAGGCCAAACATTTTGCCGGCATTTTCAGTTAGATTTTGTTTTTGTGTTTCTTCTGTTTATTCTTTGTGCATACAATTAGATTCATGCTTAAGTTTCATCCTTTTAAGATCTGATACAGTACTAATATCTGACACTTCTAAGTGGCTGTGAGGTTATATTCCAGTACAGAGAGTTGTAGACAAATCACATTGTTATTGATCCAAAGCCTCTCTAACATTCAGTGAAAGCCTAAACAGAGTGCTACACCAACTTACAACTCTGTTACCCTGTTCTGCACATTTCCCCTCTTCTCCTGGAGCTCTGTTTAGTTTTTGCTTAAAGACTCATTGGCATATTGACAATCAGGAAATTCAGATTACAGCAGACTGTAAATTAACAGATTCTTAAGAGATGCCATTACTTTTCATAAACACAAATGTTTTCTGCTTGCTTAAAATGTATTTCATGAATAGGCCTGTTCTCACCATACTTTCTTGACATAAAAGAATTGTTGTTTAAGAATCCCTATAGCAACTAGCTTTTAAAAAAAAATTAAGCAGACTTTTACAAACTTTACTACACTGCATGTTTCTTTCTAAAATTGCTTCCTTGGAGAAAATATAATACATTTTAACTCTTCATATGTATTGTGTTGATGCTCTTCATATTCACATAACCATACCATTCAACATTTCACAGGGCAACATCAGAGTGTAGTCAAGATGGCAAAGAAATATCTAAAATACAGAAACCAGGAGGGGCTGCAGCAGTTTATTTTTGCCTGAATCTTCTAAAAACCCTTCCTTTCCTCTCCCCTTTGCTAAGTTAACTGGGTAGAAACTGCTTTTACACTGTCAGCTCAGTTTGCAGCAACTAAAGTAAGCTGAGGGAAAAGGAGGAGGAAAAGAGAGTAACTGGGACATCGCAAAAACAGCTGAAAAAGCAGAACAACAGAGGATTAATCAGAATAGCCCCCACCAAATTAGACAGTTGGAGTGTAAGCACAGTATAGGAAGGTCATTAATAAATTTTGAATAACAAAACAGGGCTTCTAGAAATGACCACAGGAATCTCATGTATTCTAATGGTAAATGTAGTAAAGGTTGACCATCTTGTATTTGTGCCTGTATTTGCAGAGTAATACACTCTTGGTCCCTGACAGCCTGCGGAACACAGATAAACGAAGGAATGGGCCTGATTATTCCAATGACATGAAGAAAAGAAAAGTGGATGATAAGGATTCAAGCCATTATGTAAGGAAATCTGACACAGATTATCAATTTACCGTGTATGGAATAGAGAAGCTGCTACACTACAGGGGTTGTTACACTTAAGTGAGAACACTGATAGCATGCCAGCTTCATAAAGTATACAAGGACCATACAACTCCCCTGTTACAACAGCTCCACTGGCAGCCACTCTGGTTGCTGGTCCCAAATGAAAGTGCTGGTTATGATCTATAAAGCCTTGTATGGCTCTTAGGCCCAGTCTATCTAACAGACCGTGTCTCTCTGTATAAAGCCTTGACCCTGAAATAATCTCTCTGTCCCAGAAAGGGTTTGGATCATGCTGTCTTGTTTTTAATAAACTGTTTTTAAATGCTTTTTTAGCCTTTCTAGGTGGGTATTTTAAATTGTTTTCATATTGTAAATAGTTAAATTCTGTTTTAATGTTGACTTGTGTATGCTTCTAACTGTATTCTATTTGTTTTAAATTGTAAGCTGCCTTGAGCCCCAATTTTGGTTCATTGTGTATTTATTTATTTATTTATTTATTTATTTAATATCTCATCTTTCTCCCGATATAAAGACTCAAAGCAGCTAACAACAAATTAAAAACAATGCTAATGCATCTAAAAAGTATAATTTAAAAACAATTATACAGTTCATAAAAGTAAAAATATTAAACATTAAAAATATTAAAATGTACTAAAAAACTATATACAAATCTTAAAATCTGAACTGTACAGCTTTTAAAAGCCAAACCCTCTTCAGCCTGAAAAAGCTTGATGTTTTTAATGTTTTTATTTGCCTCTGAAAGGAGAGCAAGGATGGGACCATCCTGACCTCTCTTGGAAGGGAGTTCCAGAGCCTTGGAGCAGCCACCAAGAAAGCCCTCTCCCTTGTTTCCACCAAATGAGGCTGAAAGGGTGGTGTGATAGAGAGGAAGGCCTCTTCAGACAATCTTAGAATACTAATAGGCTCATAAAGGAAAATACAGTCCTTCAAATTACTTGAACCCAAGCTGTATATATAAAGACAACAATGATGATGACAGCGACGATGATGATCATTATTATCATCATCATCATGATAATACCAGGCTTTAGAACACCAACAAACCAAAGATATGGTTTTCTGCAAAATAAGCAAAGTAAACTAGAGACTGGGAGTTTTTGGTTTGTTTAGCTACAGGAGGATCTAAGAGGGAAATTTTCAGTTACAGTAAGTCACTATTCTCGGCAATGTACTGTTTACTATGACTTCTTAGCTACTTCCCAAGGTATTTCCTAAGAATCCCAGAAATGGGGAGAGGATATATTTTGTGTGAATTAATTTGCCAAACACTGGTGATACAATTACAATAAATTAACTTTTCATTCGCTTCATAAGAGAGTGCTTTGCCATAATGGTGCCTTTTCTTATTTTTCTAGATTTCTATATACAGTGCCAAACACATTTTTAAAATGATTTTTAATAGAAATATTTTCAAACAAGAAACTCTGCTGCTTAGAAAGGGCCAAAACACTAGTCTTCAATAGAAATGGCCAAAGCCCTCCATGTGCAATGAATTTGATCTGAGGTTTTGCTTTTCTTTGCTTGTTTGTTTATAACTACTGAATGTAACTGACAGCATGACAGAATGTAACATTGTGTTTTGTTGTTTTCCTAATCTAGGACAGTGACGGGGACAAAAGTGATGACAACTTAGTTGTGGATGTGTCTAATGAGGTAAACTTTCCTAGTATTTATATTAATGTGAAATGGAGACGGCTAGGTGTCTAAAGCTCTGATTTATGTCCTTGAAAGTTATGTATTACCCTGCTGTGAATGGGGTCATCAACAGGGGAGCAAATGAGGGAAGGCAGTACCAGAAATGTTCTATTAGAAAGAAAGCCTCTTGGGGCCACTCCAACAACATTGCTTGTTCTTATGGATTGCAGTCATTTAATTATACACATTTTGAGCCTGAGGCTGCATCTACACTGCAGAATTAATGCAATTTGACACTGCTTGCAGTGCCATGGTTCAAAGCAAAGCAAAGCAGCTTCATTTATATACCACTTCATATCGCACTATGGGATGTCTAAGCGGTTTACAACTGTAAGCTCATTGCCCCCCAACAGTTGGGTGCTCATTTTAGCGACCTCGGAAGGATGCAGGCCTGAGTCTAGCCTGAGCCCTGGCTAGTATTGAACTTGCAACCTTGTGGTCTGTGAGTGAGTGGCAGCAGTACTTTCATTTAACCACTGCGCCACCAGGGCTCTTCAATGCTGTGGAATTCTGGGATCTGTCATTTGTGAGACATTTAGCCTTCTCTGTCAGAGAGCTCTGGTGCCACAACAAACTGCAAATCCCAGGATTCTGTAAGATAGAGCCATGATCATGAAAGTGGTATCAAACTGCATTGATTCTGCAGTGTGGCAGCTGCCATAGAAAGCCATATAACCTTGATATTGATGCTTTATATAAATCATAGAAGATAGCCATGTTGTTGCATGCTGTCAAGAAGTTTCCAGTGTATGGGAAACTGATGTGAATCTTTCTTGGCAAGATTGGTAAGGGGTGGGGGGGGGGCGGGTTGTCATTACCTTCCTTTGAAGCTAAAAGGGTATGACTTGCCCAAGGTCACCCAGTGTCCTAATCCAACACTCAACTACTATACCATGCTGCCTCCCTTTTTGTAACTTTGTTGTTGGTGTTGTGTGCCTTTGAGTCATTTCCAACGTATGGCAACCCTATCATGGGGTTTTCTCAGGAAGTTTCTTCAGAGTTGCCATTGCCATCTCAAGGATGAGAAAGTGTGACTTGCCCATGTTAACCCAGTAAGTTTCCATGGCTTAGCCAGGATTCAAACTCTGATCTCCAGAGTCATTGTTCATTGCTCAAACCACTGCACCTTTCTGGCTCTATAATAGTTTATAAATCATTAATTCTGGGAAATAGGTTTGAAATCTGCTTAAAAAATTGCCCTTCCTGGACATTTTTGTTTACCATGGAGACCATGGTTTCTCCCTCCCTACAACTCATACTATTGCTTGGCCGTTGTTATAAATGTTCCATGGTCAGGTTTAAACCCATTCATTTCAATAGGCTTACGCAAATCTCTGTGCTGGTTTTAGGCTAAAATACTTCTGCCTTTAGCTGTGATGCACCTCAGTTGCCAAGGCTTCTCCTGTACCTTCTCCTTCTCTCCCCCCCCCCCCCCTTTTGTGGTGGTGGTGATGGTGGTGGTTGTTATATGCATACAGTGATAACAGTGCATACCTTTGCTTATGCCCATCTTCTCAGGATCCTTCATCTCCACGGGCAAGTCCTGCTCATTCACCACGGGAGAATGGGATAGACAAAACCCGCCTCTTGAAGAAAGATGCCTCCAGCAGCCCAGCATCCACTGCCTCTTCAGGGAGTTCTGCGTCTATGAAATCCAAAGAAATAAGTTTGGTGGGTATTTTTTCCAATTGTGTGGTTTGCCTGTAGGCCTACATTGTTACAATCATCATCATTATTTATTACCACTTCATATATGAATCAGTGATTTCCAGACTTTGGTTGAGTTGAGAGGAAGCAGTTTAGTGTGAGGACTTCCTACTCACTAATAATGTGAAGATTTTTCTCTTTACTCAAATAATCTTTCTTTTTCTTGCTGTCCTTTTCTTTCTAAAATTACTGCTAACTGTATTGAGGAGATCACAAAAAGAAATATTGGAAGTTCAGCTTTAATTTTCTTTGGAATTTTCCTATGGAAATAGCAATGCTATAAATAGTAGATAACTAACTATCTGTTTACATCTCATGAGAATATAACTGAGCAGAGTTCAAAGTACCCTAACTGCACGACACTTCCCCACCTAAGAAAATCTTGTAAGCCTTACAAATGGATTGCCTTATAACCAAGCTGTTGTTTAAATCCAAACCTACTAAGTCTAACAGATGTTTTGCTTGTTGATTTCACTGATGTGTGATTTGAAGTACTCTGAAAAATGTATACTAATGCATTCTAGCTTGTGGCTGTCAAATGCTCACTACCCCCTATCTGCAATTGGCAAAATGGCTACATACAGTAACATCAAACTGTCAAATGTTTTGTCAACATGATCCACAGAGTGCTTTATACTGAAATAATTGCAAGTGCTCCATTTAAATTGAAATAACAGATAAAAGTTAAAAAACAGTTATCTAATCAATACCAGTTCTTGCCAGTAAACAATATGATTAGAGCATTTTACATGTCTTGTCTTTTTCACAGACATAGGGAAGGTTAACAGTATTAATATTGGTTGTGTTTTAGGAAATTGTTTGGGGGGGGGAGTACTTACCATGGCAGAAGCTATTGTGATACACTGCAAAATGATACTTATTTCATTTGTTCAATGATTCTAGCATGAAAAAGCCAGCACACCGGTTCTGAAATCCAGCACACCAACTCCTCGAAGTGATGTGCCAACCCCAGGAACTAGTGCAACACCGGGCCTTCGTCCAGGCCTTGGCAAACCTCCAACAATGGACCCTCTGATCAACCAAGCAGGTAACAAACTTTTTGCTCATGACTGATTATTGCTTACACAGTACATGTGTAATTATCATGTACCTGTTGATTTAGAAGACCCAGTGTGTTAAGGGCTCCTATTCACTACAGTCTCGTCATGATCTCTTAACCTTCTCAGTTAATACCATCAGTAGAAGACCTCCACAAAGTGTCTGACCATTGTTCTGAGTGCAATTATTTCTGCTTATTACCATATATTTTAGATTGCAACAACTACTTTTTTTAAAAAAAACCCTCCCGACCCCTTGGGTAATTGACTATTAGCTATAGTTAATGATGTCGGGTATATAAATCTTGCCCAGCATGAAATTCTGGGCAAAAGACAAAAATGTTCAGGGATCCTGTGTTTTTGGAAGATGTGTATGTTGTGGGGAGAAGTTTGACTAAAGGCAGCTGGGAAGATGAGGAATGTAACCTACTTTTTATGAGCATTCTAATATCTGCTCATTTGATAGGTAAATGATTTTGTTAAAAGCTATCACATTCAGTATGGTTGAAATTGCTTAATCCCAGTCACATGTTACACCCTATAGGAAACGAAATCTGAATATGATTAATTGAGCAAAACAAAAATTATAGAACACTTACAGAATTCCATTAGTCCATTCTTTAGCTGATAAAGTTAAACCTTTATTTGCCTCAGAGAAGAAAAAGTTCCTCTTTTCTTTGACTTATATCAATCAGCTTCAACTACAGCTGCTATTTTTTTCAGCCTGATAATTTCTGGAGGATGGACTTTGAACCTCCAGAGTTGCCTTAGATAATCATACAGAGTGGGGGAAATCTAGTCTCAACTTTGGGGGTCTATGTATATGAAGACAAGTTTTGAGTTGCAGTGGGATGGAAAAGGTCTACTTGAACACAGTATAGCTATAAGTGTGGCTGTTTGGTTTGGATGAAGGGAATGGGGGGGGGGAAGGTTACACTCAGTCTAAGTATGCCATCTCTTTTTACTGCAGCTGCTGGCTTGAGGACACCTCTTGCTGTACCTGGACCATACCCTGCTCCATTTGGAATGGTACCTCATGCTGGCATGAATGGAGAACTAACCAGCCCAGGAGCTGCTTATGCCAGTCTTCACAATATGTCCCCCCAAATGAGTGCTGCTGCAGCTGCAGCTGCTGTGGTTGCCTATGGCCGATCCCCTATGGTAGGTTTGCAGCCTGACAGTAGTGAGTTTTGGTTCATTGAGAGAAATGTGCATTTTGTATTGAGCATTCTCAAACTCTTCTGAGATATGACAACACCAGAAGTTTTGACTGTTTGCCATACAGTTCATGCTGTTGCATGGAAGAAAAGGACTCCACTGCCTTCCATCTTATTTGTAAAAGAAGTTCCTCACTTTAACATTTAAATATATTTTCTATTTTTGATGGCAGTCTTGGGTGTTTTGCTTTGTTAGAAGGTAATTTAAAAGCAGAATATTGTTTCATTGGTTCACCAAGTACGTATTTGTTCTCCTGGGGCAACATATTTGTTTAGTGAATATTTTGTTTATTTATTTATTTCTATTCCACCCTTCTCCCAAGACTGGGGCTCAAGGAGGCTTACACCATTAAAAAACAGTACAATTAAAAGCATACAAAATTACTACATTAAAACAGAATTAAATTATTGCAATAATTAAATAAATTAATAATTAAAACAAATTACATATTAAAATATCAAATAGCTTTAAAAGATAAAAATGTTTAAAATACATTAAAACAATACAACACCCCATTCTTTAAAAGTTTTCTGTTTTTAATGTCTGTCTGAAGAGGAAAGTCTTCACCTGTTGGTGGAAAGCCATCAAGGAAGAGCCATTCTGGTCTCCCTGGGAAGGGAGTTCCACAGTCTTTAGTGTCATTTGAGCTTTGGCTTATATCATACCTGCAGTCCCTGGCTGGCTTACTCTTAGGTGAAGGAGGCTGTGTGAGCCTCCCCACTCACAGCCTATATTTTTTCCTGATCCATTCACAAGAAAGAAAGCTTAGCATGTCATATGAACTTCAAATACTTGTTAACCAGGCCAAGATTCAACACTGTTATGATTTGGACAATACGCCAAGCTGTGGTTAATCTAAAAGTTTCCAGAGTCTTCTTCATGGCTGTACCAAGGAAGGGAAAGAATAAATTTGTGAGCCCAGGTTCACTGCAGTTCATTTTTATAATTCATTTTTGGCAGCACAATTTGTGTTTACATTACACTTATAGTGGCCTTCAAATGAGGCTATATGCCATTTTTCAAGTGCTTCTAAATCTGGACTCTAGACATCCATCTAATCCAGGGGTCCTCAAACTATGGGCCACATGCGGCCCGCTGAGAGCATTTATCTGGCCACCTGGGTGTTTTTGCTGCCGCTGCCTGTCCTGCTTGGCAGCTGACTTATCCCAGGCCTGCAGTGCGCATGTCCGGCCCTCCAATGGTTTGAGGGACAGTGAACTGGCCCCCTGTTTAAAAAATTTGAGGACCCCTGATCTAGTCCCTAGCCTTTGAATTTCTTGCATAATATTAGGAAGGAAATGACAGCTTTATCTCAGTTTTATCTCAGATGAAACTAAATGCAAAAAATGAGTGGAAACTTCTTTAAAATGAAACAGAAGTTGTATATAACTTACTCAGTGCCCATTTTTAAATTGTATCTTGAATCTATTTAACCACATCTGCTGTTTCTTCTTTCTTGGTTCTTTCCCCATCTGCTCCTCACAGCACATAGGCTTCATCTGTTTGGGGAATATAGCAGTAGTCTTGGACTTTATATGTTGTCCTCATCATCCTTTGTAGATTATTATGTTTGACTGTAGCACCAGTGTATGCATATGTTTGTGTCCATTCTGAGGATTTGTTCACCATAAAAGAAAAAGGAGATATTTAAGTTATTAGTATTCTGAAGAGTGAAACGTAAAGGTGCTTGTTTAGGAGAAATACCCAATTTTATGTGCTTTTTAAATGTTCCTACATTCTGTGGCTTAACTACAGTTGCTGGTCCCAACTAGAGAAGACCTATCAAATCAATGGGAGCTTGATTAGTCCACTTTTAAGTAATAGCATTAATTCAGTGGGTCTACTCTAGGTAGGGCTAACAATTGGATTTAGGCCTGGCTTTCTGTTTTAATTTGGCAGGTTAGTGAGTTGAAGCGAAGAGAGTGCTTAACTGTTAACTTCCTAACTGATCAGAAGGTTTTGAGATAAATTGTATTTGTTCATTATCAGGTTGGATTTGATCCTCCTCCACATATGAGAGTACCTGGAATCCCTCCAAATCTGGCTGGAATCCCTGGAGGAAAACCGTAAGTAACTTTGGATATTATAAGTCTGAATCAGCCAGAGCACACTTTGTTTACCTTATGTCAACTGATGAGAATCCCAAGGGTGTAGATACATTGAGTTTTACCAGAAAGGTTACACTCTTCTACTCATAATTTAAAATAACAACAACAATGCTGCACAGTGCTTTCATCCTGTTTATAGAAACAGTGCCTGCCATATTTAGGCTTTAGAAAACTTAAGTGGATTAGGACTTGTACTTATTGCTTTGTCAATACATCTTAAAATAGCTTCCTAACTGTGAGGCAAGGATCCTGTTATAGCTCTCAGGACTCTTCTAAAGTGAAGCTTGGAAAGTTTCCTTGCCAGATCGAGGCTGTGGTCACCACACGCCGCAGCCCCAATCCAGATATTTGCCACTCTAAAAAGAGCTGGCAAATGCTGCTCCTTTTTAGAGTGGCAAAGAACTGCCCTTGCCACTGCAGTGGTGGCTTTTCAGTGCTTCTTTGGTGCACTGAGAACGCTGTGCCAAGGGAGTTCCTTGACACTACCACCATCTGTTTGGTTGGGCGGTGTGACAGTGGCATCAGGGCAGAGTCGGGGCGGCTAGCGTGTAGTCGCCACATCCCAACTCCACCCCCAGGCCAGCCCTTTTGACCAGTTTGTATAACCCCTTACTTTTCATAACTGACTGGTCCTAGAGTGATGCTCTGGGTTGGAAATGTAGAGCATGTTATTTTGATAAAAATGATACTTTCAAGAAGAATGAATTATAAATATTTTCCCAACTTCTATCAATGTTAGTCCTACTAGGTAAACTGTTTGCTCTACTTACTTTGTTCTGAGGCTTGTACATATTCTAGAATCCCAGGAGCTATTGGCCAACATGGGACTATTGGCCAACATGGCTGAGGCTTCTGGGAGCTGAAGTCCCTTGGCCCTTAAAGGGGAAAGGTTGCCTACCCCTGTTCTAGACCATCAGAATTCAAATTCTGGGCCAAAGTAACTCAAAATCCTCATCAAAGAAAGTTGAATCCTGCAACCTGTGCAAATTCATATATATAAAGTGTATTGGTATTTCTTTGGTTGTCATAATTCTACTTCTGCTCCTCCTGAAAATTCCCCTAACATCTTTGACTACAGCTGCACATCTGCAGTGCTCAGACACCTTCTGATTCCTCAGCCTTGACAGGCATGCATTCTGAATATGTTGAATTTCTGCAAGTGCACTCTATTGTTAAAGAATGCCCTGAGCACACACCATGCAGACACATTTATGTGAGTCTGTATCTTACTTTCATGGCACATAGTATTGGCAGCCAGAACTAGGTATTCTATGGTATTATGGGCTAGAGTGTAATATAATATCTGGCATGTGATAATAGATTTTTATATCCTCCCCAGAGCTTATACATTCTTGTTATTTTCATTATTTTAAAATAGCATTGTTATGACCTGTGTGCCTGTTGGGAAAATTGCTATTATTTTAATTTGTGCACCTGTGAAAAAATCAAGAAGTAGAACCAATGTCAAGCAGGAACTAAAGTCCTAAGTGTATTGTAGAGTTCCATGCTTCTTTTCTATAGTTCCTGTTCATTGACCCTTGTTTGTTAGACTTAACTTTAAAAATAGCTTTTACTACCAATTTCTTTTCTAACACACACACAGACACACAGAGAGACACATATACATGCTTATTGCTTCCTGGGAGCTGCTTCCATTTTAGCTTGTGTGTACTATATAAATAGACAAGATAAACTTTGAAAATCCTAGGTGCTGAGTTGATCTTCTTTCATTATTTGCTTTTGAAACTAGACTGACGCTATGCCTGATCACCTCAGGCAGCAGGATGTCTTCAGTTACCCATAGCAACTTTCTGATGGCATATCCTTATCTGTGATAGATAAGTCTATTGAAAATTTCTGGTGTAGAAGTTCAGATAATGTGTCGTCTGCAGCAGATTCATATTGACAGCAGGAGAGTTTTTGGCCTCAGTTTGAAAGCTAGTTTCTTTCAGCCACACAAATCTGGATGTCACATTGAATTTATTTTGTAAATGGGATGCAGCATCCTAGCTGTGCGTACTCTTCTTGAAAGAGGTGATAGTTCCTATTCCTTCCTTTTCCCTCCCCAAACAAATAACTGAAACTGAAGCACCATGTCTCAGCTGATTACTATTTTATTGTTTCTGATATGGAGCAACAGGAGAGTGTTGCTTTGTATTTCTGATGTTTTTTAAAAAAAAAAACTGTATTCATGAGCTTTTTCTTTGCAGAGAAATAGCATTTCTCTACAAATAGAAAACAATTAGAATAGAACTGTCTGTTGTTGTTTTTAAAAGAATTAATCAGCCTCTTAGGAACACACTCTTGTTTTCCATTGTGCTGCTGATGAAAGGATTCCCTCTGGACAACTTGTTTCCTCTTCCCCATCTGACAACATGCTAACATAATCTGAGACCCAAAACCACTTAAAATAATAATCTAACCCTTGTTTAAGGCTTCCTGTGTTTAAAATCCTGGGCATGAATTTGGATAATAGTGCAAATATTAGAAGCATGGGGATGATGAAAGTACAGTGCATCTGAGGAAGTAGACCAAGTCTATAAAAAACCTATACTACAAATTCTTTCTCACTGTTAGTCTCAAAGTTTCTACAATATCTTTTTGCATAGTAACAGTATAGTTATGCATATCAGTAACATCCAAAGCTACTGTTCTTTCTAAAAAATATACTGTACTTCTGTTAAACATTATTACTGCTTGCCAATTTGTGTAGCCTGTAATTCTCTGTAGCATTGGTACACTTGGAGTGCACATCCAAAGTAGCAATTATAGTCATTTGATATCATTCTAAATCTCATGGCTCCATCCTATGGAATTCTGGGATGTATAGTTTAGTGAGGTACACAGAATATTCTGCTGCTGTTTAGGGGAGTCCACTAGAACAAAGGTCCTGAAGCTTTGATCCTGCAGTTGTTTTGGAGTTCAACACACAGAAATCCCAGCCAGCTTTCCCAGTGATCAGGGATTCTGGGAACTGAGATCCAAAACATGGAGGACCAAGGAATGAGGACTACTGCCCTCTATACAAAAAATACTTCACCATACTACAGCTCTGGGTTACCATACTACAGCTCTGAATGTACACCATACTACATTCTGGGGGGTGGGGATACTTCAAAGCCATGATAGGTAATCTTGAATCAGTTTACTTTCGTATGAAGATGTATGCAACAGTCCCATAAGTCAATTATAACTCAACAAAGAGAAAAAAATGAGTTTTTAAAGGTCCAATTGGATGCTTTATGATGAGGCCTGGCAGACATCAGTTGGAACAGAGTTTCATAACTACTGAGAAGCATTTAATCATTACAAGTATTCATATCTTACACTGGAGAACCATGAAGACATTTCCTCAGGTAAACATAGGCACACTTTCACATTCATGTGTGTTCAGTGAGCAGTGCCCATGCCAATGTTCCTGCTGAACCTAGACCTGATAGTGGTCTTGTGGGAGGGAATTATGTTACCATCTGTGTACCAGTGATTAGTTCTTTTCTCTCTCTCCTTAGAACCATAACAACAACTTCACTGTATTTCCAACTTTGTGGCTTTTGATATATGAACTAGACAGAGCTGTAATTTAGTACAAGAATTAGGCTTCATTACAGATCTGACCTGTGTTCTTTTCTTCTCCTTTTCCTTTCATCCCAAAAAGAGCATACTCATTTCACGTTACTGCAGATGGTCAGATGCAACCAGTTCCTTTCCCCCCAGATGCTCTCATTGGACCAGGAATACCTCGGCATGCTCGGCAGATCAATACCTTGAACCATGGGGAAGTGGTGTGTGCAGTTACCATAAGCAATCCCACAAGACATGTGTACACCGGTGGGAAAGGGTGTGTCAAAGTTTGGGATATCAGCCAGCCTGGCAACAAGAGTCCTGTTTCTCAGCTGGACTGCCTGGTAAGTGAATATGTCCCTTCCATGTAAAGAGATATTCAATTGGTAACTAATATTGAAACACATATCCAGGTGAGCATAGTTACCTAGGTAGGTTACCTAGGCTTGTAACTATATGTCTGCTTCACACATGCACATTGTGTATGTATGGCAAAAATCTTCCAGTGGCAAACTAAAAAGAAGTGTTGTAAACTGAAAATAAAAGTTGAAAACAACAGTGTAAACTAAGAAACACTGAATAAAGCACAGTCAGTCTCATAGTCAAGAAGCAATTTAATTGGGATAGTAATTCATCCATCTTAATTAGATCACTGAATGTTTGGAGTATTACTTTTAAAAAATAATTGCAGTTATTATTCTAGGGCAGTATTTCCTAACCAGGGTTCCCTGAAAATCTGTGGTTCTGTATGAGGTCCTAATTAAAAAAAAATACCTGGAGGGGAAGCAGTAGATAGAATATTTATTATGCAGAGATTCCCTGAGACCTTTCAAGGGTTCCTCCAGGGTAAAAAAAGTGTGAACAAGGCTGTTCTAGGACCCCCAAATAGTTCATTACCATTACAGATACAGTTTCTTTTCACAAAATCTATGGGAGTTTATTTTTCTGTCCTTTCCATTTTGCATTCCTGGAGATTAGAAAGAACTTTGCTTAGCACATGATATCACATCTTGTCATTTTTAAATTTATCTCCCTTAAATAATATGAAAATTGTAACATTAAATTTATTAGTTGCTCTAGTCAGAGCTGATGTGACTAACAGCTTATTAGCTTATTTAACCATAGCCAGTATTTGAATTATTTGTGGGAAGGTCTAGGCATTAAATGCTTGTCTCTAATAATAAATTTTATAATTTAACTATAAACACTTCAAGAATGTTCATGATGAGCACTCATTTACAGCAAACTATAAATGAAGTCTATGGCATGCAATTGAGTCATCAGTCTTTCAAGTCTTGGAAGGATGGTCAGGGTTTGAAAAGTCTTTGGATTGAGAAGATCCACCACCCATTACTAATTCACTATCACACCCACAATACACCCCCTTTTTGCTCCTCCCAGAGGTTGGAATTTCACTTGGGGTTGTAGTGGCCACTGTGACAGCCAAGAGGGAAATTCTATATAAAAGTATAGATAGTGACAGGAAAGGGAGAGACCCACTCTTTCATTAGCTCTAGCGATGCCTTCCCATGGGATTGTGATTTCTGTGAAACTCCCCTATAGCCTAAGCTTGTGTGATAGAGATGACAGAGATGTAGCAGTTAGTTGTCATAGAAGCCATAAAGCTGGGCAAAAAGTAATTTTAATGGTAGTATTTAATAGCGTGTATTACTACAAGCCAAACCATGTTAATCTCTATTGCTGTATTTTTCTATACTGTTGCCCCATTATTTGATACCAAGCATTGCCAAAAGTGCATGTAGAAAACTGCTTTTATACAGGATTATATTACTGGTCCATGTAGCCCAGTATGGTTAGCATTGCCTGGCAGCAGCTTTCTGGAGTTGCAGGTAGGATTTTTTGCTTTAAGACTGCAGGGATTTGCTTTAAGACTGCTTTAAAAATGCATCTGAGGAAGTAGACTGAAGTCTACAAAAGCTCATGCTCTCAATTTGTTTCTGTTAGTCTCAAAGGTGCTACAAGATCTCTCTACACACTGATTCTACAGACTAACACGGCTATATCTTTGAATTGTAGCATGTACTGTTCTTTATTACTACCCATGAGATGAGAAATAAAAATCCCACTATAAGAAAAAGAAACCCTTTACAGTAAGGGAAGTGTAACATAGAAACATAAAATAATTGCTTTCTCTTACCAATACTGGACATTTTTATTGGTTTATCCTCTTGGCTGCTGTAGAATTTTTACCACTCTAATGTGGCTATTAAAAATAAGAATTTTGCAACTGCTGCATTTATGGACTAAAACTTGTAATAACCAGGGCTTGGAATGTTTTCCGTTCCTTTTCCTTGTCTTAGATTTTCTCTAACAAGTATTACTAAATGTGTAACTGGGGACATTAATAATTAAACTGTAAGAGTGTAAGCCAACCTCCATAGCCTAGTGAAAGCTGACTAGTTTTGTCAAAATTACTCCTTTGACCAGAGTTTGGAAACTAACATTCCCAGAATCCCACAGCCATTATGGACACTGACAATGCTGTTTAAGAAATTCCCGGAGTTGTTGTACAAGGAATCAGTGTTTCCAAATTCTGTTTTTAATAGTGCATTGCATATTGTAATACAATAACACATGCAGGTACATATATGTACACAAACTTCCCAGGCTTTATCTTGATGAAGAGTGCGTGTATGCAGTTGTTAGCTACTATGATTAAGGACCAGTGACACCAATGACTATAGGAAATAAAATAAATTTTTATTATAAGGAACTCCATTAGGAAAGCTCTCCAAGGCTAAGCCAAGCTAGAACAAGAAGAGGACCAAATTAATTTTACTTTGAGAGCAGTGATAACAGTAAAAAGGTGGTGAAAAAGTTGAGTGAATATCATTCTGAGAGAGGTTAGGATAGATGAATAAGGTATGAGAGATGTTAAGTCACTGGAACACTCATTAAGACACATTTAACTCTAAGACCCATTTAAATCTTTAAGCACTGAATATTATTGTATTTCTAACATATCTTGGCTCTACTTCTTATCACTAAACATAATCTGCAGTAAAATGAAAGAATAGCCATCAATCTTATTGAAAAAGAAAGTAGAAAGCAGTGTTTCCAAAAAAGAATGTAATTTGATTTTTTTTTCTTTTCAGGACAAAACAGGATGTCATTGTTGTAGTGTCCTTTCAAGTTGACTCTGACTAATGTTGATCTTATTCTAGTTTTTTTTTAAGCAAGATTTATTCAGAGGAGGATTGCCGTTCCCTTCCTTCTGTGAGGGGAATGTAAATAAAGAGAATGAGAGAATGTAAATAAATAAATAAGAACACCCAGTCGATTTCCATGGCTGAGCAGGTATATGAACCCTGGTCTCTCAGAGTTCTAGTCTAACATTCAACACTAGTTCACATTGGATTAGCAGATCCTTTTGTTGTTGGTTTTTAAACAAACAAACACGTTCTAGTGTTTAGAATCTGAATGAGGCCTAAGACATATTGTTGTTCATTATTTCAGAAAATGTATTAATGTGATTGAAGTGGATTTGTGCTTCTTACAGAACAGAGATAACTACATTCGATCTTGTAAATTGCTCCCTGATGGATGCACCCTAATTGTTGGTGGGGAAGCCAGCACACTGTCCATTTGGGACCTAGCAGCTCCAACTCCCCGTATCAAAGCAGAGCTGACATCATCTGCCCCTGCCTGCTACGCTCTAGCAATCAGCCCGGATTCCAAGGTCTGCTTCTCCTGTTGCAGCGATGGGAACATAGCAGTGTGGGATCTCCACAATCAAACACTGGTCAGGTCAGTTGCTGTTCTTTAAACATTTTTTGTCTGCAAAGTTGCCCTATGAAAAATATTTTTTTTTCTAAAAGTGGCTGTTTTCCTCTCATCTATGTTTGTCTAAAAGTGGCTATGTTTCCCACCCCATCCATGTTTTAAGTGTCTGGATAATCCCTATTGAAATCTCAGAAGCCAATGAGGTGACTAGATGAGATTTCTATGAATTATGGGTATGGTTGACATGCCCTGTCACCAATAAAATAATTAGACACACTTGTAGGGGTTCCCTGTGTTCCAAGTGGGGACATATTCAGGCTCATGCCTGAGTGTGGGGTGAGGCAGTCTGCCAGTTCCATGTAATGAAACCATGACTGTCAATGCAAACTAAAAACTATCAAAGACAAAAATCAACTATCATTTGTTAATTTGTTCATTAAAAAAAGGTTTTGCTTGGTTTTGGAATTTTAAGTACCTTTATTTCAAATTATGCTTGGTTTTCAGCACCATAATACTTCTTTATACCCCCCACCCCAATTCCAACCCTCCCCCCCCCAATAAAATCATTTCCAGCCTTTGGGAACCTTCAGGGCCATGACTTTCAGAATATAATGAGGCAGGGTTGCAGCTAGCTGTGTTTGTGTGCTTTAGTCTCCATGTATAGGATTACAAGGTTTTGAGATCAACACAAATGCTCAAGAAAGTTTGTAATAGCCTTTAAATAAGCTTTGTCATGCTTGTGGGAACATCTACACATAACAGATCACATTCATTTTGGGTTTTTAAGTGGCTACCATGTTTCCAAAAGCCACTCCTTTTGTTTTGTTTTCAGACAATATTTGTTTGCTATTACGTGTACATAAACACCATCCCTGACTTAAAAAAAATAACTGGCTGCTAAGCCATCTTTGCTTCCCGAAAGCACAGCAGGTGTGCTCTGCAAACATCTCTGAAAATGCTGAGTGGCCAGAATATTAATAGCTCATTTTCCAGGTTATCTGGTTGCCCTCAATTGCTTTTGGCATAGCATGCATCAGGGGAAAAGCATAAAGCAGAATAAAAAATCCTTTGGTGTATTTGCAAATAATGAGAAGCTGAAGAGTTTCCCATTGGATTAGCTTTCACCAGGGACAGTTGACATTATGATAGCCAAATTATGGTGATGTTTCTACATAATTAACCTCCATTTCTTTTATATGCAAATCGTAAGCTGATCTTCCATTGGTGATCCCATCCATTCTTCTGTCATATACTTCAGTACATTTCCATCCTCCAGTATGCTCCTTCACTTTGGGACCCTTCCCCTTGTATCCCCAGTTTGTTTCACAATTATTCTTTCTCTTTTTAATTCTGAGTTATATAACCTCTTCTGCCTCCTTCATCTTCCTGTTCTATTGCTCTTTCCTTCCTTTCCTTCTGTGGTTCCCCTCCTTGATATATTCCACTCTTGTTTCTATTCTTAAAGGCAGAGAGCCACTGTGGTGCAGTGGGTTGACTGTTGGACTAGGACACTGGGAAATCAGGGTGTGAATCCCTGCTTGACCATGGAGATGCAGGAAAAGGCAATAGCAAACCTCCTCTGAAGAAATCTTGCCAAGAAAACCCTTAGGGTCAGTATAAGTCAGAAACACCACACATACTGCTTGTTAAACCAGTTCCAGTATTCCTGCACTGCATTCATGAAACACTCCCTGTCCTCTGTTTTGTATCATACCCCTTCTTTCATGGGACATGGATAGGTCACAGATACTAAAGTACAGTCTGAAAGACTTTAACTTGGCCATAAGAAAAATGTACGTTGGGAGTTAATTAAAATTTGATTTTGGAATTCTGCTGTAATACAAATTTGCTAAATGTAAAATGAGTTGCCTGTGATTCTATTGGCTCAGAGCTTGGAAAACCTACTTCTTTTCATTGCAGTGCCCAGTATCCCCTAGCCAGTGCAGCATTGACCATAATGGCTGGAGGAAATTAGGGAGTTAAAGGGCCAATGAAGATGGCCCATTTGAGGCGGAAGGGAGCCGCCCCAAGGAACGGCAGATCAGGGCCACAGCAACCCCATACCACAGCCCTGATCCTTCCTTTTGCCACCCCTAAAAGAGCGGCAAAATGTTGCTCCTTTTAGGGGTGGCAAAAGGCCGCCCTAAGAGCCAGTGGCGTGGCTCTTCCGTGCCCTTTCGGTGCAGCGTGTCTGCATGCTGATGCAGTGGCGTTAGGCTGGGGTTGGGTGGCCAGCATGTGGCTGCCCTGCCCCAGCTGTAAGCCCAGGCCGGCCCTTTGGGCCGGTCTGCAGCAGCCCATAGTCCAAGACCCTAAAGGAAACCTATAAGTCTTTCTTGGCAAGATTTGTTCAGAGACAGTCTACCTTTACCTTCCTCTGAGGCTGAGAGATTGTGACTTGCCCCAAGTATGGATTTGAACCCAGGTCTCCAGAGCTATAGTCCAACACTCAAACAATTACACCAGCTTTGGTTTAGATGTATGCAAATGGTATTTGCTAACTTCTGAGCCTTGCGTGTTTTAGCACTGCTGTTTCTACATCACTTCTGAATTTTTTCAGAAGACCATTTTTCAGAAGACCATTGCAGCTTCCCTAATGCACATTTAAGAAACTATCCTCATACTGGCCAACTGGATGTCTCCAAGATGCCATGGGCATTTATGCTAACCTAAACTTACAGGCTTTTACTTCAGTCTTTTGCCATCAAGGACTTTGTACTGGAGTAGGCCTATTTATTTTATGTTTTGAAAATGCTCAGTTGGTTATACTTATTGTTAGACTATCCCAAAGCTTCTGGCAGCAAAGGTGCAAATCCATGAGACAGCTCTTCAGTCTTTCACTTAGCTAAAGGACAAATAAATCTAGAAATTAGCTCATGAATACTGTGTGTTCTGTTTTTCCCCAGTTCATTTTTAGCAGCTGATCAGATTCTCCTCTCCACTCCCATAGCTAAGTTACATTTTCTTTCTGCACATAGCTTCTAACACAGATTTGTAAGGCAGGGAGTGTGGTTAACATAATGTCCACATGCCTAATTTTCTTTTGGGCCTTCAGGTTTAATGGGTTAATGTGTCCTTGATTGGCCCCTTGATGCAAATGTCTTGGTAAGGCAGTTGTTCAAAACTGCCCCAAATAGCTTTGTAATACAACAGTGGTTGGTGGACCACAAGACCAACTTTTCATACCTCAAAACAAAATTGGTAGACACCAACAGTAAATCTCAGCAAGTGCAGCTGACATTTGCACCTGGCTTGGTAATGAAAAGCTATTTAAAGCTTCAGAGTTTGGATGCTTAAGCATTTCTGGACACTTTGCAGGTTGTGTGAGTCATCTTAATTATGCACAGGGCTGTGAGAGCTCTGCACTTATAGGAAATATCAAAACATCAAACTAAGGTAGTTTAAAATACAAGTAGATTCAATTTTGCAGTCTGTATCACTTTAATGTAGAACAGTTTGGTGTAGTGGTTTGAGCATCCTGGCTCAGCCATGCAAACCCACTAGATGGACCCTTGCAAGTCACACTCTCTCAACCTCAGAGGATGGCAATGGTGAACCCCCTCTGATGGGTGGGGCACTGTAAGTCAGGAATGATTTGAAGGCACACAACAAACAGCATCACTTTTGTATAAACATTAAGAAGATTTAGATCTCTTCACTTTACTTAATGTATTTTGTTTCCTCTAGTAACATAGAAGAGCATAGCATTTGTCAAGGCACTGAAACCCAAGATCCTGACTTCAGATGCTGATCAGCTGACTCTCTGACTTCTAATATTTGGATCACATATTTTCTTGCTCAAAACTAAATTCACAAATTTACTCAATTCTTTAAAGGTTGCTAGTATTGTCTGGATGATGATTTACTGTCTTTTCCCAGGTTCTGCTTCTAAGCTTTTAGGGACTGCAGTCCACCTCATCATATCCATAAAGTGTCAATTGGAAGATACATTTATACACATGTATTGTGTGCATATGGGGTGTCAGAGAGTATCACCCTACACACCCAAGCATGCATGCATGCATACACACACACACATATACCTCCCAACTGAACCAACAACCCTAAGCAACTAATAAAGTGGAAATTTGGTGCCAAAATGAAAGGCTTTGCTAGGCTTTAGGGCAGTGGTTCTCAACCTTTCTAATGCCGTGACCCTGCAATACAGTTCCTCATGTTGTGGTGACCCCCAAACCAAAAAATAAAATAAAATAAAATAAAAAAAATTGGTGGCTACTTCAAAACTGTAATTTTGCTACAG
>CM034703.1:84408085-84438470 GCA_020142125.1 Phrynosoma platyrhinos
CTATGATTCTATGATTATTTCAGTTTTTTTCATTATTAATTTTCAAGCCAATTACTTTCCCAAACTTTTTCAAAACCTGAAGAAGGGGGTTTATATCCTGGCAGGGGTTAGAGAGAGAAACCATAAGGTCATCTGCAAAAGCCTTGGCTTTATACTCTTCTCCTTTTAATTTAATGCCTTGAATATTTGAATCCATTTGGATTTTGTTCATTAAAATTTCAAAATTTAGTATAAATAAAAGGGGTGACAAAGGGCATCTCTGCCTAACACCTCTTTGGATTTTAAAGGGCATTGTCGATTCACCGTTGACCAAAACTCTTGCCTCTTGATCTTGATATACTGATTTTATCCATCTTATTTTTTCCCAGGTCCAATTTCCCTATTAGTTCTATCATAAACTTCCAATTCAAACTGTCAAAGGCTTTTTCTATGTTGAAAAATATTAAAGCCAATTTTTTGTCAATCCTTTTGTTCTGATACTCTATTAAATTAATTAAATGACAGGTACTATCCTTTAAAGAACGGCCTGGGAGGAAGCCCACTTGGTCTTCATG
Organism: Phrynosoma platyrhinos; assembly: GCA_020142125.1. Classification (NCBI taxonomy): domain Eukaryota; kingdom Metazoa; phylum Chordata; class Lepidosauria; order Squamata; family Phrynosomatidae; genus Phrynosoma; species Phrynosoma platyrhinos. The sequence goes on from CM034703.1 coordinate 84,408,640, forward strand.
GATCCAATCAGATAGCCATTTTTTAAATCTTTACAAAATCTTTACAAAAATCTTATAGTCCTTATTTAACAGAGAGATTGGTCTATAGTTTTTAGGTTCAGTTTTATCTTTATTTTCCTTAGGGATAAGTGTGATGTTTGCCTGTAACCAAGATTTAGGGATGGATCCTTCTAAAATTCCATTCATGGTACTCAATAAGGGGGCCGCTATTTGGTCACAACATTTTTTATAATAATCTAAGATTAAGCCATCAGGGCCCGGAGATTTCCCCAATTTCAGGCTTTTTATGGTATCTAAGTTCTTGAAATTCAATTTTTTAAATTCTTTTCTATACTCCTCTGAGATCTTAATTAGCCTTTGATCCTTAAGGTAATCTTTAATCTCATTGAGATTTCCATTTGATTCTTTATATAAATTTGAAAAATAATTTAATAAAATTCTCTTGATTTGAGCTTGTGAAGAGAAGGAACATTTCCCTTCTTTTAGTTCAACTATAATCCCTTTTTCCTGTTTCTTTCTTAACAAAGCCGCCAATATTTCCCCTTGTTTATTCGCAAATTCAAAATATTTTTGCTGGGTAAATTTTAATTTTTTTTGTATTTCTTCCATCGATAATGTGGATATCTGATTTCTGATTCTTTGCATATTTTCCTTTATTTTTTTTCTCTGATTAGGGTATACTTTTAATTGGTCTTTGTTTTGTTTCAATTCTTGTTCTAATTCTTTAATTATTTTCTCTTTAGCTCTTTTCACTTCAGCTCCCTTTTTCATAAAGAACCCTCTCATAAATGCTTTGGAAGTATCCCAAATGACATTTAATGGTGTTTATTTAAATTATGTTGAAAGAAAAGTTGTAATTGATTCTGGGCTTCCTTAAGAATTTTTTCATTTTTCAGCAGATTCTCATTTAATCTCCATCTAAATTCCTTAAAGCCTTTTCTCATTGTCATCATCTAGGGGTTGTGGTCAGACCAGATAGCTGGCAAAGTATCAATTTTTTGCACCCGATTACATAAAAGTGGGAGATCAAAAACATATCGATTCTCGACCACAAATGATGGACCTGGGGAAAAAAGGTGAAATCCTTTGAGCTTTGATACATTACCCTCCAGATGTCCTTTAAAGCATAACTCTCTTGGAGGGGAAAAAACTTTTTGGGAGTTTACCCTGATCTTTTTTATTGTTTTAGCTGAAGATCTATCTCCCTGGGGATCTATGACTCCATTCCAGTCACCCAGGGCAATCAATAATTCACTGTTATTCAATTGGAGATAACTGCTCAAAGAAGTTCTTTTTATTAGACAAAGGAGCATGCACTCCTAGGATTAGAAATTTTTCCCCTCGTATGTTAACTTCAGCTATTACATAATGGCCATTTGGGTCTGAAATTATCATTTTAGATTCATATTTTTCAGCTACGTAAAGAACGACTCCCTTCTTTTTACTTTTTGCTGTTGCCACAAATTCCTTTCACAGCCTTTTATTTGCCAAATACCTTACATCTTTAAGCCTAATGTGAGTCTTTTGGAGACAAACAATATCTGCCTTCAATTTCTGTAGGTAATTATAGCTTTTTTCCTTTTCTGTGGGGTATTTATCCCCTACACGTTCCATGTCAGAATTTTAAGTTTATCCATCAGTAATCAAAACACGATACGAAGAAAGCTAGAGAATTTATATTTACTTACTAGCTATAAGTCCTCCAAATCTCTCTCGTCGATGGTATCACCCTCTTTTCTTTGTTGGATTTCGTCTAAGTCTTCTGGAGTGTCATCGTCATTTTCACCACTCTTTCTCATATCGCCAGTTTACAGCTCCTTGCTCCTCCAACTGATCATCTATACCCTTATGACCCCTTTTCCCCACAAGATCATTCTCTAAGTCCAGCATACCACATGCTGAATCTCTCTGACCCTCTTGCATTTTTTCCTTAGACTTTCTTCTTCTCTCCTCTATGTCCCAGAAACTGCGAGCTTCGTCCAAGTTTCTCAATATCACCCTTCTTTTTCTCCACCAAAAGATTAAACCCTCAGGAGAGCCCCATCTATAAGAAACACCTTGCTGTCTTAAATAAGTTGTCAAAAAGGAATATTCTTTTCTTTTTCTAAGTAATCTGGCAGGAATGTCCTTTAGAATTTGAACCCGATTTCCCTCTAATTCTAAGGGAGATTCATTGTGTGTTTTCAGAAGTAAATTTCTAATCTGCCTCCTAACAAAATAGACCACAATGTTTCTTGGAAGATTTTTCTTCTTTGCCACCAGAGTATTCAGCTGGAAAATTCTATCAACTTCAAAATGAAAAGAATTTTTCTCTAATTTTAAAAATTCTGCCAATTTTGGGACAAAATATTCCAATGAGTTCTTGTTTTTATTTTCTGGAAGCCCTCTAATCTTAACACATTTTACTCGAAGTTTTTCTTCCCAGACTGCCCTATCATCCCGATCAATTTCTCTATTTTTCCTAATATCCTCCAATTCCTCTGCCAATCTCTCTCCTTTATTTTCTAAATTTCCAATTCTATGGTTTGCAGTCGAGAGTTCTCCTGTAATTTTATCAATTGTTTGGTTAATTTCATGTAGTTTGGTCCTAATTTCCTGACAGATTTCAGTTTTAAAATCATGCATTTCCTGCTGAATACATTTCCTAATTTCATCCAGGAGGTTTGTATTACCTTCTTGGTTTTTTGAATGATCCAGTGAAGAGCGTCTGGATAATTGAGCTCGGGTCTGCGATTTAGCCAATTGGTTTCTGGACATCATGGTCTACTTTACAAGCCTAATTCGCAAAACTATACAGCTTAATTCCTCAATAGCAGATTAATCAAATCTAATCTAATTATCCAATTTTAGATATGCCTACCAAATTGCACAATATATTATATCTGAATTGACAGTCTGAATCGACAATCCTATGTCCTTATAGAAGAATTTAACAGTTAGTTACCACCAAAGAAGTTAAACAATGTAGCCCAATCAAATAAATATTTGGAAAACTATATAAGGAAAATCAAAAAAACAAAAACAAAAAACCACACCAGTTGGATCTACAATATTAGAATTGTTGCAAAAATAAGTTATGCTCCAATGGGGTTAGTATAAGCACAGCATTTTCGGGTTAACCAAAAAGCTTACCAAGAAAGCCTCTGTTATCCAAGTTAGCCTTGAAAAAAACTTGTGAAAGAGAGTCTGCTTTAAAGAGAGGCTGCTAAGAGTACTCAAGTCTTCAGATGATTGGTGCCAGCAAAAGAAATTCCACTTATTCTCTACAGTTCGTGATGTCTTGTCACTCTATATTTTTAACTCTATGTTGTCCACCTTCCACTTCCCTCAGCTTCCTTTTCCTGTGTATCCTGTGCTCGTCCTTTAGATGTCCAGGCGGTACACTGCCACAAGTCCTTTCCGGGAGGGGCGCCTCTTTCTCTCAAACCCCTCCCTCTCTCCAAGCCAAGGTCACCTTCTTCTCAGCTCTCCTCCTCCCCTGTCAAATCTTCTCCACCTCGGCTACTTCAAGGCCAAAAAATAAGTAAATTAAACTCTTTAGGTGGTTGAACAAAGACTACTCTCTAAACCTTCTCTTCTTTTAAATTGCAATCCAGCACAAGTCAATAAATACTTAATAGCAAAGGGAACAATTTGCTTTAATTATTTTATCGTGAGTCAAAATTCCAAATTAAGTTCCAAAAAAAGATTTAAAGGAAAAGATACCAAAGTTTATAATTTAAATCACTGTTCTGCTATTTCACTGGGAATAGGGACCAAGACAACTCCTTTCCCTCTAAGGGGCAAGACATAAGTTGTTCTGTAAATTCCTCAAATGTTCCAATCTCTCAGTAGCCCCACTCTGTAGGATCTTACAAAATAATCAGCTTTTGCCTTCAGTTGAATTAAATGTCTCTGATTGGCAATATCCAAAGAAGTTATGCGACCAAGATCACACCAAACATCAATAATTACTTACAAACAGAAAGGTTTCCACTAAGATTTAAAAGGAATTGGTGGCGTCCCAGATCATCCAAATGGAGATCTTCGGAAATGTGGCCGCGTTCTCTCCAAACTCTATTTGCCCTGAGCCTCCTAGTCACACGTTAGGTCTCAAACCATCCAGGATTCAGAGGCTTCCAGGCAAAAAAAAGGGGGGTCCTGATGAGTCATCCGGATTCCCTGTACCAAGGGAATACTCCTGATCCTCTTTTGGGTTCAAGTTATGGGGATCAACATCACGTTATCCAGAGGAGTCTTCCAGAGGTGATAGGATAGACTCCTCAAAGGGACGCCATACCAACCGGAAGTCACAGCATCCATTGTCTTAACCAACTTACAGCCCAGGATCTTACAGGCTGGGATCCTGTTGTTAATCACAGAGTAGACCCACTGAATTAATGAGATCAACTGATGTGTTAATTTGCCATTCAACAGTAGATTCCATAGGTCTGCTGTAGCTGGGACTAACCAATAGGATACCAGTCATTGTGTTCAGAATGAGGATAAGAATGGAGCTGTGCCTGGTGAGCAGCACAAAATTCAAAATACAAAATGCTTTCTTCATATTGGTTTCCAGTGCCAGTATGGAATCATTGCATGAATGAATAACATACCAGGTTTAGTTCATGCAAGGGAAGACAAATGAGCATGGATAGATGGATTCTGGAAAGAAGCTTTCTTGTCTAACCATTTAATGGTTGGATTCAAGGCTCTATATACAGAAATACCTTCATATTAGACACAGAGAAACATGTGGGGTGTGGGAGTGGGCTCACTTGCCATTTACCTGGGCAAAGGTGTCTGTGGTCTGTGTCTATATTTCCAGTTTCCCATAGTGGCCTTGTAAAACAAGGGCTTTTGCTTATCCACTTCTAACATATTTAATGACTGTGGAGCAGCTGAATTCTTGCCAGGTTTCATGAGCAATAAGTATTGGTTGCCAGTGTGTTGTGGTTCACTTCATGTTCTCACTTTTGTTAGTAAAAGTAGCAGAAAATAATAGAAGTGCACTAACTGATAACTCCTTGAATTTTAGACCAATGATTTCAGACATGATTCATTTCTTGTCCCATGGCAGTAATTCTTCTCCTTCCCTCTTTTGCTATAAAAGGACCTGAAGCTAATTGCTGGTGGAAAAAAGCAGGCACTCTGAACATGCCAGTTTAGGGATTAAAGGAGGCTCAAGCTGACTTTTTGTTACTGAAATCAAGGGTTACAGGACACTGAGATTATTTTCCTGAAATATGTAAACCATAGTTGGATAATGATGACAGATCATGACCTATTTGCTATCAAGAGCATTGTTTTTGCAGAGTCAGCTAGTGCAAGTCAAAAGGGTAGCTTTTTGGCTCCCATCCTGCATGTATTTATATAGCTATATCTTTTAAGTATTTTTTAAAATGTTCTTGATTCACAACTTAAGCAAAGACTATAAATAACTGGTTGCCTCTATTGAGGCAATTTGTGTTCTGTACTTTGAGTTTAGTTTCCTTAACTGTTAAATGTTTATTTCCAGGTGTTATCATAGTGCATTACATTACAGTTAAAGTCATCTCCTTACCTTTTACAGATCTATGCAAATAGGTGATTAGTGCTCATTTACCAGTTTGTCAAATACTTTCATAGACTTTGGCACCTGCAAAATAGCTTGTATACAGGGAGCATATTTTACATGTTGGGGAGAAGGAGCAGGATTGTTGTTTGCCAAAGTGGAGGGGATTTCAAACACACACACGAGTCTAAAACTAACAACACAACAGTGTTTACCTTGAATTCTGGCAGGAAATCATTATTCAATCTGGTTTGTTTTATCAGGCAATTCCAGGGCCACACAGATGGAGCCAGCTGTATTGACATTTCTAATGATGGTACCAAGCTCTGGACGGGAGGTCTGGACAACACTGTCAGATCTTGGGACTTGAGAGAAGGGAGGCAGCTACAGCAGCATGACTTCACATCCCAGGTGTCTAGTATTTTCTTACAGCATCTCTGAAGGAGCTGATTATTACAATACTTACAGTGGGTACATTTACTAACCTTGGGGTGAGGTTTAAAGCCTTAAGAACAGTACTACTACTCTTAATAATTAATATTACAACTACTCTTAATATTCACATGAGTTGTTGGTATACCTTTGCACTCCATTCAGGCAATGTTTACTATCAGGCACAATCATTTTTTGTGAGGTACCTTATAAGTAATTTGCACCTCATTGTCTGTACCTTTTTTGAGAACAATAACAACATATTTCTGTTAAAAATAGCATTGAATAGGGAAATAAACTGGCATTTTTGCCAGCGCTTTGGTAGTGAAAGCAAAAGAGATAGAAATGCAATCAAACTGTGGAAAATAAGTCTCTGTGTGTGTCATTGCTACACGTTACAGAATTAGCACAACAAATTATATATTATGTGTACTTATATTACTTCTATATTATGTATGCTTATATTTATACATACCTTATTTTCCTGCGTATAAGACTACTTTTTAACCTGCAAAATCTGTGGTTAAAGTGGGGGGGTCATCTTATACGCCGGGTATAAGGATAAGGAGGATAGAGGTGCTAAAACTCTATATTTTGACTGGAAAAATGGGGGGTCGTCTTATACGCCGGGTCGTCTTATACGCCGGAAAATACGGTACTTATATAAATACAAATATTCTAATACAAATATATATTACCTTTTTGCTTCAAATCATTTTGTGTTTTAAAAGAGATTCAAGGTTCTGTTTTTCCCTATTTCCTCTAAGTAACTCCCATTTTTGTGTCTGTCTGTCTCTCTATCTCTTTTAAAAAGATATTTTCGCTTGGCTATTGTCCTACTGGTGAATGGCTGGCTGTGGGAATGGAGAGCAGTAATGTGGAAGTGCTGCATGTAAATAAACCTGACAAATATCAACTTCATCTTCATGAGAGCTGTGTGCTGTCACTCAAGTTTGCTTACTGTGGTAAGTTGGAAAAGGGGTGAGTAGAAGCCATTCACAATTGAAAAATTGGTAAAATTGATGTATAATACTACCCCTCTCAGTATGTGATAACCTTATATGAGATAACATTGATGTATTTCCTTCTTTTTTGCTATTTTTGTATAGTCATCAACTGTAATCAATTTCATTAAATTGAAAAATAAAAGGTAACATCCTTCTCCCAGGATAGGTGTGAAGGCTACAGGGTCATGTCTGTAAGCTGGCAACACCATGAAAGCAGCATTCATACACCTAGGTAGTGAGGCAATAGCATTTTGAGTATCAAGTATTTTGAATGGTGCCCATAACTTATCTTTTATTAGTTAGTTAGTTAGTTAGTTTATTCTTTATACAAGTCTTTTGCCATGGTGGATTTGTCATCAGAATACCCTGGGGCTAATTACCAACATAATTGTTGGTTAACCATACAGAAACATTTGTCAAAATGAGAGGTTATTGAATGATGTAGGCAATTATATCAGTTTTCTATATAGTAATCTGTGGGGCGAAACAGACAGCCCCTTTGCTGCAGCTCCCCAGCAGCTTGGGGGCATGTTGTTTAGATGACGCACACGCCCAAGCCACTAAGAAGCTGCTGTGAAACTGACCAAGCAACTACACAGTGGCAGCTTTTTGGCACTCTGGTGGTGCAGTATTTACATGCTGCATGCCACAGGATCACTGAAAAAATGCTGCTGCAGCAGAAGATCTGGCATAACACTGAGTTGGGGGCATGGTGTGCAGTTGCTGTGCCCCAACCCAGTGATGAAAGGGGTAGTGTGATGCCGCTCCTTCAGGGCAGTCTGTTTTGCCCCTTTGACAGTCTTTCACACCTGTTCCCTAGCACGTTTCTCTCCCCCTCAGTGCCAGTAATCTTGAAACATATTGGGGAAATCTGAGAAGCAGTTTAGCCATATCCTTTTAAGATACAAGTATCAAAAATATATAGTTTTACATGTTGGTGTGGGATGTTTTACTTGTTTCTTATTGCTGGTCTTATTTCAGGTAAATGGTTTGTAAGTACTGGAAAAGATAACCTCCTAAATGCCTGGCGGACTCCATATGGCGCCAGTATATTCCAGGTGAGACAATTTGCTCCTAAAGAGGATTTGGGGACTTAGGCTCTTGGAGAGAGTTTGAAATGAAAAGAAGCCAAAAAGGAACCTATTACAATTCATGTGCATATCTGTATTCCACACTTGCACCAATGAACTTAGAGAAGTGAGTGCAGGATTATATGCCATTCTATTCTCAGAAGGTTTTGTTCTACACTTTAACTCTTAACTCCAAAATTTTGAGCTTGGCATTTTGTGGGGAAAAGTTAACAAGGGTTATTTTTCTCTTGCATACCTACACAAACACAACATATTATATCTGTTTTTTTTTTCTCTTCTAGTCCAAAGAATCATCTTCTGTGCTTAGCTGTGATATCTCCGTTGATGATAAATACATAGTTACTGGCTCTGGAGACAAGAAAGCTACTGTTTATGAAGTTATCTACTGAGAAGTGGTTTTGGAAATGTAAAGAGTTGAACTGGGCCAAAATGTTCTTAAATTGTAGATGTAGAAAGACTTTTCCTTTTTGTAATTAAAAAAAGGGAAGAACTTGGTTTTCTCACATCTTCACACAATGCTATTCAAGTTCTATTAAAACAGAAGGCAACTTTTGGCATCCAGCTACTGAACCAATATGAAACAAGAAGACAAAATGGACTAATGTAGCATAGTTTTGATGGATTTTTAAAAAGAATCATCTGCTGAAGATGGTTGCAGCCTTTGGGATTTTAGTTTCCTTTTTATGAACTCATAAAAAAAATCATGCTCATTGCTTGAATAAGTGGATTACGTTCCAGCACTTGCAGTTCCACCCACATTCTGTCATGTGTAGAAAAGTGATATCTTGGATAAACTTGTGTCCTGGTTTTGCCTTTTGGGATATGGGTTTTTGTATTTTTTTTTGTTTTGTTTAAGATCAAGCTTTGTATAAATTGTAAATATATTTGGTTTATTACAGTAAAGGCTTTAGTATCAATAAATTGTCTCTTTATTTCCCACACTGGCCCTTAAATTATCTTTAAAAACCATTTTATAATTTAAATATTTTCATAAACCAAAGTAGAATTGTGACGCTTTAACTGAGGTTTTTAAGATTTTATAAATTTGTACAATTATAAAGCCTTCTTTACTATAGTTAATTTGCTGCAAATAGTTTGCATTCAGAATTCAAGTTTGTACTAAGAAAAACTGAAAAGCAAGAATTTTATACATGGGGGGGGAACCAGAAATAAGAATTTTTAAGAATAATTTACATAGAGTTGTCTGTAAATGAATTGTGAAAGAGTATAGATTGTAGTCTCCTGATGATTTTTAATCTATGGTCGATTTCCAGGTTGTCTCAGGGGAAAAAAGTGCTTGATCTTTTGCCTTTTTGGAGCCATTCCATTGCCACATTGGGTGCTAAGCTGCAGCAAAACTAACAGTCCTTCCACAAAAAGAGTTAGGGCCAAGGGATTCTATATGAAACATAGGAAAGCAATATGAGAATGAGTAGAAATCCTTTATACTGTTAAGATTTTTTCTCCAAAAAAAGATGTTTGGCATTTCCTTGCTGATGAGTGACAAACTTTTCTGCAGTAAATCAGAAAAATGTTACTAAAGTGACACACATCTAAGAACCACTTTGGTTCGACTGCTGACAAAGTTTCTCCTTTTGGTAACAAATGTCCTTTTGTGGCTGAAGAGATGTTCGTTTCTTTTCAATTTATATGTTCATTCTACTGAATCCATTTTGTAGCAGTATGGAATAGTAATAGCCCTAATATATATAAGTTTGCATTTGGAATGTACAATATTAATTATTCTTGATGGCATAGTTTAATGGCCTTTAAAATTAGTACTGTTATTTGTCTATATATGCTTAATGGTCATGTCTTAGATGTGCATCTTTATGAATATGGCTGGCTGTGGCAGCAGGCTTAGAGTGTGGAAAAGTTACTTTCCTGTGCTGCCATCCCATATACACTTACCTGGGAATATATCCTGCTGTAGTCAGTCAGGCAGACTTCTGAACAGATATACTTAAAATATTGTCCTTGGATGGAATCTCCCAGAATACTAGCACACCTTCTGGCTATGCTGGTTCAAGTATTCTGGGAGTTGTAGTCTAAAAAAGTAATTTTTCTAGGCTCTATAATTAGGCTTTATATTCTGCTGTTGGACTATTCACAAGAACTGTATCAAACTTGCCAGTACTTAAAAATGCTTAATCTACTGAGACATTTTTTTTTCAAAGAAAAAGTTATGGCTTTCTTGTCCTTTAATTTGAGGTATCTTAATTGCTTCTTTGCTTTTCACAGTGCTTTTGCAAATAATGTGATTTCAAGGCTCAGAAAAGAGTCCGTGTCTTATGTTTTTAAATAGGATGGCTGGCATTCCAGATAAATGACTGTAGATTTGTATATTCATGGTTAGTCTCCTCCCAGGAGACGGTCTAAATACCCTAAAGGCTGATCTGATCTTGGAAGCTAAGCAGGTTAATACTTGGAAGGGAGACAGCCAACAAATACCAGGTGCTGTAAGACATGTTTCAGAGGAAGGCAATGGCAATCCACCTCTGAATATTTCTTGCCTAAGAAAACCTGTGAAATTCATGGGGTCATCATAAGTTGACAGGTGGCTTGAAGGTGTGTGTGTATACACACATACACACACCTCCTCCCAGGAATCAAGAACTGAGAGAACTGGTGGAAAGTGACACCGACTGCATCTACTTCAGTAAACATATGAAGTGTTTTATATAGATGCAGCACTGAAAATTTCTACTTGCAGAGTTCTGAATGATTGCTAATATGCTAAGACTTAAATTTCAGCAGCACTTTATTTTGATGAATGCAAGAGACAGTTACGAAGTTTAGCATAGTATATAGCCATGGGGCAATCAGTCTTTTATAACCTGAACTATTAGGGCTCTTCTGTCTGTACTATTAGGGCTCTTCTGTCTGTCGAGTTCTGAGATGAATTTGTGTACATGCTATCTGACCCTCCTGAAGTAGATTTACAGCAACCAGTAATAGTTGACTCCAGGAGGCCATTCCTTCTCTGCAATTTTCAGTTTAAGTCACAAAATTTCCCCATTTTTCTGACAATGTAAAGGCTCTTGATAGTACAGTATTTTGCATTGAGTGCAGCTATACACTGTTTTTACCATGTTTTCAAGTGCAATTTAACTATATAGGTTGACCTGGCATAAGAATGTATCAACAAAATCCATCCTATGTATAAACCTTTCCTGGCACTATGATCCACTTTGCACAGTTTCCCAGTGTCTGATATACAGCTGTCACAAGAAAGAGGGGCAGGTATGGGAGGAGAATGGGACTGGTGATGCCCAGACTTTGGAACCACCTCTGATAAAAGGTCTGCCTGGCACTATAACTGCTCATATTTTGGAATATGAGGAGCATAGAACCATAGAAGGTATTGTAGGTACCATCTATTCCAATCCTGTGTCATGAAGGAAAACACAACAAAAGCCCATCTAAAAGATGTCTGTCCAACCTCTGGCAAGTCTACTGTTAAACAAGAATTATTTGTTTCTGTTAACTAGATGCTGGTTCTGATATGGAGTCCCTTTTCATGATTATGGGTGTTTATGTTGTGATCTTATGGTAACTATTAACTGCCTTGATAAGTTATAAAAAGGCCAGGTTCAAAATATTGGGAAGAAAATAACAGTCATGGGGCAATGCTATATGAACAGTGCTAAAAACTGTTAATTTTCTCCCTTGAACATTAGCTATGATAGCATCAGCCACTTATTAGGGAAACTGTGTGCATTCTTTCTTTCCCACCACCATAGGATGAGTGTTATGCATGTATGGTTCCTTATCTAGAAATGTGTACCACATGTACGACCCTGGCATGTGGTGATGGTGATGTAGCATTAGGCACTGCACATATCACATCCTTTGGCATGTATGGTACCAACTTTGAGAGAGATGTGCACAGGCTTGCTTGCAAAGCCACATTGCCATTGTACATAAGGATAGGGGTATAATCAGAGCATAGTTATTTGTTGGAGCTATACCTCCCAGAATCCCCAACTGGCTGTGCTGGCTGGGAATTCTGGAAACCGAGTCCTCATTCTGAGGAAAAAGTGAGGTATAAACAAATCACAACAATAACAGCAACTGTCCGAAAAGTAACTTAACCACCCTCTGGGTGCAATCATTATCTCAACATTTTTGGCAGGAGCACATAATGTTTCAAAAAAACAAACAAAAACCCATATTCATCAACAATCAAATGACTGCTAATTTGAACTTTAAATGTACTCTTGGGACTAATTCATAAAAGAAAGATTACTTACACAGAACTTGCTTCCATATTGGAAAATAATATGATGATAAAGCTATTTTTCTATTTGTGAACTTTATAGTATATGAAGCAGTTCTCATGGCAGGGGTTAGGACTATGTGGTCCTCCAGATGTCATTGATTCAGTTCCCACCAGCTCTTACCAGGATGATGGAAGCTACAATCCAATAACATCTGGAGGGCTATGTGTTCCTTATTCCTGTCTTACAACATAGAGGATGATGATGTGAGCTTTGCAACTGGAAGTAATAAGCCCTTGTACTCTGAGGATTATGCTTAATGACAAGAAAAAAAAATTAGCAAGCAGGCTGAGAAGGTCACAGTGGGAAGTTAACCCATAACATGGAAAACTACAAAATCACTTGTTACATCCCAGGGAGTGGGCTTAATTTGTTTAAAATCAAATCCATCTGTTCATTTCACACGCTTTGTTCCACTTCCTTGCAGCAATCCACAGTGGAGTACTGCTTTACTTTAAAAAATTGGCTGCAATTATGATAAGCTAATAACTCTTATTTTGTGGTTAACTGCATCACGATATTTTGGATCGCTTCCAAGCTTACCCTTAATTTTTCTGAATTATCCAAATCATATCTTGGACCAAGTATTCACTGCAAAAATAGGTTTAAAATTAATGCACTCTTTTAATATTTATAAATTCTATATTAATGCTGTCACTCAATTACTAGCTTCTAATGAATCAGCCATGTATTTCTGCTTAATATGACAGTAACCTTAACGTCAGATTGGTATTTGCAAATGTATTGCATGTATTATTGAAGGAATTGCACATTAAGATTTTATTTGTCCATTTGAAATGCATATTTCTCTGAAGTCACTTGCTTCTATCCAGGTTAGTAGCTGCCAATACACTGCCAAGGTGTGTGATCAGAACAAGTGTAAATGAGGGTCACACAGAATGTATTAGCATGAGCATGCCTATCATTTTCCCTTACTTAAAAGTAAGTACTGTGGAACCAACCAACCATCCAATCTTGGGGCCATTCACACTACACAGATGCATATGTGCATGTGCCTTCAAGTTGCCTGTCAACTTAAGGTGACAACATTAATTTCATTGGGCTTTCATACAGCATTATTATTCCACTTTAACTGCCATGTTTCTTCCTATGGAATCCTGGGATTGGCAGTTTAGGGAGTGTCATTTAGAATTCTCCACCATTTAATTCTAGTGCCTCATTAAACTGTAAACTCCAGGATTTCATAGGATGAAACCATGGCAGTTAAAATGGAATCATAATGCTATAACAGTAGTGTGAAAGAGACCTTAATCTGCATTTAAGTGATTTCTAGCTCATTAGTTATTTCTTGCTAACCCCTTAATCCTTTGCCCCCTGCTGTGGTCCTCATCTAGATCATTATCCATACACTACATGGTGAAAAATCCCCATTCATTTTATATAAATGAATCTATTTTTTTGCAATGCAAGTTGCAGGCATGGTGGACCTCATCTGGATTGTGACTACAGTAGGTGCAAAATTTCAATTCCTGCTATGTCCCCTCCCCCCTTAAAAAATCCATTATGGTCTCAATCCACAACAGTCCACAAGGTGAGGTTGCATGTTATGTATAATAAATAACATTTAATTTGGCTCTTTGTTGCCCTGATTCTAGATTCTGTCCCCACTCCTTCTCAGACTGCAATGACTATTAGTTTTGCTGATGGAGTAAGCAATGCCATCCATGTATGTCAAGAGCTTTACAGCAAAAAAAATTGTCTTCTACTGAAATGAATGGGAACACATGGTACACAGAGGCATCACGTAAATAGTAGGGCTACACTCAGAACTATGGATCATAGGGTGTGGGGGTGAACACCATTTACTGGATAACTTGGAAGGGTAGTGCTGTGTAGTTCTTAGGCTGTATCTTCAATTCAGGACTTTCAACAACTATGTCAAGGAACCCCTGCCCCATATGTGTAGCGGTGTAGAGGGTTTCACTACGTAAAAGGGAGGAGGATTCTAAGCCACTCTGGATCTCTCCTTATATGAGAGAGCTTATGTCTTTACATACATAAGGCTCTTCTTCACTGAAGCTTTCTGACAAATGGGCAATACAGTGCGGAGGCAATCTGGCAACCAAGAATAAGTCCAGACCCCAGTGAAAAATTGGGGGAGGACATACCTGCCAGCTGGTCACCAATTAGATCTACACATGAGATAGGTGCCACCAGACAAGTACATCAAGGCGAGGGTGGCGGTTTGGAGCCAAGTGGGAAAGAGCTCCTGGCTATACATGAAGAAGTGGAATTCAGCAAAGGAGTTCTTCAGCTCTCCTCTCCTCTGTTGAGGAGAGTCTGACTTCCTGTGGGCTGGGAACAGACTCCAGAGACCCACTTCCTGGGGCCCTTACTCTAAGTGGGCCTGCAGTGCTCCTAGTGCCAAGGAAGATGGATGAACAGAGTGGGAGGACAACAGGATAGCCATTTGGTGTGGAGCCTGCTGGTCCTTTGCCCTTGTGTCCAGGCCATTTTGCTCTGCAGATACTGGAACAACTCTCAAGGAATCTATCTTTCTTTGCTGGTTCACCCAGTGGTTGTTCTGAGCCTCTCACAGACCGGATAAAAATCTTTACGAAGGGGTTTCATATTTTGTATACAGGTTGAGTCTCCTTTATCCAGAATTCCAAAATCTGAAATATTACAAAATTGTCCTCATGGTTGACTGGGATAGTGACACCTTTGCTTTCTGATGGTCATAGTGCACAAACTTTGTTTTGTGAACAAAATTATTAAAAATACTATTTATAAAATTATTTCCAGACTATGTGTAATAAGGTGTACATGAAACATAAATTAATTTCATGTTTAGATTTGAGTCCCATATTCAAGGTATCTCATTATGTATATGCAAATATTATAAAATCTGAAATTCAAAACACTGTTTGTCCCAAGCACTGTAAATAAGGGATCAGCCTGTATCATTATTTTTGCTGAAATCCAGAAATGGACATAATAACAATACACAAATAATGAGAAATATAAAAACATAGGCTTGAGGTTCCCTTCCTAATTGCCAGGGCTTGGTAATTTGTACCGGCTTCTCCCAGTTTATCAGCCCTGATTCAGATGGGTAAATATATTGTGGTTATTGTGAATACAGAATATTGTGAGGAACAGAGACTGCAGTCAAGAAATCAGAAGACTAGAAATGAGAAGGGCATCTATGAAAGATAGACAAGATCCTAAAGTGCAAAGATATATAGCTGAACACTAAAGCTGGAATTCTTCAAACCACTGTATTCCCAATTACCATGTACAGATGTGAGAGCTGGATAGTGAAGAAAGCAGATTGGAAGAAAAAACTCATTTGAGATATATAGTGCTGGAGAAGAGTGCTGAAGATATTGTGAACAGCCAAAAAGACAAGCAAATGGGCATTAGAACAAATTAAGCCAGAGTTCTCCCTGGAAGCCAAGAGGACTATTCTGAGGTTGTACTTGGACACATAATGAGAAGGTGTGAGAATAAAATAATGCTGTAAAGGTAGAGGGCAGTAGAAAGAGAGGAAGACTGCATGTAAGATGGCTAGACTCATTCAGAAAGGTCACAGGCATGAACCTATAAGATCTGAGCAGAGAGGTTGAGAATAAGGACTCATGGAGATGTCTCATTCATGGGGTCACCACAAGTCAAACTTGATTCAAAAGCAGCTAACAAGAACAACAATTATGAATACCCCACATACACCACTGCCTGTGTTGGATTTTCAATGAAACTATGATCCTAGATCTGTGATAGTCAACCCATGGCACGTGTGTCAGATATGACACTTGAAGCCATTTCCCCTGGCACATGGAGGGCAGAGAGAATGAGGAAGAAGTGTGTGCCTGGTCTTCTTCCTTCCTGATTCTCCTTGGCCTTCAGCTGCTTTTCTGGAGGCAGTTGAAGACCGGGGACAGCATAGGGAAGAAGGAGGAACAGGAGAAGGCCTGGGAGGGCAGGATGGTGGTGGTGGAAAGTCCTGCATTTGAAGTCCCATTCCCAGAGGACAGAAGTCCTGCCCCTGGCACTGGATAACACCGATTGCCAGAAGGCCTTTTAGTTTGGGCACTTGCCCCCTAAAAGGTTTGCCACCACTGCCCTAGATTTAAAAACAAAACAAGTTGATGTAATAAGTATAATATTTGATTTGCATGCTGCAAAACTTGCTGATTTGAAGATCTTGCAGGTGAACCTAATTGAAAATTAATCCAGGTGTGCATTTCCATTATCCATGATCATTTTGTTTCAATTCCACTTCCAAGTCAGGATTTGTATGAGCATTTTTGCAAGTGCAGCTGCTGGGCTTTTTTTTTTTTTTTAAGTTACATTTAGAATGGTAATTATATATTGCCTCATATTGGTGTCTGACTACAGGTTACTAACTTTTCTATGCTTTGAAGGAGCAGCACTTCATTAAAAATATCAAAAATGAAACTGGATATTAAGTGGTGTGTGGTTTAAAATTGAAGAATTGAAATGAAAGGCTGTTTTGACACTTTCATGGTAACTTTACATTTTTCATTAGTGAAGTAATTAGGCTTCTCAAGATTGAATTTATGGTGTAATTTTATATTTTCCCTCCCACTGGGAAACATTTGCTTCACTAAAATAATAATAATAATAATCTTTTGCCTTATTCAACCTTGCTTGAAGATTGTGGGGAAAGAGTATCTTTATGAGTCCATTTCTTATATTGTTGTTGTTAATTGCCTTCGTGTCGATCTCGACCCTGCTGATGAGACATCTCCAGGCCCCCTTGTCCTCCACTGCTCTGCCCAACTCCTGCAAGTTCATATTTGTGGTCTTTTTAATATAGTCCATCCATCTAGTGCCGTGATGGTGAACCTATGGCATGTGTGCCAGAGATGACACGCAACAACATTTGGCCTGGCACCCAGTTAACAGAAGGTGGAACCAGCGCGTGCACCTGTTCCTCCTCCCCCCAGATCTTTCCCAGCCTCCAGCTGATTCTCCAGAGACAGCTGGAGGCCAAGAAATATTCAGAAAAGAAGTCCTGCCCCTGGCACTGGGTAACACCCAGTGTCGGAAAAAATTTTAGTTGGGGCACTTGGCCCTGAAAAGTTTCGCCATCACTGATCTAGCAAATGGCCTTCCTCTTTTTCTACTTCCCTCCACTTTTCCTAACATTATTGTCTTTTCCAGCAGTTCATGTCTTCTCATGATGTGTCCAAAAGATGACAGTCTAAGGGCCTCTGCAGACCGGCCTGGAGGCAGAGATGGGGAGGGGCAGCCACACACTGGCCACTCCAACCCCAGCCCGATGGCATCCTGATGCCGCGTGCCATTATGAACGGCACACAGAATCAAGACGTCCTCCTGGTGCAGCGTCCTGATGCGCTGCACTGGAAGGGGCAAGAAAGAGCTGTGTAACGGCTGTTAGGGCACCCTTTTGCTGCCCATGAAAGGAGCAGCATTTTGCCGCTTTTTTCAGGGCGGCAAAAGGGCGGATTGGGGCTGTGGCGTGCGGTAGCCACAGCCCTGATCCTTCACTTCCTGGGGCAGCCTAGAGCTGCCTGTCTGCAGCCCCCCCTAAGTGTTGTCATCTTGGCTTCTAGGGATATCTCTGGCTTGTTCTGCTCTAGGACCCATTTCTTTGTCTTCTTGACAGTTACAGAATCCTCAGCACTCTTCTCTAGCACCACATATCAAATGAGTTGATTTTCTTCCTATCTTCTTTCTTAAGTGTCCAGATCTCACATCCATACAAGGTAATAGGGAATACAATGACTTTTATGATTCTAACTTTTGTGCTGAGTTGTATGTCTTTACATTTTAGTATCTTTTCTAGTTTGTTCATAGCTACCCTCCTCATTCTTAATCTTCTTCTGATTTCCTGTCTGTAGTCCCCGTTCTGATCAATGTTTGATCCCAGATATGAGAAATCTTTTACTATTTCCATTTCCTCATTGTCTAGGTTGAATTTATGTAAGTTCTCTGTGGTCATTATTTTTGTTTTCTTTATGTTCAACAGTAAGCTTCCCTTTGCACTTTCTTCCTTGATCTTCCTTAGTAGTTGCTTGAGGTCTGTGAGGTTTTCTGCTAGTATTATGGTGTCATCAGCATATCTCAGATTGTTGACATTTCTTTGTTCTATTTTCACTTCTCCTTCTTCTGTTTCCAAGCCTGCTTTTCTTACAATATTTTCTGCATATAAGTTGAATAGATAGGGTGATAAGATGCAGCCTTGTCTGACCCCTTTGCCAGTTGGGAACCATTCTGTTTCTCCATGTTCTATTCTGACAGTAGCCTATTGTCCTGAGTACAGATTCTTCATCAGACCTATCAGATGTTTTGACACTCCCAGTTCTTTAAGGGCATTCCATAGCCTTTCATATGCAGTCAAAGGCTTTGCTATATTCTATAAAGCACATGCTGATTTTCTTTTGGAACTCCTGTTGCACTCCATTAGCCATAGTATGTTTGCTATATGGTCCCCAGTGCATCTTCCTTTCATGAACCCAGCTTGGACCTCTGGGATTTCTCTCTCCATGTATGGTTGGAGTCTATGTTGCAGTATTTTGAGCATAATTTTGCTTGTATGGGAGATTAGTTCTATGGTTTTATAGTTGCTGAAGTCTTGTGTCTCCTTTTTTGTGGATGGGGATGTAAATTGATCTTTTCTAATCTGTTGGCCATCATTTTGTTTTCTATATCTAATAATAATAATAATAATAATAATAATAATTTATATCCTGCCCCTCTGCTGAGCAATCTGTTGACATATGTTGTATACTGTATATTTCTTGTATACTGTAAAGTAAAACAGGTTTACTTGGAAATAAGTGTCACTTACAGCTTACTTAAGGACTACTGCTTAAATTAATGTTATGCATTTTGCTGTTTTCAGGAGTATTTATAAATTACTATTATGTGTTTAGTATGTGGAGCATTGCTACACCATTTTACAAAATGGTAAAGAATCTGTGTCCTCCAGATGTTGAACTGTAACTTCAATGACCGTTCACTTTTTTTTCTATGGCTAAAGGGAGTTGCAGTCCCTACAACCTCTGAAGGCTATACGTTGCCCATCCATGGCCAACATTTCAATGTATGGATTTTCTTTGTCTTGTACATGAATGCTCAGAGTAATTATTTCTGTTTTTAGTTAAAGATAGCTTTTGGGAACTGGGGATGCAATCGTATAAGTGGGCCCTTGTTATCTGCTGGAGTTTGGTTCCAGGACCCCATGTGAATACCAAAATCTGTGGATGCTCAAGTCCCATTAAATATAATGACATAGTAAAATGCTCTCCTTTATATAAAGAAAATCAATTCATTTGAGATGTGGTGTTGAGGATCACCTGGACAGCCAAAGGGCAAAAAAATGAGTTCTAGAGCAGATCAAGCTGGAAACCTTCCTGGAAGTCAAGATGACCAAACTGAGACTGTCATACTATGGACACATCATGAGAAGGGAGGACTTATTGGAAAAGACAATAATGCTGGGAAAATTGGAGGGAAGTAGGGAGAGATGAAGGCCATGTGCCAGATGGATGGACTCTATTAAGGAGGTCACAGGTATGGGGTTGCAGGAATTAAGCAGAGCAGTGGAGGACAGAGGGTCTTGGAGATGTCTCAACCATAGATAAGGTCATCATGAGTCGATATTGACTCAAGGGCAGTTAACAACAAAATATTAAAAGGCAAAAATCAAGGTTGCCTATGGGAATTTGTATATTTCTGAAATATTTTCATGCAATGGATACTTGAATCCATGGGTAAAAAAAATCCGTGGGTAAGGAGGGCTGACTCTACAAGGGAACTTCCTTCCAAGTAAACCATCTATAGGAATGTACTGGATAATACCCATGCATGTCACTTAGGATTTTTAAAAAATGGAAGGTTACTTCAGGGGATACAATAGCTACCACAGAATATATTGTTTTTGCAGTTGGTATTTTAAAAAGTTTGACAAAAACCTAGAAAATGAAAACAACAAAGAGCCTTGAGGCAGCTTCACAAATTTAACATGTTTATTAGGACATAGGATTTCTTGCTTCCAAATCCACTTGACCATAAGCCATAGAATATTATCATTAGTTGGTGGGTGCATATATACATAGTTTGCTTATTTATTTAATTAATTCATACCCCATCTTTCTCCCTGTACAGGATCCAAGGTAGATTACAGGTAAAAAATTATTTCTACAAAAGTTAAAAACTGATTATATAACAGTTTGGTCAAAAAACCAATTCAAAACCCTATCTGCCACCTGAATTGTAAGTCTTTGAGCCAGCATGGCATAGTGGTTTGAGTGCAGGACTATGACTATGACTTTGGAGTTTGAATCCCAACTCAGCCATATAAAACGACTGGGTGACGCTGAGCAAGTCATGGCAATGGCAAACCCCTCTGAAGAAACTTGCCAAGAAAGCCCCATGAAAGGTTTCCCTTAGGGTCACCATAACTCAGAAAGGACTTGAAAGCACACAACAACAACAACAATAGTTAGAACAAAACACAACAAGACAGCAGTGGGTAGGATACTTCTAACCACTTCCAGTTTTGTTTTATTTAGGACTGGGTGGGAGTTTAAGATCCTAAATACCCTGAAAGCACCTTGGATGAGGAACATCAGGTGTAGTAGGCTATATTTCAGAGGGAGGTGATGGCAAACCATCCCTGAGCATTCCTTGCCTAAAAAAATATATATATATATGAAATTCACCAGGTCATCATAAGTTGACAGGCAACTTGAAGGCACACAAACACATACAGACTAATCTGTTTTATTCCTATTGCTGATGGATGATAGCATATATCACATATATATGATGGTGGTGCAGTAGTTAAATGCCTGTATTGCAGCCACTCACTCATAGACCACAAGGTTGCGAGTTCAATACCAGCCAGGGCTGAGGCTCGACTCAGGCCTGCATCCTTCTGAGGTCGCTAAAATGAGTACCCAGCTTGTTGGGGGGCAATCAGCTCACAGTTGTAAATCGCTTAGACACCCCATAGCGTGATATGAAGCGGTATATAAATGAAGCTGCTTTGCTTTGCTTTGCATATGTTGTGATTTTGTGATACAAACAAAAATCTTAATTTCATACACCAGTAACCATGGTTCTCAAATCTGGGAACAACACTGTCTTCCAGCCTTAGTGGTCAATGCAACATAAGCCTGGAAATTCCTGGACCTGTCGAATATTATTCTACTTGCTCTGACGCTTTGTGTCTCTTACTGTGAGTCTTTTCTTGATATGTCTTGACCACAAAACTCTGTTTTTTATTGCTGCCTCCTGTTTTGCCTGAATTCTCTTAAATGTTCCTTATTTTGCATAAGTGAACAATAAAACTTGAAAAGTTCATTAGTTACTTTTAAAAATGCATTTAAAATGCTTTTTAGGGGCTTGGCCAGATGCTTGAAAAGTTACATTTGGGATTACAGCTTTCAGAATTCCCAGTGAACATTCCCAGCCATCAGGACCCCATAATTCCCACAAAAATACATGGACGATTGAGACATTTTGATTGAGCTCAGGTTCCTTTCTTAATTTGGGGAGTTATGTATTCCAGAGCAATTGTAATAACATACCTGCTTTATGTAGCAACCAAACAACAGTTTGGGTTGTACCCAGAATTGTACTGTATGTATCCAAAAACTAAAATTACAGTCAAGAAATACAAATTATGAACAAGAACAACCAAAGGAAACCCTGTGGAAGTAATCCTATACTGTGTGCTTGCATAATCAGAACACTCCTTAATGAGAGTGTATGTGTGAAGTGATTCTTTTACAATTTTGACATTTCCCATTAAACTCCAGTAAAATTAATTTTGTCTTTGCTTTTATATCTCCAGGGTGATTTGCTACCTTGTCTGGGGGAAAAAAAGATACCATAGGAAAACAGGTCTGTGTCTATGCATTTCCCTATTTTGAATCTGAACAATGTCTAGGAAGCTATTTGAAAGGCAGTTAAACCACTAATCGTATACAATCTATTTTGTAACTGTGGGTGATATGTGGGGATAGCAAATTCAGATGGAAAAAGAATATGAAATTCAGATAGCAGCTTGAGTGATTTGGTGTTAGCATGGGGCCCAATAACACTACAAAGCTATAAACTCTGTCGATCTAGATTGCCCAGTTAGGTGGCAGAAATGCAATTTGTCTTTTCTGAAGCCGCCTGCTGCTAGCTAGCTCCATCTCCTGTCACAGCCTATTAGCTCCCCGAGAAAATTGGTGGGAAATTGCCTACAGATTGTAGGAAATTGCATCTCCAGGCCCTGGAAAAAATGTAGGATAGGACAACACTGACCCTCCCAGAGCAGCTATTAATACAGCAAAAGCTGACCTTTGGCTTGGTGTGAAACGACTTTGCTATTTACTGAATAAAGGCTGTATTATGTGTGGTTGCAGGAAGGTACGAATTATTGTCCTAGCTAAGCTGGCAGCTATCCTGCTTTGGAAAGCTTTTTAAGCATTCAAGATAGCGGCTTTGCCTTGCCTCTTAGAAATGACAAGAAGAATTGGTCAGGAACTTGAGCTTCAAACTTCTTAAAAGTGTAGTCAGGAATATCCTGGTGTTTTTATCACATTTTAAACAAATCTAAATGGTAAACACTTTCATAATAGTCAGGAGATGGACACCTCTTTTCTCTCCTTGCTGACATACTGTATGACATGTATGACATTTTTGGAATCCACACTCAGGATTAACTAGTTAGCTATTCTCCAGATTCCAACTGCCTAAGAGATTTGTAATTCAATGTTGGATTGATTGATTGAATGATTACAGTGAAGGATGCTGTTTCCAATATCAGTAGGGAAGTGAATATGTTCTGTCTGTTTAGTCCAAACTTTAAAGGATCTATCCCAGCTGCTGAATCTATCCACCAAATAGGTTCAGCTCCTTAGGGAGCTCATTTAAAATTTGTATCAAAACGCAGTGTAGATTTGCTGCTCCACAGACTTTGGAGTCACTATTCTCCACTGAAATTTGATTACATTTTTATTCAACTCTTCTCCTTCCCTGGAGATGAGGCAGTGCCTACACTCAATTTTGTTAGGTTTGGAGACCATTTGTTGTACCAGGCCTGTCCTGTTTTGTCAGAGCTGTAGTCCAGAGATAGATTATAGTAGTGCAATTGGAAAAAATGCTCCTGGGCTCTTAGCGGCTAGGGAACCCATTCTGTACACACATGATGCATGCTTTTTGTACTGTGATGCTAGTGCCTCTGAAGAGAGGGGGGCTATGTTGATGGCTCTAGGATATAGAATTGGTTCTTCTATGCATGGTAGCTTCCATTAGGCTCTCAGTCTTGTTAATCATACCATGAATACTGTGAACCGCATTTTCCATAGTTTCTCAACATCTTTACTTTTTTGTTATGTTTGTCACTCCTTGTTATTAATTAGCTTGCATGTCATGTTGACTCTTGGTCTTGTCTCCTGGTGTACGCAGGAAATAATAGCTGGAAGCTGGGCACTTTGGAGTTCTTGAGGAAGCATGTCTCATGGTAAAGAATGGGAGCTTAAGATACAACAAGCTTGGGGTTCCTGTAAAACAGAGATGGAAGTTTGGCAGTGGGGAAAGGGATATAACAGCCCATTAAATGCCCCCAGTACTACCACCAGAGCCCTATAGAAGCATCTAAAGCCCTCCCATCACAAAAAAGCCTAATGTTTGCAGACTGACCGTTTTGATGTTATTTTTTTCCAGCTGAAAATGACCCTTTTTAACCGTTGATCCTCTGTGGTCATTCTCCCTCCCAAATGTTGTGAGCCCTAAAGCCAGCATGACCCTATGGCCATACAATTCCCACTCTTGCCTTAAGATATGGGAAAGGCCCATTGCTAGATTAGGCAAGACAATAGGTGAAAGCCTTTCCTGTAGTCACCATTGAAACTGTGGGACTCTGCTTTCTGGCTGGCTTGTTTAGCTCCCTCTTTTTAGCTCTGTTAACAAGGGATGAACATTTTGTTTGGGTAAGCTTTTTGTTAACATTTGTATTTTAAGCTGTCAGCGTTTACATTACTGCTGCCCCTTTCCTATTGTGAGCCTTTAATAATTTACATATTGATTGTTTTATTCTGCTTAGAATGTTGTTAGCCATGCCGAGATGTACTTTACGAAATGTAAAGGTGGTATAGACATTATCCAAGTAAATAAGCAAAGAAATATTTCCATAATTGTTTAGTCAGGTTGCTATACATCTGATCACAAAATTAAAAATCTCTGGGCAATGAATACAGCAATACACTATAATAATACACTTCCAGATGAAATTGCTTGAGATACAAGTCCAGATGCATTTGTTTCTTTTCCACTAATAGTAGTTCAGCCTTCATAACACACCTTGCTATGACACATCAGTGTTTAGACATATGCTGGAGTCTTTTTCTTGACCAACTGGATGCCTACTGCCTATGTTTAGAAGATCTGATTTGCCAACAAAGCCTAATAGCTTTTGTCTGTTATTCTGAACTTCTCTGGTGCTGCCTGGGAAAAGTGGTTTAGGTCTTCTTCCCTTCCTGCTTTGGCTTTGCTACTATGAAGAGTCTTGGCTCATTTTGACACTGAGCACTGTGAAGTTATGCCCAGCCAAGCCATACAGAACATTCACAGCAGATTACAGTCTGGAAACTGTGCTTAACTGGAGTTTTGATCAGAGTGTTCCAGTAAACTGACTTACTTACTTGCCAGAAAGCAGGTGGTAGTAACTATGGTACTATACCTTGTTAAACTTAGGGTGCAACAATACTGTAGAAATAATGCAGTTTGACACCACTTTATCTACTATGGCTCCATCCTACAGAATCTTGGGATTTGTGGTTTTGTGAGGCACCAGCTTTCTTTGGCAGAAAAGGCTAAAGACCTTGGAAAACTACAAATTCCAGGGGCCCATAGGCTGGAGCTACAGCACTTAAAGTGGCATCGAATTGCATTATTACAGTGTAGATACACCCTAGGTTTAACAAAGCACAATAGTTACTGCCACCTGCTCTCTAATAAATAATAGGACTCACTTTAAATATGCACATCTTAACTCAAGGGAGTTACCCAGTTACTCTTAGTGTCAGCAGACTTCCAGAAATAGTGCACATTAAATTGAGGCACTGCCCTGGCTCAGTGCTAGGGAATCATGGGAACTGTAATTTATTGTGTCACTGAGGCTCAATGTCTCAGAAAAAAAATACAATTCCCATGACTCCCTAGCACTGAGCCAGGGCAGTGCCTCAATTTAATGTGCACTATTTCTGGCAGTTTGCAAAGGCCCTCTGTCTTCTCTTCGGGCCTAAGCAGATGGCTTATTGGGCTGTCTTCAGTGCAGGGAAGGGGAGGGGCAGCCACACGCTCGGTTACCCATCCCCCTCCCGAGGTCGTCCTCAGAGCAGCCGGCCCTCTGCACGGCCGGCACTCCGAGGAGGACCTCCCGCTGCAGCGTCCAGACACGCTGCGGTGGAAAAGTCACTGAAAGTCGCTGAAAGTGTGCCGCAGCCTTTTGCGGCGCACTTTTGGTGACATATGAAAGGAGCGCTAATTTAGCGCTCCTTTCAGGGGCGACGAAGGTGTGCCGCAGGATCGAGGCGTGGGGATACCTCGGTCCCATGGCGCACCTTCCCAGGGCGGCTCACGTTATATTGGCCCTTAGTTATATTGAAGTTGTTTTTTTAAATGTGGATTGCTGTGGGTTATTAAGATACAAGACCTTAATAAAGAAGCAAAAATAAGCTGGTAAACAATAATAAAAATTTGTTTAGAAGAATAGTACATGATTATAAGCATAAATGAAACCAGAGTTTGGAAGTCATTTCCTCCTTATTCCAATAAAGAGAGCATAACTAGAGAAGGATGACTTCATTTTTTTCTGTATAACTTTTTAATTGCATTTAAAGGATGAATACTGGATGGTTCAAATGCTGGCTCAATAATGCTGCATCAAGCTGGTGGTTTGTAGCATTTGCATATTTAAAGCAACTTAAAAGGCAATGATTTTATTTACTACTAAGAAACAGAAGTGTTTCTCAATACTTTTAAATCACAATTATAATGATAACTAACTACTTTTTATGACCTGGTAATCATTTTTGAAAGTAATGACCTTTGCAGACTGCCAGAAATAGTGCAAATTGAGTCCACTTTAACTACCCTGACAGTGCTAGGGAATCATGGGAAGTGTAGTTTATTGTGGCACCAGAGCTCTCTGACAGAGAAGGCTCAATGTCTGAGAAAAAATACAATTCCCATGATTCCCTAGTGCTGAGCCAGGGCAGTTAAAGTGGATTCAATTTGCACTATTTCTAGCAGTCTGCAAAGGCCAGTTTCCAGGGTCTGATGGAATCAAAAACTTGGTTTCTAGACTTCTGTACAGCAATCTGAGATTTCAAGTTGCTGTTTTTGTCACTCAAAATGGTATCTGTCATGTACGTGTATAGTTCAAAACTCACTTCAATCTTTTGGAAAACTTTCTTTATGGAAAGATAATTATTTGATCAGTGTGGTGTCATACTGTCACATGAGACATAATTAATCCCTGACATAAAGAAAGCTAAGGAAGTCCAGAAAACAGGTTTGTGTTTCTACCAGAGCCTGGAAATCTGTTAACAAAAAGTAGCTTAGGTAGGGGTACCTGAAGAATGTGCACTTTGGGGTAGGGGTTTACTGCCAGCTCCACTGCTGCCCCACACCATTTTATAAGTTGTGCCCTTGTGTTTTGATTGTGAGTTGTCATATGAGGTCTGGTGGAGTATTTTCCATTTATGGGGTTATACTGGCACTCAAAAAGTTTTGGATTTTGGAGCATTTCAGATTTTGGATTTTTGGACTAGGGATACTCAACCTGTATTATGATTGGAAATTGGAAACTTACACTGTATGTAATTTTATATACTTCTGTCCTCTTTCTCTTTAGTAATAAAAATAAATAATAAAATTTATTTATATCCTGCCCCTCTGCAAATGTAATCGGGGTGGCTTACAAAAATAAAACATCACAATATACAGTCTCAGAACCCACTCACCCCTTAAAACAGTATTAAATAATAGGAATTAAAACAACAACAAGCAACAAACAATTGAACAACTAAGAGATCATGATAGCAAGCTCACCATTTCTTTAAGCTAAACAGCCCCAACTTCTGCATAGGGAATCTGCTTGATTTTCTTGATCATTTTGTTTGTCCTTTTCTGAAAATATATTTGGGCCTCAGTATGGAAATCATGAGAACCAACACAGTGTAGCAGTTTGAGTGTTAGACTCGAACACTGGGAGACCAGAGTTCGAATCCCTGCTTGGCCATGGAATCTAATGGGTGACCTTGACCAAATCAAGTCTCTCAATTTCCAAGGAAAGCAAGGGCTTTCATTTGAATAGGTTTAAACCATACTATTGGAGTTTGGTCAGGTATGGATGCCTATATATATCTGTAAGGTAAAAAGATCACAGGTTAGTATTAGGACAGCGAGGTACCAGCATTATTTTTATTGTTGCACAAATTTTACTAAGAATCTCTGTGATAGATTTGTCTTAGGTTTGCCATAGGCCAGAAATGACTTGAAGGCACACAATGGCAACAACAACATGGAAATCATAAACTTTTGAACTGATGAAGATCTGTCAGCCAAGATGGATGTCTGTAACCATGCCACTGCTGCATATAGTAAGCCTGCTTCTAGATCACTGTGATAGTCACTGTACAAGCCAATTAACCTCTGCAAGTCAAAATACGAGCATGCAAAATTAGCCACCCTACTTAGATTAATAACATTTTTGCTCACAGATATGTCCAATTTCTCATTTACATTTCAGAGTGCTGTGACTGTTCTCTTGGTTTTGTTCCAAAGAACCCCAAATGGCTAATTAAGAGGAGATGGTTGTTATGGCTATGACTGCTAAGTCATGGTCTGTATTCAGTGTCAAGAGGTCCTTCTCTGTTTAACTTTACAAAACACTTGATCAGGATATTTTTGTGCTCTGTATATCCTTTGGAATGCTTGCCCAGTGGGCTTCCAGATGAGAAAAACAGATGTCTTTGTTTCTCCTAGTGTCCCCAAGCTATTCTGCTCATGGAAAACAAAATCTATAGAATGGAATATACCTTTTCCATGTGAAACAATACACTGTATTGTAGAGTAAATTATAATATTGCAGCAGTGTTTTAAGAAAACACATATATTGCTGAGGTTTTTCTGAGACCAATATTATTGTAACTTTTCAGATGTTGCTAGAAATGCTTCATGTTAACTCTCTTCTAAAGGTACCCTTCACGCTTTACTGCTGTTCTTATGAATGTGGAAGGAAACAGGCACTTTATCATAAGTGCTACAACTCCCATTAAGACTGTGTACTTTTTGCGGGCTTTCAGTTACAGTAATGGTGTTCAGCTCCAGAACCAAGGGTGGGAAACTTCAGGTGCTCTAAAAGAGGAGATCTTTTGAAACCCTCAAATTTTTCTTCAAATAATCTCAGAATCTGTAATGGAGAAGTTCTCTTTCTTCCCTGGTGGCCACATTCACCTTCCCTTTGTCTGCTCCAGGTCTCTGTCCCTAAAACACTTAAAAAAAATAAAAATAAAAATTTAAATCAGCAATGTGTAACTTTTCAAAGTTCTTGGACAGACTCAAATAAATTGAGTTCTTCTGCTTGCTGGTTTATTTACTTGGGCATTTATGGGAGAATTTAGACAATTTTTGAATCAGTTCAAAATAAACTTAAAGGAGATCACTTGTCTCTAGTTATTCTTGAAAGGCACCAAACATACATGCAAGCAGTTCATCCAGACCATGTTTTTTTCTTTTATCTGCCTCTGCAAATTTTGCATCAGTTTGTCCTTGGTCAGTAAATGCCTGTAAGCCCCCAAAACTATTTTCTCACTACAAAACTGTAAGTCTTTTTTTGGGTAGGAGGGTCCAGTCTTGGAGAGCTTTAAAATATTTTTAGGATTTTTAAAACACATTTCTGTAAAATGCAAAACATAGGAAAACTGGATAACTGCTGCTCTAATTAATTAATTAGTGCCTTTGTGCTTGCTGTGTGTATGTGTGTGTTTAGCTTCACAAAAGGAAAGAAATGCTAATTTACTCAAACGTATATTTGGCAAAAATTATGGAAGCCCTGGCAGAGTGGTGGTGGGGGAACTTATTTGATGTCTTGGTCTTGCACTTGAAGTGAAGTTTTTCAAAAGTGCAGGAGAATCCTTAAGATGCTGTTTTTTTCCTTAATGAGTTGGCCAGTGTCATCTAGAATCTCACCAATTGTCAGATTTCTTCATATCCCTATCTAAGACAATTGTAGTGTTCTCACATCCTGCTATACAATCTGAGGAGTAAGATGCATACTTCAGGTGATGACAAAACATACAGAAGCCATATGTGGTTTATTTACTTCCTCCACTTCCATTGTTTTTTTAGTACTAATTTTAGTATGAGAACCAGCCAGCTACACAGACAGTTTTTATACAGACACCATCTTGTTCTGCCTGCATTTCTTTCCAATATATTTCTACAGACAATGGTAGGACTCTTTTGTAGA
>CM034703.1:84438570-84451810 GCA_020142125.1 Phrynosoma platyrhinos
AATAATAATAATAATAATAGTATGCATTTAAACAGTGTGAAAACTTGACTTGTGGCAGGTGGGTTTTGAGAAGAAACTGGGCCCAAAGATGGCACCTGGTTGCTCGGATGAACAAAAACAATAATAAAAATAATGCTGTACCTCACTTTCCTAATACTAACCTGTGAGCTTTTTACCTTACAGATATATAGGCATCCATACCTGACCAGACTCCAATAGTATGGTTTAAACCTATTCAAATGAAAGTCCTTGAATTTGTAGTGGTCCAAAAGCCATTGGCTCCTGGTCTGTACCGCATGTCCAGGAGAGAAACAGCTGTAGTCAAAGGGCACAAACATAGTGCCAATTCCTGACACAATGGGGAAAAAACTTTGCTGCCCCCCTACAATGGATAGCTTAACAAGCACTGAATTAAGCAACAAGAAGCCCAAGTGGGGTTACATCAAATTCATAAATAGGACAAAACACAAACAAAACCCAGTATGGGGTCATAGAGGTAATGTTGAAGTGAGCTCTGAATAGCAAAGTAAAGATTTGAAAAAGAGCACTTGAGCTCATTTGGCCCTTCTGACTGTGGCTAAAATTGACAGAGAGATACTTTCCCACTCAGAGGTCTGCCTCTTCCAGAATTGGTCTCAATTTAACATTCCCCCAGATTAATTAAATGCCTTTGTCCACAATCCTTGTCTGAAGCAGGAGCTGAACCATTGGGCTTTGTAGCACAATGTCTTGGGAAGTCAAAGGACTTGATGTTCCGGTTTATGATGGTGTGCTCTAATTTCAGGTCAACACAATATGTTTAGGAGTCAAGCTCCTGGCTTGAACCATGGCTGGTTTCCAACCATGTCCTCTATGACAAGTTCTTTCTGCTACGAAATGATACCTGTGGCCTTCCTAGGCACTTGCAATGTAAAGCAGAAAGATATCTGCACTGCACTGATAATCAGAAATGTGCAATAGAATCTGTGGTTGTTTTTCTGCTTCTGTTTCATGCAAACCTTGGTGCACAGCATATCTTTGAATCGCCCTCAGGATAGATATAAGTATTACAATTTCAAAAGGGATTCCTTTATTTTAAAAGGCAATATATAAATGAGATGCATGTTTGGCAACATGAGTGTATAGATAAACATTTGTCAAAAGGCCAAGAAAGAAAGATAGAGAGATGACTATCTGGAAAGTAATGGGAAAAAATGGTTATGTGAAGATACACTGCTATTTTGCATTTCCAGTGAACTGAGGATGCACTGAAAGAGCAGTCCTAAGAAATCTCCAGTCTTTTCTTTTCTGGGGAAAAAAAAATCGTTGAGAAAACCACCTCTTTTAAAATGCAAAGTTAGTGTCCTTGTGCAAAAATCAAGAAACACAAAAATCAGGGTTTCTGAAACAGTTTATATCTGACTTCAAAATGTGTTTTTTTTTTGTTGTTGTTGTCTGCCTTCAAGTGTCTTTCCCCACTTATAGCAACCCTAAGCTGAGCCTACTCATGAGGTTTTCTTGGCAAGTTTCTTCAGAGAGGATTTGCTGTTGTCATCTGGAAATGATACATTTTTCATATGAATACCACTATATCAAATGGTGGTAGTCATATGAAAAATGTATTGTTTCCAGAAAGCCCTATTTTGTACAAACCCCATGCTTTTGGGACAAAACTCATCAGTCTTGCACAAAAAACCTATGTGAATTTCTGGGAAGTGTTTATGAATAGAGATAAAAGCATGGTGTGTGTGTGTCTGTAAGATTGCCATGCTTTGTGTGAGAAACTGCAATTGTACACAAAAACACATGTGGTTATATATATATTTACACAAAAATCCCCCTTACATTTATTTTTGCAACTGCATAACTTCCTGAGACACTTCAGGATGTGTGACTACTGAATACTCATTCTCCCTGGCAGTAGGGGGAAAACTACAGAAATGGTGAAATATTTACTTCCCCGATGTGAATCTTTTTGTGCAAATAGTTATTTTCTTTTATTTAGTACAGATCTAGTGGTTCCTATTTTCTGCTTCTGAGATATGAAACACTAAGATTAGACCTTGAAAGTAATATGTTAAAAATGACAGTGTTATGTAGAATACATTACTTATTAGTGTAACAAGGGACAAAATAATTGGAACTCTATAAAAATGCAGTCATGAAAATGTTACAAATTGTTACAATTTCTGTATAATGAATAATGTTTTTTACTGTAAAATATTGCCATTTGAAGTTATTTTTCTTTTATTAAATTATGTTTATTTAATTATGCTGCAACTGTTTGCATTACTCATGATCAACTGATATTAATAAATAGCAAATTGCTTAACAAATAACACCAAAAAACACAAGCAATGTTACTTTTTTGAGTAATGATTTTGAGTAATGCTTACACATTCTGGTTAAGATCCATGTGCACAGGTAACCCAGGGTGCCATAGACTAGATCTCCCTTTGCCTTGTTCCTTTCTCTCTTTTCAGTATTTTGTATATTCAGAGTTTTACTTATACAGTACTAAGGCATTTATACTTTTGAGGCTGCATTCTTTAGTGCATTTACCTGGAATGAACTCCACTGAGGCTACAATCCTATATCATCTAGAAGCACATCTCAAGAGTCAAGGGATATTTCAAAATTCTCTCTCCAAGGTCACTGAGTGTGGAGAAAGACTCAAAATCCAAAGTCTCCTCTTGAGGCTCAGGAAAGAATCATAGTCAAGGCCTTTTTGATAATGAAACCATCAGAGAGCATTAGGAGGTATTCTGTGAGTGTGACAAGAGATTCTGCGATAGCTTTATGCTAGTGACAAGCCCCTGAGGGACAACTACACTAAACCTGGGTCTGATGTGGTTTGTTTTCCTCCTATTGCCATAAAAAGACTCGATGAATTGAGGTATGTGTGTATGAGAAAAGCTGTCTCAGGCAGTATCTACACATCAGAATTAATACAGTTTTACCCCTCTTTAGCTGCCATGGCTCAGTGCTATGGAATTATGGAATTTGTAGTTTTGTGAGACATTTAGTCTTCTCTGTAAGAGCTCTGGTGCCACAGTAAACTACAAATACCAGGATTCCATAGGATGGACCCATGATATTTACAGGAGTGTCAAACTGCATTAATTCTGTAGTGTGGCAACAGCCTGAGATGGGAGATGACATCTGCCACTCCTGTCTCATGCACCTTTACTTAGCATCCATTCATTTTGGAATGCAAAATACCTGAAAGCCCTCTCCAATCACATCTTAAACAATGGTCAGAATGAAATGATAGAAGATGATCCTTTAGGCACCTTGATGCCTAAAGTCCACAATTATCAAGTCCATAATTTAATCTTAAACTTTAGGTAGAAGTGTCACTCAAGGGCACTAAACAGCAAACCCAGTGAGAAAGAAAATAGATATGTCTGAAAACTGAATTATACAAAAAGTAAAAGTATTCTCCATTGACAAGGCTGTCAAGTTGCATCTGACCATAGGACTGGTACTCATCTCTGTTACTAAGATGAAGAGCCAACATTGTCAGAGACTGCTCTGTGATCATATGGCTAGCATGGTTGCACAGAATACTGTTCACCTTCCCACCAAATTGGTACCTATTTATCTACTTGCATTTGCATGCTTTTGAACTGCTAGGTTGGCAGAAGCTGGGACTAGTGATGGGAGCTCACTCCATCATTCAGCACCTGGGCCTTGAACTGCCAACCTGCAAATCTTGCAGTCAACATAATCAGCATCTTAACCACTTGAGAACTGAAAATGCATATGTCTGAAAGCTGAGTTATACAACAATACCTCATTTTTGTATCCCCATGCCTCACTTTTCTTTAAAACTGTGTCTTTTCCAATATATAAATAAATCATTGACTAACTTGCTTTGTACCATAGCTGAATGAATAAACAGAATATATCAGGGTGAGAGCATTTGTACAATTGGACCCCAGAGTGAGAATAAGGAAATTGCTCTCCTTCTCATTGAGCTGGATGTAACAGGAAATCCATGAAGGAAGGTCACTAATCATTGTGTTGACTTTAAATTGAGCTGAATTTAAATGGCAATCCAATACATCAACAGCAGGAATGGGTTGTTGGACTGCAATACCCAGATATAGTAGCTAGGACTGCTGGGACTTGCAATCCCACACTGGGAAGGCTGCATGGATTATTCTCATCCATGCTATAGATACTGATGGTGAGACTCTTAGAACCTAATGAGACTATAAAGAAAACCAGCAAAGATTTACACTGTAAACTGATGAGAAAGCCAGTTTCTAGACAAGGTGAAGCTCATGTGATTGATAAGTAATTGAATGATGAAATAGATTTTATTGGAAAGATTAGCCATATGTTTAGCTGTTAGGTATGATTCTTTTGGCTGGGGAAAGCACCTTAAGCTTTTTGCTTTGTGAGTATTTGAATGTTAAATGGGCATATGGCCATTTCCCTCTGCCAAAAAGAGAATAGTTGTCTGCTATTTTGTTTCTGCAATGTACTACAGTCTGTGCTGATAACAAGTGTTTCTCACTGTGCTACTACTTTAAAGACCTGAGGTTTATCCATAGCAATTTCCCACATTTTTTGGTGCAAAGCCTTGAAAAGATGCCTCAAGCAAGACATGCAATCAAAAATAAAACATGCCAGTTATTGACTGTGTCTCCAGCTCCTTAGGGGGGAACTTACTGCTACACTAGTCTGAAGAAACCCATGTTATGAAAAGCAAAATGAAAGAAAGCAGAAATTAAAGACAGCCGTTTTGTCTGGGCCCCTCGAAAGCATTTTTTTTAATCTTTTAAAAAATAAAACTTAAAGCTGCTTCCCTTCTCTCTTCCTTGAGTTTTTTCCCCCACATCACAAACACTTGGACAGTGATCAAGAGAGTCTCTTCTAGATGAGAAGAATTTCTATTTGTGGCAATGTTCTGTATCTGGGCCAGTGCTATAAAAATGGTGGCCATGTACTGGTCTTGGTCCAAAAGCCATTGGCTGCTGGTCCTGGAAGTTTCCAGGAAAGAAACAATTGAAGCTAATGGAAACAAATATGGCACCAGTCCCTGAGACACTGGGAAAAAAATTCTGGTTCTGCATGTGAGAGGCAAATGTTTGTGAATGTTTGGGACTGTAATTCCCTACAGAGCCACTGGTTTCTGGAGCTAGAATGAAAAAAAAAAAGTAATTTTCCTAAGTTCTGGTATATTGTTCCAAAAGCTGTAATAAGCTGTCGGTCCTCATTCAGTGCACATTGTATGGCAAACTCATAATTGTCCCTGCACATTGTGTGAAATGGTCCTTATCCCTGGTTGAAAGAGGAGAAAGGAAACAAAAGGCCTACAAGTGGAAAGAAAAAGCTCTACATCTTTCTAGAGAGAAACTGTTTTTCACTTCACTCCTGGAATTAGTGCTTAAACCCTGTGATCTATATGCACAGCAATTACCAGACAATTACCATAGTCATCAGATCCTGAAAAATAAACATCAATCCCAACTGATGTTCAGCAACCAAACATTATAAATCTAGCATAATAGAGCTGTTAACCAAATGAGAGCTCTTTCCTGATAAAGCTTCTTTTTTCATATTATGAATGAATCACTATTGACATAGTTTCATTTCCCAGTTTAGATTTATAATTTGCTCCTACTCCTGGTGCTCAGTGTAACAATTATAATCTGAATACAATAAGGTGAAGTGGCTTTTGTCTATGCTACATTTATTCAGCCTTTCTGTCACGTAGCTTCAAGCAGCATGTTAACTTCACAAGAATAAGTGATTTTTTCCAGGCCACCCAGTAGGTTTCATAGTTCAGTAGGGATTTACACTGGGAGTTATCCACTTCAAGCCTATTTTAGCTACAACTCCACAACTATGGAGATTGTTAAGAGGCTAAAAACTACACAGTGAACTTTGACAGCTGAAGACTCTAGCTGTGATTGCCTGTAAGAAATGTGTGGTCCTGTTTGAACTGCATGGGAACTTGTGTCTAAATACAGCTAGATCCAGCT
Source organism: Phrynosoma platyrhinos (assembly GCA_020142125.1). Classification (NCBI taxonomy): domain Eukaryota; kingdom Metazoa; phylum Chordata; class Lepidosauria; order Squamata; family Phrynosomatidae; genus Phrynosoma; species Phrynosoma platyrhinos. The sequence goes on from CM034703.1 coordinate 84,444,546, forward strand.
ACAGTAGGCTCACTGAATCATTTGCTGGGGTGTCTCTCTTTATGTTCATTGTGCTTGTTGCATAGATAGGAAACATAGGAATTTACTTATTCTTAGCAAGTTGTGGAGTTGGAGGTGGTCCATTAACATTAAGAGATTTAGAACAGAGCTCAACAAATGTCGGAGTCTGGAGGACCATGCCACCCACTATTTTGCCATTCTGGAGGCCTGCAACAGGTATACTCTCCAATATTTCACAGATGAAAACTGAGAAATGTAAGGCCAAGCAGTATCAGAGTGTGATCAAGAGGGAAAATGTTATTAATGAAGTAGTACAGGCAAGCTAGGATAGACTGTAGCCATTTGCTTTTTCCTGACCTGACTGGGAAGGGCAAGATTCCATCTGCTCATGCCCTCAACCCCCTTGCTGAGTTAACCGAGTATGCATTACATCTGCACTTTGAACTCAGTTTGCAGCAACTCAGGAGAGCTGAGGACAAAAGGTGAAAGTGAGAGGAAGAACGTGAAATTTTAAAAGCAGCTGAAAAACTGGGATAACAGAAAATTAATTGAGACAAGTTAAAGGGTATACAGTTAAAGGGTATACAACATGAGCTTTTGGAGCTATTTTGGGCAGTTTTTGAAGGGCTGTTTTTTGGGGAGGGGGAGCTAGAAAAGCTTTTAAAAGCATAGTAGGACTTCTGGGACTGTATATCAGCTGAGGAACTTGGATTGACTTGGAATGAATTTGTGATAGTCCTAAGGTGGTTGTTGTAGACTCCTGCAAGGGCTAGATGCAACTTGCAAGCTCCCAGAATTTCACCTGTAGTTTAGGATTTTTTATGTAAGAGCCATTGTAAAAGTTGCCAGTTTGAATACAGAATGAGGTTCCTAGAGCTTTAATTGATAACAGATCCATTCAGAAGAGCAGAGCATAGGGCAGGGCGGCAGGTTAAGGAGGAGTCAGAAAGAAAGCACAATGGCACCAGCAAACCAAATCATGTGATTAAGAAGACATGTGATAATTGCTCTTCTGAAACAGGTGTAGAAATAGAATAGAAATATAACTAATAAATAAGTAAACTAAATAAGAAGTGTATTCACATCTAAAAGGTGAATATTACATCTACTACATCAGGGACCAGCAACCTACGGCCCGGGGGTCGGTTAAGGCCCCAGGCCCCGGACTTACCGGCCCAGGCCAAAGGTTGCTGTTTGGGTGCATTTTCGGCCGCGCTTGTCAAAATGGCAGTCATGACGTGTTTGCGCATGCACAGTACTCTTGTGCATGCGCAAACGCATTGCGGCCGCCATTTTGACTCCCTCCCCATTGGCTCAGCCGAGAGGCAACCCTTTTGAGACCGGCCCAGGTCTCAAAAAGGTTGCCTGTCCCTGTACTACATAGATGTAAAGATGACATTTGTAGGCACCAAGGATTTCTTTTTCCTAACTTAGCTGAACCACAGGAGAGACCAATACTGTTCCAAAGTACTTCTTGATGTTTGGCTGATGATGTATAGAAAAGTGTGGTTGATCCCAGAAAGTTTAAAATATCGCTTAAGAGGAAATATTGCACATCATCTTGTTTGTAGACACAGCTGAACAAACTGTTCCAGGAGCATCAAGGGCCACTACAATGTAAACAGAATGAAGCAGTGACCTGCAGTGTGTGCTTGAGACACAATAAATACACTCTTTATGCTGTTGCTTTCTTTCTGCTGAATCAGGTCTCTACTAATCACCAAAGGGATTCCTGATGTGTGTGTATGTGTATGTATTTGTGTTTGTGTGTGTATTTGTGTGTGTGTGTGTGTGTGTGTACACACACACACACACATACACACACACACCTCAATTTAATTTTCTGTATTTACACTTTCCAGAATTGTGTTTGAAATGTTTCAACTGGAGCTATCAGAAGTGTGTCTGTTATAAGTTATGCAATTGTTATGAAATGCAACAGTTTGAGCAAGCAGAGGTAGGTTCCAAGTGGATTGTAACTTTCAAGCTGGAAATTTATGGATCACTACTTAGGGCCTAAGCAGAAATTCATGGGAATTGTATTTTTTTCTGAGACATTGAGCCTTCTCTGTCAGACAGCTATGGTGCCACAATAAATTACAGTTCCCATGATTCCCTTGCACTGAGCCAGGGCAGTGCCTCAATTTAATGTGCACTATTTCTGGCAGTCTGCTTAGGCCTTTAGTCTCAACGAATTAGCAGCTGATTCTGAACCTGAAAAGTTGCACTGTAAGTAATATTTTTTCCTTGCATAAGTTTATTTGAGTTAATAGGCACTTTAAAATAGAGACATTTTACATGCATGTCAATACAAGATGGATGTACACAAAATTGTACACAAATGTCCATAACTTTCATCAGACTCTCAAAGGGGTCTGTGAACCACAAAGGGTAAGATTTTGGGCTTTGTGGAATGGGAAGACAGGCTCTTAGCCAGCACTTTTGACCTTTCATAAGTATTTGACTGGAATGCTTGCAAAAACCTGCCCCCATTGGGTTTGGATTGTCGAATTTCCATGCATCCCTATCTTCCAGATACTCATTCCTGTTCAACATCTCTTAGCCTCTTTACACATAATCAAGGTGAAAGAGTTCCCTATGTAGAAAGAGGGTTAGGAGTCTAGTCAAAAAGTTCCTCACCCTGAAGCTGCATAGGCTTTCTTGCCTGTTCTCTATCTTCAATACATGGAATGTGGACATCAGATGGTGGACTTAAAAGTGTTCATGGGTGCTAGATGTCCAGGCAACCAGAGTTTCAGGATTCTTGAAAGTCTATAGATATATAAGACCACATCTCTACCCAATGCATGAGCATGGGAAGTTGGTGATGAAAGTTCCCATCTCTGTGGTGGAGCCCTGCCACCCCCTCTTACAAAGTAAGTATTGAGACCTGACCAATAGCTCACCAATCGTCTGTGAATTTTTGGAACTGATGTTCTCCCCACATCCCAGGGTAGGCCCTTGCTTTTTTTTTCAGCCTATTCCAACATTCTAAATTTTCCATGTGTACAGAGTAAAGATGAAATATGGTGTTCTCTTCCAATCTACTTGCTTTTTGTCTCTAAGCAGGGACAATATAAATAGAGCCTAGATATCTGTTCTGCTTACTATTTTGTTTTCCAGTCTAGACTTTAACAAGCATTCAAAATGAGACTGTGCTTGGTTACTGCAGTGATAAAAGTGATTGTATGAGATATATATGGAAGTTTTGGATGACTGACAGCAGCAAAATACCCTGTAGCCTGCCAAAACCTAACACACATGTTCACATTTTATGTGCACTTCAAAATGCAAATGGTCTCTTGTGAATTCATTAGAGCCACATTATGGCTCTCCCCACCCAGCATAACTTTAGTGTGTAGGTTAAATTTTTGAGTGTCAACCCATATCCTTTATAACAAAAATCAGATGTTTAGGATTAAGCAGTTCAAAGTCAGGAACTCATTTTAAATTTTAGTTTATCTTTTCTAAATTAAATCCAGTTCTGGGCACTTAAATTATGGGATAGACTGTGCCAGGTCTCATGCACCTTTTGTTATAAAATAATAATGTATAATTGGTGCAATAAGGCTATTCACAAGGATAATTAATGTCATGACAGTTATGAGAATAGCGTGGCCAGTTCCAGACTGAGTAGTACAATACCTTTCTACAAGGAATCAAATAAGATACATGCAAATTTATTAACCATGGAGGGAAATAGGGCTGGAATGATGACATTCTTGCTAATACCTGATGTCATGAAGTATGAATTCTGGATGTTTGACTTCTATCTTCATACCAGAAATCTCAGCATTGCAATCCTATTATTATACAATACAGTGAATTTATGATGTATGTGCTTACTATGCATTAAGTCTGGGTTTAAGGTGAAGGGGGTACAGAAGGCATTTTGTAACATTATTCATAAATCTCAATACACTGAAAAAATGCTGGCTGGAAAAGTACCTAATTGATAGAATGAACTCTGATTGGCTAGGGTCACCATGTGACTAGTAAAAAGATATTTCCTTCATTCTAAATGGACTTTTTTTGCTTGAGTTATGTTAACAGCTTTGTAACAACATAATACCATTGCATCTGGTAAATGAACCCTTAGATCACATGGGAAGAAATCTGAAAGGGGATGAGGAAAAGAAATAACAGCAGTGTATGCATGTGTCGATGTGTGTAACTGCCTCAAATCCTGTTGGCATAAATGCCATTATACAAGAGGTTGCATTTTCCTGGTGCTTGTGCACCAAGGTTCAAGGTTCTACAAACTGTTTCACCAAAGTAAGTAATTGCATAACCAGTTGGGCAGAGTTTACATCAGTATGATTCCTAGTGGCATATGGGGAGTTATGTACCAGAAAAGTGCATGGCCATACTGCCTCTTCCACAGTTGGTTACACAATGGTGAAATCCAATAACTTGAGCTACTCTGGTGTGATTTTCTGTTATCCAACCAGTGAACAGGATCTTGACCACGGCATACAATTACATAGTAAATAAGCATGGTAAAGGTAAAATGAAAGAATTTAGGAGGTTCCCTCTTCCAAAACCATTAGTTTCAAAGAGTAAAGGAATTAAGATTCAGTTCACACTCATCTTACATATTTAATCATGTTAGACCACAAACTGATAGACACTAGTAAACACAAACTGGTGAAGCTTGAAATTTTGACATCAGAACTCAAATCTTAGGATACTCTGTGAAGGTTCTGTATGGCTGGGAACAGTAAATGTTGTCATGGCTTCCATATCAGATCTATATATTCTCAATAAAAAAATAAAAAATAAAAATAAACGCGTAGGGTGCACTTTCCCTGACTTTTCCACCACAGCGTGTGCGGACACTGCGGCGGGAGGTTGGCCTCGGAGCGCCGGCCATGCGGAGGGCTGGCAGCTCCAAGGGCAACCTCGGGAGGAGGAAGGGGTGCCACGCGTGCGGCTGCCCCTCCTCTTCCCTGCCTCCAAGACAGCTCAATAAGCCGTCTGCCGAGGCTGAGAGTTGAGATCCATTTTACTGAAAATGGAAGCCATAAAGTTTCCAAAATTAAATGATAGTAACTATAACACCTGGAGCTGTTATGCACAATCCCTGCTTGTGAGGGAAGACTTGTGGGCCATCACGGAGGTGGGTCTACTTCTGGGAGCAGTTCAGGATTTGATAGATAGAGACTGCAAAGCTAAAGCCAGTCTAATCCTCATGCTTGATGAGGGAGAGTTAAACCACATAAGACAATGTGCTTCAGCAAAAATGTTTGGGACACGCTGAAGGGCCTCAGCACATGGAGGCCCTGGAGCCGCGGCCGGCCGGAGCGCCGCGGGGATGCAGCCTCCGCATCCCGCCGCTCCTGCGGCGGCTCTGGAAGGAGCGCTAAATCAGCGCTCCTTCCTCAAGACAGGGAAAGTGTGCCCTAAAAGCGGCGGGCGCACTTTCCCTGACTCAAACGCCACGGTGCGTTCGGTCGCCACGGCGTGAGGTTATCCCCGGAGCGCCGGCCGTGCAAATGGCTGGCGACTCCGAGGGCAACCTCAGGAGGAGGAAGGGGCACCGCTCGTGTGGCTGCCCCTCCTCTTCAGGGCCCGGAAGACGGCTCAATTAGCCGTCTGCCGAGGCCCAAAGTTCCCTTTGTTTAGTCCAACTGTCTTCTTCTGAGTGTAGTGACTCAAGACAAAGTCCTTCAGAGTTTGCACTCAGCCCCTCCAGGCAATTTAAGACAGTGGTCCTATGTTAGCCAGCATGGAGTTTTTGCTTACTGAGTGTCCTCTGCTGTCCAGCAGACTTCTGATGCCTGTTCCCAGCTCAGGATGTCCTGGGAGTTGGTGACTGGTTCCCCCTGACTGGTTCCACAGGCTGGTCATGCAGACTGGTTGCAGACTAGGCCCATAACCCTTGTCAGTGGATGGTGGATGATGTGTGTTGCAGTTGTTACCAAACAGCAGAGTTGTCAGAAAAAGCTGACTCTTCTCCTGCACGCCTCCAGACTTCTGGATCTTGATGAAACTGCTTCAGCTCTCCAGCCTTACCAGCAGTCAGGAAACACACTAGTTGTAGTCTAAGAAAACTATTCTTTATTCTACAACTAGAAATTATTTACAGTAGTTGTTTATTTACAAAACAAAACCTAGCAACACACCACACAGTGAAACATGGGTAGAACCTTCCAAACTCCCTCTCTCTCTCTACACACGGACAAAGGATTTTGTTGCTCCTCCAAGCTACCATCCACTCATATATGCTAGATGATTGGCTGAGTCCAACTTTCCCAGACCTCCAGTCCAACTCATGTTGCTGATGTCTTTGTCCATGTGACATGCCATGCTTATGTTGTGTGTTTTGGTTAGGCTGTTTCCTTTCCCAAAACACACTAGTTTTTTCTTCTCTTTGGTTCCTTTGTTATTGTTTGGTGTGACACCTGTTGTTTGTCTGTTCCAAACTTGTTTTCCAATCCCTTCCCACAGGAAAAATTGCCCATACATATTTTACATTTCATGTCTGACTGCATGTCCCATCAAGCAAATTTCTGACATAAAATGCAGTATATGTAATATAGCTGTAAATAAATCATATGAAATTTATATTTAAATAAGTGTTTTCAGTTTTTATTTTTAATGTCCTACATTTTCCTTGTATATCCCACATTTTGTGGTACCTCCTCCTCCTCCTTGTCTTCCAAAATCTCTTTCTCCATTCAGAAGCTTTTTTGAACAAAGGGGCTATGCAGACAGGCAGGAAAAGGTGACCTGCAGTTGCCTTTTACCTAAGCTGCAGCAACCGCACTGCCTGCCTTGAGGTTGCCCTAAATGGGGACAAAGCAACCACACTGGGGAGAGTCAATGTAGCTTTTCCAAGACTGTATTGAAGACCCAACAACTGCACCGTCAGCCCCAAGGACGCTGCAAAGGGAGAAAGAGCAACTGCATGGGCTGGCTGCGGCTACTTTAATATTTTTTGTTCTCAAATATATGCACACATATACAGTCTGTCACTCTCTGTGTACAAAGGTGATTGAAGTTCGGCATCCCTGTGTACCTGCACAGGACCTGTTGCACACCCACATATCATGCAAGGATTCGCTGACCTCCGCTTCCCCCCAAGGAGTGGGTGCAAGTAGACAGGTGCCACTGTCTGATTGTGCTACCTTTGGGGTGAAGGAATGGGTTTGTCAACTGAAAAGTCATTCCATCATCCTCCACAATGAGGGGGGAGGGGAGAGGTACATATAACAGAGGTTTGTGTGGAGAGACTTGATACATGCAGCTGGTGGTCATGCAAG
>CM034703.1:84492755-84500255 GCA_020142125.1 Phrynosoma platyrhinos
GCTGAGTTGTATGTATTTGCATTTTAGGATCTTTTCTAGTTCTTTCATGGCTCTCCCCCTGCTTCTTAATCTTCTTCTGGTTTCCTGGCTGCAGTCCTCATTTCTATCAATGTTTGATCCCAGATATGAGAACTCTTTAATTTTTTCTATTTCATCATTGTCTAGTTTGAATGTGTGTAAGTTCTCTGTGGTTATTATTTTTGTTTTCTTTATGTTCAACAGTAAACCTGCCTTTGCACTTTCTTATTTGATCTTCCTTAGTAGTTGTTCAAGGTCTGTGAGCTTCTCTGCTATTATTATGGTGTCATCAGCATATCTCTGATTGTTAATATTTCTTAATCTTCTTTTCACTCATCCCTCTTTCATGTCCAAGCCTGCTTTCCTTATCATATGTTCTGCATATAGGTTAAATAGGTAGGGTTATAGGATGTTCTCAGTGTCAAAAACAAAGCAAAATACAAAAGCCCATGTGGATGCACATTTGGATTTATTTCAGAAACTTCCATAGAAAGTGTTTCTTTTATGAGCATTCTAGGGATTCCTGTAAATTCAGCAATCTCATTCAGTTATTATGGCCGAGGGCACTGGAAGTTCTGTTGCTTCAGAGCAGTGAATCTACTACAGTAGTTCCAAGGTGCTAAACCCCATCTCCAGGACCTTGGATAGCTCCCATAAAATGCTCCTTTAAAGCCTGGAGTTTCTCTTGTAAAACTCAGCATGGATTTACCACCCCAAAGCAACAGAAGCAATGGCCAATCTTTATTATGGGAAGAACCATACCTTGTATTGAGCACAAAAGATCAGCACCTATAAAAATGCCGCCTTGAAACCAGGAGTAATGTCTATAAAACTTCACTGGATTCATTGCCCTGAAGCAACAGAACCACCAGGCACCTCTGTGATATGGGAAAAACTACATACTGTGGCAAAAGTCAGAATGTCTCTCATCCCATTTACACCTATCAAAGCTGATGGCACTAGCAGCTGAATCTTATGCTTTTTGAACCTGAGAGAAACAGGCAGACCTAGTAGCACAAACCTAATGGCAACATTTTATCCTTCTGTGACACTTGCTGCTCGCTCTCTGCCAGCATGTGCTTCTTGAAGTGGCAAACTCACTCTGTGTAATTATATGGCTGGTTCTTCTTCTCAGTGAGTGAAACTGATGAACAAATTATGCATGATTCCAGATATATTCAGTGTTCCTCATCCATGAATTCAGCATCAATAGATTCAAATATATATGGCTTGAAAATATATATGGCTTGAAAAAATATATGGCATACCACTAATGGAGACAATCAATGAATATGGTAAATACGCAGGATTGAAAATAAATGAAAAGAAAACAAATATGTTAGTGATGAACATGGACAAGACTGATAGAGATGCACTCCAACAAATTTCCAAATTTGAAATAAAGAAAAAGATAAAATATTTGAGGATCTACCTTACAACTAAAAATTCAGAATTATATAAAAACAATTATACTAGAACTTGGCAAGAGATTAAAAAAAAAGATCTACAAAGATGGTTCAAAATGAATCTCTTGTGGAATGGCAGGATTTCAACTATTAAAATGAATGTTACAGCAAAAATTATATTCTTTTTTTCAATCTCTTCCGATTATAACTAATGATATACCTTTCAAAGAATGGGAAAAGGATTTATCGACATTCATTTGGAATAAGAAGAAAGCTAGAATAAAATTGAAAAATGTACAGGACAATAACAAAAGAGGAGGCATGAACATCCCAAACTTAAGAATATACTATTGTGCATGTTGTTTGGAATGGATTAGGGAATGGGTGAAGGTTAAGGATGAAAGACTTCTACAACTAGATGGTCCTGATCTTTCATTTGGCTGGCAGGCATATTTGATATATGACAAAGTTAAAATCAATAGGGAATTCAATAACCACTACATAAGGAAATCTTTACTGAGAAGCTGGCAAAAATATCAAAGAATATTTATTCAAAATGTACCAAAATGGACATAAGTAAATGAAGCCTTCTACAGAAGAGAAAGAATGAAAGAAGAAGAATGGACTACATAGAACGATTTACTGAACTGGGAAGAGGAAGATTCAAAATTAAAACAATGGACGAACTAATAGCTGAAGGACTAAGGACTCTGTTCTACAGAGGGGTGGGATATAAATTATTATTATTATTATTATTATTATTATTATTATTATTATTATTAAATGTAATGAGTTCCTCTATAGACAAATTTCAGAAAGATTCAAAATGGATGAAAAAACAAGGCAAATTGAGAAGAAAGAAGCAGAATTTGGAAAATTGATGACATAACAGGGGTAGGCAAACTGTCCCCTTTAAGGGCCGAGGGACTTCAGCTCCCAGAATCCCAGACTATTGGCCAATATGGCTTAGGCTTCTGGGAGCTGAAGTCCCTCGGCCCTTAAAGGGGACAGTTTGCTTACCCCTGACATGATATACAACACGTGATTTCAAAATTATACAAGATACTCCTGAAAACTGAAATGGAAGATGAGACGGTCAAACAGTTTATGATTAATTGGGCTCAAGATGTTAGTAAACCAATACATTTTGAGGAATGGGAGAAAAATTGGAAAAGGAGGCTGAAATATACATTGAATTATGACATAAAAGAAAATTACTACAAAATACAATACAGATGGTACCTAACACCTGAGAAAATATCTAAGATCTAAGAATAGTAAATCTGAATGTTGGAACCATCTCCACTCATTTAGGGCTGGAAGACTCCTTGCTGGAAGACTCCTTGTCTTGAATTCTCCAGTTACTATACACCAGGTCACCATCACCAATGGAAGAGAGAACTGGTCCATTAATTTGTACATTGGTGTTATCTTTAGGTTTATCTAGTACAAATATTTAACGGATTGTGGAGCCAACAGTGAACAAGATGATAACTGAAAATTCAATATTTATGCATGTCTGCTCTCTTAGATTGCTGTAAAAATATGATTAAAATTATTATCAGGTGCTCCTCCTTGGGAGAAAAAATCTTGACAAGATTTGTAAAAAGTATGCCTTATCTTTCAGTTTGGTATAAATACCACATTATTCTTACAGGGTGTTAAATATGTGAGAATTAGCACTGAAGATCTGGACTCATTTTTCTTCCCCAAACAACTTTGATCCAAAAATGTTTTTTTTTTAATGTTTGTACAAGTCAGACAATTTAATCAGAAACATATGATTAAAAAAGAAAGTGAAATACAAAAACTACATTTTTGATTCAAAACACAAAATCTGCCCTGAACACAAATGCCTCAGAATACAGGAGATGCGAATTTTATTAGTAAATGCAACACTTTAGAAGGTCTAAAGAACCCAACACAGTAATTAATCCTGTGAAATGCAAATGCAAGTTTAAAAGGTCAACAGATATCTGCCATTAATCTGGCATGGGCAAGATATGGTGCTCCATATGTTCTTGGACTGCAGCTCCCAACATTCCTCACTATCAACTATGCTGTCTAAGGGTCATGGCAGTTGTAGTCCAACAACATGTGGAGTAGAACACTTTGCACACCTATGTTTTAGACAACTGTTTTATGACTATTTCTGGGTTTCCATGAGATAAAGACAATTTGAATTTCTCATATTCGCGGACATAGGTGGACAGAATAAACCCCTCTCCCATGCAGGACTGTAAATTCCATGAGCCCTAGCCAGGATAGTAATGGGGAGGAATGCTGGGACTTGTAGTCCAACAATTTCTGAAGGGTTGCTGTTTGCCCAGCCCTCCTTTATCTCAATGTTGTAGTTACCAATGTTCTGGCTTCCCACATATATAAGGTGAAATCCAATGTAGAACCTTATCTATGATTTTCTAGGATTTTAAGCCAGAGCTTGGAAAATCCTGGGTGAGGGATGTTGGAAGCTGTAGTCCAAAACAACAACTTTTCCTAGTTTGGGTGTACAATATTAGGGCAATGTCCCACTACTCATCCTGAACAATTGGGAGGAACTTCACAACAACATGCATGGACAGCTACTGCTGTGTAGTCGGACTGATACATTACAGGAGTAATAACTGCAAAGGGTTTTTGTCATACCATTCAAAGCTGTCTAGGATAAGCAATTTCCTTAAAACAACAGGCATCAGGCAAGCCTACTGACAATACATACTTATCATTTAGTGAATAAATGGCTATGTGAATTGACACTAAGGAATCCAAGGAAGAACAATTCTACTCTCTTTCTTCTAAACTATGGCCAGGTATATGGCAAGAAGTCTCTTTGCTTAGAATACCCCCCCCGCATTAAATTTGCATAGGATATTACTGCATGCTAGATATCTGAACACATTGCATGTCACTCTATGAGAGAAAGCAATTGGTGAAATTGCATTTAAGTCATCACTGACCTCCTGATTCTGTGGCCTTCCACATTTCCTTGCAATTTGTATATTTCTAATGATTTGCAAGTTCTAACCCAGGGGTAGGCAACTTTTACCTACCTGGGGCCGGTCCGCTTGTCTGGAGCTCTTCCACGGGCCCGGGGAGGGAATGGCGCTGCATGCGCATGCTCGCTCACGCATACGCAGTACTTCCGGCATACTGCACATGCACGAGCGAGTCGTGGCCACCATTTTGTTTTCCAAAATGGCGGCTGTGACTCATTTGCGCATGTGCACTACTCCGCAGGGGTCCCCCAGGAGGGCTCCCTCGACTGCACCGGGCCTCAGAGAGGCCCAGCGTGGCTGCAGGGGTCCCCCAGGAGGACTCTCTCGACTGCACCAGGCCTCGGAGAGGCCCAGCATGGGCACAGGAGTCCTCCAGGGCACCATTTTGTACCTGAAGTCTCGCACAACCTTTCCTGTTGTGGGGCAGGACAGAAAAGGTCACGCGAGACTCTGGGAGCCATTTTGGAACATAAAATGGTGCCCTGGAGGACCCCCGTGGCCACGAAAGGTGGCGGCAGTGGCAGGACTGGGCAGGGGCTGATAGGAATGCCTCGGCGGGCCAGGTGCGGCTTGTGGGATGTAGGTTGTCGACCCCTGTTCTAACCTTATGTAGCTGTCCTGAACTCCAATTCCATTTTAATAGTCAAATCAGTTGGACATGATAAATTAAATCATTTCTGTGGTCCAAGGGGAAGGAAGTATGTGGGTTATGTCCACAAATTCATGGAGGACAAAACCATCAACTAGTCATGATGATTTACATATTCTATCTCCAGAATTAGAGGCAAATTGTTTTTAAATAGTACTGTGTGGAAAGCTTTCATGTCTTGCTTGTGGGCTCCCTACAGGCATGTGGATGGCCATTATAAGAAACAGGATGATGGGCTCACTAGACCTTTGGTCTGATTCAGTACAGCTCTTCTTCTGTCCCTATGTGTTTATATGGAAGAAAGTAAAGAAAAAATGGAACTATATGTGTGACATAGTTCTAAGCTTCTTCCATGACAGAACAGCCATTAATAAAAATTATATAGTCGTTTGTTTCTTAACTAGTTGTCAAGATAGGACCAACTAGAGAATAAAACAAGCACATATTGGGATCCTTCTATGCACCTTTGTAGATGAACATAACTCATTCTTAACATCTTATCATGGCTTCTTTTAGCTGTCTTTCTTCAGGAAGTCACATCCAACTGACCTATAGCATAATCCCTGTGGGGAATTTTAAGATTCATTTTGGTGAAAAATCTGAAATAGCTTTGGGGGTTGGTGGAATATGTGGAAACCATAACTGGGGAGATGAAAAATTCAAGCATATTAGCAGTAACGTTGCTATTTAAGTGCTGCAACACAGTTAATATAAGATATCCATATTTATATTATTTTCATCTATACTTATCCTCTCCTTCTTTCCCTCAATCTCTCTCTGTCTCTCACACGCACACACTCACACACACACACACTGTATAAATGTTCATGCCCAAAGTGCATTACAGGCTTTAATTTTATCCCTAATTTTCTCAGAAGGAAACTAGGGCAGAGGGTTTACCTGACTTCCCCTGAAGGTGTGATGTTCCTCTACAAGAAAGATAGCTGAATACCATCTGTCTCTCTTCTAGTCTTTTTTGCAGGCCACATAGCTTTCCTATTAGTCATCTTCAAAGGTTTTCTCAAGTTGAATTATGATGTCTAGGATGTGGGAATGTCATTACAGGAACAGGTTATGTCCTTTCCTGTGGCATTTCTTTACCATGAGCATAGACAGTCTTGTAAGAACATCAGCATCTTTTCCCAGTTCTGAACTCAAGAAGACTTACACAGATTTTTTAAAAAAGTTTAAAATTTACAAAAATACAAAAGTTAAAGTAATTAAAACCAGTTAAAACTATAAACTATAAAACAAAAACACAACAGCACAACAAAAGAACAGATAGAAAATGCAGCACATTATATGTGGCTCATCCTGTCTAAACAATCAGTGTCAAAGACCTGTAGAAATAGAGTAAGGAGAGTGTCACTCTAACCTCTCTTGGAATGAAGTTCCAGAAGCTGGGGGCAGTCACTGACAAGGCCCACTTCAGTGTTCTCACCAGATGTACCTGGAAGGGTAGTGGGATAGAGAGAAGGGCTTCTCTAGCAGATCTCAACACATGGGCAGCTTTGTTAAAGAGAACACAAGCACTTGAAGGCTTGCTAAACATAACAGCATCCTTCCAGTGTTATGCCAGTGTAATGGAACTTTTATTCCCTCCCTTTTCTTTCTCCCCCCCCCCACCCTCAACCATAGCCCTCCAGGCTGTCTGGAACTGGTTGAAGTTGCATAGGGGCTGCGGGGTAAGTGGGTACACAATAATCCCAGTCACAGTTTTCTTGAATTTTACAATCATATCAGCAGAAGTCCACTGCTGGATCTTGTTTCCAAAGTTATAGATAAACAAAACAAATTATTCACAACACATTCACAATATGCAGCATCTCAATAAATCCTATTGCTATATCTTCTTGATGAGACATACAAATTGCTTGAATAGATTGGGATGGGTAGAATCCAGTCTAGCACCCTGTCTCAAATAGAGGAAAGTGAGATGGCTGTGAAAGCTTTAAAGCAAGTCAAGAGGGGTTGGGGACCAATTCACCTTGGAAAACTGCATCTCCAATGTGACCAGAAATGATGTCATGCCACTTCTGTTTTCATTTTTTGATGATTTTGAGGGGAGGAATAGTGACTACATTTTTACTTCTAGAAAAGACACTGGTAGGGTTTCCTGCCTTTGATGTTAATATAATTTGTCTAGTCTTATGTAGTGTACTTTTGAATACATGGGGCTTAGAGAAAGCCATTTAAGGTGAGTAGGGACATGACACTGTTTTTGTTTATTTATTTTGTATAAACCTGTATTTTATTAAAGGCAAGATAATTTATTTTGGTTCACCCTCTCGACCCTCTTTATCATGGGAATAATTATTGCCTGCCTTCCTTTATTTTTTTTTTAAAGCACCAATGTCTTACAGCTTTCTTCTAAAAGGAAGAAGCTAAGCCTGGAAAAATTCCTTTTGGGGTCTACAGCTCCAACATTCCC
>CM034703.1:84541809-84555525 GCA_020142125.1 Phrynosoma platyrhinos
TGACTACCCCCCCTCCTACACCCAAAGGAAAAGAATGTCCAAAAGCCCTCGCATACAGCTCCTCCCCTTTCTATCAAAACACAACCTACATTCCCAGCTCTCGGAGCTAGACACCCAAGGCCATTTGATAAGGCACCTGCTCTACACTAAATCTCCGAGCCTAAACTCCTAACATAACAAACATTCTCCCATCATCCCCATATATACTCTATATCTGGTAGAACACTAACAGGATTCTAACATTTGCATACTTTCGAACTGCTAGGTTGACAGAAGCTGGGATTAGTGATGGGAGCTCACCCTATCACCTGGGTCTCGAACTGCCAACCTGCCAATCTTGCAATCAACATTCAGTATCTTAACCACTTGAGCCACTGCATCCAGCAGCAGTAGCAAAACATTATGTAAAAAGAAGTCAAAGATAGCTCTTGCTGCAGGAGAATATCAACACATGCACCCTATGCAAATAAATGGGGCCCAAATGGACTCCTAAATGAGATTTACATTTGTGCCCTATCAGCAATTGTTTCAGGATTAATCAAATGACCCATCAATCACATTTGGTTTGTTTTTTCATTCATCTCAAAATTAATCAAATACCTCTTCCAGTCTAGGTTTGGAGACAACAAGTATTGCTGTCATTCCACTCTGCCCCACAGCCTGTCTTATTACTGGGTAGTGAACATGGCCTCCTCTTCACCACAAATGATTTGGTTATGAAAGACATATAATAAAGCAAAGGGAAACAGCTCAGACATAGAAACTTTATTGTCTTTAGATGTATTGATAAGATGTATGGATACCATGTAACTGTGACTGTACCAGGTGAGATCTTCCTTTTTCTGCACCATTTCACCTCTGGGCCTTGCTTTTGTGCATTGCCCAAAAGCCAACAATAGCTGGGCAATCCTTTCCAAATGCAATGGATGTTTCCAAATAGTTCTGGATAATCTGGAAGGGAAAACTGAATACAAGAAGAATTTTCTGAATCCAACATCTAAACTGTGTCTGGTTCATCCATCACCAACCTAAGCCTCCTCCAAAAGCATTGCCAATTAGTTTACAGTAGCTTCAAACAGAGCATGTACTGGTACAGCTTGCAAAGCAATTAGAGGCTTTTAAAACACTCTGTTCATTTAGTCTACTCAGAGGACATCATTTTATCTATTTCTGTCGACTTGCTTCTCTCCTCTTCATTTTTCTCCTCTGTTTGTTAACAAGGCTTCACAGGGTTAGGGTTTCAGGGACATCTAAGATCCATTTGAGGCCACAGAATCATTATAAAGTTGCCCACAGAAGCATTTGATGGGTTTGACCATTTATCTAGTGACCCTGAGTGCCTGATAAACAATGCAAGACTGACTAAATTCCCTCCCTTGGTAGGTTTTGCCTCTCTCCCAAGACAGTTGCTCTGAGACACGATAACCTGTCTTCATTAGAGCTCTGACTCATAACCCAATTAATGGTGTCAAGAAATGAAACACTGCCTTTGAGTGCAGCTGGCTTTTGAAAGCAAGTCCCAACATGTGCTAAGCACTATAATAAATGAGATACTGAAAGAGAAGCACTGAATACATTCCACATGCAAATGAAAACATGTTCCAGGGAAGGAGGAATCTGTTTTTATTGAAAGCCTGTATTGTTCTCCTTCTGGGGTGAATTCTGACATTGGAGGAAAAAAAGAGAAGCAACAGGTGGATAGTGTAGACTTGCATCCTCAGTCTTCTAGCCTGTCCCCATAACACCAGTCCCTTCTGTATTGTGCAGCAAAAACCACTCAAGCATCCTTGATTAACCTGTTTCACACTGCTTGCTGTATTTTAAACAATCATCTCAGCTAAGATAAACTAGCATGGCTAACATGTATTCAGTGTCTCAAAAGGGCATAATATGAAAAGTTGTAAGCTTGTGTAATTTGTCACAGGATCGGGTCATGGGTATAGGTAGTGCAGAATTATATTTTAAATAATGTAAATTGTAATTTGAATATTAACATTTAATTTTCCTAAAATAAGTTGTTAGCTAAACTTTTATTTTAAATTCTGTGAGCAGCTTTGGATCCCATGCTGGGAGAAAGCTGGGGTAGACATTATATAATTTTTTTTATTTATCTTCTCCTATTGTTTTCAGTCCATATTGGATGTACCCATATCAATGGGATTGTGAATATGCTCCAGGTTTTAGCACAAACTTTAGAAGAGCTATCCAAGATGCAAAAGCCTATCCCCAAAATAGGTTCAACACCTTGGACAGCTCCTTTACAGTTCATACTTGTGGATACTGAGCTCCATTGACATGTCAGTCATCTGCTCTCATTACCTACATCTGGAAGATTAGCTGCTGTTCAGAACAGAATCATACCCCAAGGAATTCCCAATACACAGGAGAATTGAAATTGAAATTCTTTATTACGGTCAAAGACCAGCATCAGTATAAAGTTTAGCATAGAAAAAAGTAAATTAATATATATAAAGATTACTTAGGATAAAAATCTGCTAACTAGGAATGTAAATAGTTCATTTCTGTTACATTTAAGATAGCTTCATTTAAAATAAAGTAAATAAAAATAAACCTTTATGGGTTTCCGCCCTTGAGATAGAAATAATAAAGATAAATTAGGAATATCAGATTTTTACCAGACATGCAGTACCAGACATGACACAAGATTATGTATTTAACTTTGATCAGTTATTCTTTTCTTACAAGTGATTGCTAGTGCAGAAAATTGTGCCACTTTATAAGTTATATGCAAATTCCAGTCTGATAATAGGTAATTTAAATAAAAAGCTTCAGATCTCCCAGATATGTTCAAAAGTATAGGAGTGATCAAATCTCTGCGAGCATTGTCATAAAAAGGGCAGTGAAACAATACATGTCCAGCATTTTCTATATCTACACAGGAGAATATCAAAGTGTTAGGTATCAGCAGGATCAGCTTAAGGAGCTATAATACAACTGAAATTTGATATCCACACCCTAACTTTGAGAAATCCTCAGTTACAAGGGAGAGGAGTTAGGTACATCTAGGCTAGTGAGTCAGAACTCCAATTCTTTGAGGGTGTGACTTTATGTTATATTAGATCCTGGTACCCTGGGATGGGAAGACTGGCTTATTTATTTATTAGTTGCAGTTTTATTCCACCTTTCCTCTAAGGATATATGGGCCCCTTCCTTCCCATTGTATTCTTACAATGAACATGTGAGTTAGGTTAGGATGAGAGAGAATCACTGGTCCACTAAAGGAAGCACTGAAAAGTGTGAGTGTGTCTATGTGTTTGTGTTGGAGGGGTAGAGTCTGAACCTCCTATTTTCCAGCTCAACCTTCTAGCTACACTAGTGCTCCTATTTTGGAAAGCAGCCCCCAGAACAAGAATCCCAATCCCAGATCTGGTACAGTACCCATAGCCCCATCATCCTCTGAAACATCTAGAAACTAACTAGAAGTCTGAGAGTTAGGCCTAACTGTACATCTGACTTCTGCTGTGAGTACATGGTCTAATGGGGTGGGGCTTCAACTGAGTCACTGAATTGTCTGAGAGTATAGATAGCAGCCACTAGCTGAATATAGTTGTAGTCTCTGAGGAGACACATGAAGGTGAGCTTGTGTTCTGGGATCAGGGTTGATAGTTTGGTTCTGCAACTTGGAAGCTAATGTTGGTATTTTTGTTTGTTTGGGGTATGTTCTTTCCCTGAGCATGGGGTCTAAGAGGTGGTGCTTCGGCTGAGTCACTGAGTTGTCTGGGTGTAGAGTGAACAGCCACTAAGGGCCTTTACAGACTGTCAAAAAAAATGTAGCTTGAGTCCACTTTAACTGCCCTGGCTCAGTGCTAGGGAATCACGGGAACTGTAATTTATTGTGGCACCAGAGCTCTCTGACAGAGAAGGCTCAATGTCTCAGAAAAAACTTCAGTTCCCATTATTCCCTAGCACTGAGCCAGGTCATTAAAGTGGACTCAAGCTGCATTATTTCTGGCAGTCTTTAAAGGCCCTAAGTCAATACAGCAAGTGCCCCAGTCTCTGGAGTCTGACCAACAGAAAGAGAAAACACACAGTTTTTTTTTTGCATTTTGACAGGATTAAGAAGGAAACCTGGAGAAGTGTACCACATCATATATAGGATGATGAACAGGGATGGTGATGGAGCTTTTGCAGTGCCATTTTTATTCTCTTTCTAGAGGATCTGTGGGACTCTATTTGCAGCAAGTGCAAACTGGTTGCACTATTGGAAAAGAAGATGCAGTACTTTTAGACCTGTGTGTCTACACTTTAACTTATCAGGGAGAATGAAGCATTTTGAAAAGAATGGAATAGACACTCTTCAAAGGGATGCCTCTTGGGAAGAATCATTCCCAAACATAGGGAAAAATACATTGAAGAAAGTGACATATAAAAGCAGAACTATCAGGAACAATGTTAAATGTTTGGAGCTACACAATAGATTCTAAGCAGAACTGGAGTTCTGACTCACTAACCTGGATGTACTTAATTCCTCTCCCTTGTAACTGAGGATTTCTCATAGTTATGCTGCAAATTCTCCTTGGAAGCTGAGAGTTGCATTATAGATCCTTATGCTGATTCCACTGATACCTAACACCTTAATCAGTAATTATGGGGTACAGGAACAGTGATAATAGCATCTCTCCTTAAAAGGCATGGAGGTTACCTTGGAGGCTTCTATGGATGGAAGGGCTTCTATCAGTCTAATGGTTTCCCAGAGGACTTTTTCATCCTCCATTGTATATCTGTCCATTTTATTTTTTTCTCCCTATATCTGTGCATTTTATTTTTTTCTCCTTAAGATGTTGAATACCCAGTGGCAACCAACTGGTCACTTCTCTCCAGGATGGAAAGGAGCCATTTCTGAGCACCCTTTGAGTTCAGCCAGTCAACCAAATTCACCTAACAGTTGCATTGTCTAGCCCACATTTTACTAGCTTGTTTGCCAGAACATTGTGTCAAAGGTCTTACTGAAGTCAAAATATGCTACATCCACATCATTCCCTTCATCATATATATATATATATATATGATAAGATTAGAGATAAGATGAGATGAGAGATAAAAAGAAGATAAGGTAAGATGATGTAACAGAAAGGCTGACAAGACTCATCAAGCTCACTGACCTTTGCCTCTTCCTTCTGATCCATAGTTGAACAAATGATATGGCAAGATATAACTATCAACATATTGCTAAATACTGTGAAGTTTTGGAAGAAATTAAAGCACTTTGGGCCACTGGTTGTTATTTCATCACCTCTTCATGTTGACAGCTATGGCCCAGGAAGATGGAGAAGACTAGAATAAATAACTGGCTTCAGATGATTCTGTAAAGATAGATTTGGCTTCTTGGACCATGGTCTGTGGTTTTATGAATAAAGACTTCTTGCAACAGATGGAGCGAACCTCACAGCAGATTGAAGAGAATGACCTGTTGTGTTAGATATCTCAAGACTAACGCACAGAGCATGGGAAATAAAGAAAATGAACTCAAACTCCTAAAATAGAAAGGCAAATATGATTTAAGAGGCATCACTGAAGCCTGATAGAATGTGTCTTGTGATCAGAATGTAGTTATGGAAAGTATAACCTATTCCAAAAAGAGAGACAAAACAGGTAAGGAAAAACAATAGCATTATATGTCAAGGGTGTGTGAGGAGATCCATTACTTACAGCATGAAAACAGGTTGAAGCATTTGGCTAACAATTAAAGGAGAGAAAAACAACAATGATATAATTGTGGATGGGCCTTTACAGACTGCCAGAAATAGTGCAAACTGAGTCCACTTTAAAGGTTAGGGTTAGTGCTAGGGAATCATGGGAATTGTTTTTTTTCCTCCTGAGACATTGAGCCTTCTCTGTCAGAGAGCTCTGGTGCCACAATAAAATACAGTTTCCATGACTCCCTAACCCTAACCCTTAAAGTGGACTCAATTTGCACTATTTCTGGCAGTCTGCAAAGGCCCAATGTCTCCTGTAGGTCTCCAAGCCAGACTGAATATTTAGATTATTCTTAAAAGTGAGATATTGAAGGCACAGTTGCAGATAATACCAATGAAGAAAAAAAAGTGGAAGGCATATGAAGAAATCAAGGTTGATATAAAGAAAATTTTCAGATAAGCTGAGTTTTTTAAATACATGTATAAGAAATGGAATAGGGGGTAATACAGAGTAATACAGAGGAATACCCAGTAGTTGTAGGGGGAAAGTCAGAAAGGATAATAAAGTTAAAAATGAGCTCAGCCTTTAACTAGAGAGGTTAAAAAGAATAAGAGTGGTAGTGGCTATGTTCACACAAAAAAAAAAAGAAAGAAAAGAAAAGATAAAGAACAAGAAAAAGGTAGAGTACTGTGTGGAGAAGATAGTGAAATGCTAACAGGGCGCAGAGAGAAACCTAAATTATTCAATACCTTCTACTATGGACACTGACAAGGAAAAAATTAAAAACACAATTAAACAAGTTGTCATATTAAAGTGCCATTAAATTTTAAAAAGTGTGAAATTATTTAAAAGCATAACAATAAATGTTAAAAACCCAGTACACACTACTCCCTATAAAAATGACTTTACGTAATCAATCACACATTAAATCAATTGCACATTCAATTCCTATTTGAACAGAATGGTCTTTGCCTATCAGTGAAGGCAGTACAGAAAGGTTGGGGGCAATCTAGTCCTCTATGAAACAGAATTCCACAGCTTGTGAGCAGCTGTTGAGAAGGTGCTCTCCCACATCTTCTCCAAACATGCCTGTAATTATGGACTCTGAAAAAACCCTTTCCTGAAGACCTTAAGACTCTGGAAGGTTCATATATTCAATAACAGTGCTATATTCTACTTTAACTGCCACAGTAATATCATATGCAATAATGGGATCTGCTTTTTAGGAAGGTGCATTTAGAATTCTCAGCCCTAAATCCTCACCAGACTCTAGGGTTTTATAAGATGCAGCCATGGCAGTTAAAGTGGAATACAGCATTATATATGTATTTAGTTGTCCCTTACATTTGCAGGTTAAGCATTTGATTATTTGCAGATTACTGTATTTGACCCTCCCTCTGAAGAAAAAAAAGTTCTCTCTAGGCATCTGTAGGTCTTCCAATGTTACAGTTGGCCCTCCACATCCAAATCCCATCAGTACCTGTAGGTCCCACTGGAGGACCTACAGATGCCTTGAAAAGTGTTCTCACTCATAAAAAAAGTTCAATTTTTTTCTTTGGGGAGGGTATACCCCCACCTCTCATGAATGCATGTGTGGGGCGATTGTAGTGTGTAAGGCCCCTTATGTGTAGCATAGCTCAGTTCTTCCTGAAGGCATTAGATGTATGAGCTCCACTGTCTTTTTCAGAGCTCTTTGCTTGCTAGATACCAGTGTCTATAGGAACTATGTACATGTACTCTTCTGACAGTAAAATTAGCCAAGAATATCAGGGATGGCGAATGTGTAGCTTACTAGATGCTGTTGGGCAGTAACTCACACCATCCTTTACTATTCTTGCTATTGTTGATAGGACCTGTATCATAATGCTTTGTGCCTCTGAGAAATATTTTCAGCATTGGCTCAAATTTTGCTGTCACTAACACAGATGAAATCACTTTGTTCTTTTATATTTATTTCTCATACATTCCACTGTATCTCTCACCCAATCATTGATACACTTTAAATCATGAAAATGGCTATATATTTGCTACTAGACAGTACAATGAAATAATGTTGCCATATTCTTGCCCTTTAAAGTAAAGAACAAACCTTATTGTTTTCTGCCAACTCAGACAATAGAAACCATATCATAAGGCATACACATCAAATTCATATGGATGATCTTCTATTGTGTGAATTATTGGTTTGCTGCTTCCTTCTCTGTGCCTTCAGTGTTATTAGAGGCACCATCTATATTCCACAGAAAAGGAGCCAAAGACCCCCAAGATCATGTGATACAACATCTCACAAGTCAGCATTTCAGCTTGGACACATGCCATCCATTTTGTACAATGAACATCCTATCCAAGTGAAGCTGGAAAAATTCAAGCCTGCCAGATGGGTAATTGTCTAGAGTATTCAGGGAAATGGTAGTTATTATGGTTCACTGACTCTCCAAGGTGGTTTGGCTCATTTATCATTTTAAGCCATCCAGAATTATAGTAACCAAACACAGTGGCTTGATCTTGTCAGTTTTATTTTGTTTAAGGCATCCAGATTTTCAGGTTTGAGAATTTTATAGTACATCTTTTTCTTGAATGACATGGATCCCCCCCCCCCCGAAAGGCTCTGTGTTGAAGGGGACAAATGTGGATTTGGTTATTCAAAATGGATTCTGTTTTATTTGTTCAATGTTAAAATTTTATGATTACAACTGATTTGTTTCCTATGAAATACAAATAAGAAACTAACAAAACAAAACAACATCTCAAGGTTTAATTTGATATCGCTTTTGATATGAAACATGATTTGATTGTAGTCCCCCTTGTGAATCCATTTGAACAGCTATGATTAACAATCTGTCTTCTATGGTGATGCTGTGGGTGGCACATTTAACAATCATAACGGGCTTTGGATGGCAGTCAAGTTGCACCACTATAATGAATTGGTAATTTGGCTTTAGGCCTTACAGTCCCCTCTATACGATGACAATAATAGCAAGGCAAATTCAATAATGATTGGAAATTGTTTTACAAATTTAGTAAAATCCTATGTTAGACAGTGCTTTTTGGAGCCAGCCACAGGGATCATATTGGTAATTTCCTAAAAGCAACCTAAAACTTCACAGGGAATCAGTAAAGCATGGACAGTGTTGAGATATGCTTATGTATTCTGTTTGCATATAAGGGACAACAAGGTGCTGAGGCATATATGGGAAGCTATGAAAGTTTTCTTCATGGAGGTTCAATATATGTTAATGAGGAACATGCCTGATTATTGTCTTGATATGTTTCTGTACAATTCATAAAATTGGCAGTGAATATGCTCTACATTTTAAGGTATTCAAATATTACTAAACGTTGCTCTCAGGTCTGCAACTGTCATTTTAAGATTTTTTATCACAAAGCTGGATCAGTGTTATTGATCCAGTAATGTTCAGGTTCCAGCAACTCCCTATTGGGACCAGACCTGAAGGAGAACCACATACCACATTTAGAAGAACCCTAATGTCAGTCTGTGATACAGAGAGATAAATCTTGGCTGGTTCTATCTTCCTCAAGGGACTGAGAAAAGACAGTACATAGCCAGAGATAAAGTCCAGGAAGACAAGTATATGTTTGGCAGCATGGGATGTCCCACTTTGAACCTACAGGAAAGGACACATGTTCCACACCAAGGTCCTTCTGATGCTCCAGAAAGGGGAAGAATAGAAGAAACAACTATAAAATGTGGGGCTACCCATTGGAGTAATACTGTATTCCACATGTATCTGGGTCAGTGTGACTCCTTGCCCTGTTGGACACCTCAGTAGGACAGCTTGAGCTACATAGTAGTGGAATGGGATAATTATCTCATATGTTTGGGCTTGGTCATTGGTATCCAATGCTTGGGGTCATGTGTATATTCCATAGACATAATTCATTTGACTTCTGCTAAAGGGGATTGAAAGCCAACATGGTGTAGTGGTTTGAGCATTGAACTACAGCTCTGAAGATCAGATTTGATTCCCCATTTGGCCATGAAAAACCAATGGGTGACCTTGGGAGAATCACACACTCTCAGCCCCAGAAAACCTCATGATAGAGTCTATGCTTAGGGTAACCATATGTCAGAAGTGACTTGAAGACACACAACAATGGTGAAAAGTTATCTATAACGCATGACGATGCATAGTTGGATGGTTGTGTGACTCAACTTACTCACTTGGCACAGCAATACTTTTGAATGAATGTTGTAACCAGAACACTGATTGGGGACAGTCATAGGGAGAATATGTGAAATGGCTACTAGTTCATTTCCAGGTATAATTGAGGAATGGCTACCAGTTCATTTTCCGGCATAATTCAAAGTGGTGGTCCATAAGCTATATATTGCTTTGATACGTATCTCTCTCTATGAATCTGCCAGAATCTTAAGATCCTCAAGAGGCAGCTTTCTCTTAGTCATGTCACTGTCACAGGTCCATCTGATGAGGAAACAGGAGAAAGGCTTTGTAGTGGCTACTCTCACCTCTGGAATTCTCTTCCATATGGGATTAGGGTGCTTCTCTCCCTCCTCTCCTTTTGCTAGCAGGGAAAAACCTTCTTGTTTAAGCAGGATTTTAATGACTAATTGTGTTCAGGAAACCTTCATATAGTGATAAGGGGGTACTTTAGTTTTAACTTGTATGTTTTTTAATGTTTTTATATTGTTTAATATATGAATTTAAAGATAGATGATATTTTAATCGTGTTTTAATTGCATTACCATTTTAAGCTAATTTTGCATTATTATTTGTGGGTCCCATACTGGGACAAAGGTGCCATATAAATGCAGTGAGCAAATAAATGCCATACTGCAGCATTCCTATCAATTTTACAGAAGACGCTTGAATATAAAGGGATTATGACATCCAACTATATTTGATCCCAAAGTTAGTCATTTCATTTAAAGCACTTAAAATGCATAAGTGCTATTGTTGTTGTGTGCTTTCAAGTTGGGGTCCTAAAGGTTGGGAGCCACTGATTTGGAGCCTGATTTTAGTGATGAAACAATGATCTATTCTGTACGTTGGAAGGGAGTCTTCATGCATACTGTTATGAGTTATGCTCAATAAATATGAATATTAGTCTTTGATGAATATGACAGGAAAGCTGTCTGTTGTCAGAGTCTGCACAAATGTTTAAGCAAGCACATTGACCAAGTAAGGTTGTTGTGGCTTGGACCCGCTTCATCTGGGCACTAGCCAAGTCTTATTCTAAAGCGCAAACTGGAAATCGTACTCCAAATTCCCCCCTTCTGCTGACAAGGAAAGGATTCCATGGATGAGAACAACCAGTGTTCAACTATCTTGTTTACCTCCACTGACTGGAAACCCTGCAAAACTGGCTCAGGCTGGTACATCCTCCTCCTTATGAGATATTGTGTAACTTCCAGAGCAGTTAAGCAACCTATCTGGATTTGAAAGAGAATATCTATACTTGATTGGCTTCTGCCTTGTGTATGCAGCCCACTGTCTATACTGCCCAGACCACTTAAAAATCATTATCAGTACCTGAAATTTGTTTCTGCCCTTTGCAAACACAGGTTTTTGATTTTTTTGAATCTTCAATAGAACAACATTGAGCATGTTTTGCCCCACCCAGAGGTATTCCCTTCACTTTTAGGAGACAGCTCCCAAGTTCAGAAGAAGTTAAATACAGAGACAGAAAGAGTGAGTCCTGCCTGCTGCTGCTCCAATCTCCAGTCATGTTCCTCACATTGGAGGGTGAAAAAATCCACATGTGTGTTTTAGTCTGTAGTTCCTTGTTTAGCTTAGATTAAAGTTTTAGGTCCCATGCCACTTTTCCCTTTATTTACTTTGAGAAACAGCTTTCATTGAGTATAGACTGTTCTTTTGGTTTCTGCTGCTACCTTTTCTTTTTTGTCTTTTTAATAAAGAAATAATTGTTTTTGCTGCAAAATCAACTTCTCTTTGATCTGATTTCTTCCCTTCTATCTCATTTTAATTGGAGTCATTCTGGTTAATTGTCTATTTAAAAAACTTTTAGTCTGCAAGATCCTGCAGAGAATTAGTGCCTGGAGGAGTTCCCCCCCCACCAGTAAACCAATGTGCTGCTCTTAGCAATGCAGCCATATTCATGAAGCTGCCCTTCTTCCACACATCTAGGCTGCATAGTATGTGGTCCTATAGGTGGTCCTAGTTGGACTACATAACATCACAAGGCAGGGTGGTCAGCATGGCCTTGCTTCTTTCTTATGCTTGGGAGAATATGTGAATGGCTCAACTGGAACTCGTTCCACACTGCACAGTTATAGAGCTATTGTTCCACTTTAACTGCCATGATTCCATCTCACAGAATCCTAGGTTTGGGCACTTAGAAAGGGTCATTTAGAATTCTCAGCCAGAGCACTCTAGGGGTTAACTACAAACCCAGGTTTATACAGAATGGAACAATGGCAATTAAAGTGAAACAATAGCACTATAACTGTGTAATGTGAATGGAACTTTGAACAGAACTTACCAGCTGTACATTTGTTCCTTGTTTACTCTTCCTTAACACAGAATATACATTGACTCACAGCATGACATGAGTCCAGGGCATTATCTCTGTTCTACACCAGTGACTAGGGAAGGCAAGGATGAGGAGATATGAAATCATGGCATAAGGCAAAAGGAATGGGATGCTAGACACAAGGTTGCCATTTTCACCACCAGCTTCCACTCATTTATCATAATGTCCAGTTTGCAGACTTAACAAAATATACAGAAGAGACTTCAATAACAAATTGTGTTGTACTTCCTATTTATTACAGCTCACCAGCTTTTATTGATCTTTTAAAAAAACGTACTAAATTTAGAAAGATGTTTTGCAATATTCTGTCCTAAAATATTACCACCTATTTTACTATTACTATTACTACTATTAATTCTTTTCTTAATAGAATTAAAACCAGGTTTCTTAAAATCTGTGTTTGATTCATGTTAATTTCTCTTTACTTAAAACCAAAGAGCCAGTTTGTGTCTCAAAATTTTATTCCTTCCCTAGAGGAAAGAGCTTTTCAACATTGTTACAGAAGCAAGGTAGAAAAATAAAAGATGCTACAATTATATTTTCTTACTGGTGGTGACCTCTAGTGTAAAACAATGGCATGGGATTTAAAATAACAGTGTTTTGCCAGTTACACCAGGTTTCACAGAGTATACATATTTAGTATTTAGAGGACCACATGGGAGTGATAAGCTAATTTGTTGCTCTCTCTCTCTCTCTCTCTCTCTCTCTTTTTTTTTTAAAAAACCCAACAACATTTAATTTCATCCTCTCTGGTTTGCCAGTTCTTCCAGGTCTAAATTTCTTTTTTTTTTCTTCCCTCACATTTCTTTCTTTTTATTAAATAAATCAAAAGTAATTATTCTGGATTATTTGAACTGATATTTAACATAAATTCATAACATAGTAATAAGCATTATAAAATGCCATTAGTCTTTTAAATTCAACTATTCTTCCATTCTTCATTGTCTTCATTATGCATGCAAGCAGATATCTTCATTTTCTGGCACTGCAAAATCAGAAATAAAATATTGTCAAAATGTAATTTTAATTTTTTTAAAAGATCTACATACCAGTGCTTATTAATGTTGTTGTCATTGCTGTTGCTATGATTTGCCTTTCATAAGATAGCATATTTGCTCTTAAATATTTCAATATGGTTTAAAAATGTACTTAGGCTGTAATCCTATATCCATTTAAGTGGAAGAAGCACCATTGAATTCAATGGGACTTAAAAACACATGCCAAATATTGCATATACATTTTAATTAATTTAAAAGACCTGTACCCTAGCTTTCTGACTCTTGGACACTAAGGCACCTTACATATGCAAAGTAAAATAATTCAGAATGATTAAAACTAACAAGCTCTCTAAAATTGACAGTGTCAGAATTATAAACAGAACATCATATAATTTATCTATCAAATGCTGTAAAGATTTCTAGGCTACAGAAGTACCTAATTAAATATTTAAGTGAATAGAGAGTTTTTTTCTAGTACTTATGAGAAAGTAAAGCAAAGGAAAAGTAAAGCAGCTTCATTTATATA
>CM034703.1:84555625-84569642 GCA_020142125.1 Phrynosoma platyrhinos
GAATGAGTGGCTGCAGTACAGGCATTTAACCACTGCACCACCAGGGAATCCAGTGACTCAGTTGGGGGCAGAGTTTTTAATAATCATGTTTAGTGGCAGCTGGTGGCTTCCAGGCCACTGAAAAAATCTGCTCTGAGTTTCAGTCTAAAGCTTGTATTAGTTGTCCAGGGAGCTGAAACATTTCCTCAAAAAACAAAACAAAACAGGGAATGCATCTGGGCTGCAGAATTAATGTAGTTGTACACCACTTCAACTGTCATGGCTCATGCTATGGCATTCTGGGATTTTTAGTTTTGTGAGATATTTTGTCTTCTCTGTCAGAGCATTATGCTGCCACAACAAACTACAAATCCCAGGATTCCATAGCATGGAGCCATGGTAGTTAAAGCACTGTCAAGCTGCATCAATTCTGCAGTGTGGCAGCAGCCCGGGTTAGTACCTTGCTTAGATTAATAGAATCACAGAATCATTGAAGAGCCCACAAGATCCATCCAGTCCAAGCCGCTGCCATGCTGGAATATATAATCAAAGCCCTCCTGACAGATGGCCACCCAGCCTCGCTTTAAAAGCCTCCAAAGAAGAAAACCCCACCACACTCCAAGGCAGCATATTCCACTGTCAAACTGCTCTTATCATCAGGAAGTTCCTCCTAAAGTTTTGGTGTATTCTTATAAGTTCAGACTAAAACACAGAGCAGATTCACCACTACTAACATGGGAGTGATGTGATCATGTTGCTGCAACAATGAAAGCTTGGTCACCACCTACCTAGCCTCTGAAGTTCGGATGTTTAGAGCAGACTTCAGAGATCACTTTAGGTAAGTAATAGTAAGCTTGTGCTGCATACATTGAGGTAGGTTACTTTCCAGTCCTGCATAGTCATGAAAATGGCACAGACCTTTTTGTATGATATAGCTATAATAGCACTATCCTATAATATATAAAGAGTTTTTAAATTTAAATTTGAATATGTAGTTTTTAACTGAAATTGTTTTATTCTTTTTAAACTTTGTATTTTTAATGCTTTGTTCTAACTTGGACTGTTTTAAATTTTGTTAGCTGCCATTAGTCCCTATACTGGGAGGAAAGTGGAATATAAACAAATATAATAATAATTAATAATTACTAATAATGAAGAAGAAGAAGAAGAAGAAGAAGAAGAAGAAGAAGAAGAAGAAGAAGAAGAAGTCCTGAGCAAGTCAAGCCTACCGCTACCACACTTGTTCAGTATACATGCTTCTATAGATAGCTGTATACTGTTTGACAAACAAGCTTCTAGCTCATAACTGGCTGGTTATGGGGAATTAAGGTCAGATTTCATGGACTAGGGATTATTTTTTAAGACAGCTAAATATTCAAGGCATGTTTTGCTTTTGAACTTTGAAGGTATATTGTTATATTGACATCATTTCAGAGTCAGTCTCTCTCTAGCCATGTCTATCTTTAGCCTCACATCTCTTGTTTCTCTCTCCACCTGTGTCTCTGTTCAGATTCACATAATCTGTGTCTCTCTCCAGCCTCACAAATACAGTATACTTGTGTTGTGTATTGTGCACTATGTATTATATATATATACAAATTCAGGTATTCCAAAATAAAAAAAAAATTCAAATACAAAACACTACTGGTCCCAAGCATTTTGGATAAGATGTACTCAACCTGTACTGATTGACTACAGTGCATTTAGCTCCTATTTTGATTTACTATAATTTATCTGGAGGTTTGTCACTGAAATTGAATTGTATTTGTCAGTGGCAACACCAGTGTCTTGTTTCTAAAAAAAACCAAAGAAAAAAGAATAAAACATTATTGGGAGCATTGGGAGGCACTGAAAAGGTGTTGGGGCCCACTGTGGCTCAAGGGCCATCCTTTGCCTGCCCTTTTGCTAGTAGGGCTATTTCATATCATGGCTCTAGGTCAATTCTGCTGGGAGAACACATTACTGTCTGTCCAGCAGAGCTGGATGAGTTAACTGGCATGTTCCTCTCACCCACAGATGTATAGCATGGATAAAGTCAGTTATTTCAGGCAAAGTAGCAAAGCATACTTGTGAGATTTTCAGTGAGCAACAGAGGGAAGATCAGACATTTTCCAGAAAGTATTACTAAATGATAAAACAATAGTTTAGAGTGAAGATTGTCCCAAAGAGAGGATAGAGAAGAAGTGGTTCTGTAGTGAGCTTCTGTGGTGGATCACATCATTTGACAAAAAAAAAAGGATAAAAAAGATGAGAACTACAGTAACAATTGAAAAGCTGGTGTGTATGGGGAAAGAGAGAAGAGAGAGAGAGAGTTGTATCTTTCTTTAAACTCTGTTCAGACACAAAGGGAAATCACAGGGATTCTTAGAAAAAGAAGAGGAGAGACTTTTTAAAGGAAGAGACTTACAGGCTGTAGGAAGAATATATTAGGTAAGGACCACTGCAAGTGGGGTATAGAAAAGGAGAGAAGTCCAGAATCAGACCAGGTTGAGTTCTACCTCTCTGGACCTCTTTGGAATCAACTGGCACTTAGTTTACAATGGCATAAATTGTGAAGAGGATGCCATCCAATTATTATTATTATTATTGTGTTCCCAAAGAAAATAGGAGGGATACCTAGGTTCTAGATGAAGTTGAAAATACAGCTTTTAAAGGACATTTCAAATGTTCAGGGATTTACATAGCTAACTGATTAAGTGATATACAAGCATCATACAGATGCTTTGATTAGATTAGGAAATGGACAAAGATGGTGCATGGAACATTACAAAGGGTCAAACACCAGCATGTAGAACAATTACCAGAGCTCCAAAGACAGCACACATTTTACCCAGGACTTCAGTACATCCCTTCTACAAGCCAACAACCAATTTTCCCCCAAGACAAATACTCCATCTCTTTTGGAGACTTTTGTGGTCAAGCTGCCATTGGGTCTCAATATGAAGGGGATCTTCACTCCTGGTTTGAAAAAGCCCTTCTCCCAGGCTTAAAACTTGCTCTCCCATCATTGACTCTGCAGTATACTACTCACAGTGTCTTAACACTTTATGGCAGGGGTGGGAAACCTATGGCCCTCCAAGTTCTGATGAACTACCATTCCCATCATGCCTCACCACCAGTCAAGCTGAAGAAAGTTTTAGCCAGCCTCATGAGGGTTTCGTTGCAGTTCCTCCTGTTATGGTGATGCTAGCATAAATTATGGTGAGGGCTACAACCAAGCCTTCATGAGCCTGGCTAAAACTTTCTTCAGCTTGGCTGGTGGTGAGGCATGATGGGAATGATAGTTTGTCAGAATGTGGAGAGCTGTAGGTTCCCCACCCCTGTTCTATGGAATCAGAGGAATCCAATACAGAAGAATCAGATGTCACTCCAGTTCCAGAGGATGTTCCCTCCTCCAAATCTGAGCAGCTAGTGGCTGATTCAGCTGTTGAAAAAATTCATCAAAATGGGCCTGCCTCTCAGTTAGAGTTGAGGGACATTTCATTCTTTTGTGGAATGTGTTCATGAGAAGAAACAGTGGTGAAAGAGACAACACTTTTTTTAAAAAAGAAATACTGATCTATCAAGTACTTGGTGCCTCAAGGTCAAAGCAATTACAAATCCTACAGCAGCTGCTGGAAGTTTTTGTTGTTCCCAACTGTTTATTCTTGCTCATAGATTTATTTGGATTCTTGACTTCTGGACATATAGTGGCATCAGTTATCTGGATCCTGGAATGACTGAGGCCTCACTACTGCACCTCACATCAATCTTGATAAACTCCTTTGATTACCTGTATATGACATGGACTGTCTTGACTCATTTGTAAATTCTTGTCCCTACTATAGCCTACCTGCTTGCCCTGGTACTCGGTGCCTTTAGGCAAAGGATACACAGGGTCATAGTTCCTTTTTTGTTTGCTTGTTTATTTGCAGGAAATCCAATCACACATTGTACTCTCTTGTTAGATACTTAAACAGCTCACCTTGTAAGATGAAATGTAGCCTTTTGATGTAAGAAGTCACATCAAGAGGTTCAACAGAGATCTGACAAAACATTTGTGGAATTGTGCACTTCAGCAACATGGCTTTGCTCTCTGGCAACTGAAATCATACAGTGACAGCTTTTCCTTGGGGAGAAAATGGAAGCGTGTTATGCAAGGCCTTTGGCACATCCCATTTCTAAAATATCTGTGTAGGATGTGCTATGGAGTCATAATTCTGTGATTATTTTTTAAGGGTAGCTTTAAGTACAAACCACCTTCATATGCCTATATGCTTCTATTTGTTTCAATAGCAGAAGAATAATTACTGTGAACAATTTCAGTTCATTAACAAGGGGGGATTTAAGCATGAAGACTATCAAGTAGTAGTTAACAAAAAATTTACTTCATGTTTTATTCACCAGTAAGAGGATTAACTTGTTGACTTGTTAGGAAAGCAGCAGCATTAAGATAGGGAATAATAATGATGCAGCTAACACAGAAACAGGAAAGGCATAATGATACTCCAAATGCAATATTAGAGATTTCTTCTTAAGACACACACGTACACAGAATTACTTCAGAGCATTAGTTTTATTTGTATTGGTTTAAAACTCAGCTCAGTTTTAATAAAGCTTGGGTTAATTATTTTTGGGACTACAACTTCCATTCACTACAACCCAGCCAACAGTGGTCAAAAAAGTAATGGCTGGCATTTAGAATTGCTGTTATAGATTTTTAACCTAAATTCTTCCCCTTGGCTTTGGCAGCAAAAGGTCAGATGCTCAGTATATTTGTGGAGCATAATGGATATGTGCACTGAGGCACCACCTACTCCATTTGCATATTTCTTGCACTAATTGTGAGGATTTGACAGGATAATGTAACTATATTTGGGTAAGTGACTTTGCAGGGGTGCATATGATTTCGAAAATGTGATAAGGCAACATTCCAAGCAGTGTGTGGATTTGATAGGATAATGTAATGTGTCTGTCTGTAAAAAGGTTAACCCCAAAATGTGGTTTTTGCACAATTTCCTTGTAAACAAAAGAAAACAAAATAAAACTCATATATATTTCTGCATAAAATATTTTCCTGAAACTCATCAGGATAAAAACAGGATGAAAACCATCCAGAAATATTTATTTTCTCTGCAGCAGAGAGAAAACTGCTGAAATTATTCATCCTCACTTGTGAGGATCAAACAGTTGAATATGTACATCCTTAATGAATATACAACCACACTCATGCACATAGTGGTTCTGCACATCTGCCATTCATGATCAAGAGTTTCAGTGGGCCACTGGGAAAGCTAGAGTGGACATTTTCTGTTTCTACTGATTTGTATACATATTCACAGAGGGACACTCTTTTACATTCAAATTCTCACTCTTCAATAGGAGATAATATTAAGGAAATTGGTTTAAAATGTCAACAACCTAAATCCAGTTATCAGTTTCTACTCATTGAATCAATAGGTACTTGATACATCAACACTTATGCAAATTCCAATGATTCAGTTGGTTTACACTGGCTGAGACTAACTGGTTTAAGACCAATAATTTTAATATAAAATTGGAGATTGAAAAAGATATGATGGTTTTGTGGAAGCAGGGTATTAAAAAATAGCAAACAAAATTATCAGTTTAATGTCACATATTTGTAGTTTGGTCTGACATACCCATCTCATTTCTAGTTAGATACAATTTGCTATTCCTGATATGGAATTATACATAGTGGATCACTAGACCAATTCATTTTAATACTGCAGCTGATTAAAATGTTTGCATGGCATTGATAAAGCAAGAGTATCCAGCTCCAAAAAGCAATATTTTCAGCTCTGGTGCACTCATTCCTGCACATATTGTGAACAATGCAATTCATTAATTTAAATTTTATGAAAAGTACATGCTGTTTAAAGCCAGCACGTTGGCTTGTAATGGGCTCTATTGCATTTTAAGATCCTTTCTAGAGACATTTTATTGGCCGGGCAGTCCAATTAGGTCTGTAAAATAATGTCAGGATGATCTGGCTTTATAGATGCTCCATGTTAATAGTTCTCAGGACTCCATTAAAGTTCTTGGGATTCAATTGCTGGTAGTGCAAGAGAGAGGCAGGAAATTAGTGTATAAAACACACACAGCAAACATCACTTTCAGACATGGCATTTTTCACAACACTTCAGGGTTTTAAAATCTGTACACTGAAGTACTGCTCTAGAGTCCTTCTCCCTTGAGTTCATTTCCCCCATTTCTTTTGATCTTCTCCCTTCCTCCCTGTCTCCCGCCTGTTTTTGTTTTAAGAGGCTTTTTGGAAAAGATCTTCTGTGCTGCCTTGGATACCTGCCGGATTCATTTGCAATGAAAGGCTCCGACTACAAATATGTCTCAACCATTACTTCAGTGCAAATACAAGCTCATGAAACATGAAGAGCCTCCAGATTTAAATTGCACATCTACAAGGAGCGCCGGTGAGGAAAGTGGACTTACTTGAATAATGGATAAGGTGTTAAAAGAATTACCGCGATAATGAATGCAATACATTAAAGTACAGCCATCATCATTGTTCAGCTGTCTGATTTTTGTGCTCTTCATTTCGCCTGCCCCACCTTCCTCAGCTCATGAAGGCTTTGATTTCTTCCCCCACCCTGCCCTCCCACCGTCACCCTCTCCTCTGGTGCTCATCTTACAGGCCTTCTTATGAAACCATTGTATGAATGCCAGCACAATTAGATTGCCATTCTAAGGTGTCATTTCAGCATATTCCGTTTCACTGTTCAGTTCTGTCATCATCAGCAAGTCTGCTCACATAGACACATCCAGACGACTCACTTTTCTTCCCTCAACTCCCCCCACCCCCACATCATCTGCTGCTGATTTAACTACATTTAAAGGATTACATCCTGACTGCCAGTACTGTTAGGCTAAGTGATTGTCAACAATTATTTCACAGTGCTTTCTGAGCCAGCTAATGGATATGCAAGGTGCAACATTATGTTACTTCTCTTTCCACATTCTTTTATTTTAAATGTTCCTTTCTGCCATCATTCAACTTTGACTTTGAAGCTGCTTTTCTAAAGCAACAAAATGCAATCATCTTAACATAACTCAGCATTTCTAGATGCTGCTGCAAGGGTTAAAGGGGAAAGGCATGTTTTATCTCAGCCATCCTGAGAACATCACCTTAAGTTGTTACCTATATTGCAGGTGAAATTAGAAACTTAAATTTGCCTTATATCAGGGGTCCTTTCACACAATTGATTGATTGATTGCACTATAATGCAATTACACTACCATGGCTCCCTACTATGGAATCCTGGGCTCACAGTTTAGGAACCAGAGACTTCTAGTCCTCACCAAACTACAAACACTAGGATTCCACAGAATGTTGCCATGGCAGTTAAAGTGGCCTGATAAGGCTATCATTGTATATTATGTAAGGCCCCAGGTTACAACATTGGTCCATCCAGTTTAGTACTGTTTATACCTGGGAAGAGGTACTTCTGGGCCTAATTTTTCCTACAGGTTGCTCTAATCCAGCCAAAACAGCATGTGGGGATTGTCCTTCTCAAAATCCTGCCTCCTCTTCTGATGATCCCTGTCATTACTACTACTACTACTACTATTACTACTACTACTACTGTTATTATTGATATTGTTATTGTTGTTATTTGTTTAATTTATGTCCCACTTTTCTCCCAACAGGGGACCCAAGGCATCCTACAACAAGGCTGAAACAAAACACTACTAAAATCTTCACAAAAGTAAAGAAAAAAGCCCCAGTTAAATTAGATATCATGTAAAAACATCCATAATTTAAAACTGTATAAAATCACTTCAAAAGACATATCAATAAAGAGAAAAATGCAACAGTCATGTTAAAGAATTCCCACTTTTATCTCTGATTTCAGATTGGAGGTAAGAGCAGAGAGTTCTTTAGTCTTCAGAGGAGAAGCATTCCTGCAACCCAGCACTTGGATTTCTGAATCACCTTAGAATACTCTGTGTTTTGTCCAATGAGGGAAAGTGCAGAGTAAGCAAACTATCACATGGCCAAGTACCATTTGCAAGATTGCTCTTACAGTTGGTGCATAGGCAGTGAATCCACTTTGGATTTGAATCTGAGCTTTAAAGGAGCCCATCCCTCAAGAAAATTAAGCATCTTGGATATCTTCTTTCAATTCACTCTTCTATGTGGAACTGATTCACTATCCTACTCACATGACAGCTATCAGGTGCTATTAGTTTACATTCAGCTTTACTTCTACCTCCCATTCTCTCACATGGCAAGGGAAAAATGAAGCAGTTTAAAAAGCCAACATGATCCTAGGCTGCATCAACAGGAGTGCAGTGTCTAGATTGAGGGAAGTAATAGTGCCACTATTATGGTTTGATCAGAAATCACCTGGAATATTGTATCTATTTTTGGGTACCACAGTTCAAGAGGGATGTTGACAAGCTGGATGGAGCATGCTCAGTAAGCAAAATGGTCTGGAAGTCATGCCCTATGAGGAGCAATTTAGGGAATTTCCTATGTTTAGCATGGAGAAGAAAAAGTTAAGAAAGAAAAAGTCTGCTGCTCCAGAGACTAGAACAAAAAACAATGGATTCAAATTACAAGAAAAGTGATTCCACCTTAACATTAGGAAGAGCTTCCTGATGGTAAGAACTGCTTGACCGTGGAATACACTGCCTCAGAGTGTGATGGAATCTTTTTCTTTGGTGGTTTTTAAAGAGAGTCTGCATGGCCATCTCCTGGGAGTGTTTTGTGTCTTCCTGCATGGTAGAGGTTGGACTGGTTGGCCCTTGTGGCCTCTTCCAACTCTATTATTCTATGGTTCTATGAAAGGGCTGAGCCAGACCGGGTTCCTCATTGAAGCATTAGTCTAGTATACCCATGGCACTGGAAGCAAGGTCACACTTCTGATATCAGCTGGTCTGTGTAGCGACCCATACCAGCACTTGAAGTTGCTTCGCCACTACCTGGTCCACACTGACATACACAGTTTTCAAGAATTACAGACAAGAGATTTCCCATGTCCAACTGGGTTGATGGACACTGAACCTGGACTTTTTCAAGTCAGACCTACAAGTCAACCCATGACATCATAACTGTTTGTAAATAAACAAATTTCTGTTACACAGGAAATCTGGAGACAGAACATGGGGATTTGAGTCTCATATCTTGCTTAGGCACCAAGTGTACACCTTTGAAGAGCTTGGATATTTATTTGTGACACTGTGGAGTTTATTGTTGAGTTACTTAGATGACTGTTGAATCCTGCTTCTCATGGCTGACCTTTGTTTTTAAGCTTTTAAGTAAATTTCTATGTAATCTTCTTGACAACTCATTTGTAAGTGGGTAGTGAACCTTGGATGCCAGACTGCTGTTGGTACACACACTTATGTCATCATGGCACAGAACTGATTATTAATTATGTATTTCTCTAATGTTCCAATAGTCAGTGCTTGCTTTCTTCTCCCTTGCTGATATAAAGTAAATGTCAGGCTTCTGTCTAGAGTTTGACCAACTTATTTATCATCAAAGATAACTTTCAATTCCCTTTACCCTTTTCTACACAGCTTTGTGACCCAGGC
This sequence comes from Phrynosoma platyrhinos, assembly GCA_020142125.1. Lineage (NCBI taxonomy): Eukaryota > Metazoa > Chordata > Lepidosauria > Squamata > Phrynosomatidae > Phrynosoma > Phrynosoma platyrhinos. Next base: position 84,565,163 of record CM034703.1, read on the forward strand.
AAGGTATGGAAATCTTTTTTGGTAGTGTTTGTGATACTCTTAGCTTGTAACTAGAAATATGTGAGTAAGCTGAATTAAATCTAGTGTTCAACAGGCTTGGGTCTAGAGTCATTTACATTCTGGAATCTTCTCAGTGTTAGACATCTGTGTCCCCCTTCACCCCTTTGAAATTAGTGCATAGAAAAATGAAATCCACAAAAATATTGTTTCAACACACTTAAGATGATCAGGTAATGCATTTTAGAATGCACTGAGGGAATGCATTCAAAGTAATGTATATAATTTAAAATGTGTACAAGCAAAGCTCTGGAGTGGGGCAACATGAAGGTGCTGCCCCCAGTAAGAATCCTGCCCCCTCCAATAAAATTCTCCTTCAGCCCCCATATTTCTAGTATTGCACTATTAAAACTTCAGCTGAGCACTTAGAAACACTGTTCACCCTCCATATCCACAGATTCTGCATCCACAGAGTCAACTATCCATGGCTTGAAAATATCCCCCCCCCCATGACAAAATCCAGAAGGCAAACCTTGATTTTGCCATGATGCTGGTTTGCTCCACCATAGTATATAATTGACTCTAGCATCCATGGATTTTAGTATCTATGGAGGGTCCTGGAACCAAATTACAGCAGATACAAAGGGTCCACTGTACTGTTTAGGCATCTAAAGAAAAGAGGAAGGCAAAAATACCAAGGGAATATAAACACTGCAAATATAAGAGTTTTAGATGCTGAATAGTTTTCAGTTTCTCAGTCTGTGGGATGCTAGAAATGTGGGGTATGAAGCAGTGGCATCACTAGGGTTGGTGTCATCCAGTGTGGTAATCCATGGTGTAAACCCCCCACCTGACTCACCTCTTCCCATATTATACCATACAGAATCCTTAGTAATGTTTTTTGTATTAATGTTACTCATAAATCCTAATGCTCATATATCACTGAATGTAGTGGTAATAGTTGTGAGAGGATTAATGCTGAACATAAAGAAAACAAAAATAATTACCACTGAGGGCCTTCACAAGTTCAACCTAGACAATGAAGAAATAGAAATAGTAAAAGAATTCCCATACCTGAGATCAAACATTGATAGAAATGGGGACTGCAGTCAGGAAATCAGAAGACTAAGTATGGGGAGGATGGCTATGAAAGAACTAGAAAAGATTTTAAAATGCAATGATATATAACTCAGCACAAAAGTTATACAAGCCATTGCATTCCCTACTACCATGTATGAATGTAAGAGCTGGACAGTTAAGAAAGATGATAGGAAGAAAATCAATTGATTTGAGATGTGGTGAGAAGAGTGCTGAGGATCCCATGGACAGCCAAAAGGATAAACAAGTGGGCCCTAAAGCAGATCAAACCAGAAACCTGAGGGCAGTTAACAACAACAAAATATTCAAAATATCTGCCCATAGTTTTGACATACGCAACTAGAAAAATTAAAATTATACCTTTGAATTACAATATAATACACATAGCCTAAATATATTTGCATGTATATAGTTTCATGTGGTTAAAGTGAAAATTTAGTAAGATGTGACTTTTTTAAAATAAAATTTTAACTTTAAAAAACTTCTTTAAAAGCTTTTAAAAATATTTTGAATTTAAAAAAACTTCTTTAAAAGCTTTTTAAAATATTTTAATTTTTTTTAAAAAATTTGCAGCCTCTCCTTTATCCTACCACTAGGTCTTGCCCTATTCAAACCATATTTTCAGTGTTTTAAAGGGATGCAGGCAAACACAACAACCCATGTCTGCCCAAAGACAGGTATTTTGGGACCAGTGGTGTCACCCCCTTTAAAGTGCCACCTGGTGAGGTCTGTAGCTTCTGAACCCCCTAGTGATGTCACTAGACTGAAGAAAAAATTCACTGAGGGCAGAATTCTTATGGGGGGCAATGTTCACAATTTGCATACACCCCCATAGCTATACCCCTATATACAAGCATGTATCCACTTGAAACAAATAAACAAATGGATCTCATCCAATAAAAACAAAGAAACAGCAATTAGGTATACTAGGTCTATGTAATAATAATGATGATGATGATGATGATAATAATAATAATAATTTTTTATTTCTAGCCTGCCCCTCTGCTCTGCAATCGGGGCGGGTTACAACATTTTAAAACATACAAAGTTAAAACAAGCCTTAGCCCCATAGCCCCCCTCCCACCCCCTAAAACAAGATTAAACTTTAAGAGATTAAAAACATAATACAGTCTAAAACTAAACAAACATTACAAAAACCAATAAAATCAAAAAATGAAGCAAGCTACAGATAAGGGACAGTTGAAACCATCTCCTCTCAGGTTGGAAGATTATTCCGGGAAGGCCTGCTGAAAGAGTTCCGTCTTTACTGCTTTTTTTAAAGGCAGCAAGGTGGTAGTAAGACGGATCTCGTCTGGCAGGCCATGCCATAGCCTGGGAACGGTTGCAGAAAAGGCCCTCTGGGAGGTCTGAGACAACCTAGTTTTTATTGGCTGTAAAAGGTTCCTCCCAGAGGACTGGAGGGCACTAAATGTAAAAGTGAGAAAGAGGATATTGACAAATATGATTCTTATAGAGCTTCATATCTCTACCTGCAACACATTACTTGTACAACTAATTTCGGCAAAAGCACATTCTCTGCCAAAACTGAAGTTCAGCCACACCTTGTGAGCTGGCTCTCAGGGTTACAGTCAAGTGCTTGTTGGGAGTGGGGAGGGATGGTATTTAGGGTGTGAAAACTGCTCAATTTGAGCTGCAAAAAATGCAGTGTGACATAATTAAGCACAGGAATTCAGTAGAGAAAAAAGGTTCTTGTCCCGTTTTAACATTTAGTGGAAAATCATGGAGTGTGGGTTATATTACTATTAGGACATGAAATCTGATTGAACAGCTAATTCTCACAATGTTGAAAGCACAGTAGATCTTATGAGTCTGAGCTTATATGGATCTAAATTCATCATGAGATTTCTCTTTTTTTTTGCATTCCAGTGCTTGGAAAAGTTACTTTTTCAGAACAACAATGACCATGATGGCTGCAGGATTCTGGTAGTTGTAGTACATAAAATATTTCCCCCCAAGCTTTTTTCCATCCACACAATCTATATTTTACAACAGTGACAAGGAAAGGCAAATTTCTCTCTTTTTTCACTGGCCCAGCAGGCTTTTGATATATTGCAATCCACACACATATATACAAGTAACCACCATGGCCAACATGCCACAAAAAGTTGAAATGTTAATGCTTTCTTGTGAGCAGATATTTGGCTGGAAGAAACTCTAGACAATCATTTCATTTGGCAAGCTGGAATTCTTCTCTGCCAGTGCTAATCTTTTGGTCAGAGATAGGAGAAAACTAGTTCAAAATAAATTCTGTTATCAGTTAAGTTGGAAATTTTCTAACACTTGGACAACTTAATTGCATTTATTTATATTTTTATTGAGATTAATTCTTATTAGTTTTCATAAAAACAGTATAATTTACACTCAAAATAATATACAATCAGAGATAAAGAAAAGGAAGAAAAAGAGATGAAGAGCAGGAGGAGGAAGGAGAGGAAAGATAAACCAATACACACTAAGGCTCTGATCCCCCCATTCTGAATGAAATGAGAATAAAAATAAAAAGAGAAAAATCATTCTACCATTACAGATCCAACTAAATAATCCTACTATTACTAATAACCATAATCACAAATTATTGCATCATTAGAATTCTTATTGCTAAAAAAAAACATAAACAAAGAAATTAAATTTTTCAAAAAGTCTTTAGTTGCCTTATCCTTTAGAACCCACTTTATTTATCCATTTGGGTTGACTCAGTAACCTTAACAATCCATTCTTTCATTGTTGGTGCTTCACTCTTTTTCCAATATTGAGCAAACAATGTTCTTGCTGTTATTATCATATACAAGATTGTGAGTTCAATCCTAGCCAGGGGCTCAGGGTCAACTCAACCTTCTATCCTTTAGTAGCTTGCTAAAATGACTACCCAGCTTGATGTACAGCTTACAGTTCTAAACTGCTTAGAGTCTGGTCAGTTCAGTATGAAATGGTATATAAATGAAGCTGCTACTGCTAGTGCTATACTGAAAAAAAAATTCCATATTTATTATGCAGGTTTTTTTTTTATGTATAATGCCCAACAAAGGCATTTCTGGTAACATTACTAAATCTACCTTTAGAATTGTTAAAATTATGATATACATCTTAAACCAGTAACTTTTCATCTTCTCCTTACAAGTACACCATATATGAAAAAAGGGACCCTCTTAACTTGATGTCCCCAACACTGATTTGAAATATTCTGGATCATTTTCAACAGATTTTCTTGGTGTTAGTTACCATCTATAAATAATTTTTAATGGGATTTTGCACCGCCACCAAGAAGTCTGAACGCTGTTTTATGGATAACAAAATGGCCACAACTTTATTCATTTGTACAGAGTCTAAAACAATAACTTTACATCAAAAATTCTTAACTTGATTA
>CM034703.1:84569742-84586053 GCA_020142125.1 Phrynosoma platyrhinos
CCGGGGAGAGATGAACCCCATTACCCCTGTACAGATGTGGCAAATCAATTCTGAACCTATCATGCATTACACAGAATGCCCCCAAATCTTCCAACCTCCTTTAAACACTTCTATTCACCCAATGACGAGCCGCGTTAATAGCAGAGTCTTTCCTTGCTCCAGGCCAATTTCGTCGTGGCAAGAGCTTGATCTATAGAATAACTGTCCCTGGTAACCGCCATGGTATTTCCTGTAGGTCCATCACGATCCTTTTGACCAACTGTAATCCAGTAATCTTAACCAAGTCATTTTCGCCTAGGTGAATAAGTAGAATCCAGGCATGTGGAAAGGTAGCGACCAATTCAATGATGCGAGGAAGAAGGGCCCCCCATAGCATGTCTCTCTGTCCAAATCATTGCATGAGTCGAATCCACCCCAAACCTAAGTTTGGATCTCAGCCCGTCTGAATAGCATGACGTTCAGCCCAAAAGACCAAGTTGTGACCGACATTCCAGATGTCACCCTGTTCTTGCCCTGCTCAACAAAAAACACACACTATAGCATGAATACAGGATCGCATCAGGCTCTTGGTAACAAGTCCACACCTAGCCTATACTAAGGGTGAATGTAAGATCTAAACGTTCAAGAGCACCATAGCCCAATACGCCGGATCGCAGCATCACTTAGGCCATGAGCTGCTGCAGCCATCGCAGCTCCAATCCAAAAAGAATGAGAAGAGAATTGGGCTTCTGGCAAACCTGCATGCTTCATTGCCTCCTGTAACACCATTCAAAATTGAAACTACATCAATGGAAGGCCCAAGACATGTAAAAATAAATAACCAGAGGATGGTGGGCACAATCTGAAGTAATCTGATAAGGCCAATACTGGGCAAATCTGGCCATTGGGAGCCTTGGACAAAACTATGGTTTGACCCCTAGCCAACTGATCAGTCTTTGAATGCCTAAAACACAAATATAGGCCCTGTTCCAAAAATTGAACATCAGATAAGAAAAACGCCCTGCCTGACCTATCAGAGCAAGAGCTAGGGACCAGTTCACTAATTCTGGTAGCTGCAAAAAAGGCCAACAAATAAGCAGCCCGAAACAATGTAACTTCCTCAGGTGAGGAGCATACCATTTGGAGGGAATGCCAAATCTGTGTAAGGATTGTATCCGTCACCAGCATGCAGGTGTTGCGTGCCACCGGGAGCTCCCTAGACCAACCCTCCAAAGCTTTCCAAACCCTAAAATCTATAATAGGATCCTTAAAACCACCTGCCCTAGAGTAAAATGCCAGGGCTGCCAACCTCCCCCTAATGATAACCAGGGAAAGCCCAGACTTCTTGAGATGGACTGCAAAGAGGAGTACAACCTCCACCTCCAAAGGCCAAACCTCGATTTTCCCAACATCCAACAAAAACTGTCTAAAAGTTCGCATTGTGGGACTTCTGGTGGTATGGGGGGCGCATCGGTTGCTAGATCAGAGTGCTCTGACTAGCGATCACTTGCTGCAGGGATTAGTCCCGCTTGGAGGAGAGCGGAGAGGGTAAATTGCCCCCCCGATAAAGGGGACTCAGAGGGGCCCACGATCCTGGAGAGAGACCCTCTAGCGCAGCTCAGAAGACAGAAGATAGAAAGCAATATCTGGGAGAAGAGAGCAGCGCAGAAAGGGAACTCAAGGTGGGATAGGGCAAGCCACATCCACGGCAAGCAGCCGCTTGTACGTGAACTGTCAAGCGGCAAAGCGCCGCCACCACTTTCACCCCCCTTTTGTTTCTTGAAGAAAGCATTGTAAGGAAAGTATCAATTCAGTAAAGCAAGGCTACCAAAATTTTTCTTCTTGCAACTACATTCCCACTTTACAAATTTAAGCAAAAGCAACACTGTAGCCTGGGTTACAGGGAAAGCGGAAAGGGAAAATACAAAGAGACTTGTTAAAGATGAAAGTCTGAAATAAGATCAATCTTAACTTTGAGTGGAAAAGGCTGTTGGCTGGTGACTGCAGTTACAAATATAGGAATCAATTCCCCAATTAGAGGGCTAAAGAGTTTCTGTATAGACTTTAATTGTCTGTTTCAAATCAATGACTTCAGTGGAGTGTATTTAAGAAACTGTTTGGAAGAGAAGCAAAGGAGCTAAACAAATCTCTAAAAGGGGAAGATAGAAATTTTACAATATTGGAAAGAAGAAAAACAAAGTAATAGAAATAAACTGAAGAACTAAGGAAAAAAATGGTGTTTGGACTTGATCAGGGACTTTTTGGTGCCTAAGTAAGTAACTGGGTGAAAGATATTACTAATAAATCACTAGGAAAAGCAACTCATTAAGAAAGCCAAATATTCTTATCAAAGGCTTGGAAAAGGAAGAAATATAAAGTAACGTTGATCTGCAATCCAAATAAAAGTAATGAAAATTGAAGGACTAGAAACTTGGATTCAAGACTTAACATAACCCAAGAAGATCTCAACTCTGGACTGCAAAGCTGCTTAGAATTTCAATTGTGTTAATTATTAATTTAAATGCTTGATGGTTAAAAATTTGAAATAATGGATGTCTAGTTAGAATATTAAATTTGTAAGGGGTTACCTAATTAAATACTATATAGGCTTTAAAGAAATTAGCTGAGGTTTATTCTGGTAAGAAATTTGAATTAGCTAAGTTGAGAAAGCTAGGGAATACAGATTCTTTGTTATCCTTTGTTTTGTCTATCTCCTGATATATTGATCATATTTGGTCAACTGAATATTAGAGAAAGGAAAATATAAAATGGCAACATCAAGGAGGAATATGTGTCAAACCATTACAACAATCCAGAGGAGGCCATCTCTAGAAACATCTGCAAAACCATTGGAACAGACAGAAATTCTATTGGAAAAAATGAGGAGAAATAGGGAGGAATTGAAAGAGGACAATTTAAGATTTAAAAATGAAATGAAACAAGAGATAAAAGACAAAATTAAAAATGAATTTTCAGACTTAAGATAAACCCTGGAAAAAAATAAATAATGACATGAGTAAAGTGATAAACAAGATTGGCAAAATGGAAACCAATTTCAAACAAATGGAAGCAAATATGGATAACCTAACTACACAACAACTGGAGGACCATGATGCTCTAAATAAATTGGAACTGAAACAGAGAGAAAGCTGTTTTAACTACGGGGCCTACCTGAATGGAAAGAAGAAAATCTCTACGAATTCCTCTCTCCAATTTTGGCTGAATACATTAACGAACCTGTGGAAATGTTCCAATGTGAATTAGATAGACTTTATAGAATTAACTCAAAAGCTACGAGAACAAGGAACGTCCCAAGAGACATTGTGGTTTATTGTGTTAGGAAGCAAACAAGAGACTTAATTATTCAACAAAACTTCAAAAAAGATTTGGTAATAGAAGACAAAATTATTCAGATTTTCAAAGATATTCCAGGGAGAATATTGAGACAAAGGAAAGACTATTTCTTCCTAACTGATAAACTTAAAAGATACGGAATTCCATTTAGATGGGAAGAAATTGAAGGAATCTCCCTGACATGGAAGCAAAAAAGATACAAAGTGAACACAATTGAAAAAGCTGCTGATTTCTGGGCAAATAATCGGAGGGATATTGAAAGAGGAGCAAATGGGAACCAAATGGAGGAAAGATTTGGGAGAAGAAATCCAGAAAGAACAAGATTGCAAGTAGCTCAAAGGAAAAGATTGGAGGAAGAGGAAAGAAAGAAGCAGGAAGAAGAGGAGTGCAAGAGAGTAGAAGGCAAAGGAAAAGGAGTGGAATAGTCTATGATTTAAGGTGGGGGATTTATTTGCTCTCTTATAAATTACCAATTTTCTTAGTAAAGTCGGGGTTATAATGAAGATCCTATCTTGGAATGTTAAAGGGTTAAATTCCCCTGAAAAAAGTAAAAAAGTTTTTCTATTCATTAAAAAATGTAATTGCGACATTGATTGTTTGCAAGAAACTTGAATCGAACTTAAGGATGTGAGACTTGTTGCAAATAAAAAACTAGGGAAAGAATATGTAGCAGCCACAAATAAAAAGAAAAAAGGAGTAATACTCTATGTTGCTGACCAATTAGAATCAAAAGAGATCTTTAAAGATAAAAACAGAAGTTGGTTGGGTGTTGAAATTGTGTGGAAAAATAAGAAAATTCTATTAGTAGGTATATATAGCCCTCAGGAAAACAAAGGAGCTTTTTATTCAAAATTAAATGAAAAATTATCTGAATTCGACTATGAGAATATAATCCTAATGGGAGACTTTAATGGGGTAGTAGACCCAGTATTGGATAGAAACTCAGAAAAAAACTATTAAAAAGAATCAAGGAAAATTGCCTAAAACTTTATTCGATCTGCTAGACAATTTAACTCTAGTGGATTGGTGGAGGTTTTTATACAACCAAGAGAAAGAATACACATTCTATTCAGATAGGCACAAATCGTTGGCGAGGTTGGATTTATTCTTAAGCACAAAGACACTATTAAAAGAAATAAAAGAAATAGAACTGTTACCCAGATCTATTTCAGATCATAATCCTCAAATAGTAAAATTGGAACAACAACACAAAATAAAAAAATGGAGGCTGAATGAATCTTTACTTAAGGACCCTGAAATTATTAAAAAGGTGAGAGGGATTCTTAAAAAAAATTTTGAGGATAATTTAAATAAAGGCATCAAAACATCGATAGTGTGGGATACCAGCAAAGTGGTATTAAGAGGATTTTTCATTCAACAAAATTCGATTATTCAAAGGAATAAAAGATTGAATAATGAGTTGCTGCAAGGAAAGCTGAAAGAATGGGAAGATATACTGAAGAAAGAGCCTAACAACAAAAAATAGAGAAATAAAACTACTACAAAAACAACTCTCAGTCAGAATGGTGGAAGAAATTGGGGTTAAACTAAAGAGATTGAAGCAGTACAATTTCGAACATTCAAATAAATTGGGGAGATGGTTAGCATCAAGGTTAAGGAAAGACAAAGAAAAAGCTCAAATTACAAAAATCAAAGAGGGGGATATATTATACACACAGCATGAGAAATTAAGGAAATATTTTCTAAGTTTTATGAGAACCTATATGCAGAGAAACCAATTGATGAGGAAAATTTGGGAAAGTTTCTAGGAAAGGAAGACTGGGCTAGATGTAGTGAGGTACAAAAGGAATATTTAGAAGCAAAAATTAGCAGCGAGGAGATAATGGAAGCATTGAAACAAGCTAAAGAAGGTAAATCCCCAGGCCCAGATGAACTCCCGGCATCGTACTATAAAGTATTTGCAAATGAATTACTAGATACACTTCAGGAAACTATAATTATGGTAGAATCAGAAGGGATACCAGAATCATGGAAAGAGGAGGATATAATTCTCATACCAAAAGGTAAAGAAAATTTGGATGATCCTAAAAATTATTGACCCAACTTACTTCTAAACAATGATTATAAGATTTTTGCAAAGGTTTTGGCTAATAGACTAAAAAAATATTTAAAGGAAGCTATAGATATTGACCAAAGAAGTTTTCTCCTGAAGAGACAAATTAGAGATAATTTAAGATATATTATTAATATTATAGAGTACTATGAAAGGCATAACGATAAAAAATTGGGTTTGTTTTTCCCCCCAATTTGCAAAAAGCATTTGACACAGTGAATTGGAGTTCATTAATGCTGATTATGTTAAAAATGAATATTGGGGAGAGATTTGTGAATCAGATAAAGAAAATATATGAAAGTCAAAAAGCACGAATAACAATATATGGAGACAAAACACATCAAATAGAAATTAAGAGAGGGACTAGGCAAGGATGCACCCTTTCTCCCTTGCTATTTCTAGTAGTTATAGAATTACTGATTAGGAGAATTAAAAGCGAAAATTATATACAAGGAGTGAAAATAAAAAAAAATACAAATATAAAATTAGGGCATTGGCAGATGATTTAATAATTAATTTGGAGGACCCAATTGCGAAAACAAATTTGTTGATGGAGATATTGAAGACATTTGGTGAAATTACAGGATGTAAAATCAACAAAAGTAAATCAGCAATCGTTACCAAGAATATGGACTTAGTTGAAGAGGGAAAACTACAAGAAATAGCAGGGATAGAGATAAGGAAGAAGGTAAAATATTTAGGGATCCAAATTACAAAGAAATCAAATGAATTATTTGAAAACAATTATAAGACATTATGGAAAAAGATAAAAAATTATCTGATAAAGTGGAACAAACTAAACCTTTCACTTTTGGGCAGGATAGCAGCAATTAAAATGATGGTTCTACCAAGATTGCTGTACTTATTCCAAACGTTACCAATTATTTCAACAAAAAGACCATTTAAAGAATGAATAAGGATATTACAAGATTTATTTGGCAGGGGAAAAAAACCAAGGGTGAAACTAAAAATTTTACAGGATGCAAGAGAGAGGGGAGGGCTAGCACTACCCTGTTTTGAGTTGTATTATGATGCATGTGGTTTGTTATGGGTTAAGGAATGGATTATGCTAGAGGACAAAAGGATGCTAGAACTAGAGGGAGATGGTCTAGCTTATGGTTATCACGCATATCTGCTATATGGGAAGGAGAAATGCAATCAAACCTTTAACGAGCACTGTATCAGGAAGGCTCTGCTAAAAATTTGGAAAAAAACATAAATGCAGAATTATACAGGGTATACCTCTTTGGGCTTCACCCCAAGAAGCACTCTATAGAAGAGAAATGATTAGATATGATAATTGGTGTTTTTACAAGGATTTATTAAAATCTGAAAGAGGGACATTAAAAATTTTTACACAAGAGGAAATGAAGGAAAAAGGATTTGATTTAGGGTGGTACCAATATAGGCAACTTTATGAGAAAGCTAAGATAGACATGAACGAATATGGAATTAGTGAGGGGAAATCAGAAATAGAAGTAATTCTCTGTGGAGGAAAAGGGAAAATGATAAGGCTACTATATAAATCACTATTAAAAATTGAAATGGAGGATGAAACTGTTAAGAACACAATGGTCCAATTTGCCAAATACGTTGGTCATAATATCCATTTAGCTCAATGGGAAAACAATTGGGGGAAAAGTTCAAGACATACGGCTTCCCAAAATTCGAAAGAGAATTAGTATAAAATGTTCTATCAATGGTATATGAGCCCCAGCAAACTGTCTAAAATATATAAAAATTGTGATAATTGCTGTTGGAAATGTAGAGAGCCAAATGGCACATTTTTTCATTGCTGGTGGACATGCAAGCATGCAAAAAGATATTGGGGGATGATTAACGATTTAGTGAATGAGATACTAGGTACCAATATAGAATTAAACCCAGAAATTTATCTTTTAGGGATTTTGGATGATCAAATCAAAAGGAAGTATGGAAAATTACTGTTTTATATGATTACAATTGCCAGAACACTTTTTGCAAGTAGATGGAAATTGAAGGAAATCCCAGACAAAGAAGAATGGCTTTGAAAGTTATATGACATTTTAGAAATGGACAAATTGACTCTGTTGTTAAAGGGTTACTCCCCAGAAAACTATATAAAGGATTGGGAGAAAGTGGTGACATTTATAAGAGAGCAATGGGGAGGGATTGCGATGATCAATTGAAATCAGTATTAATTAATTTATAGTTTCATGTGTGAGTTAGAATAGTAAATCTAAGCCAAATCGACTTTGAACAGGGAGTAGGAGCAAAGACTAAGATTAAATTAAAAGAAGGATAATAAATCAACTATATTAGTGTGGATAAAATTAAGGATAGTTAAGAAAGATAAGAATTAATATATTAAGCTAAGGAAATTAAGGTTTACGTAAGAAACTTATAGGAAGTCATTGAATATCCTGTAAAGAGAAGTGGTAGCCAGGAAGTCTTTTTTGTGTTTATATGTGTTTGTCAGTAGGTAACTTTAGCTATTTAGTGTTTTTTATATATATGTGTGTGTGTGTGTGTGTGTGTGTGTGTGTGTATTTCTTTAGTGTTTAGTTAAATGTTTGTATTGTAGAAAGGGGTGATGAGAGTTAGGAAAGTAGGAGATGGTAGGAGAATGTAATGAAAGGAGAGTGATGGAGGGTATGAGAGAGGAAGATAAGTCTTAATGATAGGGAAAAGAAAGGATGGATTGATTTTGAGAAAGGAAGAGGTAGGGGATTAAAGAAATTAAGGAAAAGAAGGGAGTTTGGTAAAGAAGATTGATATTAGGTAAGAAGAATGGGGGAAGGAAACATATTAGTAAATCTTAATTATTTTATTTTACTATCTATTCTATTCTATTAGGTTATTGTTGGTATGTTTGTATTATTTGTATTTGTATTATTTGTTGTTATACTGTTTTCTTTGTTCTGTTATTGTTCATTTTGTTAATAAAAACAAAAAAAAAGTTCGCATTGCAAGCTGGTGTGACTTGTCTGTGGAAGGGGTAACAGAATGTTGAATAGCCCTCTCGACCTCTATCCTCCAAAGCTCCACAGATGGGTTGGCAATGTCAAAGGTTGCACTGCTGCGTCTGGAGCCAATTCTCAAAACCTATAAAACCAGTGTCTTTTTGGGGAACACACCTGAGCCCACCGCTTCTCTCGGCTGCCGAAGCTCACAATGGCTGCCTCCACGTGGCAGCAGGGATTATATTATCCCCAAATCCTGCCCAAAATCTCACAAGACTTTCAAGTCTTGCAAGATTATGCAGGCTGGTGGGGGAATCTCATGAGATCCCCCTGATTGGTTGAGAGGTGCAGGGAGGGCAGGACTCCCAGCCCTCTCTACCAATCATGGCGTCAGCCTTCCAAAATGGCTGGCACAACTGCAAGCCCCTCTCGATGCGTTGGGGTGTGTGTGTCTTTCTTTTAAATTACTGCACAAAGTAAATTATATATTTTTGGATCACATTTCCCCCATACATTCATGTGTATTTTTGGCCCACCTTATCATGTTGTACTCTTTTACAGGCTCATCTTTTGTCTTTAATTTCAGAAGCCATTTATACACTTTTCAAATTACATTATCATTGTCTTTACACAATTCTAAATAAAACTCATTTCCCTAATCTGTAAGGGTGCATTTCTTTTGTCTTGATTAAGCCCAGATCCACACTGGACAAATAATTCAGCTTCCCTGTGCACCAGTTTGACTCTTGCACAGGTTTGACTCCTTTTAGTGTCACATTCAACTGTTATAATCTGCACTGGATGTGCATTGACAGCCACACCTTCCCCCCTCCCAAGGACTCCTTTTGGGGAAAAAGGGCATGCCCTGCCAGTTCCATGTGACTGCCGTTTTTATTAACACATGGTGGCTCTGCTTTATTGTTCTTTCCCAGCATGCATTATATCTATCAACGAATAGCATTTCTTGTTTCCCTGTCCATCTAACCACCCGTACCTTAAACTCTCATTGAATGGTCACCACACTTTAATTTGCAGTGAATGATCATGAGTAAGTGAGAGCCTCGGCAGACGGTTTAAAAAGCCATCCTGGAGGCAGGGAAGAAGAGGGGCAGCCGCATGCTCGGCACCCCTTCCTCCTCCCGAGTTTGCCCTCGGAGCCGCCGGACCTCCGCATGGCTGGCGCTCTGGGGGCAACCTCCCGCCATAGTGTCTGGACATGCTGTGGCGGAAAAGTCAGTGAAAGTGCGCCATAAGCTTTTGCAGCGCACTTTCACTACTTGTGAAAGGAGTGCTATTTTAGCGCTCCTTTCAGGGATGGGGAAGGTGCGCCACAGGATCGAGGCATGGGGATGCCTTGGTCCTGCGGCACACCTTCCCAGGGTGGCCCCGTGCCGCCAGTCTGCTTCCCCCCTGAGAGAAGTTTTAAAAATGTCTCCCAACACATGCATATTAATTAATCCATTGGCTTAATATTTAGATAGGATCTTGGAGCTGGCTTGAGGTAGATCAACATAAAAAATTTTTACTGCAAAATCAGAAAGATCATCAAGATCAGTCCCACATTTCTCAAAAACTCTCAAACCCCAGGTGAGGTTGGGAAATAGAATGGGAAAAGGTGGGGGGAGAAAGTGGAGACAGGCAAGAAATGTAAAGTTGGTTACATTTGTGGAAAGGTAATTTTCTACAAATTTGGAAGTTCCTCAGATTGACCTGCAGCTGAATAATTAGAAGCATGTTTCTCTTTAATCTATTAGTAGTTGAAGGTCATACCATGTTATTTCTTCAAAGGCAATTATCTTCACAAGACTAAAATACCAAGCCACTCAAATGCAGCCACAGACATTCACAAGCAAAGCCTGAAAAGATTATGATTTCCTCCACTCTTTCAATTCAGTCAAAATACAGTCTATACGTATGCAAATGTCTTGCCAGAGGGAGAGAGCCACCCACTAATATGTCCCCCCCAAATACACCCCGCCCCTGGATGGAACAAAATTCCGGCAGGATATACCTTTCAAAAAACAAGGAAAAATTGCTATTTCCTGGAAACTGCAGAGTAAAAAGTGAGTTTCATTAAAGTCTAAAAGGACCACGTTCACAGTGAAAGTGATCATATATTGTGTGTTCCTACAGCAGCACTATTGAGGTGGGTATTAATTTTTTTGCTCATGTGGTTCAGATCTAAATCTGTCCTTAAGTTGCATGTAAGCAAACCAGATGAAAGATTTGCCCTCTTTAAGAATCATCTTTCTTGATTTAAACATCCAGATATCTTGTTTCAAACACAAAAGATCATCATAGAATAACCATCTCCAATTTTAACCCATTATTTCCTTTAAAAATTGCTTCCTGCAGAGCGGTAGCTAATAATAGCTTAGAACAAAATCTGTCTTTATATTTATACCAAATTTGCAGGAGAGCCTTTCTAATGTAATGATTTCTAAATTCTGCATGTGCCTTAACTTTATCACCCCAAAGAAAACCATTCTAATCAAATCTTAAATTATGTCCTTCAGGTTCCAAGACTCATATCTCTAAGCTTCATATTTCCTTGAACCATATAAAACAGGGGTCGGCAAGATTTTCAGACATGGGGCCGGTTGCTGTTCCCCAGGTTTTCTGCCGGGCCAGGGGGGTGGAATGGTGTGCTCGTGTGCTCGCGCATGTGCAGTACTTCCGGAGTACTGTGCATGCGTGAGCAAGTCACGGCTGCCATTTTGTTTTCTAAAATGGCAGCTGTGGCTCATTCGTGCATGTGCAGGAGTACTGTGCATGTGCAAATGAGTCGCGGCCGCCATTTTGAAAACAAAATTGCGGCCACGACGCGAACATGGTGGCATAGCAGCAGCATGTGCAGCGGTGGCAGGGGTCGGTGGGGGCCGGTCCAGAGGCCTCGGGGGGGCACACCCGGCCCCCGGGCCGTAGGTTGCCAACCCCTGATATAAAACAACAGCTTCATAATATAATTTAACATTAGGGATTCCCAAGCTGCCCCTTCCCCTCACATTGTACAGTAGTTTAAGTTTTATTCTGGCCTTCTTTGCCTGCCAGACAAATCAAGAAATCTCTTTTTGCCACTTCACATTCTCTTTTTGCCATTCTATCTCTCATAATAGGGATGATTTGAAAGAGAAATAAAAGCTTTAGCAAAACATTTGCTTTTTTTTACTGAAATTCTACCCATTTAATTTTCTGCATTTTTCTAGGTCTCTTTTAATTTCTTTCAAGACATTTTCATACTTGTTTTGAAATAATAAACTGTTGTTCTTCATAATTATAGCTCCCAAATATCCTCTATTTTCCACTATAAAATTTGAATGAGCAGTTAGTTCATTGTCCTCTTCTGAACTTATATTTTTAGTTAGCAGTTTGTGGTTTTTCACAATTCACTTTAAATCTGGAGCATGTCCTAAACATAACATCCCCCACAAAAAGCCTTCATTGAGTCCAATGGTTTTTGTGTCATTATCAAAAGATCATCCACATACATTCTCAGCTTATACTGTTCTCTTTAAAAACCTTTATCCCAGGGGTAGGCAACCTAAGGCCCAGGGGCTGGATGTGACCCCCCAAGGCCTTTGGATCAGCCCCAGGCTGGTCCTGCAGCTGCCCCCCGCTGCCCTGCATGATGATATTGATTATTGTTGTTATTACTTGTTCTTGGGGTTTTCTTGGCAAAATCTCCACAGGGGTTTTGCCATGGCTTTTCCGGGACTTAGAGAGTTTGCACGCATATTTGTTTTATTTATTTATTTATTTATTTATTTATGGTGCTTCGGCCCCCCAATTGTCTGAGGGATAGCAACCTGGCCCCCGGCTCAAAAAGGTTGCCTTCCCCTGCTTTATCCCATAGATTCTATCATCTTGTCTAAGATTCCCCAGTAGGGTCTCTAGCATAAAGAAAAACAACTGTAAAGGTGAGAGAGGACAGTCTTGTCTGGTCTCCTTTTGTATTTCAATCTTGTTGTATTGCTAAGATCTGGGCCTTTTGAACTGAGTAGATTGTCTCTATTGCCCAAATAATATTTTCACTAAAGTCCACTCTCTTGAATACTTGAAATAAATAATTCCAAGACATAGTATCAAATATTTTCTCTGCATCTAAATAAAATCAAAACATTATTTTGGTCATTACGATGTTCCAAAAAAAAAAAAATCAAGAAAATCAAAAACACTTCTTATATTATTCCTTAATGCCTTTTTAACAGAAAAACACTCTGATTTTTATGGATATTCTGCAAAGTATGTCTTCTCAATCTGCTTGCCAAAATAGTGGTAAATAACATATAGTAATTATTTAGTAATGAGATAAGTCTATAATTCTTTGTTAATGTCTCATCTGTATTTTCCTTATGAATCACTGCAATGTAGGCATTTCTTCAAGAATCTGGCATCCACCTTTTTTCTAATAACTCATAACAATTTCTAATGCTTGAAGTAGCTCATCTTCTTATAATATGCTGCAGGTAGTCCATCTGGGCCTGGTGCCTTTCAAATTATCCATTACAAACTGATCTCCTTCGTGACATTTTTCTTTATCCTTTCTTGTCTCATCTTATAGGACAGCCACTTCCCAGGTATATCTGTGATTTCAAAGAATCCCTGCTTAAGTTATAATAGTTTGGAATTCATTTCTTCAAGTTTTTGGTATAACTTAATTTTTTGTTGAGACTCTTCATCAAACTTTTTTTCTTTTTTTCCTCCAAATTCTTTATTTCCTCCATTAATTTCCTCTTTTTAAGGTCTTTTTCTTTTTCTCAGTCTAAAACCATATTTTATAAATTAGCCCAAAATATTATTTGCATATAATTTTAAATTAATATTAATGTCTTAAGATAGAAAATTTTAGCATCAACTTAATTTTAGAACTTAGTAATTAAATTATTTAGTAAGTTATTAAATTATTTGGTAAATCATTAATTCATTTAATGAGAGGCAATGCTAAAGAGCTAACTGGTTTTACATTTCTCAACTGCTTCTTTATTCAAAGCTTAGTTCTCTTGGATTTTTACAAAACGAATTGTTTTTGTTATCTCTTAGGGATGGGGAATTACAATGTTTAGGTCAGAAGATCCAAATCATTTATTTTAGCTGATGAAAAGTTTATAACAGTTTGGTTAATTCCCAGATTAAAAGATTTTCAACTCACAAGTAGTATGGGTTAGTATATTAGCATGTTGTTTTAGCATTTTAGCATTTTTATTGTCTGTATTTTATCATCTGTTTTTGATTATATATGTTTGATGTTCTACAATTTGGTAGAAAGGGCATTATAAATAAATAATGTTGTTGTTGCTTCAAGAATATGGTCTTTGCATTCAACTGGTCATCCTGTGTTCTACAATAGATACTCAATCAAGGTGGGATATATGAAAAATAGGGTTGTCAAAAATACATGCATTCATTTCCAAAGTTCAATTCCCACTTGGCTATGAAACCAACTGGGTGACCTTGGGCAAGTCACACACAGCCTCAGGAGAAAGCAATGGCACACCTCCATTGAACAAATCTTGCCAAGAAAAGCCTATGATAGGGTTGCTTTAGGGTCACCATAAGTAGGAACTGACTTGAAGGCACACAAGAGAGAGAGAGAGAGAGAGAGAGAGAGAGAGAGATATCTGTAGCTGGATAGTTAATAGGCTGGTTACAGGGTTTATACTAATCCACTGTCTGCTGATTCGTTTCCAGGCACAATTCAAAGTGCTGATTATGATCTGTAAAGCCCTATATGGGGGGGAAGCAGACGGGTGGCCATGGGCCACCCCAGGAAGATGCACCGTGGGACCGAGGCATCCCCACACCTCGGTCCCATGGCGCAGCTTCGCCGCTCCTGAAAGGAACACTAAATCAAGACAACCCAATAAGCCATCTGCTTAGGGGGATAGTTTAGATCCAGGCTATCTGACAGATCACATCTCCCATTTGAACCTGCTGGGCCCTTAGACACAAGTGATGCCCTACTTTTAGCTCTACCATCTTCAAAGGTATGGCTAGGGGGGATGCAAGGCAAGAAGTTTTTGGTGGCTCTCCGAGTCTCTGGAATTCTCTCTCTAAGGAGGTTAGAATGGCAATGACTTTTAAAAAAATCCAAAAGGCTTTGTAGAACTGAAAGTTTTTAAAGAAAGAGCATTTCATTTCAATTTTTGTTTGGTTTCAAACTGGGTTTTTAAATTTTTTAAATGTGTGTTCCAATTGTTTTAATGTTTTTTGTTAGTTTCATTTTTATTTTAATGTTGATCTTTTGAGAATTTTATGTATATTGTATTTATTTTAATTCATAAACCATCTTGTGTCATGATTTTGAGGAAAGGTGGGTTATAAATAAACATGTTGATGTTGTTGTTGCTGTTGATGTTATAAATGATAACACTGATATTAATGGTTCCCAAGGATATTTGGATAGCTTTCTGTGGAAAAAAAGTGTGATAACCCATATAACACAGACCCCCCCAAAGTTAACTGAAGAACACCCATAGTGCAGAATAGGACTGAAATGTCTTGGGTTCAGAAGTGAATAAAAGCACAAGGAGACAATAGTCAGAGAATAAGAGAACACAAAATTCAAGAAAGAGTAGAAGAAGAAAAAATAAAAGTATGTTGTTTTATTCCTTATAATTAAAGGAAGATTGAAATTCTGCTGGAAATGCAAAAATAAATAAATACACAAACACACATGCAAAATGCAAAGTATCCTAAAGCTTTCCAATTGTAAAGTGTAGATAGTGTGTGTGTGTGTGTTTGTGCGTTTCTGTGAAAGAAAGAGAGACAGAGTTTCTTTCTCTTTGTATAAAACCCCAACTTGACAGTAAAACTGTCAAGACACTTTAGGTCTCTGGTTCTTGGAAGGAAAGGTCACCCTGCTGCCTCTCCAAAATGCGAACAGTAATCTTTCCTAAGCAGCAGAGTACTTCTATTATCAGCTGAGCAAGGTCCCATTGTCAGTGATTGACAAGGTTTCCACCTCCAGATTTCTCCCATAACCATGCTTAACAACTTGGGGCTTTCAGGGTACTGCTTGTGATGAAAATTCAGCAGGATAGAGAGAGGTGGAAAATTCAGCAGTGGGCTTCACGCTGGTGTGCATTAGTTATCATTGTGCTTGGTGACAGAATGTTCTGCTTAGCAATGCAGAACATTTTAAGGCTGAATGCAAGCCTCTCTACTTTTGTCACATGTCTCCTAAAAGCCTATTAACTCACCTGGCACAAAATGTTAGTTTGAAAGGGATAAAGCTGCTTTTTTTTTTTTTTTTAAAAACAAACCATGGTACCAGCCAGTTATAATGAAGTCACTATACAAGATTTTGCTGTACTAAGAGAAATATCAGTTTATAAGTATAAGACTGTGCCAATGATCTGTTTTGTCTACGGACACTGAGAACACTGAGGTAATGAGGTTTAGGTAAACAAAAGCAGTATTTCCATAGAATTATGACAGTTTCTAGGACATAAGAAACAAAGCAAACATTTTATGTCTCAGCTTCATGTTTTAATCAATAATCAATTTTTTTTTATTCTTTGCTGTAATTTCATTGGTCTTTTAAGGTTTTTTAATTGGTAATACACTTTCAAGCCAATTGTTGTAAAGTGCCCTATACATTTGTTACATCAAAAAAGAAAAAAGACAAATAAGCAGGCAATTCCGTTTGTTTGTATTTGTGTTGGAGGGGGAGAGGGATCAGTCTTTCATGTATGTATGTGTGCATATATGTGAATATATATGCACATGTGTGTGTGTATGCATGAAGATGTGCTTATTATTTATTGTGTGAAATAAAGAATGGACTGTTCAAATAGTAAAATAATACATCTGAAATGCACACATGATATAACTAGAAGGCTTCACTGGCTCACATTGTATTAGTGGTTGATGTTATCCAATAATTTACTTCTCATTGTGTATAGTCAGCCTTTTCATAGAATCATAGAATCATGGAATTGGAAGAGACCACAAGGGCCATCC
>CM034703.1:84639529-84650132 GCA_020142125.1 Phrynosoma platyrhinos
GGCCCTTGTGGTCTCTTCCAACTCTATGATTCTATGATTCTAGGATAACAAAAACTTTGGGCCTGGGAAACAGGATACTAAAACACATGAGTAAACACATGAGCTCATCTGATTTTGCATGAGAACCAGGTCACATGGGGAGTGACACACAGCTAGGGGCTGGTCTAGAGGCTGGGATAAAGGTGGTCATCCTATCATTATGTAGGTTGACACCTAGGAGGTGGAGTTCTGGGTTGGGCCAAGGGTTTGTTTGTTCTTCTTTGTTAAGAACTTGCTTTGCTTTCAACTGAACAACAACAAGTTGTGATCCTATGGTCTTTAGCATTTTCAAGACGGATTGTACATAGTTCTTTTCTGTTTTTACTATGTAACAATAAAGCTTTACTTTGGATTTACAAATGTGTCTTCATGAAAACAGCATTTCCAGGATGGCTGGTGAAAGGAAGCAGGCTTCTGAACTCTGCTACATTTACATCACACAAATCAACAGAACTGATTTTTGAGGACCCGATATGCAGGGAACACACTGGGCCCCCAGGTCAAATTTGGAAGAAAGGATCCCTACAAGAGTGGTGAGGAAAGCTGTCAAGGAGGACCAATTGGCTACCCCACAATTTATCAGGACTTGGCTGAGGTCTTTGCGGAAAAGGAGTGTGACAAGCTCCCGGCCCTCTGGAAGACAGACTGTGCAAATTGAGATGGAGCCAGGAGCTCAAACCCCCAAGCCCAAACTGTACTCAGTGACCCCACTTGAATTGAGGACCCTTAAGGAGTTTATAGAGAAGAACCTGTCTAGAGGTTTTATCTGCCCATCAACTGCTACATTCATGGCCCTGGTGTTCTTCTGAGAGAAGAAGGATGGGTTATGGACAATTGGAACCTTAATGGGATATGCAGCACCAACAAGTACCCCCCTCAGTTATGAAAGACATGTTAGGAAAACTGGCCACTACTTGGATTTTTACCAAGTTGGACTTAAGAGATTCCTATTTCTGAGTGCAGATTAGGGAGACGAATGAACACAAGACTGCTTTTAACTGTCCCTTGGAGGCATTTGAGTACTTAGTGATGCTGTTTGAGCTATCAGGTGGTCCAGGGGTCTTCATGCGGCTGGTGAATAAAATTATGCATGATCTATTATTTGAAGGGGTCCTGGTCTACCTAATTTACTCCCAGGACTTAGAGTCCCATGTGAAGCTGGTAAGGGAGATACTGAAGCTCCTCTTGGACAATCAATTGGATGCCAAATTATCTAAATGCAACTTCCACACTGACAAATTAGACTTCTTGGGATATCAGGTGTCCACCCAGGAAATTGAAATGGACCCTGCCAAGGTTCAGACAGTGCTAGAATGGGCCCCAACCAAGACTTAGAAACATGTGCAGAGTTTCTTGGGGGTTTTCAAACTTCTATATGTAACAGAAAAATGGGTCAGAGAGATAGCATGGACTGAAGGAAAGAGAGTTTATTCTGAAAAAACAAAATTATGCTAGCAGGCTCAACAGGAAATAACTTTCCAAAAATGCTGAGCCTTGATTTAAGCAAAATGAGAATCTTATATAGTGATCTTAAAAATAAGTCCAACATATAGGGAAACCACTCCCTCTTCCCTCTCTAGTTCAGTTAGTTTCACAATATTCAGCACTTTTAGCTAAGCAGACATTGTTTTTAGAACATATGTAGGATAAAGAAATTGTTTACAGTACATAAAGTCTAGAGTGTTATCAATGAGAACCTTGACTGCTGTTCAGAGCACAGAACTAAGAGAAACAAATCGACAGACAGAAAAATTTCCAAAGTGTCATCTAGCATCCCAGTTGATTATCAAGTCTGACCCCAAATCATAGGCAATCAAGGACAGTCATTTTAAAATACAATTTTCAGTCAATTGGCTAATTCATATAGGCAGTTTATTCCTGATTTTGCCCAGATAGCTCTGCCCATCATGGACCTGTTAAACACCAAGACCCATCCAAAGAGCCCCAGAGAGAAACCCAAGCCATCCACCAAGGTTAAGTGGATGCCAGGGTGCCAGAAGGCATTTGAAAAGTTAAAGCAGCTGTTCAGCACCATCCTAAAAAGCCCAGATCTAGATCAACCTTTTGTCATATAGAGTGATGTTGCATTGGGAGCTGTGTTGATGCAAAGAGACTTGGATGGACTGTTAAGACCATGTGCCTACCTGTCCAAAAAGTTTCAAGGGGTCAAATTGGACTTGGGAAATAGAAACTTTTGCAATCAAGTGGGTCCTGCAGAACTGGCGACAATTTTTAGAGGGCACACCTCACCCCTTTGAGGTTTGGACTGGCCACCACAACTTGGAGGCATTGCAAACTCTGAGAAAGTTAAGCCCAAAGCAGAGTTGGTGGGCCAAGGAGATTTTTTGCTTTAAGTTCCAATTAAAGTTCTTCCCTGGAAAGCAAAATGTATTGGCTGATGCCTTTTCCAGATTGCCTCAACACAAAAGCAAGAGACTGGCCCTGTTGGAGACTGTACTGTGTTCACCTCAGAGCAATTGGGGCTGGCGGTAACCACCCAAAGCCAATCCCAGAAAAAGAAGGAAAGTGAAGCTTCAGCTCCAGACCCACTGTTCCAAAGTTTCTGCACAAGAGAAGGACCAGTGGGTTAAGGAACATCCAGAGGCCTTAGAATCAAAGGATGGACTGTGGTACAAAGAGATTAGAGTTTACATCTCAGAGGAACTGAGACTTAAAGTTTTGCAGCTATGCCATGACACCAAAGCAGCCGAACATTGGAGATTCCTGAGAACCTGACATCTGATAAGAAAATGATACTGGTGGGATGGGATCTGGTGGGACATGGAGACTTATATAAAAGGCTGCCCAGTTTGTGCCCATGCTAAGCTGGTGGGAGGCAAGCTTCAGGGGCTGTTGTAGCTGCTGCCCATACCCAGTACCCACTGGAGGCACATAGCTATGGACTTTACACTGGATTTGCCTGAAAGTAGGGGGAAAAACACCATATGGGTGTTAATGGGTGTTATTCTCAAAGCAAGCACATTTTGTGGGGTGCAAGGGCTTACCAACTGCAGCCAAGTAGGATGATTTGTTCATTGGTCATATCTACAATTTACATGGGCTACCAGAGAGAATTGTGAGTGATTGAGGAAGCCAGTTCACTTTGCAATTTTGGAAGGTGTTGCAGAAAAAAATTAAGGATTGAACAGGCAATGATCACCTCTCATCACCCAGAAATGGATGCCCAATCAGAGATAGACAATGTTATGCTGGAGCAATCTTTACATTGTTATGGCAATTATTTGCAAGATGATTGGTTTGACTTATTGCCTCATGTGGGGGTTACTTTCAATGGGGCTGTTAACCAGGGTTCAGGACATTCACCATTTGAGATTGTCTATGGCTACAAGCCAAAGATGCTGCCTTCATTGATGGTGGAACCCATGGACCCTGCCCTGCTCTCCCAGTGGATTACAAAAATCAAGGACATTTGGCCCCAAATTGTTACCACTTTAAAGGAAGTAAAAAAAATATTATAAAAGATTTGCAGATCACAAGAGGGGCAAGGAATCAGACTTGGCAGTGGGAAACAAGCTTTATCTGTCCACTAAGCAACTGAAGATCCAACAACCATCTAAAAAACTGGGGTTGAAATATGTGGGGCCATTTATCATGAAAAGACTAGTCAACGAGTTGACTGCAGAGCTGGAATTGCCTAAGTCCTATAGACATTTACATCCAGTATTCCATTTTAGCCTGCTGAAGCTGGCTCTAGATGTGGATCCTTGGCAGGCAGACCCAGAGCCACCACTCCCATTGGTGGTGGAAGAGGAACAGTATTATGAGGTGGCTGGGATTTTGGACTTGAGATTGTGCAGGGGTAAGTTGCAGTATTTGGTCCATTGGAAACATTTCTCTGATACTGAAAATGAGTGGGTGTATGTTCATCATGAGGATGCTCCTGAACTGACTTGGGCGTTTCATGAAAGATATCCAGATAAGCTGGGGGAAGGTTAAATGAAATGCTGAGATTTCTTTCTGGGGTGGTGGAATGTCAGAACCAGGTGCATGGTCCTGTCATGATAATATGAAGATATGATGATATCATGCTCTAGTGCTGGGATAGCACATAGGTGTATTGAGAGGAAAATATTAACTACCGTATGTAAAATTAAGCCTACGAAAATAATGGGAGGGTTAAATGGCCAGTGGACATTGACAGAGACTTGGAAGTATATGGTCCCTTCTTCCTGCAAACAGATTGGGGGACTATAAACCAAGGAAACTCTTCTTGCTTTAGCAAGATTGAAGGATAATACCAGAAGGGAAGAGGGAACATGAAAGGCCACTTTGATTTGGATCAAAGGAGGACAATTGTGGCCAGGGAAGGGGAGTTTGGATGAGGGGCTTCTTAGTTCAGAGTTCGAGGGAAAAATTTCACTGCTAAAACAAACCTCGGATGGGGAGCTTCTGTCCCAATTCCTGGAATAAAGTCTTTTGTTTAACTACCAAGATCTTTGCCTGGTTATTGGGAGCTGAGGTCCATGATCCTAATACATATGTCCTTCACAACAGAGTACATGTTTGAAAGATTCTACCCAATTGTAGATGGTTGCATTAAAAAGGAAGACGACTTGCAGGATCAGTCTAAAATCTAGGTTGTATCTTTAGCACATTGTAAAGGTTTCTGTTTGTCATAACACTTGGATTTTCTTCACTTGCATAATTTGCATTTACTGTGCTTTATTTTGTGATTGGTCATTGGAATGTAAACATAGGTTTAAGGTGCAAATCTGATTACTAAGGTATATGTGCAATAAGAAATCTCAGTGTACGAGGAACAGGTCTTAATGATTAATTTGACCCTTAGTCTTTCCAGGGACTCAGAAAATGGCAGGCAGGAATAACAGAAGCAAGGAACTGGAGTTGTTTCCCTCTGTTGATTCTTACCATCAGGGCTAGTCTTATTGTTAGGTAGTATAAGGTAAATTTCTCTCTTTAATGTGTCATGCTGGGAGGGGCAGCAGTGGCTTTGCCTCTCTCAAGTGCATCCAACCCCCCTTCCCAGCCATTCCTCTTTCTAGAAGAAATGAACAATAAGTGCCACGTAGCTGTTCTGCACTTCTTCAATAAGTCTGTTATTTTTAGGTGTGTCAGTGGATCTTTTTTCCCCCATTGCCAGCACTGAAGTACAGTTCAAATGTCAATCCATTTGGTTTCGGTGCCCCACTTGGTCTTTTATTTCAGGCAGCCAAATTGGCTCCTACTGTCTTATCCCTACTCTAGTTGAAGAAGCCTGAGAGAGGTTTAGCTCTGAAAGAGTCAAGAGACTCAGGCCTGAATGACCATTATACTGGCAAACACACATTTCTTAATGGAATATTGGCTGTTTAGGCAAATACTAAGCCAGGAAGGGGGATTTACACATGAAGACTTCAATAATATCTAGTGGGAAGCAGTGCTTGAGTCTTCCCAAATGTGCCATTTCTCAGCCACAGCAGTGTGGTCCCAAAAGCGGTCAGCTGTTTGAGTTTGTGAAAAATCTACTATGTTGAATGCAATGGTACATCTAATGTATCTGTTGTTTGGTCTTGAAAGCAGCCTCTGGGTAATCTAATTTGTGCTAAAAATGTTAAGTCAAATTGGATCCCAACTTTATTGGGCTTAATTATGGCTATTATAGGAATGTATATGCTATTTCTTTAAAAAAATCTTCCCAATCCCATGAGCTGATTTAAAGAACTAAACCTGATATGTGGTATTTGTATTTGCTGCTACAACAAATACTATCTGCATTTTCTCCCAATATGGGGCCTTCCCAAATATTGGATGGGGTGTTACTCCACACCAAAAATAATTGGGTTCTCACATAATTAATGGCTGTGGTCATTTTTATTTCCTTTTCTTCCCATTATCCTGTAGATTAAGATCACATAGACAGTGGCAGCTGGTGTTCCTATATCAGTGGGGGTTAATCCATCTAGTGTTTAGGCCAAGCTTTGAAGGAGCTTTCCAAGTTGATGAATTGCCTTTACATTATAGACTAAAACCTAAACCCACTGATGTGCAAGCTACCAGCTGCAACAGCTTTGCAATACTGCAAAGAAGTATTCAGACATACTATACCATGCATGACTGTATCCTTAGTTCATAACTCTAGAAGAGAGGAAGCAGAACTGGAAAGATCTTGCCCTGCTTCAGTAGTGTGCACAGGATTGGATCAAGGTCATGTTGTGTTTTGGGAATAGAAGACCGCAGGAGGTCCCTATTCTATCCCAACACTGATCTCATTCATAATACTTCCGAACACATGTGTATGCATGTGTGTGCGTGCACAAATACATGAGATGGAAAGAATCTAGTTCCTGCTAGAGAGGAGGAGAAGGGAGAAGTTCCTGGGCAGCCATTTTAAGGGGCTGAGTTTTGAAGTTTTAATAACTCTTGGGAGAGTGTGTTGTTGTTGAGAGGGTGGAACTTCTGTGAGTCACACTTGTGAGCCATTAGAGGGTGGAGGTAGCAGTCTAGCTCTATATAACTCCTCTCAGAGCCTTCTAGACCTTTCCAAGCCAGTTCCTGCTAGAGAGGAGGAGGAGGAGGTGAGTAGTTCCTGGGCAGCCACTTTAAGGGGGTGAGTTTTGAACTTTTAATAACTCTTGGGAGAGTGTGTTGTTGCTGAGGAGGTCGAGCTTCTGTGAGTCACACTTGTGAGTCACTAGGGGGTGGAGGTACCAGTCTCGATCTATATAACTCATCTCAGAGCCTTCTAGACCTTTCTAAGCCAGTTCCTGCTAGAGAGGAGGAGGAGGTGGTGAGCAGTTTCCAGGCAACCATTTTAAGGGGTGAGTTTTGAACTTTTAATAACTCTTGGGAGAGTGTGTTGTTGCTGAGGGGGTGAAGCTCTCTGTAGAGTTAGAAACCCAGTTGATTGAGCTCGCTGACAGAGCCTGGTGAAAAGGCCAAGAGAAGAGAGGCACTTTACGTGGGTCTTTACCAGGGGACATTTTGAGGGAGAAGCCAACAATCCTTTCAGTGCTTACTTAAGATTTCTCAATATGGACACTGCAGGAGTTGCTACAGTCACCTGCAACACTTGTGGGATATTTGTCTTCTTGCCGAGAGATGAGGGAAACTTCACCTGCAGCAAGTGCAAGTTGGTAGCCCTCATGGAAGAGAAAGTAACCAGCTGGAGGCTCGGGTAGCTGCACTTCAATATATTAGGGAGTAAGAAGTTTTCCTGGACAGAGCAGAATGAATGGTCTTGGACAAGGACCACAAAGAGGAAGTTGTTGAGGAAAAGGTCACTTCATGCACACAGGAGGTAGACAGCTGGAGGAACATCACACAGAAGTAGGAAAACCAGGGATCGTTCTGGGAGCTTGCAGCTACAGAATTGCTTTGAAGAGGAAGAGCAGCAGGGACAGTCCTCAGGGACTGTGCAGCAGACCCTAAGAGTATCACTGCAGGGAACAGCCACTGCTAAGCCTCGGAAGAAGTGTGTGATGGTGGTTTGGGACTCCTTGATGAGGGGTACAGAAGCAGTGGTTTGTGGGCCTGAGAAGATGTCCCAGGAGGTGTGTTGTCTCCCTGGGGTAAAAATCTGTGATGTGACAGTGAGGCTGACAAAACATGGCAAGCCTACTGACCATTACCCCTTTCTCTAGGTCCATGTGGGAACCAATGATACTACAAGGCATAGTCTTCAGAATATCAGAAGGGATTATGAGGCTCTGGGTAAGAAGCTGAAAGAAATAGATGCACAGATTGTCATCTCATCTCATTGGCCAGTTGAAGGGCATGGTCCAGGATGAGAGAGGAAAATAGCAGATGTCAACAACAGGCTCTGCAGATGGTGTCGCTGAGAATGATTTGGATTCTTAGATCATGGGCTGTGGTTCCACGAGGATAAACTTCTGGCAAGGGTGGGCTGCATCTCATGCCAGTTGGCAGAAATGTTTTTGCCAATAGTTTCAAGAATTTGATCAGGAGGGCTTTACACTTTAAACTGCGGAAGGGAGACAGTGTTCTGGAAAACAAAAGGACTGGAAAAAACAGACAAACTGTCATAGAGGGAACAAGGCAAATAGTGCAAGGGCCCAAAGTGGGAGGCAAAAACAAAACAAAACAAAAAAACGTGCACAGGCAGCAAGTAAAGGGAACATATGGTCTTCAATGTCTCTACACTAATGGTCTCTACACTTCAATGTCTCTACACTATGGTCTTCAATGTCTCTACACTAATGCACAGAGCATGGGAAATAAGCAAGATGAACTTGAACTCCTAGCACAACAAAGCAAATATGATATAATAGGCATCACTGAAACCTGGTGGGATGAGTTTCATGATTGCAATGTAGAAATACAGGGATATAACCTTTTCAAGAGAAACAGGCCAAAAAGGAAAGGAGGAGGAATTGCATATGTCAGGGATATTTACACCAGTGAAGAAATCTAGGACATCAATCCTGGAAACCAGGTGGAGAGCATCTGGATAAAAATTAAAGGGGAAGGAAACAACAGGGATGTTATTGTGGGAGTCTATTACAGACCTCCAACTCAGGCAGAGGAATTGGATGATGCCTTTCTAGAACAGATGACCACACACTCAGAAAGGAGAAATATAGTAGTGATGGGTGACTTCACCTATCCTGATATTTGCTGGAATTCAAACTCAGCAAAATCCTCAAGGTCTAGCAAATTCCTCACTTCCCTTTCATTGTCCAAAAGGTGGAAGAGGCAACAAGGGAGTCAGCTATTTTGGATCTGATCCTAACTACCAGGGAAGACCTAGTAAATGGGGTGCAAGTGGTTGGATCCTTAAGTGGAAGTGATCATGTTCTTCTGGAGTTTATTAGACAGTGGAAAGGAGAAGCCAGGCATAGTCAGACATGCATTCTAGACTTTAGGAAAGCTGATTTTAGTAAACTTAGAGAAATATTGGGGGTGATCCCATGGTCAGGAATACTAAAAGAGAAGGGAGTTCAAGATAGATGGGAGTTTCTCAAAAGGGAGATACTGAAGGCACAATTTCAAACAGTTCTAATGAGGAAGAAAAATGGGAGGTGCTACAAGAAACCAGGATGGATGACTAAGGAACTTGCAACTGAACGAAGTTTTAAATGGAACATGTATAAGAAATGGAAAAATTGGGAAATCACCAAAGAGTAATTCAAACAAATAGCTAGCACATGTAGGGTTAAAGTCAGAAAAGCTAAAGCACAGAATGAACTCAGGCTTGTTAGAGAAGTTAAGAACAATTAAAAGGGCTTTTTTTGGGTATGTCTGCAGCAAAAGGAAGAAGAAGGAAATGGTAGAGCCAATGTGTGGGGAAGATGGCAAAAAGTTAACAGGGGTCAGAGAAAAGGCAGAATTACTCAACACCTTCTTTGCTTCAGTCTTCTCAGAAAAGGCAAAGGGTGCTCAACCTGAGGATAATGGAGCAGAGGATAGAACAGGAGAATTTCAGCAGAGAATAAAGAGAGAGTACAGTAATACCTGGTTAATCTAAATGAATTTAAGCCTCCGGGACCAGACGAATTACATCCAATGGTATTGAAAGAACTGGCAAATGTAATATCAGAACCATTGGGAATAATCTTCGAGAACTCCTGGAGAACAGGAGGAGTCCCAGCAGACTGGAGGTGGGCAAACGTTGTCCCCATCTTCAAAAAAGGGAAAAAAAGAGGATCCCAACAATTATTGTCCAGTTAGTCTGACATCAATACCAAGAAAGATTCTGGGGGAGATTATTAAACAGAGAGTCTGTGAACACCTGGAAGGTAATTCCATAATCACAAAAAGTCAACATGGGTTTCAGAGAAACAGGTCATGCCAGACAAATCTGATCCCTTTTTTTGATAAAATTACCAGCTTGGTAGATGAAGGGAATATTGTGGATATAGTATATGTTGATTTCAGTAAGGCCTTTGACATGGTTCCCCATGACATTTTTTGCAAACAAGCTGGTAAAATGTGGGCTATACAAAGTAACTGTTACATGGATTTGTAATTGTTTGACTGGCCGAACCTTTCAACCTGGAAAGAAGTGACCAGTGGGATGCCACAGGGCTCTGTCCTGGGCCCAGTGCTATTCAACATCTTTATCAATGACTTGGATGACAGTATTGGGGGCATAGTTATCAAATTTGCAGACAACACCAAATTTTGAGTAGTAGTTAATACCCCAGAAGACAGGATCAAAAGTCAAAATGACTTGAACAGACTAGAAAGCTGGGCGAAAGCTAACAAAATGAAATTCAGCATGGAGAAATGTAAGGTACTGCACTTAGGGCGGAAAAACGAAAAACATGATATACGATGGGGGACTCCTGGCTGAATGAGACTACATGTGAAAGGAATCTAGGAGTCCAGGTGGACCACAAGTTGAACTTGAGTCAACAGTGTGATGCAGCAGCTAAAAAGGCCAATGCAATTTTAGGCTGCATCAATAGAAGTATAGTGTTTAGATCAAGAGAAGTAATAGTGCCACTCTATTCTGCTTTGGTCAGGCCTCACCTGGAATACTGTGTCCAGTTCTGGGCACCACAACTCAAAAAGGATGTGGAAAAACTGGAGAGTGTCCAAAGGAGGGCAACAAAAATGGTAAAGGGTCTGGAAACCAAGCCCT
>CM034703.1:84725141-84736173 GCA_020142125.1 Phrynosoma platyrhinos
CTCTCTGGCCGGACTGTTCAATTCTAAAATGCACACATGTCCTGGCCTCTTTGATGAGGAACTGACTTGACTATTCTCCAAAAGGCACTATCTTGTGAATGTCACTGATTCACAAGTCAATGGGCACTTTTGCCATATTATCTCTCCATGTGTGGGGGGCACCATTAGTCTGAACCAATCTTAATATGTTGACAGAGAAGTGTATGGAGAAGGGGAGAAGGAGTAAAAAAGAGATGGACTTATACAAAGTGCTAATATCAGGATAAGAATTGTAAATCCATTTTGGAAGCGACGCTTAGGGGCCAGTTAGAAAGGGCTGAGAGGAACTGATTAATATGTGTCTGTCCTAAGGATGGGGTTTTATGATGAGCTTAATTAAAGACCAAGAAGAATATGGTCCATGAAAGTATTACTGTATAAATACAACTGTTCTTTAAAGAGACAAAAAAAGAGAGACACACTGCTGAAATCCACCGATTCTTTGGTTAATCCTACTCATTTCATAATAAATCATTTTTATAATACCTTATAATTTTATAATGATGTCACTCTTTTAAAATAGCATTCCAAATACCTTAAATTATATATAACTTTTACTTGGTACAGGTTGAGGATCCCTTATCCAGAATTCCAAAATCCAAAATACTCCAAAATCCAAAATTTTCGACATAGGTGGCTGAGATAGTGACACCTTTGCTTTTCAATAATTCATTGTACAACTTTGTTTCATGCACAAAATTATTAAAAATATTATGTATAAAATTACCTTCAGCCTATGTGTAAACAATCTATATGAAACATAAATAAATTCCATGTGCAGACTTGGGCCCTGAAAAAATATCTCATTATGTATATGCAAATCTGAAAAAATCTGAAACCTAAAAATTTCTGGTCCCAAGCATTTCAGATAAAGGAGATTCAACCTGTAATTTATTAATTACCAAATGAAAAACTAGTTAGTTCAAGCATAACATAATGTCATAGTACATTACGTACCTGTATTCTGGCCTCAAAGTATCAGTAGGTACATGTAGATAACACAAATGACTTCATAAATAAAGAGACACACAGTGATTAATTCCTGTAAAACCAGGTGACACTCTGCATTTTTTTTTAAAAAATGGTGCCAAAGTGATGGATGAGTACACACTTTGGAAAGCTCAGTGAAATGCTGTAGGGAAATTATCAGGGACATATCTCCCTGGATCACACTATTGGGAATTAAATTACCCTTGGAGACAATAAACACACACACACTTGCATACACATACTATTTAGAAATCTGTGTTTTCCACTGTTCACAACTACTTTTCAGAAAAAATACTGCCCCTTTCCTATGAAGGATACTTTAGTTGTTTTTATGTTGTTTTCAACAAAGGAAAACAGAAGCTGTCACCTTCCTCAAAAGAACATGAGCATTTAGAAAAGATCACCCTTCTCTTTCTTGCCCTTCTATACAAGACTTACATTACCTTTTATGTTTGTCATGATATTTTATTCATCAGAAAATGAGCTTCTTTTGAGGATACAAACTAATAGCTAGTTCCATCAAGTGCAAAGTGTGAATGGAATGCATTAAGAAAACCAAGTATGTTACTATAGCAATCTAAATTATTCAGTGATGCGCTCCAGTTTTAAATGAGCTAGTCAACATGACACTGTGATATCAACTGAAAGAGACCAACTAAAATATATGGTCTTGGAAAATAGGACTAAATATTCTGTAAAAATGGATGGAGGATGGAATGAGTGTGTAGTGTATATGTATGTGCCTTCAAGTCATCTGTTGACTTATGGTGATCCCATGAATTTCATAGGGTTTTCAAGGTAAGGAATACTTATAGATGGTTTCCTTCTTCTGAAATATAATGTACACCACCTGGTATTCCAAGTACTAACCAGAGCTGACCCACTTAGCTTCCAAGATCAAAGTAGCAGATTTCATATCTCACTGGTCAAATTCCTTGCAGTTCACACTACTTCCCTTTTACATTGTTTACTCTGTAAATCCACTTTGGGCATGGGCCAACACATAAAGGAATGCACAGCAAACACAAGATCCCATGCCCCATCCTGCCTTTTCATAGGAGTGTTAAAAAAGATTCCTGCTTTAAATCTTAGAGCAGTGCTACTTAAAGTGGTGGCAGTGGATCAGTGCCAGTCCATGAGTTATAGGCTGACTGTCTGCAACATGTTTCTGGGAAAGAAAGAAAGAGTTGTAGTCAATAGACACAAATATTGTGAATCTCTGGCACATAGGGGGGAAAAACCATTGGATAGTTTCAGAAGCACTGTCCTAAAGGACCTCTCATTATCAGTATTTATGATAGTGTGATAGAAGTACCACTGGCGTTGGTAGGTGAGAACTTTATTTGATTAAAAATATTCTACTTTTCTTAAGTTTATGTTGTAGCTTTCCTTCTACTTGACAGCCTACAATGTAGCTCATGATCAAAAAATAATGTTTAAAAAACACAGCCTGTGTGTCAGGAATAAACAGAAATGTCAGCCCCTCCTATCCATTCATATTTTGTTGTTGTTGTTAACTGCCTTCATGAGAGTCTCATCCCATGGTAACCCTAACCCTATGGATGAGACATCTCCAGCCCCCCTTGTCCTCTACTGTTCTTCCCAGCCCCTACCAACTCATATTTGTGGACTCTAACAAAGTCCATCCATCTAGCATGTGGCCTTCCTCTCTTTCTACTTCTACTCCATCTTTCCTAACATTATTGTCTTTTCCAATGATTCATACCTCCTCATGGTGTGTCCAAAGTACCACAGTCTAAATCTTGTTATCTTGGCTTCTAGGGATATCTCTGGCTTGATTTGTTCTAGGACCCATTTGTTTATCCTTTTAGCTATCAATGGAATCCATTTATATTACAGGTCTCCAAATAAATTTGCACAACAACAACATTAATAGAATTTCCCCATAGGAATGCCATTATATCAGGGAGTTGCATTTTGCACATTAGTGAAGTTGAGAAGACTGCTGGGAAGTAGGAAGGATGATCCTTTCTCTCCTCAATAGCCTCCTTCTAGGCTATTGATGTATTCACCATCTCTACTGAAGTTCCTTCTCCTTTTGCTCTAGTGTAGCAAAGACAACTTGTGGCCCTCTAAATGTGGTTTCAGTCATTTCTGATGGCTGTTGCTTCCTCTTGCTGAGCTGTTTATCTGGAGAGAGACCCACTAGACAGAAAAGTTTCACTGTGCTGACATAAAGGCACCTACATTAAATTTCAGTGGTTTGGGTAAAAGTTGGTTTCTCTGCACAGTGCCTTTCACTTGTTCCAGAACAATGGCTCTTCCAATGGAAGTGGTTGCCATATACAATATACAATAATATAAAAACACATCATGTCATAACATATCATAATGCTAACACATAACACTGGTATTAATCCAACTACATTCAAGGTGCTGGTGATGATATTCAAAGCCCTGAACTGGTTGTGATCGCAATATTTGATGGAGTGCCTCTCCCTGTCTATAACAGTCCCCAAACTGAGAGCTGCTGATACGGTCCCGTTCCATACTAATGGGAATAATACATCATGCAGGGACATGAGAGAGAGCCTTCTCTGTTGTGGCACCCCATTTATGAAATTTCCTCCATTTGGAGATCTGGCTGGTATCAACTTTTTAAAAAATGAAAAACCCTTTAGGGCCTAATCTTATTACTTCTTACAGTGTGCATGTACATGATTTTAACAATATCAGTCTTTTCTGTGGTTTTAATCTAGTGATTTTGTGAATATGCACATATCCTATTCTGATTATTGAGTTGTTTTTATTTGGAAGTGTTTCAAACTGTTTATATTGTTTTATATTGTTGCCCTGAGAACTCATGATTTCTTGTTAACTGCTGTCAAATTGAATTCAACTAATGGCAACTCTATGAATAAGACTTCCAGGTGACCCCATCATCAACAGCCCTGCTCAGGTCTTACAGACTCAGGGTCATGACTTTGTTGATTGAGTCTAGCCATCTGGTCTTTCTCTTTTCCTATTGCCTTCTGAGATTATTGTCTTTTCTAGTGAGTCATGTCTTCTCATGATATGGCTAAAGAATGACAATCTCAGTTTAATCATCTTGACTTTTAGGGAGATTTCAAGCTTGATTTGTTCAGGGCTCATTTATTGGTCTTTTTAGTAGTCCATAGGGTGAGCTCCTGTCACTAGTCCCAGTTTCTGCCAACCTAGCAGTTTGAAAGCATACAAATGCAAGTAGATAAATAGGTACCACTTCAGTGGGAAGGGAAACAGTGTTCTGTGCAATCATGCTGGCCACATGATCACATAGTAATATCTGATAATGCTGGCTCTTTGGCTTAGTAACAGAGATGAGCACCACCCCCTACGGTCGGACACAACTTGACAACCTTGTCAATGGGGAATACCTTTACCTTTACCTAATATCAATAGAACTATTCCTCAGCACAACATTTGAGATTAGCTTATTTTCTTCCTATCAGTTCAATGTTCTACA
This sequence comes from Phrynosoma platyrhinos, assembly GCA_020142125.1. Taxonomy (NCBI): domain Eukaryota; kingdom Metazoa; phylum Chordata; class Lepidosauria; order Squamata; family Phrynosomatidae; genus Phrynosoma; species Phrynosoma platyrhinos. The sequence goes on from CM034703.1 coordinate 84,729,637, forward strand.
TTCTCAACCATACATAGAAACTGGACATACGATAGCCTGGATAATCCTAACTTTAGTATTCATTGATATAATTTTACAATTCAGGATCTTGTCTAGTTCCTTCATAACTGCCCTTTCAAGTCCTAGTCTCCATTCTGATTAATGACTCATCTAAGGTATGGAATTCAAAGATATAGTGGTGCTAGTCTGTAGAATCAGTATTAGAGAAATTTTATAGCACCTTAGAGACTAACTGAAATAAAGTAAGAAGTAGGCAGCATGCTCTTTTGTAGACATATGGAAAGTCTTGAATTATTTCAATGTCTTCATTGTTTATTATGCAATTCATCTATGGCCATGATTTTTTTTAAAAAAAATGTTCAGCTGTAAACCTGCCTCTGCACTCAGTTCCTTGAGTTTCTTTAGTAATCGTTTCAAGTCTTTGCTATTTTCTGCTAGAAGTAGGTGTCATCTGCATATCTTAAATTGTTGATGGTCCTTCCTCCAATTTTCACAACTCCTTCATGTGAATCCAACTTGGATGTCTGAGATCCGTCTTATCACCACTCTTGCTGCTTTCAAGAAAGCAGTAAAGATGGATCTCTTTCGGCAGGCCTTCCCGGAATAACAACCGCCATAGGAGATGGGTTTTATCTTGTCTGATGTGCACAATCGGTCAGTTGGCTTTTAGCATAATGTTTTAATGGTTTGCTTGTTTTAATTTAATTTTCTGGTTTAATTTTTTTTAAGGGGCGGGTGGGCTGATTTGGAGGGAGGGAATGTGTTTTTAGTTGTACTATTTTAAATTGCTGTAACCCGCCTCGATTGCTTTGCAGAGAGGGGGGCTAAAAATAAAATTTATTATTATTATTATTATTATTATTATTATTATTATTATTATTATTATTATTATTATTTGGAATTTCTCGTTCCATAAATGGTAAAGCCTTTGTTGTAAAATTTTGTGCATCACTTTGTTTGCATGGGAGAATAATGCAGTGATACTGTGTTTACACAAATCCCTGTTGTATACTTTCTTGGGAATTGAAATGTATACTGACCATTCCCAATCTGTGGCCATTCTTTTGTTTTCCATATTTGTTGACAGCATTTTGTTAGAACTAGAATAGATTCTGTCTCTGTAGTTTGAAACAACTCTATTGGTATGCCATCTGGGGACTTATTTCTCCCAAGTGCTCTGAGTGCAGCTTCCACTTCACTTCCACTTGCTTCTTGTCTGTCCTTAACAGCTTGAAGAGTTTCATCTGTCTTCCCTTGAGTTTTCTCTTTATTTTTGGCTGCTGATAGTGTCTTTTGGCATTCCTCCCTCACAATGTCATGGCTTCAGTCCAGAGTTAGTCTGGCTTCTGTTCAATTAGGCTTAAATAGTGCAAATCTTTTTTTTTTTTTTTACATTATTGCTAAATACTACAGGGATGTTCGTCAGGTTGTACTTTGGCACCGTGATTGGTTTAGTGTTCTTCTTCAGCTTAACTCTCATTTTTTATATTAATAGTACATAGCCTGTGCTACAATCTGCTTCTGATCCTATTTTTGCAGAGGGAATGGAGCTTCTGCTTCCAAGGATGTAGACTATTTGATTTCTGTATTGGCCAAGTGATGTCTATGTTGTTTCTTTGGGTGCATGAAGAATATGTTTGCAATGAACAACCTGTTGGCCTCACAAAATTCAGTCAGTCACTCCCCTGCTTCATTTCTCCTGCTTCATTTCTTGATCCTAGGCCAAATTCTTCTACAATCTTTGGTCCTGCTCTGTTTCCTACTTTTGGATTCCGGTCACTTATTATTACCAACATGCCCTGTTTGCATGTGTAATCAGTGTCCTTCTGGACTCCAGCACAAAATATTTAATTTTTTCTTCTGCCTATGTAGTTGGAGTACAAACTTGGATTATGCTTATATTGATGGGTCTTCCCTGAAGTCTAATTAATATCATTTAGTCAGACTTTGCATTATTTCTCTTGACTGCTTTTGATACATCCTTCCTCACTATCAATATCATCTCTTTTTTTGCTAAATTTTTCATTTCCTGAGTAAAGCTCTGTGAAATTATAAGACTCAAAATGTCCACTTCCTGTCCAACTTTAGTTCACTCACCCAAAGTATTGCAATGTTTATGCATTTTTTTGTTTTGTTTACTATGTTTGGTTTACTCTGATTCATGCTTGTCACCTTCCATGTTCCATGTTCTGATGACAGAGGACACAAAAGAAAAAGAAAGAATGAATGGAAAAAAAAAACTCTATTTAATTAATGCCTGTTTGCATATGCTTGGTGACTAAATGTGCCAGTACTGATTCATCATTTCTAATCTGTTTGGAATGAAGACTCACTGAACACAGTGGGATTTAATCCCATGTATTTATGAGGTATATACAAGAATAAGTGATGAGTGACAAGTAATGCTGTTACTTATAACTAGTTGCTTTGGTTTGTAATGTAATCTGTAAGAGCAAAGTTAGTCTACTATTGCAATGAGCACCAGTTTCTCGTTACTTTCAAAAGTTACTTTCATCAGTACTTCCACAGGAATTTTTCAAGCTTTATGCCATTCTGTTATCAATTCCAAACTTAGTTCCTCAGAAAAGTAACATTAAATAATGAACAACTAATGTCTGGAATAAGAAATAATATAGCAAGCAGCATATTTTCATTACTGCAATGACTAATGACAATGGTTATTTTTTAAATAATGGAAGAAGTACTAGAATAGATTACTCTTAAAAAGTAACTTTCCACATTGAGAGTACTCTTCATAGGAAAGTATGAGAGAAGAAGAGGCAAGAATACAAACATTCTTTCTTTTTAAATCTTTGTGCCTGAATCAGCAGACAGACAAGACTGTATAATAACTTGGATAATCACATAACAATTTGTAGCAGATCTGGTTCAATGGTCCATTGTGAAAATTAATTTTAAAATAATTGGCAGAGGCTCAGCTCAGGGCAGCTGTGACAACTGGGATTTCTATCATTTTCATTTTTCTGTAAGTAAGGCCACTTGTTGAATCAGTGTTATCATAATGCCCAGTTTCCCCCTATATGAACAAAATACTTAAGATCCACAAATCTGCTTCAGCAACAAATTTGTGCTGTTCAGCGATGGCTTGAATGTGTAAGAAACTCTCCAGGTTTCACTTCCCTGGATATCATTATTTTTTACATCAGTGATTTATCTGAAGATGAAAATAGGTTAAATGAAGGCCCCATAACTTTATAACCAACCTTTCTCTCCCATTTTCAAACCATTTAAGTATGTAAATGCATCCTAACATCAGCCACTACTTTGTATTCTTAGACACCAGTGATTCCTAAGTGGTTAGGCCTAGGCTGCATCTACACTGCAGAATTAATGCAGTTCAACACTGCTTTAGCCTTCTCTGTCAGAGAGCTGTAATGCCACAGCAAACTACAGATCACAAGATCCCATAGGATGGAGCCATAGCAGTTAAAGTTGTGTCAAACTTCATTAATTCTGGAGTGTGGCAGCAGCCTTTGACTCACTATCCCAAGTCACTGCAACATTAGGATGCCATTAAATTATCACATCACAATTCCCTAGTTATGTTATGCTTATGGGAAACAAAGTTTCAAAGGCTATTGTTTGGCTTTGGTCTTATAGTCTGTTCTGAATGAATCTACTTTTGCTTCCCTGGAATTCTATGGCAACCTCCCCCATTATGGAAGTGGAGCGCTGTGGAAGACAAATGAGACCAGATTTCTAGCTATCTGCTGTTGGCACCAGGCAAGCTGAAGTAGGAAATGGGTAAAGATCAGCCAAAACAGATAATTACATTTAAAAATATAGCCCCTGAGGCAGCACGGTGTAATGGTTTGAGTGTTGAACTAGGACATTGGACATGAGGATTCAAATCTGTGCTCAGGTATGGAATCCCACTGGGTGCCTTTGAACTTACCCCAAGGTAGGTTCAGCCCTTTCAATAGTTCTTTTCAAATTCAGACAAAAAATCAACAACCCATTTCCACTGATATGAAAGCTACCAATTACCATTGGTAGTGGCAAATTGATTGTGTGCATATAGTGAAGCCACCAGTTGGTTTGATGTGCAAATAATGTAGTTTTTACCACTTCTGGAAATATTCCACCATTGTATATGTCCCTTGGGGATAAAATTATTACCAATTAATTGGGGGTGGGGGTGATAACTATAGGCCTCTCTGATTCATTGGATAGCTAGAGACAGATATGAAATAAATAAATAAATAACCCAATTTCTTCTTCAGAAATAAAGCTGCAAAGACTGTGTTCAACCCTATGGCAGCCTCCCTCTGTCACCCTCCAGAAGTATTTGGCTACAACTCCCATCATTTAGATCCAATGAATGTCATGCTTATTGGGGCTGGTAGGTGTGTCTGTTCAACTCTTTTGGACAGTGCCAGAGTGAGAAGGGTGTTCTATGCTTAGAGGAATTGCACATTTGCTATTGCTACTTATATTTATGGTATACTTTTTATACCATTAAAAAAAACATGATAGCTGACCAGATATCAAGATGAACTGTTGGGAAACGTCCTTTGGATAGTGAAACATGGCTGCTAAGCACATTTTCCACAGGTCTGTGTGTCTGTGTGTATTCATTCATTCTTTGTTTCTTATTCATTATCCCTTTCTGGTCTGAATAATTTAAAAAATAAGGGAAAATGCTAACAAAATGCATTTTAAGCAAAAAATAATAATAAATCCTACCCTAGCCCCAAATTCTATTATTAATCATGTCAATCATGAAAAGTCTCTATACAGACTGTGGATTATTTTCTTTTGAATTGTTCTCCATGCTTCACACAGTATGACTTTCTGCAATTTTACTTTTATCTCACTTTGAATGATGAGCTGACATTATGAAAGAGCCAGAAATAACATTAGTTATTTGATGACTCATAATTATGCTTCAGTTTTTATCTATTGATTTATTCATTTAATTAAGCACAATTTCAAGGGCTTTTCATGAATTTTTATCATGTACCTGTAAGTTACTACTAAAGTCAACTGCAAGAAAAAGGAGAGAAAAAGGAAACAGCTGCTAAGAATGAGACTGGGTGAAATTTATATTCTCCCAACCCTAAGTGAGAATTCAGGAAGAAAGAAAAGAGGTAGTAGTTCCTTGAAGTAATGGAATATTTCCAGAAGTACCAGAGATACCATTCTAGGGTGATACTGCATAGAAATGTTCAAAAGGCAAATCTCTTGAAAGGGCAAATCTGTTGTTTCCAGGAAATCCCTGCTTTCCCTACCCCAGGGTCTGCTTTGTGCTGCTGTATTCCTTTGTTCATTTTATTGGCATTGTGTGCTTTCAAGTTGTTTCCAGCTGATGTTGATCCTAAGGCAAACCTATCACAGGGTTACCTTGTCAAAATTTACTCAGGAGGGGTTTGCCTTTGCCTCCCTCTGAAACTTGAGAGAGCATGACTTGCCAAGATCACGTAGTGGATTTCCATGATCAAGAGGGGATTTGAATCCTGACCTTAAGAGTCATAGTCCAGCATTCAAAATTAACATGAATTGTGTGCATTTTTCAAATGTGTACATTAACAGACACCTAATGGATGCAGCTGAAATATCCTAAGGGCATCAGATTCTGTCTGTATTGGATGCTAAGCTGGGTCAGCTCTGATTAGTACTTAAATGGGAGATCGCCAATGAATACCAGGTGTTGTGGGCTATATTTCAGACGAGGAAACTGACAGAAGCACCTCAGAAGTATTTTTTGTCTATAAGAACCCTGTGAACATTGTAGGGTCACTATAACAGGTGACTTGAAGGAACATAAAGACACAATAGATATATAGGTATGTTAGCTATTAATTAAAGCAGTGCTTCTCATGCTATTTGATGTAGGGGACTTGCGTTTCTCTCTCTCTCTCTCTGATGTGTCAGGAATTGGTACCATATTTGTAACAATTGGCTACAACTCTTTCTTTCCTGGAAGCTCTCGGTGGACTTCCAGGCAATGGCTCAGAGGCCAGTCCTGGTCCAGGGATGACCACTTTGAGTAGCACTGGACTAAAGTATGTTTCTGTGCATTTTAGAAATGTAGCAGCCTTTGGACATTTTCAAAATATATACATGTTGACAAACACATTATTCCTTTTAGAATAATGCATGCCAAAACCAGTCGTATTACAGAATGACTGAAAAATGTGCCTGTTTTTATATTCAGTCCAGGAAGTAAGGCTTAGATAAACCTATACCAACAAAACAAAATCTCAGTGGAGCAAATTACTCACACATCCCTTATAACAAGGGTAGGGATCACATCACCCTCCAGGTATAGTTGGGCTGGAAATGTTGATTATTTGGTTGTGGTGTGCTTGAAATGCAGCAGAGCTTAGGAAACCAGCTTCCTTCATCAGCCATTCCATGTTGAAAGCATGCAGACAAATCATGTAGATCTAAAGTAGAGCTTTATTGTTCCATAAAATAAAAATAAGCAAAGAAAAACATACAGTTCACCATAGGATCACATCTTGATGATGTGGTAGAAAAGAAAAGTTACAGATCCATGTTTCCAGATCCAGG
>CM034703.1:84736273-84746309 GCA_020142125.1 Phrynosoma platyrhinos
ACCTTCTGGGTGTTAACATTATGCTGATTGGATAATGCCTGTATGATGCATTTTAACCCAGCCCATTGCTGTCCATCATCCACCCATGTGACTCTTTCCCCATGATCTAATATTGTTTGAATTTCATTATCTGTTTCCTAGCTAAAATCTGTTCATGTTATGGCTTCCCTGACCATCTGGGCTGAGTTCTCTTTGTTTCTCTAGTCTAGATGCTGTTTTCAAGAGGAAAATTCTACACACACATCTTTTTCACCTTTGACTGTATAACCCATCCATATTCCAACAGTCTTAGCTGGAATAGCCCATGGCAAAGAATGCTGACAGTAGCAGTCTAGCAACATTCAGAAATCTTCATTTCTACTCTGCCTTATGGAAGCTACTGTAGCATGCTTATCGGGGATATATCATCTTCACATCAGTATGTTTGCAGGATGGACACTGTAGGGAAGTCAGGGAATTTTCCATTCTAGTGGCTTGGATTCTATGTAAAGGAGAGATAGAGATTCTGATTAGACAGCATCAGTACATCTAATCCTTGGGCAAATATCAGAGCCCAGGAGCCAATAACAGAGACCACTTCTGCTGATCCAGCCTGGATCAGCTAGCCATCCTTTTTTTTAAAAAAAAAAATGGCTTTGCCATCCAGCAGGGAGAAGGCCATCAGGTGACTGCAGTGAATGAGGGAGCTACCCTTTTTTCCTTCTCTCATCTAGTGTCTCAGTGTAACATGTCACTGGAACAAACAGAGCTTGAAGTGATAGGAGTTGGCCATGTTGGCTGGGAGATTCTGGGAGTTTTAGTCCAAAAGCTATCCCTTTGAAACTCTAGGAGTAACACTGCAGAAGGGCATTGGAAAGGTATTTAAATACCCTGTGGTGTGCTCAGTCAATGCAGCTGACTGATGCCCCTTGCTGCAGCTGCCAAAAGTGATATCAACACTTAAAAACAACCGCCCTATTGTTTAAATAGATTTCACCGGCCTATAGAATTTTAAAATCAATTTAAAATGTAGTAGTAGTAGTAGTAGTATCCCACTCTGTCCCCAAAACTGGGACTCAGAGCAACTATCTTAGAATCATGAGTAAGAATCATTGACTGTCGCTGGCTATAGGGATCAAGAGACTCCCCTGCTCAAATGGCTGGACTGGCAACCAGTGTGTTTCTGGGCAGAATTCACAGTGCTTGTTTTGACTTTTACAGCCCTAAAAAGCTTGGTTCCAAAGTATCTGAAAGACCGTATCTCCATGTACAAGCCACCCTGAGTGCTAAGTTCTGCAGAGGGGGGCTTTCTCTCGGTCCCACCACCTTCATTGGCCTGGTTGGTTGGACTGCCACCCACCATGTGAGGAGAGGGACATAAATATTTGTGGAGTGGAGCAGAACTTGTGTGAACCTTCCTTCTCAGATGTTTGGTTCCTGGACTTCCAAATGGGGTTTCAATACAAACTTAATAAACACTTGTGGGAGGATCTTTACTGTGCAGTGGATTTTATGTGGTCTATCTATCTATCTATCTATCTATCTATCTATCTATCTATCTAATCAGAATCTCTATCTATCTATCTATCTCTATGTATGTGGTGTACCTATATAGCTCCAATTTATGTAAATAAAGATACATGGGTAAACAAGAAAATGACATATATCAACACTGAGGTAATTCTGTAATTATACACAGTGTATTCTGATCATTCTGCCTCCCCCCTTATGGTCTTAGACCTTGTCTTCATGGGCCAGAATACTCCAGGGGCAGCCTGGAGTATCCTGGGCCCAGAATTCCCTGACCTCCCTCATTTACTATTCTGAAGTTAGGCAGCTATTTGTGTGTCCCATTCTTCTGGCTGGATTATCTGCTACTGTTCCTTTCTCTGAAGTCAGAATGAGGCACCCAGCAATGATCATATGCCTGGGTACTTTGTTCTCACAGAGTAAGGGATGTGTGACAGCAGTGGATGTATTGGGCAGCAGAGTGGGACACATTTTAACCAACCTCCCAGCACTGGAATGAGGGGAGGTTAAAAACAACAACAACAACAACTAAAACAGCAACCCTATGTTCTAAAGGTGTTATAGAGCTAGTGTGGCATAGTATTTTAAGTGTTGAACTACAACTCTGGAGACCAGGGTTCTTTGCCCAGCTTTGCCATGAAACCTACTGGGTGACCTTGGATAAGTCACATGCTCTCAGCCTCAGGGGAAGGCAATGACAAACCACCTCTGAACAAATCCTGCCAAGAAAACCCCATGATAGATTCAACTTAGGGTCAGTATAAGTTGGAAGTGACTTGAAGACACACAACAGCAACAAACAAATGGTGTTATATTCTGGGATTTTGGTGCTGAACAGATTATAGTCACTCTGTTCACATCAAACCTAAGAATTGGGCCCTGACTCATCTGCCAAGAGGATGTGGGGGAGGCCAGTTTATTTGACCCATGCAGACAAAGCCAAAGTTAAATGGTAATACAATCTGATATGTGTCTATTGAGAACCTAGTAACATTCTGTTCAATTAACTTTTTTCCCAGGTAGATGAACATAGACTTCTTGCATAAAGTTGCAATTATATATCCGCTTATCTGGAATTGACCCTCATTAGGCACAATGGTATTTACTTCTGAGTAGTCATGTATAGGATTGTACTGCTGAACACTTTTCTTTACTTAGGGCCTCGGCAGACGACTAATAGAGTCATCTCCGAGGCAGGGAAGAGGAAGGGCAGCCGCACGATCGGCGCCCCTTCCTCCTCCCGAGGTTGCCCTCGGAGCTGCCGGCCCTCTGCACGGCCGGCGCTCCGAGGGCAACCTCCTGCTGCAGCGTCCACACACGCTGTGGCGGAAAAGTCAGGGAAAGTGTGCCCTACGCTTTTAGGGCGCACTTTTACTGACTTCTGAAAGAAGCGCTGATTTAGCGCTCCTTTCAGAGGCGCCGACAGTGCGCCGTGGTGTGGATGCTGCGGTCCCGCGGCGCACCGTCCCGCGGCGTCTCGGATGCCCTGGTGTGCTTCCCCCCTTAGTCCCATGAATGTTTCAGACATAAAAATCACTAATAATCAAGCTACGGTAATGTGAGAAACATTGCCTGGCTTGTTAATGCATTCCATTTCTTTAAACATTTTGGCTTCACTGTTTTGCTGCATCAAATATCACAAATAATACTCAAAGTATAAAGTGTGTAACAATTAATTTCTGCAAGAATCGCCAGCAAATTCCACTTAATACCTTCTGTAGAAACAATAAGGAAGGAGGAGAAAAGAATGGTTTTTTTCCCTGTGTGTCAACATTCTCTCTTGGTGTACTTCATTAAATCAAGATGATATAAGTCCCAGAAGGCCAAGTGCAAATTTTAAAGCAGTATTGATTTAACCTTCCCTCTGTAAATATTTCATAGTTCTATAATGTTCAAATGCAGTCACACAGAGAACAAAAGATTGCACTTTTTCTGTTAGTAGACTGAAGGAATATATGACAGCTTTTATTATGATATATATAATATATATATCATAATACACACACACACACACACACACACACACACACACACAGAAAAAACACACACACACATGACACCAGTGTTGGTAGGATGAATGAGGAATGCAGATGTGTTGGTAGGAGCAATAAAGTATTTGTGTCACATTACTTGAAACTTATAATTTCTTTCCCCCTCCAAGTTTATTATGTCTGTTGTGATCCTGTTGGCTAGCATAGCATAAGTGGCAGCAGTGGCATTGATGGCATGGCAAAATACCTGTTGGTGATGCGGTGACAAAAGGATAACAGCACAAGCCATCTCTACCCTGCTGGTCTCCAAGAATTGTATTCAGTAGCCAGAAAATTCCAGGCTGCCCCAGCATATTCTAGCCCTGAACTCCACCCATTACTTGTGCCCTCTTCACAGTGACAATGGGTGATTGCCTTCCCATGTGATCTCCATTTGTTCTCTGGCACTGCCACCAAGTCACAGTGAGGTGCCAAGCCATGTTCTTGATGCTGGATGACTCATTCTGACTTCACAGCAACGAGCCCACAGCAGTGGCACCAGGAGACTTGTAGGGACCTTGTGGAAAGGCAGGTGCCTGCTGTTATTGAGGGAAGAGGCAAAAACCCAGTGTAAAAGTTAAGGTTTTTAAATTTAGATTAAGGGGAGGAAAGACCAAATCGGATGCAGATATTGTGAGACATCTTATAAGATCCTAAACCAGTGTCTGTCATCAATAATGGAGTGGACAAGTGCAAGCAAATTGAAAGTTAATCCAGACAAGACAGATGTGCTCCTGGTCAGTCGGAAGGCAGATCAGGGAATAGGGATCCAGCCTGTGTCAGATGGGGTTCTTCATTCCCCCTGAAGATGTAGGTTCACAATTTGGATTCATACCTGGACTCAGCTCTGAACCTGGAAGCCCAGGTCTCTGCAGTGATCAGGGGTGTTTTTCCACATTTAAAACTTGTGCACCAACTGTGCCCATTCCCTGAAATGCTGGATATGGCCACAGTGGTACATGCTTTGGTTGCATCCCATTTGACTACTATAATGCACTCTACTTGGGGCTGCCTTTGAAGAGTGTTTGGAAACTTCAGCTGGTCCAAAGAGCTGCAGCCAGGCAAGTTACCCAAACAACACAACACCCCTGTTAGAACAGCTTCACTGGCTACCAGTTTGTTTCCAGGAACAATTAAAAGTGCTGGTTATGAGCTACAAACCCCTTGATGGCTTAGGTCCAGGTCATACCTCTATGACAGGGGTAGGCAACCTTTTTGAGCCAGGGGCCGGGTTGCTGTCCCGCAGACAATTGGGGGGCCAAAGCACCAAAAATAAATAAATAAATATAAAAAATAATAAAAATAATAAAAAATATGCATGCACTCTCTCTCAGCCCTAGAAAAGCCATGGCAAAACCCCTGTGGAGATTTTGCCAAGAAAACCCCAAGAACAAGTAATAACAACAATAATCAATATCATCATGGTGGGCGGCGGCGGCGGCGGCAGGACTGGCCTGGGGCCGGTCCAAAGGCCTCAGGGGGCCGCATCCGGCCCCCGGGCCTTAGGTTGCCTACCTCTGCTCTATGAGCTTGTTCAGGCTCTGAGATGCTCAGGAGAGGCCCTTCTCTCAGTCCCACTACCATCACAAGCACAGTTGGTAGGGACATGAGAGAGGGCCTTTTCTGTGGCTGCCCTAGACTCTGGAAATTTGGGCCTTTGCAGACTGCCAGAAATAGTGCAAATTGAGTCCAGTTTAACTGCCCTGGCTCAGTGCTAGGGAATAATGGGAAGTGTAGTTTATTGTGGCACCAGAGCTCTCTGACAGAGAAGGCTCAATGTCTCAGAAAAAAATACAATTCCCATGATTCTCTAGCACTGAGTCAGGGCAGTTAAAGTGGACTCAATTTGCACTATTTCTAGCAGTCTGCAAAGGCCCTAAGACTTTCCTTTTCAGACAGGCATTTAAAACAGAAATTTGTTAAAGAACAGGCTTGGTGTTATATTGTTTGAAAAGTGTTTTAAACATTTTTTATCTTTTTTAAATTGTATTTTATACTTTAACATACAATTTGTTTTAATATTGTAGTAATTTAATTTTGTTTTAATGTACTATTTTTGTATGATTGTAATTGTGATGTTTATTAATATTGTAAGCTGCCCTGAGTCCCAGTTTTGGGGAAAGGGCAGGATAACAACAACAACAACAACAACATCAAATTAATAATAATAATAATAATAATAATAATAATAATAATAATAATAATAATAATAATAATAATAATAATAGGACAATGCCATTATTTTGTCCCCACTGTAGTTACACCACCCCTGGTCATACTCCTAAATGTGTGTCAAAAGCCAAGACATTTGAGATGTGCTTAAAGCTCATCAGAACATTGTAATAGCATTCTTTGTACCTTTGACTGCTTAGGGAGCTCACAAAAGGATCACTTATGCAGACAAAGTATTGTGCAGCTAGTCAGTTCAAATCTAAGGTGTTGCAAGCTGTGCCATATCCTTAGAGTCAAAGCTCAACTTGGCTGAATATTCAAACTAGATTGTTCTCACTTCTAGTATTACATTTGGTTATAACAACGGCTTCAGCATTAGTCTTTGTGTGCCTTCTTATCTTCTTCTGCTCCAGTGAGCTTTTAAAACATAAATGTCCTCAAGCAATATACTAGTAATCTTGAAACTGTGGAAGCAAATAACATGACAGCCAAACTTTCTTTTCTGCTGCCACCTATTTCAAAACAAAACACCTTCTATCTTTCTTTCCAAACCTAACCAAGCATATTAAATATCTATGGCTTTGTTCTTTCTCTGATAGAGAGATTATTTTGGGGTAATGTAATAAAGGAAAGAAATCACTGAAAAAGAAAACACAGTTATTTCAGCACCAAAAAATTGTCACTTCTTAAAGCTTTGCTTTATACTGAAGGATGCTAAGAGATGTGTGCATGTCTGCTCATTATGCATATGTAATGAAGACTTGTCTTGACAAAGAGTTCATAGATATATGAGTTCCCTTTCATATTGGAGTGGTTTATTTCACATGTTATGTTTTGTTAATCTGTGTGCATGCCCCTCCTCAACACACTACTGGATTTTCTTGAGCCTCCAAAATAGACAGACTAGAAATGTGCCATCTGTGTCACAAACAGCCAGATTTTCCACAAGTTTTCCACAGCATGACCTCAGAGGGGAATAGTTTATATATGAGTAAGTGGATGCTCTAAATATGCTTTAGTTGTGCTTATTTATAATGAAATGGGGAAATTCCATTGGAAGGAGGTTCCATTGAACACAGTGGATCTTACTTCCAATGAAACTTGGATCACAGAATATTTCCCATATTTATTTATATATTTTTTTATTTTCTGTCCTGCCTTTCTCCCTGAAAGGGACCCAAGGAAGCTTTGTTGTTTTACTTTAAAGTCTGCCTCATTAAAAAAAAAATACAGTGTTAAATCTCATCTGCCCTATCATTATGTACTAAAAGCCAATATGACTAAAAAGACAAATCCACTTTTCCTTGTGCACCAAGAGTTAGTATGAATAAAAAGATTTTCTACATTATCTTTCTGTTCCTAGATGACACCTAGGCCTGGTCTGCAAAAGCAACCAAATGAGATGGTAAAAATCTAAGGTGGGGGAGGGAACTGTACCACTAGAGGGTGACAGCAGCAGATGGAGGAGTTAGAATCCCTGCAAGCAAAACCACCACTGTATTGGGGTGTGTGTGAGTAAACCAGCCTGATCTCTGCTGTGTCAGTTTCCCTAGTATCAAAGAATCTGGGGCAAGTGAATATGATTCTTCGCCTACAGTTTGGCTCATTCTATCACTTTGTTCACCTTCTATTCTGCCGCAAATGTTGATTACTCTTGGGGTAAGTCCTGTAAGCCCTATTAAGTTGCTGCACTTAAGAATATTCATGAAACCACTAGACAATTGTGTACTCTGGCCAATCATTACCAATGTCAATCTTTGCAGAGAGAAATTATTCAATATTTTATAAGACCTTGGTAATTATGATAGTCACAGTGGCTGTTTAAGAAATAGTTAAAAATTGAAAAGCCTTTGTTGTTGATCTGTGCCTTCAAGTTGTTTCCAACTTATGGTGAACCTAAGGTGAAACTATGATGGAATTTTCTGGACAAGATTTGTTCAGAGGAGGTTGTGATTGCCTCCCCCTGAGGCTGAGAACATGTGATTTGCTCATGGTCACCCAGTGGATTTCATGGCTGAATAGGGAATTTAACCCTGGTTTCCAGAGTTTGACTCAAACCACTACCCATGCAGCCTTAGAGAGGTATAACATTTGATCTTGGTTTGATTGCATTTGATTGATAGATCTATGTGAAAAATTAATGCTGAACTGAGGATGGAAAAGGGGAAAATGAGAAAAGATAACTTGTGAAGAACTTTGTTCATTTAGCATATATTAAATAATAATGCAATGGCTGTTAGAGTATCATAGGAGAAACTGACATTGTACACAAATATGCCCAAATGCATTCATATGGAGAGACCAATAATGATACCAAGTATGGCAAGCTGAAGAGTGATTAACATTAATTTGTGCATTGTCTATAAACAGTGACATCAGGATTGTCTCCATAAGATTAACATAAGGAAATGTTAATTATCATCATCATCATCATCATCATCATCATCATCAATAATTGATCTAGATTTTGTACTAAATTGCTGTTCATCACTTGTTTTGGTTCTCTTGTTACTGTTATATTATTTTCTATGATAAACAAATCAAACCATTTTTACAAAAAGATGGATAAAATATAAGTATGATCAGAGAGAGAAGATCATTCTTTTCTTCTCATTGGCCCATCTGCACTGCCAATAAAAGAAAGAAAGAAGAGAAAAGAAAAAAAGACAGACAGACAGACAGAAAGAAAGAAAGAAGAAAGAAAAGCCAAAAAAAAAAAAAAAAGCCCTTTTCCTCCAGTCTAGCAGGGAAGTGTGCATTATCACACTGGTATATAAACAGCACGATGCAAGTATGGGAATGCAGGAAGGCCCAAGTGGCTTACGAAAGTAATATGGAGCATGCACTTGGGCCTGGTGAGATTCAGCCATTTGCACCACTCCTCACCATATGATATGTTTCTTTTGTTGAGTGTACAGGCACATGAGTGACCAGTTGTATCATTGACTCATTGTACCAGTGAGCCATCACATACCCCATGAAGTGAAATTATGACAAACATGGCAAGTTGACAATAATGCAATGGATGTAATAAAAACATACACAAACTGGTCAGTCCAACAGGGGGCCATGGGGTGATGTGGGAGAAATAGGGATATGTATGGGGGGGGGAGGCTCCATGTTCTTTGCCAATGTGTCACTGGATACACTGATGCACTTTATGGGCAGTATATTGCTTGTGTGACTGTGTGACTGATCACATGGGGTATCCAATAGGACGACAGCTCGGTAGGACAAGGGAGGTAATTGGCAGTAACAGGTGGTATGTTTGTGTGATGGTATGCATGAATGGGGGAGGGAAAAATACTAGAGTTGTGTGGCTTGATGCTGCATGGCATGGACTGCTCGTGGGTGTTTGGTCTGCCTTGGGAGTGGTCTGTGCAAATCATGGGCAATCCAGCTGAATTGGGAAAACCCAAGAACATCCCAGTTTTTTCTTTCTGACTGCTCAGCCCCTATGTCAATTCCACCCTATATCAAAGATGAACAGACTGTAGAGGGCAAAAATCAGGCAAAAGCATCTTCTGTCACTAGATGTATTCTTTACCACCAATAGGGCAATTCCCTGGCATAATTGCTCTACTGACTATGTGCTAGTAGACCAAAAAGGGCATAAAAATGATGGGGTCAGGATAGAGCTGAAGTATGCCACATCTAGTCCTCCTCCTCAGCCATAAAGCTGGCACAAAGTTGGACAGACTCAGGCTAGTTCTAAGCCACTTTCAAAAACACCCTCATGCTGAGAGTGGTTTGGACTTCACACAGTTTCACCTGGCCTTGGGTAAGCTCAAAGAGGGCCAGAATGGTTTAATGATCCCTGCTTGGAAACCTTGGGAAAGTCTCAGCCTAAGAAGAAGGCAGTGGCAAATGTCCTTTGAATACATTTTTCCAACTGTAACTGTGATAGTTACAAAAACAGAGCTACTCCTTGAGTATCTTGGCTAGTTAGGATTTTACTTTTAGCATTGACACAAACAGTTTGAAAAAGAGTGCCTCTGACATGCTTACAAGTCACTCCATAAAACATTTTTTAATTTTTATTCTTAATTGGTTTTAATCAACAAACAGAATAATAAAATCACAAAGACAAACAACTAACACAAACATAGAAAAACAAAACATTATCATATATAACTAACTTGTTAACTTCCTCTCCTGACTTGTTTAATCTTTTTCTTACCAATAATTTTTTCCTTTTACTATTCTCCAAGCATATCTGTTTTATATAATCCATTATCTTAAATTCATATCTAATATTATATTTATGTATCTCTGTTTTATGTACCGTATTTTCCTTCATATAAGACGATTTTCTAAGCAGGAAA
>CM034703.1:84763981-84775824 GCA_020142125.1 Phrynosoma platyrhinos
AAAAAGAAACCAGAACATTTTAAAAATAGTTGAAAAGGTGGGAAGTCAAAGGATTAATCTGTACTCTCCCTTCCACATGAGGGCAGTTGGACAGTATGAAGTATTGGACTTTCAGCCATTTTTGGGGTGGGGGGGTTGCTGTCATTCTTAGATATTGTTGGCAGTCTCCATGGCTCCTGATGATCCAGTAGGGAGGCAAAAATTGTGATCAGTCTAACTGAGGCTGTCTGCTGCTTCCTTGTTGGTGCAATGTTGGTTCTAGGATGTAGGAGACATTGTAGTGCCACATGGGGGATGCCTCTCTTAAGGCATGGTGCATGTGTTTCTTTTATTTTAAATGCCTACAGTTCCCAAGTCCATAAGTGCAACCGCAGCCTCAGAGTTTGAACTTGGAGCTCCTATACGTCTAAAACTAACTCTTCCATGATTTTGCCTGGGGAGCCAAAATGAACCTTTTCTCACTAGGAACTGTGCTAAGCTGTACTCAGCTGGAAGTTGTTCTTTCAAATTTGTCTTAGCAGCCACACATACCATTTTTTCCCCTCCAAAGGATATGTGAAATGAACGTGCAGGATGATGCTGTGCAGTTTTTTTTCCTAGGAGCTGACTACAACATTCCTGTTACTGAATCATGTTGGGAAGACACAGGGGCCTTTTAAAACAATGTCCTCCTTGCTCACTGCAAAAAGAGACAGCTTATGTTCTCCATTAGCCCAACCTGCTCTGTCTGTATCATTAGATCTTCTCCTGACCTGAGCACAACTAAGAGTAACATGTTAACAGAGAGTGCAGGTGCCCTGTGATAAAGAACTGCAAATAGATTTAAGAAAGTACACATCAAAAACTCCTGATAAGTTAATTATATAAAGCTTGGCTCATAAGGCTTAAAGGCCCCAAAGCAACCTAATATTCCTATGACATAGGTCTTTGCAGACTGCCAGAAATAGTGCAAATTGAGTCCACTTTAAGGGTTAGGGTTAGTGCTAGGGAATCATGGGAATTTTTTTCTGAGATATTGAGCCTTCTCTGTCAGAGAGCTCTGGTACCACAATAAAATACAGTTCCCATGATTCCCTAACCCTAACCCTTAAAGTGGACTCAATTTGCACTATTTCTAGCAGTCTGCAAAGACCCATAGTCACAGAGCTAAAAAGATATTCAAGGAAAGATGTAGGCAGAATGAAGATTTGCAAGGTCTACTTTGTGTTCTAAGAAGCCAGAGGTGTGTCAAACTGCCAAGTGGAAGGCAGTAGCTCAGGCAGGCACACACACCAAAGATGTAGATTACCACACTACACTCTTATAGTGCTGCTATTCCACTTTTACTACTTATAGAAACACTATAAGAATGTAGTGCAGTAATCTCTCAAGCCTCTACAGGAGTAGTTGAAACCACAGAGTTCCCTTGGCCCTCCTCTCTCAATTTCCCTGTGTTTGTGGGAAAAGTCTGGAAAGAAGTTGTTACTTCATTCAAGCGAATGTCATTACAGATTCCCATGCAATGAAGAACCTTGGTAAGGTGGGGCTTCTAGTTATGTGGCATGGCCAGATCCTTTTCAGATCTTCCTTGCCAAGAAAAGGAAGGGAGAGGCAAGAGGCTGCAACACATGATCCAATGTTTCTTTATTTGTTTGGTGAAAAGAACACCAGAATAAAGTTTGAGAATGGATACCTGCAAAAACTTAAGAAACATGCTTTCTATGAGCACCTGTGAACTTCAGAATTTGTGATCACTACCAGTTTAGAGTCCTGCAGGCAAGTCTTTTTATATAAAATCTTCTCCTGCCCCTACTCCCAACATTCTTTTTCAGCAATTTAATTTAAGAGAGGAGTTGCTGTTGTTATCAGAGAATTGGGAGTCAGAAGTTCTTTGCTAATGTGCTGCAAATCATTGAGCAGGACCAGCAGATTCTGATCTATGTAACCTTCAACATTTCCAGGACACACATGGCTGATCAAAACAGTAAAAAAATATTAATGAGAAAGAGCACACACACTGCAGCAGTTTACTTTGATGGAGTATACAGGGAAAGACAAAATTCTGTCCCTTCCCCTTTCCCCTGCTGGGTTAATTGAGTGGAAACCCCTTTTTCATTTTGCTCTGTTTGCAGCAAATGAAATAAGCAGAAGATAAAGGAGGGTGGAGGGTAAAGAAATTGGGATATTTTTAAGCAGATGAAAATGTGAGACAGCAAAAAAATAAGTGGCTCTGCCAAGATATTGGAGATAGAGGGTATGGAGTGTCTGTTCAAAAGCATATTTTAATTTATTCACTCAGTGACTAGAAGGCCTTGTACAATTTAGCTATGTTTGCTTACTGAGTTATAAGAATGCTTCATGGGCATGTAACTGTGTTTTTGAATCGTAACTTCTGAACAGATCATTTCCCAGAAAAGTTTCAAATGTGAAAGCCTAAAGTTACAAACTGATAAATTTGCCACATAGAGACAATTTATACACTCACTTCTGAAGTGGAAGACCCAGTTAAGGCTAAATCCCACTTGCTTTGGTAAAAGGGAATTCATAAAATTCATTTTTTAAAAAAACAGAACAAAAAAATTCTAGGATGTGGTAACTTGCTCTGTTATTGTGTCTAGAATCTCTGCATGCAAGACTTGGAGCATGTAATTGGACAAAAGGGAAATTGATCTCAGTGGTGACACTTCCAAACTGGAAATAGTTGAATAATTAGACTAAAAGATCCACTCTTTCAAGGTACCAGATTAATTCATGAGTAAGCTTTTGTCATATCTGGATCTTACAACAAGAAAGTGAAGTACTTATATCAGGGGTAGAGAACTTTGCACTCTCTGGATGTTTGGGACTTCAGTTCCCATCAGACACATCCAGCATGGCTAATTCTTAAACAGGCTGTAGTCCAAAGTATCCATATTCATATAATTTATGCCTTTCTGATCAACACTAGTTTGCATTCTAGGTGTCTTACAAGTTTTGAAATAAGTAATATGAAAAGAGGTATCATTTGGAGGGCCACAAGGTATTTATGGAAGGCTGGCTGAACATGGAAGCTGGAAGAATGACTGAAGTAACTTTTCTTGATAGGGACAATTTCAGATTATATTCACATAACATCCTGTCATCCATAGCATTTCTACCTTTTACTTATAAGTAAGTCTGCCAGTGCTATGTGTCAACTGATCAAGTTATGATTTTAGGAGTCCTAAGAGAACCTACTTGGAGTTACACAGAACTCATTGCTTCTTGGCGCAATGGCCCTGGGTTTATTATTCTGATTTGTGCCTTCACTGCAAGTGATACATTTTAATGCACAGCCTACATTTGCAGAGGCTAGAATTTGGGGACTTATTTAGGTCTGGAAACCTCCCTTCTTTCCATAATGATTCCTGCCAAAAGTAAGATTGATGTGGTGCTTCTTTCACTTGGTGACAAATTTCATCAGGAGCAACATTTTTGTCAGCATTGTACTTTCTTCAGTTCCTCCCCCCCCCCCATACAACAACAGCAACAACAAGTTATCTAGGCCACAAATTCAGGAATAACTTGTCAGCCTCAATGCCTTAAATAGTTAGCTCTGGCCAACCACTGTGTTGAATATGGGGATGTGTATAGTAATCAAATGTTCATTTCTTCTGCCTTACTACCCATAGTCAGCTATAACTGAGTTAACTAAAAATACATTCCACTGAGAAGCCAGTTTTAATGAATAGATAGAAAAGCCGAGAAAAACCTGGGCTGTGGTGTGTCATATATAGAAGTGCCTTGATACCTATCTGCAGAACAGAACCTGAAATTATTCCCCCAGAGGCAACCATCGACTCCTACAGAAGTCTACTGAATTTATTTAATCTTCAGTTGAGAAATGGTAGGAGCCTAAGGGTTTAACCACAAGTGTTATTTAAAGCAAGAATTTCAAAGGATCTCTGTGTTACAACCTAATATTTTTCCTTTCTCCAAGGCATCTGGAGGAGAAGGTGGGTAGGAGGATGTGAGGGTACATTTGCAAGGCAGAAGATTACATAATTTTGTATGTAGCTTGTGTTTTCTGTTATTTGCTGCTACTGTCTCCTCCTCCTCCTCCTCCTCTTCTTCTTCTTCTTCTTCTGCCTCCTCCTCCTCCTTTGGAGAAATACGATTTATTGTGCACAGACATCTCAATTTTTGTTTATAGAAGTTTTGAATTATTGTGCATTGACATTGAAAATGTGTATACATAATGAATCATAATTCTCCAAGCAAATAATTCTTCCTTACTCATTCTGGCCAGGATATATTGCTGTCTCTGTACCCATAGAAGCCATTTCTGCAAGAGCAAGCAGGTGTGTGTGTGTGTGTGTGAGAGAGAGAGATGAAGAAAGAAAATAACCATCCCTATAGAGAGAAATGGACAAAACTCTCAGTGCTACTAAGAGTATCATGCTGGCCTCTGGATGGAGATGGGTGATGATTGCCTATTGGTCACTGACACTTTTTTATTAAGTCCCATCCACTCATTCAGCAGCTCATTGCACAACAATTGCTTTGCACATGCAGAAAGAGCAGGGAACTTGTGGATCTCACACTGTTGTTGGACTGCAACTTTCAGTAGGTCTAGACCAGGGGTAGGCAACCTTTCCACTTTAAGGGCCGAGGGACTTCAGCTCCCAGAAGCCTCAGCCATGTTGGCCAATAGCTCAATAAACTTAATAGACTTTTCACATTATGGTCTCAGCCTAACCTTCCTTACATGATTGTTGTGAGAACAAAAAGAGATAGAAAGAACCCTCTGCCACCTGTATCAAACTTCTTGGAAGAAATAGATGTAAACAAAATAAACAAATATTACAACTTTAAATTCATGTTTCCATATTCATGAGATCTTTCTTTTATAAACCTATGCCAAGAATTGCTAGACAATCATAAATCTATCTAATGAAAGAACTGTAATTTGCTTAAAATGTGTATTTTTGCAAACGGCCTGAAATCAAGACACCATGAAGGGTATATACTACATGGTTCTCTGAGCAAGAATTATTTGAAGTGCTAATGGTTAGTTTAGATAGGGGACAACTGGGATTTGCTTGCAATCTGGTGGTCCATGAAAACCACAAGAGAAAATTTCATATACAGTGGAATATCTTTTAATTATAGGCATGGAAAATGGTTCCTAAAAATCCAAGGCGCATTTCAATGACAAAGTCTACAACAAATCTATTGAGGTTTTGACAGAATTAATGAAGACTTTATATAAAACAAAATCTTTATATAAAACAGAATTGAGAAACCAAAGGAAGATCTACAGTATAGAAATAATGCAGTTTGACATGACCACCATCCTACAGAATCTTGGGATTTGTAGTTTTGTGAGGCACCAGCATTCTTTGGCAGAGAAGGCTAAAGAAATTGTAAAACTACAAATGCCAGGGTTCCATAGATGAAACTACAGCACTTAAAGTGGTATCAAACTGTGTTATTACTACAATGTAGAAGTGCTCTAGCTTAGGCTCAAACATTGTGAGTCATGAAAGACAGAGAATTATTTGCCATGTTCCTGCATCAGGAGACATAGCTATGGGATGTAGTTGTGACGAACCACTCCTGCCACCTTGACTATTTCTCTCTTTTAGAGTTTTATGTGACTGGCTTCATAGCTCTCGTCACCTACCGGTCCAATAACTATTAATAACACACTGGTAGCGTTTGTTCAAAATTCTCACACAGAGGCCAAAATAGGTTTTTATAAAATAGAAGATGGTTTTATTATGTTTCAAACATACACGCACACTTCTTGGTTTTCAAACTTGTTAATAATATTACCTAGTTACAGTTTCAAGTGTATTGTAGCTATTTTAAATACAATCCTTCAGCTGTTTCTATGATTACAACCTAACCACCCAGACACTCTCTACAATAGAGCTCTGTTGAACTACAAAGAGATCCTTTTCCCCCCCCTTTTGACTCTTATCTTTGTTCAACTTATTTCCCTCAGGAACAATTCACAGCCTCTGGTACCCCTCACGGTACCCCTATCTAAGTCAGATCCAGCTGACTCTAGAAGGTTCCAAGCCTTCTGTTCCACAATTCCTAACTGCCTAACTCCCTAACTGACTACATCCCTCACTGCCTGAGCTATTTATCTTCTTCCAGCTGCTCTCTCATTGGCTGACTCCAGCTGTCTTGGGATTGGTCAGCTGTCTTCTGGTCATCACAGCTCCCTGCTGTCTTTCTGTTCATCACAGATCATGATGTAGTGATGATAGTCTCCTGTCCAATCACATACCTTTCTCAGCTGTAGTTCCCCAAACATGGCCCTTTGTCTTGTTGGTGGAGAGCAGAGGAAGCATCAGACAAGCATCCAGTATTTTCCTATAGTGGGCTTGTGAATGTTCTCTACAGTTCTCCTTCACTCCTGCTGAACTGGATGGGACCCCTCGAGACCACCTTTTTTAAAATCTAAAACAAACCTCATTGCCATCACCCAATCGATAACCTATAACACTTTAGCAATTCACTGGGACATTGTCAGGGATTCCACTGATATTTGCAAACCCAGTCAGGAACCAGCCAAGTTAAAGTATGTGAAAAGGTGTGCAAAGAAGCAGAGTATGTTAAAGAAGAGCTTTATTCTAGCTTAACAAGTTCTAGAGAAAAAGGATATCACTACATGAAGGACCAACTTGTCCTACAGGCACAAACAGAAAGTGTAAGTTACAGAGTACAATCATTTCAGCCAAGCCAGTAAAACAAATAAAAAATTCTGATGCCACTGACTGGAACACATTCCCAATCTTACTCACAGTTCAGATGGAATTTGTAGTCCTTGGTGTTTCTGGATAGCTGGGAGTCTGGATTCCATTGTCCAGCTCCACCAATTTTCTCATGGTCTGCCTCACAAAAACCATAGACCAAAACCAAAAGGCAGGAAGGAAGCCTGGCAGACAGACCCCAGACAGACAAAAGCTCATGATGCATCCAGGCTTTTTTAAACCTCTCTCTCAGAACCAACTCGAAGATTTGCACTTCTACCCATCTCATTGGACAGTTGCCATCTCATCAACGGTGAGGTAATCCTTCATTAAAATGTGCCTCCCCCAACATTTAGCCCCTTGTTATCTAGGAAGAAGGCTCAGATAAATGAAGGGACTCTGGGAGTCCTTCTTTTAGGTGATGTCATTGTTCTGCATCCAGCTATAGGGATATAGCTGGATGCCTGTCTCCTGCTCCATTCTTCTCCAAGAAATGGCTGGGGGGGATTTTTGCACTTTTTTTGTTTTTGTTTTGTGGGAGGCATCTGAGAAGCATCTGGTTTTGGTTGAGTTGGTCACTGTGTAGTTGGTAGTGAATTCCGACCTCTGTAACAATCAAAGGGTGAGTTGTGATGCCTTTGAATATAATTTACACCATCATAACTCACCAGCAGGATGCCAGCCATTATTTAATTTTTATTTATTGCATTTGCCCCCCCATATCTTTTTAGGTGATCTGAGATAGATTTTGCATGGTGAGTGTCTGCTAGAGGGATCAAAATAGAAGACCATTGGGCCTTTGGAGGGAAATGTGAGGGGAAATTCCAATCCCACAACTGTAGCTAACTGGATAGTTATTTAAGCTGAGGAATAACCATTTGAGAAAGACCAGTGGAAAGCCAATCCATTTATCCTCCTCTATATTTCTTTCTTTTGTTGGCCTTTATATGCGAAGAGAGATGGCCTGAAGATGAGACCCTCTATTGCAATTATGCATGCTCCACTCTATCCAGCATCCTGAAAAGAGATTTTCTAATCTTGAGGAGAAGTTTGCATGATTTTTTGAGAATAAAAGGGCCAGAGGGCACTTTATCCTGAACTTTAGAAGAAAGCTAACTTCACCAAGCACTGTCAATTTTAAAAACGGAACCTATGCATGCACAATATATATTGAGATTACTAGCCCATTTGTAACATTCTGGCAAATTTGTCCAAACAGCAAAATTTGTTGACCAAAGTCCTGGAAAAGCCTAAAACACTACTTTAGCTTGTTTAATATCCAAATAATGTCCATTTGCCTTAATTTGCTTTGTCTGGAAAAAATTACATAAGCAGAAGAATGGTGCAGAAATAAAATGCTTAACACTGGATTGGTTCCAGATTTTTTCATATGTAAAGTAATCTCTATAAAATCAATGGGATTTGACTTAATGATGACTCACTTCAGTTCTAATGATTGTATTAAGGGGGAAGCAGACGGGCGGCACGGGGCTGCCCCAGGAAGCTGAGGATCGGGGCCAAGGCATCCACATTCCTCGGCCCCGCGGCACAGCTTTGCCACCCCAGGAAGGAGCGCTAAAATAGCGCTCCTTCCACAAATTGCTGAAGGTGCACTGCAAAAGCTGCCGGCACACCTTTGGTGCCTTTTCTGCCGCAGCATGTGTGGACGCTGCGGCAGATAGGCATCCTCGGAGCGCCGGACATGCAGAGGGTCTGGCGCTCTGACGACGTCTTCGGGAAGGGGTTGGGGCACCCAGCGTGTGGCTGCCCCTCCCCTTCCTTGCCCTGAATACAGTGCTTTGCGCTGTCTGCTTAAGCCCTAAGTCTATCTGAGTGTAAGGAAATCTGGATGGAACCATGTGTTTTATTGGCTGTAAAATCAGATAACATTACTCCCTTATAAAACCAGAATGAAATTAATCTTGATTTCTGGTAGGAAACAAAAGCAAGAAAGTTATGGAACAGTGTACATAAAATAAATACAATAAAATAAAAATGCAACAAATTTATCATTTTAGCTCAGTCTCATCTACTACAGAACATGTGAGCTTTGAAAACATACTTTTTTGGATGCTAATTCCAGAATACCTTCAGCTAGCTTGTGGGATTCTGAATGCTGTAAATGAAAAAGTAATTTTTCCAGGTTTTAATCATAAAGGAAAAATCAGCCCTCAGCATGTACAGATTATTTCCTGTTCATATGCTTCCATTTCTCTGTGACTATATGACTTCCAGATCATCTGAAAGTGTCAGTCCTTTTCATCTTAGAATAAATAAACACCAGACTCAGTTCTAAAACTAGTGGTCTACCTCTGCATTGACAGGGCAGTAATCCTCCTGTTGTTACACAGAAGCACAGCCTTTCTTGAGCTAAGTGGTTTTTAATTCTCGTAACAAGCAAAATGCCTTGCCCTTATGTGCTCTATATATTCTGAAGAATCCAGTGCTCTTAAGTACAAGGTTAAAGCTCATCCTTCACAGAAACATTTATGTGAGTGGCAAATCAGAAAGTGGTCAATCACAAAGGCAGCTATAGAGATGTTTTTCATCTCTGGTAGCAGCAGGATGCTAATGGTAGAGTTAAGAAGACAAAAAAAAATTCCATTGATTTGTTGACAGAGGCCTAGCAGCTGTCACAGTAAAACACGGTTCTCTTGCACTTAATCAATGTCAGCCTCCAACCAAATCGTTTTGTAGCCCAGATGAAAAGCAATCAAGAGGAACACCTTCATAAGCATGAAGCCTGCTAGATGGAGTTCAATGAAGTGTGTCGTTAAGCTTAGACACTTCAAGTGTGATACATGACCCGCAAGCTAATTGGAATCCTTTAACCCTTTCAAAGGTTGCAACATTGCTGGCTTCCTTTACTTATAAAAAGACAAGCTATCAGATTCCTATCAGACCATGAGTTTCAAAAGATATCATATGTTGGCTTTGATATGCAACCTTTCCCCTCTCTGGAACAGCTGAATTACCATCATTAATTAAGACTCTGTCTCAGGAATTGAGTACTTATATATTAAACACACCTCCCCCTCCACATGCCCCCTTTTTGGTATCAGGCCTTTTCGTGTGTCTCTGCAAATACAGGCAGTTCAAAAAGATCCCTTCATTAGCAGTTCTGAAAGCAACAGAGAAGCGGGAACATGCTGGAAACAAGAATACCCTTCCCTTATTGTTTCTGAAGGTAAGTCAAATTAATGGCATTACAGCAATCTTGCAAGTTAATTAACTTTTTTAAAAAGGCAATTGACTTTTGCATCCTATGTTTGTCCTGTCAGTGAAAAAGGATGCCCTAAACATACTAGGCATAAACAGCAGCTAGAGATTGACGGTGATATAACATGATAAGTATTGCCAAAGGTGTCATTTTATGACTATAATCAAGGTTTAAAAGCTACGTGTAGTTAAGTACCACATACCATACTGGTATACCACACTTTCTTAGCCATGTCTGCACCTGGGTGCCTCCCACACACATTGCAGAGCCACCATTTACTGTAGTTCTCTCCTCATCCATTCAGCCTTTAGGGTGAGCACAAACAGTTATGCCTGCCAGAATTTTGTAAGTTCATTGGCATTGTTTTTCTACACTTCATCCTTTCCACCCTTTGTTACATTGCCTCTAAGTTTTACTTTCAAATTATCCACAGGTCATATCAAAATCCATAATTCTGGCCCAAAATCTGCTCTTGATTTACACATGAGATTGACTTACACACAAGTATATACTATAATGCACATCCTTACAACTAGAAGCACAGCTAAAATACATATCTTGACTAAAGGGTGGAAGGGCAAAGCTGAAGGGCATAAATGATTTAAGGTATCTGGGTGAATACAAAAAGGTCTTCACCTGACATTAAATTTACTATAATTATGGTGCCAGATGAGTCTCTGTGGAAGGGTGTTTTCCAGAATGTTGATGATCACCTTGTAATCAACTGCCTTACTTCATTTGGCAAGGACTATCATAAAAGGGCCTTGACAAAGATCTTACAGTTTGGGCAGGCACACATATTGCTTCAGAGGAAAAGGTAGGAGATTGGACAACATCAAGCTTTTGATGTACATGAAAGTAAAGCCCAGATTGATTCCTGATTCCAGCTTACATGTAACAGAAAAATAAGGCATTTATGCACACACATGCATACCCTTCACCACTAATATATCATACTTGTTCCTGTGCCCCACTATAAATTATCCTGTAAAAGCATCCTTTGGGAAGCAGGGAGCATGCCCTTAATAGTGAAGAAATCCCTAGATACCTGAATGATATTTTAAGCCTCAGTCTGAGTGAGCCTCTGTTCTGTAGCATCCTTAGCATAAAATTTAGACTTATTCCATTTTGTGCTGTCTTAAATGCTATTGTTCTGGATTTATTTAAAGTATTTTCTGGTCCATAGAAGACAAGCATGGGTCAAATGGATGGCAAATAAAGAGAGGTCAGCATTCATTCCAAGCTTTTGTTTGACTTTAAAAAAATAAAAATTTGATATGACTATATTTTGGAGAGAATTAGTTCATTGTTGCCTTGCTAGCTTCCACACCCTACAGTCATACATAGACAGTCAATAAGCATACAGGATATTTTTCTATCTCTCTGCATTTTGTTCTTTGTTGTTCCCACCCCCTTCCCACCCCCTATTTCCTTCTGCTTCTCTTTCTTTTCAAATCCTCTTGATGCTGGTGGTTTACTTTAATCCTGATTGCCTTTCCCCTCCACCACCACAGGGCACCACACACATATCTCTGCCTAAATATATGGTTCAGCACAGCATAGCCAATGAAAATTGGCATTTCCTAGTTCTCAGGTTGGCATAGAGCTAATCAAAGCATCACACTACACTATTATCCTCTGTATTTTCATGGATTTCATGCTATTATGCAATCATGCTGTTTCAAATACGAATAAATATTTAAGCTTAAATGTCAGGCTTTTGAATATGAAACTCCAGTAACAAGGCATGAGAGGCTCACTATTTATTTTGCAGTTAACAAAAGCAATAAAAAATGTCCTCTGCTCTCTATGCTGTAGGATGCACAGGGTGTCATTAAATTAAATAGTGCAGGTAGCTGAGGAATGGTATTATATCATAGAATCATAGAATCATGGAGTTGGAAGAGACCACAAGGGCC
>CM034703.1:84778702-84790255 GCA_020142125.1 Phrynosoma platyrhinos
TGGCCCAACTTTCTAGTCTGTTCAAGTCATTTTGAATTTTGTTCCTGTTCTCTGGGGTATTAGCTACTCTAATTTTGATCCTGTTCTCTGGGGTACTGGTCACAGTTACAAGCAGCTTGAAGCAGGACCTCTGCCGTGGATCACCCTTCTACTCTTTGTGGGAGGGGTCTGCCTATTCCACTTCCACAAGACAGTAAAGGTGAGTTCAATCCTACACCATCATAATTTCATAATTTCTTAATAATTATGATTCATGTAAAGGACTCACTCAAGATATTCCAGTAGAATTTCAACAGCTTCCACTCCACTATCAATTTCATCTTGGAACTATCTATAGAACAAGTCCACTTTCTGGACACCATCATGCAGCTGCACAACAGATATCTGAGCACTACTCTATATTGCAGGGGTCAGCAAACTTTTTTGCCGATGGGCCAGGAGGGGGGGAAATGGCAGTGGGGGCTAGCATGTGTGAGCTTTGCGCGTGCGAGCGCACTTGCCCCCCTCGCATGTGTGCATGCCGCCATTTTGAAAAGCAAAATGGTGCTCCCTTGCATCGCGCGTGCGTGCGTGCGTGCATGCACACGAGGGTGGTGGGGGGGGCCACAGGGGCCCCCCAGACTCCTCCCTCGGCAGCGCCGGGCCTCCAAGAGGCCCAGTACCACCACGGGTGCCCCCCAGGAGGCTTCCCTCGGCAGCACCGGGCCTCCGAGAGGCCCAGCACCACTGCGAGACTCCTCTGGGGCACCATTTTGGATTCCAATATGGTGCCCCGGAGGACCCCCGCGGTCATGAAAGGCAGCAGCAGCAGCAGCCAGGCAGCAGTGGCAGCAGCAGGACCGGGCAGGGGTCGGCAACCTACGGCCGAGCAGGGGCCGTAGGTTGCCGACCCCTGCTATATTGCAAACCCACTTGCTTAGATCCATAGGACAAGGACACCAAATTCATGAAATTACAACAAAGTAAAGAAACAAACCAACAAGGAAAGATTTGTACCCAGGACCAATCTATTACAGAAAAAGACCGAAGAGAGGAAACTACAGAATCTCCTTAGTGGTTGCATACAGCTCCCAGCTGCAACCATTCAGATGTATCTTTATTGGTTGTACTGAATACAACCAATAATGCTGCCCTCTCAAAGGCTCTTGGTGGCAGGCCTTTCCTTGCCTACAGACAGCCTCCCAATTTTAAACAATTACTTGCCTATAGGAGGAGACACAATATAGATAAGGAGATGGGTACAAGACCTTGCTGCAAACCCAGGTGCTATCTCTGCCCTCATATCTATTCAGTAAATATAATAGAACCTAATCATATAATCCATAATATTAGAAGCACTTCCACTTGTTTATCTTCAGTCTAATTTGATATGTGCCACATTTTAAAACCATTTTTCAAATATTGTTTCCATCTTTACCATGCCCCCAACCTAGGAGGAAGTTATGTCAGAGCCAGGACCATGCTTGAAATGGATGAGAGATCATTTTAATAACAAGAACAACAAAAATGGAAGAAAGTGAATGGAAGAATAGTGCTGGTCCTTTCCCACTTCTACCCTGCTGGCAAGAATGCATCAAACCTTAGGCTATGTCATTTTAATTTTATATCACTGCCTTTTTCCTGGCTTTGGTGAATGGAATACATTTAATTTTGCAAACATAAACATTCTTTTGGATTTGGGGCTTTATAATATAATCTTTGACTCTGGAATATTCTGATTTAAATGATAGGATTGCCTTAATCATCTTCATAGGAAGAAATATGAATAAATTCATTGTTTCTAATGAAAATTGATTGCATGTAACACAATTTGACATACCTACACACCCAAATAGTTAATCCACTGTTAAAAGAAGATTATTTGAGGAGTGGGATTAGAATTGTTTGAAATCTCACTTGCAAGAGCAAACACCCCCCCCCCCCCCCCCCCCAGGATAATACAGCCTAGCATTTGATTTTTCATAACATGAAATCATGAATTAAAGTAGACTTTGATCAATGTTCTGAATTATTCTAAATAATTCAGAATTCTTTCAGAACCCTTTAACAGGTATTAATAACCGCTTCTGGCAATTTGCCACAAAATTCTTAAAGTATGCAGTGGGCACTTTCATACATTCCCCTAACATATCAGTCTTGCACAATGGATGAAACATGAGTGGACACTATTTGCTCTTGTGATCAATAGTCTGATGTGTGACATAGCATTCTCATATCAGTCAAAAATAGAACTTTTATGAGATATTTTATGAGGATATTGTGGATCTAGGTTTTTCAGAGATTATAACACAACCCCCAGAGCTGCACCTTGAAAGGGAATACAGAAAATCATGCTCCTTTTCAGCAGCCTCAGCAGAAGTATTTCTAATGTCCTAGTGCTATAAAACATTTCAGTAAACCTATTACAGCATGTGTTGATTTATGATAAAGGGAGTAAAGAGAGTCTATTCCTCATCCTGATCTGGAGGGTTTTTAAGCACAAGGAAGTTCTGATGAGTGAGCAGAAATTTTGATGCGCCCACCATAATCTCAAAGATACTATGGCTTCCCTATTCACTGTGGGCAGCTGAAGTGGTCATTGATGTTACATTGAGTGAGGAACCAAATCATGTTCATGAACTGAATCAAGTGATGCCATTGTGCTGTTGGAATGACTCTTATCCACTGAAATGGGACTCTCATGAGGTCTGCATCCAGAGCAGATTTTTAGGTGGCACAGAAGGTTGGGCTAGGATTGGAGGAGTAAAAGAATGTCCTCCTTCTCTCTAAAGAACTCCCAACTAGTCCCATGTTGGATTTAATCCATTGTCACTCATCTTTATTTTTGTATTCTAGGTAAATCAGATACAGGTAAATTGCTCTCAGATAAATACAGCATTTTGAAATTCAAGGGCCAAGAATTTTAAGTGTCAGTATCTGGGTGGTGCTGCTAGATGGTAGTGTTGCTAACTTCTCTTAGCCTGATTAGGTCTGTGTGCTTACACCAAGCAAAACAGCAATTCTGCCACACTAATACGATATGGTTTCAGCATTACTAATTCTGACAGCAAGCTTATAAGCAGTGTTCAAAGATCTTGTCATAAATATATTCATTAATTTACATTCCACCACCCTATTTTATGCTTTGCATTTTAAAAAATAAGACATGTTAAACTCTAAAACGAATGGATTATTGAAGGAAAAAAAAGAAATGCTTTCACTGCTGAAGTCAAGTCTATTTAGCTTTCCATTTTTAAGAAGGCAAATACATTTCCTCTTATTATAAAGGGCAACAGGGTTGACTTCAAAACCCATGCATGTTTTGATCATCCTTAGTCCGGAGATAGATTAAGTCTTGTCACAAAATTTGGAAGGATTTTTTAAAGCACTCATGTTTAAAAGTTATTTATTGTAACAAATACATTCAGGTACTTTAAAATCTTGCTTCTGCAAATCCACTGTCTGTCCTACTTCTCTTCTGCATCCATAAACAGTAAATGGTTGCTTAACTTGTGTGCTATTTAAATTTAAACTTGAAGAAAAACATCATCTTTCAGTAGTGCTGCATATCTCTCTTGCTCGTATGGAAGGTGAAATTGGCCATTCCATGGGAAAAATGTTTCATTAAGTATTTCAGACCTTCCCCTTCCCTTACACAGGATCTAACTGCATTATGTTCCTGTCCCTCAACAGTACATTTCACAGCTGCCCCGATTGTGCTCAGAGGGGCGGGGTATTAAATAAAAATTTATTATTATTATTATTATTATTATTTCTATGCATGCTAGTCAGAAGCAGGGGTGTAGTTATGGTGGGTGGAGGGCAAAATGAAGGCATTGCCCCCCAATATGAATTCTTCCCCCATGAAAATTTCCTTCAATCTGCAAAATTGTTTGCTTTGTAGGAACTTTAAACTGCAGATGAACATTTAAAAATACAGTTTAGCATCCAAAGGAAGTGGGGGAAGCAAAGAGAGTGAGGCAATGTGAACACAGCAAAATATAAGATACCGAGGAACAGTTTTCAGTACCCTGCTCTCTACAATGCTAAAAATGTGAAGGAAAATGTCATTTGAGATGGCACAATTTTTACTTGAGGGAGGCAATACCCTCCCATCACTACACCTCTGCCTTTGGCTCTGACAGTGAGAATGAGCCAAAAAAAGTTAAAATTGCCTGGAAGAGCAATGGGCTCAAGCCAAGTAAAGCAAGAGATAAGGAAAGATTCAGTCCAAATGCAACACCAGTTTTCTTACAGGTTAAATAAAATGAATGGATGTCAGTGCAGACAGTGGATGTCTTCATCACACTGTATTCAGAAGAGACTACTTCCAAGTAAGTATGCATTGGTTCCTAGCCCAAAGAAGCAATCTTTCTTCTGTTTACCTGGGAAGGAATCTCATTGAACTCAACAGAATTTAATTTATGATTATGTCATGAACCAAGGTTCTCTGTTGTTCTTTTGATCCAGAGAGAAATTTAGTCACCCCAGACTATAGGATTTTCAACAAAGACACATGGTAAACCAGACCTCAGTTTAGACACTATGCATGCAACATTTATTAAAACATAACAAATAAGACAATAAGACAATAAGACAATAAGAAATAAGACAATAAGAAATAATAATAATAATAATAATAATAATAATAATAATAATAATAATAATAATAATAATATTTATTTGTATACCGCCCTGTGGTGAACCAATCCGGGCGGTTACAAATAAGGCAATCATTTTAAGTATCAAGAGCTCTCATTCACACACCATTCATACAACAGACTCACAAAAGGTCCTCTTCACTGGATGATGGATCAGTTCATCCACGAAGGGTTGGGATGACATCTTGCTGGTTCAATGCCAAGTTGAAAATCCCCTTTCTTTATACTCATGTCTTGCCAGCTCTTGGGAAGAACGTGTTTTCCATAGTTCCAAAACATACCAAGGTCTTATCAATCTTAGTCCAAACATCTTGTTATCTTCTTGCTTGCTACCCAAACCTTTTGCATGGCCTGTTATTCCATAGATAACACAGGCAGCTGCATCCTTGCTAGGATATGCCAACTATGCCACATCAGCAGTTTTGGAATTCTTGTTTTGCTTGCCAGGAAACTCCTATATCATGCATTGCGATTCTCCATCTTCTTTTGCTATTCAGTCCATTAGTGCCACTAAAACAAAATCCATTCACTCCTCACAATTACACACACATAGGATTGCACTGTAAATGTTATTTTAAAAACTCCCAAACTGTTAAATACTTATTTCTTCCTAGAAAAAAGTCTCTCTTTTATGAAACAATATGCATCTTCACTAAAAAGTATTGAAAGACAATAGAAAAGAAAAAGTAAGCATTTGTAAGTAGATCAGAGGTCTTGCAGATATATGAAGAGACACCAGGATGACTCCAATGACAGAACAGAATACCATCATAGACAAACTAGCACATGTCTCAAGAATCTGATCCTTTCCCCTTTTCCATACAGTACTCAAAATTACTTGAAAACTGACCCTGGAGAGTTCCTCATTCATCTCTAGTATATTTTTTGTGGGGAAGGGGGGGATGAAAAGAAAAGGATGATCTCCCCCCCTCCCTCTCTCTCTCTCTTACACACCCCACACTCCTGTTCTATCAGATATATGCTTTTCTATAGCACCCACTTTTGAATTCCATCTACTTTTGGATATTCCCCATCATGTCTTTTATAATGCTCAAGTAAACCTTCATGGATCAGATAGAATGGGACATTTTATTCCTTCCCCTAAGTCACAGTGATTTAAATATGTAGACATGAACTCCTGTTACATCTGTAGATGTCCTTTTATGTTCATTGTTGAAGGACGTATTGGAGTACCTATTTCATTTAAAAATCCCTATGTGCATGTATCCTACTTAACAGCTGCTTTTGTGTGCCTCCCATACCCATTTAGGGCCAATGCAGACACCCCATAAGGGGCAGCTCTGTGCTGTCTCAGGAGCGCCATATCAGGGCCGCAGCAATCACATACCAGGGGCCTGATCCAGCTTTTTGCCATTCCCAAAAGATGCCGCCACCGTGGCTCTTTTGTGCCCCTTTGGTGCAGCATGTCTGCATGCTGTGCCAATGGGCACCCTGAGGCTACATGCCATATGGTCAGGTGCGCAACATTGGGGTAGATTCGGGGCGGCCGGTGTGCGGTCACCTCACTCCAACTCCACCCAATTTAAACCAGTCTGCATTGGCCCTTATTGACTGGAGGACAGCAAGGAGCACCCAAGCAGTGTTTGGCTCTACTTCTACAGCAATGTACACAAAGAAAAACATAATCAAACTGCATGGGACAAAAATGTTCCAACAAATGTATTTGATATTTATCATTGGAATTCCCCCTCCCACTTTTTTTTTATCTAGTGTATTGGGACAAAAATGACTCATTCTATTTTCCAGCAAACTATGGTGGAGCAAAGTGCTCTGGTTGTTAATAATTTACTCTCAAATTTCTTTATTTGAGAGGACACTGGAATTCATTGGGGTCACCCACAATATAAGAAGCATATATTGGTTTTTGTTTACTCTATCTGATTTTATTTTAATTTTATTTCACCATGTTTTTTCTGGCTTTAATTATTGGAACACATTTGATTTTGCAAACACAACATTCCTTTGGATTTATGGCATTATAATACTCTACAATACATTGTAAGCTTCAGGATGTAAGAAAATAGATAAGAAATGCATTTAAAAAACCCCACACTTCTGATTTGCATAAACTTTCCTTCCTATAAATGTAAACATATTACTCTGAGTTTTACCTTGGATAAATAAAATTAATAATAATAATCACCTGACATTTTTACAGCTATAGGTCACATAGGTCTGACCACATAGGGTATTTACAATTTTCACAATAACTGTCCATTAAAATGCCATTATTAGTGATAGCATTCAAATCACTAGACACTAGACAGCCTATGTAAAAAGTGAAAAGTTCTCCAATAACAAATTCTTGATCTAATTACAAAAATATACATCTGAGTTAGTTAATACATGCTGTAAAATAAGCTAGTACTTTTGATGAACCCAGGTTCAGTACCCTTTTCACCCCAGAGTTCATGGCATCTATTATGCTGGAAGTTTCTGTTAATGTTAGACCAAATGAGATTACTATGAACAGGTACTCTAGTCATTTTCAATTGTTGTAATATATGGCCTTACAAATTTGGTTAAAAAATGAATTTTAAAAGACAATAAAACAGCCAAAGAATTAAAATGCTAAAATATTCAAGTTACTGACTTTATAGGACTTACTCATTTGGAGCAAATCATCCATACTTTCTTCATATTAATGTTTCCAACACTTTGTCTTTGATATGATAAAGATGCAGGATTTCCATTAAATGGACTTCACAATTGCCATTTCAGAATTCTTTGACAATAAAAGCTATGTTGTTTGATGCAGGTTTGAATAATACAGTTGTGTCTAAAAATCTTTTAACCTTTATAACATTGCAATGGAATGCTTTGATCTAAAGCATATTACTAATTTTCATCATCATGATAAAATTTTTTTACCCCATATGCAAAGCTTTTGGGTACTTTTTTCCTTTCTGCACTCTTAAGAGCTGCCTGGAATGATTACATCAAGCCATATTCAGGCAACTTTGTTTCACTAAGAATGTCTACTGGTTTCAGTGTGACTTCCTAACAATTCAGTAGGAGGCAAACTGGTTGTTATGACATAGCAGTCAGCTCTCTATGAGGCTATTAAAAAAGGGTGGTTATTAATGTTTTAGAGCTTCTCCAGATATGGAAAAAAAGTGCCTGAAAGTCCCAAATTTTGTTTCTGTACAAGCCAATTTTATTTTGGAGATCTGCACAATGTTTTTGTCATCCCAAAATATTTCTGGGAACTCTCAGCATTACCAAGTTTTCATAGTTCCTTCTCAGGTTAGTTTAAATTAACTCAGTATTTCCTGAAATTAAATGTATCTCTACTTGGTTATCTGTCTGTATTACCATGAAACTCTCTAAGATGGACTTCACCTAAAAACACAGATATTGTTTCCAGGGCCCAGATTCAAGAGAGTTGAAGTGAGGGAAAGAGAATTTGCACTAGAATAAAACAATCATAATGTTTAACTAGTGTAATGGCGCCATAGTGTTTACACAATGCATGCCCCTAGAGTGCCCTGAAACCACCCAAGAGCCATCCCAGGGCTGCTTAAGGCAGCCCCAGAAGAAGTGGATCTTTTCCACTTCTATTTGAGGTTGCGTGTGTTTGCTTGGACTCGGAATGGCTTCTAGCCGTTCCTTCCTGTCCATCTGTTTTACCCCTATAATTTCAGAAAATTCAATAAAAGCAATGAAAATTGCTGAAAATCTATTTCATATCAATTTCTGAAATGTTGCATGAATCTAGATGTGACATATGATCAGTCAAAAGAGAAGAAGGTAAAACACGAGGAAGACAGTGAAGTAAGGGAAACCAAGGATTTTTCAAGAAAGAGTTTGGATGCAAACTTGTAAATATTCAGGAAAAATCAAAGCCAAAAGGACTGGAAAAGTTTTGATACTTCCAGATACACTTACCCTTACTGGATGAGCCTTAAGACCACCAAACCTTGTAGTGTGGTCATGCATTTATCACGTTTTAGCTCAATCTGCAATCTTTAGCATTTTTTCTAGAACACAAGTTCTGCTAAATGCAGTTGGACATTTTTAGGCTTTGATTCTGAGTCTGGTTAATAATGAGCATATATATAACTGTGGAGATGTGGTTGTCCAAGGAACTTTTTTCCAGTATGTTTCTCTTTAAGACATTGACTTCCTTCACCCTTGTCTGTTTGTCCCTAGTTTAAATGATCTGTTATACAATAAAAACTGGATCTAAAGCCTGGCACATCTTTAAAAACAACAACAACCCACCAAACCAATGTCTCGGTTAGGAATTTGGATCCAAATCAAAAAAGTTCCTGTTCTTTAGCCATTAGTGCACTCAGCTAACTGCTGGGAAAGACTGATGCTCAAAAGATAGAGGGAAAGAGCACCTGCTTTCTCACGCTGGTTTGTGTTTGCTGTCTTGATAAAAATGCAAGACAGCATATGCAGAAACTGTGCAGAAACCCCATTCACATGGTAATTCCTTTGTATCTGAATAATTTCTTTTCAGGTTCCTGAATGAATAAAAGGCTAGTGGGAGGATTTTAAACATCCCATTCCTCCAGTTTGTTCATGACTATGTTTAGCATCTAGCTGATTTTGAAGATCAAACACCACCTCTTTGTCTGAGTACTAAAAAATAAAGGTTGCTCACTGGTTTGAATCCAAGCCAAGTATGTCTGAATAATGTCTGTTTAGATAACATGACCTCAAATTAAATTAATCAAAACCTGAATTTTTCTTCATCACAAGAAATGGCATTGTGTAACAATAACAACAACAACAACATTTTTCCAGGCATGACTAACAACAAAAACAGAGGACTGGGAACTGAGCTCACTGATCTTTAATCAGACAAAACCCTGTGCAAGAAGCCAACAACAGTAAATGAACAAATTCCAAGTCAAGGGAACTCTTCATGCCGTAGTGAATAAAATTGACCACAAAGCTTGCAGTATAGGTTGAGGGTGGCATGTGGGCTTAGCTTTCAATATTAGGTGGTTTGAGAACTCTCCTTTGTTGGATTTTTCCAATCCTATTATTTATGTTACCATGTCTGCTTTTTCAGTGTTGCTGGACACCAGCAGCACACTTTGATTTGAATGGGATCTTTGACAGCAGACAGCTGGAGTGAATCTGGTCCTGCTTTAAGATGAATCTGTTCCTCTATAAAGAACAGCTCACTATAATTTGGTCTGGAAGTACTGATAAGATAAAATAACCTTCTGCTCCCTGTGTGGGAATGAATTCAATTTATATACTATGTTTGAGAGGACGTAACAATTAATCATGTGTGTGTGGTCTGTTCCTAATCTGTCTGAATCTAATAAAATGCTGATCCTCACCACTGATAAGGCACAAATAACAATAGTCTCTATTTTACTGATGCATTGTGGAGACATAATAACAAAACACAACAAAACAAGATAAAATTCAAAGATATACCCATGTTAGTCTGTAGAATCAGTATGTAGAGACATCTTGTAGCACCTTTGAGACTAACTGAAAGAAAGAAGTTGGCAGCATGAGCTTTCATAGACTTCAGTCTAGTTCCTCTTGATAGCTTCATAATTTGGACTCATGGAGAAGACTCACTCAAGACATTTCACCAGTATTTCAACAACTTCCAGCCCACCGTCAACTGCAGCCTGGAACTATCTACAAAACAAGTTCACTTTCTGGACACCACAGTACAGCTACAAAATGGACATCTAAGCACCACACTATATCACAAACCCATGGATCATTGCATGTACTTACATGCCTCCAGATTTCACCCTGAACACCACCAGATCCATAGTCTACAGCCAAGCCCTCCAATACAATCACATCTGCTCAGATCCACAAGACAGAGATGCCAAACTCAAGGAATTACAACAAGCATTCCTCAAACTACAATAACCACCACATGAAGTAAAAAAAACAAATAAACAAGGTGAGATATGTACCCAGGACTGATCTATTATAGAACAAATTGAAGAGGGAAAAAAAGAGAACCCCATTAGGGGTCACATACAACTAGGACCACTCAGACGCATGATCAATTAATCCATTCTGGATAATAAAGCCACTCTTTCAAGGGCTCTTGGTGGCATACCTTTACTCTTCTACAGACAGCCTCCAAACCTCAAATAGGTACTCACCCATAGGAAGACATATGGCACAGAGGGGGACACAGGTACTAAGCCTTGCTGAAAACCAAGATGCCAACTCTGCCCGCACATTTATCCAGGAAATGTCATCACAAGACCTAATGGCATCACCCACAATATTGGGGGGGGGGGGCTTTCACATGCTCATCCTCCATTGTGATTTATGTCATCAATGCCCATCAGCACTCTACATCAGGCAAACAGGCCAGTCCCTGTACCAGAGGATAAATGGAGATAAATCAGACATTAGGAATGGGAATACACAAAAACCAGTGGCTAAACATTTCAATATCCCTGGGCACTCCATTTCAGACCTCAGAACAGCGATCCTTGAACAAAAGAACTACAAAGGTAGATTGGAAAGAGAAACAGCAGAATTGGAATTCACCCATTAACTGCAGTCCCTCAGCAATGGATTGAACAGTTACAGGGACAATAGTTTCCTGGCTCACTACACACATGGTCAACACCAGAATGGAAGTGGGTGAGTGGCTTTTGGGGCTGTGTACACAAAGCCTTGGTCTCAAATGCAAACCTAAAGAGATTCTTTAGTTCTTTCTCAGGCTGAGACACATTTGGATCCATGCATCCCATACACAGTTTCCTAAAACAATGGCCACAACTAACTTTTAAAAGCATCTTACTGCTATCTAACCCAACTTCCATGTTCTTTTGTTTTTGATAGCAGTCTGCAAAAAGAGGCTTCCTAACAGAAAGAAGCCACCCCGACGCGTGGGAGGGGCTCACTGTTGCGTCGGCCATTAAGAGGCCTCGACGCATTG
>CM034703.1:84818307-84891230 GCA_020142125.1 Phrynosoma platyrhinos
AATTGTTTAATACTGTTTTAAGGGTGGGAGGGACATATTTTGTATTGTGTTTATGCTGTTAACAGCCCAGATTGGGAAACCATTGGGCGTTATACAAATAAATATTATTATTATTATTATTATTATTATTATTATTATTATTATCTCTCGAGCACAGCTATTCTATTGACTAGGCAGAAAATGAGCAGCATCCAGTCCCACACCCACCCACAACCTCAGAGTCTAGCAGGGAAACAGACAAGCTTAGTCTTCTTCGTAAAATACATAAAAAATCACTTTACTTATAAAATTAGTGGTTGATAATTAAGCACATGATCATATGGAGGTGATAAGAAGTGACTGAAGGCTACAAGAAGAGATAGAGTGTAAGAGGAAAGAATCCTAACAAATAAAGAAATGTCATAAAAATATACAGTGCTGAACTGTCTATAGAATTACTTTCATATATGCAGTTATTGAGTATAACTATGCGAAGGCTGCAAATTGTAACAGCTCTGAGTTGTACAGGAGCTCAGCACTAGAAGAGTTCACAAACAACCCAAAAAACAGTAGAGGTAACAGCCATAAAACCACAAGTAAATTCATCACCCCCATAGCAACAAATTGCTTGGCTGCCCCAGAATAGGCCAATGGGATGATTCTTCTAGTATGGAGCATGGGGGGGGGGGGGATTGTAAAAGGGTAGGAGTCCATATGAGATCCCATCCCAGGATACCTCGGAAAGCTGAACATCCCCACGATGCATTGATTCCTGCAAAAATATAAAATAAATAAAGGGTTTTTTTGCACCCAAATGGCCCCAAATATCCCTCTCTGGGATATTTCTCACCTTTTAAGTCTCAGGAGAGATCTTTATTAAAGCCAGGAGAGGCCTCTTTTTAAAAAATCACTTCCTGTTCACTTCTTTTAATAAGGTTGTCTCTTGGACATAAATTGCCACACACACACACACAAATGTGGTGGAAATACCCTCATGTGGTGGAAATACCCTTTCAAACAAATTGAAAAGTATTGATCTCTTAAAGATCCAAAAGGCCTCCAAACATGGTGGAAATACCCTCAAAACACCTTAGTGGTCATTTGGGAGCACTTTGAAGCAATTTTTGTGTGTGGCATAGGTTCCACAAAAACAGCCCTGGGGGCTCATGCTGCACGTGCTTTGCCCACTGCTGTTTTAGTAATATAATACAGTTCAGAATAGGTCAATTAGGTTTGCAGAATCAAGGAAAAGTGTGAGTGAATGGCAACTTAATTGTAGGGTAGCACAGTTCATGACACTGCACAAAATTATTCCCATCTACATGTCTGTTATGGCATTAGTCTTCAGTTCCAGTTTTCTTGTCTTTGTGGAAATTATTCCAACATGAAATAACCTTCACTTTGGTCATAGCTTGGTGAAAATGTATGCATGAAAATATTTTTGTATGTTCATTTTAAGGAACAAGGCAAATTTGTTGACTGGTCAAGTTGTGTTGTGTTATATCCCACCTTTCTCCCAGAACCAGGATTCAAAGAATCTCACAGCAATAATTATAAACAGATAAAAAATAACAATGATCTTCCTTATCTTTTCTGCACATTCCCTATCTTGGGAGTCATAAAGAGAAATCCAAATATTCTGTTTCACAGGCTGTTTACACTGGTTGCACAAGGAACTCAGGGTGATTGTCATTTTTGAAAAGTCATTTTTAGGGATGAGAGGAAGATATCATTATAGCAGGTGTAAGAATCCCCATTCCTCCAGGATATTGGGAAAGGGAAGAGCTAACTCTTCACCCAGCTAAGCTTTTGAAACTCCCCTCCCCTCCCTGCTGCTACCCATCCAGTGAACAGGGAGAAAAGTGTCTAATTTTCCCTTCAACAGGTAATGATAGATTTTGATGGAATTTTTCTTAAGATTCATTAGAAAGCTCTGGAAATAGGAGAGATTGATTTAATCTCACCAGCAAAGTAAAACACAGCAGAAAGTGTGTGAGCAGGAAAGCAAACTAGTCCACTCTTATTCCCCACACCTGCATGTCTGCCCCCCACAAGAATCAATACAAAGTCTTTAGAGAGAAAAAAATTAAATAGATTTACTTATAAAATCATGTGCCCACATATACATAGGTTCCAACTTAATGTTGCAAAGAAAATGAGGTAGAAAAGTAGTCTACATGCTTCTTAAGAAAGTTTCCTAGCAGATCATATAGCTGGACAAGAGATTCATCTCCCCACCCCACCCTCAGCCCACATACCATGCTAGGAAGTCATACTGCTCCAGACAAGAACAAAGAGGATAATGACAATCTCTCCAGGGACAAATAAAAGTGTGCTCTTAGAGAAGGAGGAAATGAGGGGTCATAAAATAATAAACTATCGTAGAAATGCATCTATATTCCTAGAAAGACTCAGCATGCTTAAGTTGCAGTATCCCCAATAGGTTTAGGGCCGATGCAGGCAGCCCATTTGGGGCAGCAGAGAGCCACCCCAGGGAGTGGTGGATCAGGGTCATGGCAACCCCATGCCACAGCCCCAATCCTTGCTTTTGCTGCCCCTAAAAGAACGGCAAAATGCAGCTCCTCTTAGGGGTGGTAAATGGCCACCCTAAGAGCCAGCGCCACGGCTCTTCTGCTCCCTTTTGGTGCATGTCTGCACACTGTGCTGGAAGGGCATCCTGATGCTGCATGCCATGCATATGGCCAGTGGCATCAGGACATCATCGGGGTGGGGTTGGGGTGGCCAGCATGTGGCTGCCCCACCCCAACTCTATCCCCAGGCTGGCCCTTTGGGCTGGTCTGCAATGGCCATTAGTGGAGTCTTATTTAAAACAGGGTAATGGTATGTGGGGTGGGGGTGGGGGAGATTAATCTCTTGCCCAGCTATATGATCTTGGTCAGAACTTGGTAAAATTTATTGCACAACCCACCAGAAATAAAGAGGCAGACAATAGTGATGGGGTAAACTAAGGGCAACATTTATTGTAGCCCAAAACCTTCATTGGGTCTGCAAAGTGTTGTAATCAGCTCAGGTCAGGAGTCCTTCTCAGTTGTTAATGGGTGAGCATCTGGTCTTCAATAACTTCCTGTAATCCTACAGTTTGAAATAAACTAGTCAGCCAACCCAACAAGGAAGATCCTTCATTGCCAGTCTCTCCCTGAAAATTCCATAACTTAGAATCTGGGGGAGTGGTAAGGCCTGGTTGGTGCAGAAAGTGATTCCTCTCCCCACACCCAAGCCC
Source organism: Phrynosoma platyrhinos (assembly GCA_020142125.1). Classification (NCBI taxonomy): domain Eukaryota; kingdom Metazoa; phylum Chordata; class Lepidosauria; order Squamata; family Phrynosomatidae; genus Phrynosoma; species Phrynosoma platyrhinos. The sequence continues at coordinate 84,821,528 of CM034703.1, forward strand.
AACACAACATGGAGTGCAAGTTAAGGAGCCCCCTTTCACTCCATAAGCGTCCCAAGGGTCCCTGATAACCCAAACATCCCACTTTTCGGCACTAGCTTGCCAAGTGCGACTGAATTGAGTTGAAGACACTGCCCAAGATAATCACCGTGAGTTCCATGGGCAACCAGTGCAGGGTATGCAAAAACTTCCATGCCACCTTTTTCTAGTCCTGTCAATCAGGTGCACAATGGTCAGGGAAATCCTACTCTACCCCAGAGTGACCAGCACAAGCTTGTATTGTAACCCATGGTTGGTGGGTGGGCTGACTGTGAACAGGGAAAGAGGCTAGAGTGTAATAAAGCTGATATAGCCTCCTCTCTCCATCCTCTATCATCAGTTTGACATGACAGAAACATCACCTGCTGAGCCTGCTCCTTCTGGGGCAGGAAGTGTGTGCAAATCTGCTCCACCCATGCAGAGCATAGAGTAAATATTTGAGAATCCCTGAGTCACTAGTCAAATTGGCTGGGGAATTCTGGGAACTGTAGCTCCCAAAAAACTTTTGTCATGCTCAGACCTTGTTTCAGATCATTACACACACAATAGCTTGGTCTTTAATGGAGAAAAATGTCATTTAAGGACTTGGCCACAAATCTCTGGGGTGACATATAGTTTTAAGGGCCTCAGAAAGAAACCATTTACAACACTGATAGCCATCTTTGCTCATCATTTCTTTGCATTCATTTTATCTGATTTAAAGATTGAATAGTGATCCCATAGGGGGTTGTAAATACACAGTGTTCAGAACTGTACATATGGAACTGCTTTTCAGGTTCATTCCTTTATTTTCTTCCAGCTTAATTTCTGCTGGGAGATCTTTCACAGTGAACTAGGGAAAACGTGTCCCTATAGGGAGAACTAGCTAATAAGTATCCTAAAATTGCTGACATGAGCAATTAATTTAGGATGCACCCAGTGGCTCAGAACTACTTTTGAGATTTTGGGGAATGAAGCCTTCAAGAAAACCACAAAAGCTGCAATACTGAACATACTTGTTTAGGAGACTGTTGTGTTGTAATTAATGGAACTTTTCGTTCCAAGTAAATGAAAATATTAATCCTGAATTAGAGGCAGATGTCATTTTAGTTACACTGAGGACAGTGATCATTTGAGCTTTTCATTTGAAATCTTTCCTTTCTCTACTAATTGGATGTAGACATTTTAATATAATTTCCTTCCCTTGCTCTTAGTACAGTTTGCTTCCTGACAGACAGGAAATTTTCCAATATAATTTCTTTCTCTTCAGTGACCTGGGTGGGTTAAATGTCTCCCTTCTTCTTCAGCTTCCTTCCTTTGTTAGTGGGATTAATAAATTAATTATTTTAATTACATCTGTGGACAGCTATATATGGTACATGTTTTTCATCTTTTTTTAAAAAAAATAATAATGATATGACGCAGCTTTCCTTTGGACAAAGGATCTCATTAATATTACCTTACTGTCAATGGGAAACCAATGCATCATAGCACAGAGAAGTGATTAGCTACATTTCTTTTTAAACAAAATAGCAATTATGTGATGACTAGGGCCTCTGGGGCAAATAAAACAACCACATTATCTTAACTGGGGTTGCAGGGTCTGTGTAAATGACCTTGCTGCTGTATTTGCAGCTGTCTTGCTTTTCTTAATGACCACTTATCTTTTCCTCCCTGCTGGAAAGAAGAGGCAGGACTTTACCTCCAAAGATGACAAGTTAAATGGGTCATTCTCCATTTTCTTCCTAATCTGACTGCTGTAAACACAATCTAGGACCACCCAAATGGATAGTAGAGCAATACACATTCTGAAACATGTTTGAATGATGACTCTTCCAGAAACTACATTATTTATCTGTAGCACAAATCTACTCACTGGTAAAGTCCACTGAGCTTCCTGGTAAGCAAGTAATGCAACCCTAACCCAGTGGGTTATGCATTTATTGATGGGAAGTATTTCTAGGATAGACTGGAACATAGTAAGGTGGCTCCAATAATTAATTTTTAAAAAAACATCAAAATTTGGTAACAATAAGAACAACAGATGTATTCATGCAGCAGAAAAATACAAGCCACAGGAAGTAAAAACAACTTAAAGCTAAAACAGATTCAAAAGCTGAGTGAGAAAGAGTCTTTTGTAATATGGATTGCTAATGGTGCCACTGATAAAAAGCCCAATTCCCTAAACACTAAACATCAGACAGTAATAAAACATGAACAAAGACCACTGTTTAAAGCCTAAGGAACCAGGCAAGCTGTTAGGCAGACCCATTGCCCTTTAGGTGTCACAGACAGTTGGAGGTGAAAAGAGTCTTGATATACCGCTTAGACATCCCATAGTGCGATATGAAGTGGTATATAAAAGAAGCTGCTTTGCATATCAGGGAAAAACATGAGTCACCAGAAAACTCCATAAAGCTTGGTAAGACAAAAGGCAGTAAGAAAATAGAAAGACCAGATTACAGTGGAAAGATTCAATCAAGACACAGCCATGAGTTCGGAAGACCTGAACAGGGCTATTGATGAGGTGGCTTAGAGGTCTTTTATTCAAGATGAAGGCAACTTGAAGGCAGTTAACAAGAAGGAGGAGGAGGAGGAGGATTAATATCCAAAGCCAAATTGTGCATTATTTCAAAATAAATTGACTGTTTCCCAGATAGGTGAATGAGGACATGAAAAAAAATGTATGGTTGGGACACACCCCTACTTTAAATCCACCCTCTTCAATGGTCTACTGTATAGAAAACACTCAGAGCATGCCTACACTAGCCAGAACACCCCAGATTGTCCCTGAAGCTGTTCTGACTTCCCTCATTACCTGCACATTCCAAAACAACATTGGGTGGTTGTCTACTCAGTGTCCCACTATACCTCCAACTGCTGGTGCTGCTGCTGCAACTTGATCCCTCATTCACATGGCTAGGCACCTCATTGACTCACAGTGGTGGTGGTGGTACTGTGTAGATAACTGCACTGTGTAGAGAATTGCTCCAGGGTGCTCTGGATTTTCTAGGAGGATCCAAAGCAAAAAGTATATATTTATTTTTTTAAAGCACATTAAGGGAAGCATGTCCCAGATTCACTGTGGGACTGCCCTCCCCATGTGTAGACAGTCTGCTGTTGAATTGGACCTTTAGTCCTGCATTATCTTGACAAAACAACATTAGGGAAGGGGAAAACCAGGTAATTTTGGTCTGTGTAGTCATGCCTCCAGTGTCTCATCTGATCTTAATTGAGTGAAATACTATGATTCATTTAATAAACATGGCCAACCAATATACATGCTCAACACCTACTCAGCTCCAACTTCCCTTAAAAACAATAACAGTCTATGTGTTAGAATGATCTTAAGCAAATGAAAATCAAGAATATCATTTGCTTGTCTACCAGTTTTACATGGTGATAGACAATGACTACAGCTTCTGAAACATTTTTGTGAAACATATAAACATTTTGAGAAAATACATTAATTTTTGGAATGCAGATGAATGGTTTTTAGAGATGACATGCTTCTCCAGAAGATTATAAGCCCCTATTAATTTCATCACTCTGTCTGTGAAGCAAATGTGTATAAGCATCTTTGATCCACCAGAAAGTTGCAGATGGGGGAAAAATTCTAAATTAAAGTGGGCAGCCACTCATCAGTTATGTTTACTTGTGGTATTGAAATAGGTACCTACACTATTCAGTAAAGTATGGATCACAATGTATTCTGGGCTATCTATTTTACTTTATAAATATATAAAGTAAAAGTGTGGCCCATGAGCCAAGTACAGCTTCTGCACTCAATCCACAGGGGGCTCTCTGGAAAATGCCCCTCAAATTTCTTGTGTAGGAAAATCCAGCCATTGAGCCACATGGACCATTTTTGTGCTCCCCCCCAAACCCCCCTAGGAATAATGTTTAGCAGTTGGGAGTGGGATCATTTTTACCCTGACCCCCCCCCCCTCCTCTGCCATTTTAAGCCAGGGAGAGGCTTTTAATAAAACAGGAAGTGACTTTGGCAAAAAAAAAGTAGTGAAAATGCCACCCCACCCACCAGAAAGTACTTGGGGATGTTTAAAAAAAAAAACTTGGACAGCGGGTTGCAGTGAGGGTGTGGCTAAAAGGACTCCTGAAAGCCAATGTAGCCCCATAACCTCTTGAAATTGCCTGTCCATGTCTAGAAGCCTCTAGAAATGGTGATTTCATTAAAATAATCCCACCCCACCTTTGGCTAATCCAAGAAATGAGAACTAAAAGTTACTTTTGGAATTACTCTGTTGTTTTCCTGTACGTTATAACTGAAAGGAGCCTCTACTATGATTTCTGACTGAAAAACGTAGCAGTGTGGCCCATTGTGGGGAAGTAGGGTGAACGTTCACCCCAACTTCACTGCAGTTGCCCATCCCTACCATCTAGCAATGTCAGAAGATACCTTCTGCCTTTCTTTCCTTTAAAAAAATGTTTCAACCCAGGACACACAAAGAGTTGTGGTTACACTGCATGGTAGTTGCATTGAGGATATTCAACATATGCATACACATTTATGGCTGTCATACCACAGCTGCTTTTCCAGTGTGTTGTGGGAAGAACTTGTAAATGGTTCATGAGTCTGTAAAACCATATGACACCATGTATTATGTAGCCACATCAAAAACCACCATGACAATTATGGAGTGCATCATTTAGTTATTCATACAGAATAACATCAAAATCATGACATACTACATTTCATATAAACTGAGTGAAATGAGAAGAATTCTCATTTGAAAGAGCCACTGTTTGTGCACATTAATTAGGGATAGATAATTTTTGAGTTGATAGATAATTTTTGGGTTTGCTTGAGTTGATAGATAATTTTTGGTTTTTCACTTGGTTAAAGTTAGCAAGTGAGAATTTCCTGTTCTCATCTCTTTTAATATTAAATATAATAAGAATGCTAGACTGGGTGAACATCAAATCATCAAATCCTTTACAGCTTTAAAAATTTTGAAATTTCAAGATGTTCTCTAAACCTATTTTGGATCACAAGGGTATTTGGCAGTTCCTACTTAAGCATTGGCCTACACTTTTTCTTTAATTTTTCCTGAATGTGTCTCTGGTTAGTCTCACCACACATCAGATTCTATTTAATCCAGAAAACCAATCAGACCAGCTGTATCATATGTATTGGCTTATTTGTTTGAAAAATCTTGAGCAGGCATTTTTGTGGGTTACTCTTATTGTGGTACACTGCAGCCAAGATTACTTAACTTGGAATAAGAGACATGTCTCCCAAGAGAGGCACAGATCCTCTCTACTATTTTGTGTCTTGAAAGGATGAAGAGATTGGATGTCAAGAGAGAAGACAATGTCTGGTCTATTTCTTATGTTAAGAGGAGAGGGAAACTATTTTTTCAAGATAGCTTGAGTATCATTTCCAGAATTCCAATATTTGAAGTGCTCCAAAATCCAAAACTTTTAAAGCTACAACAGAAGTAGTGGAGTACATACCTGTAGTGTATTGGCAAGGCTGGAGAGAGATGCAAGAATCTGTTAAATGACAGGAATCTACACCTCTTGCCAGTCACAGATCCTTAGTCTTCTCCAGTCTCATTATGTCTCATCACGCATATACAAACAAGAAAAAAAGTCTGAAACATGGAACACTTCTGGTTCCAAGCATTTTGGATAAGGGATATTCAGTCTGTATTTATAATTTCCTAAATAGCTTAGGAGGTAAGTTAGGTGTTGGGAGTAGCACTAGGAAACATAGGGCATCTACAGACAGGTGGCTGTGGGCCGCCCCGAGAAGCTGCAGATTGGGACCAAGGTTGCCTCATGCCTCAGCCCTGATCCACCCTTGTGGTGCCTCTGAAAAGGAGCACTAAAATAGCACTCCTTTCAGAGGAGCTAAAAAGGGCACCAGAAGAGGCGTCAGGTGCTTCTTCTGCGCTCCTTCCAGCTCAGCATGTCCAGACGCTGAGCTGGAAGGACGTCATCAGAGCATTCACCATGTACAATGGCGAGCATTCCAATGATGTCCTCGAGAAGGGGTTGGGGCACCTGGTGTCTGGCTGCCCCTCCCCTTCTCTAGCTTCAAGATGGTGCTTTTCGCCATCTGCATCCCCCCATAGATATAGGGCCTTTACAGACTGTCAGAAATAGTGCAGCTTGAGGCCACTTTAACTGTGCCGGCTCAGTGCTAGGGAATCATGGGAATTGTATTTTTTTTCTGGGACATTGAACCTTCTCTGTCAGAAAGCTCTGGTGCCACAATAAACTACAATTCCCATGATTCCTTAGCACTGAGCAAGGACAGTTGAAGCTGCACTATTTCTGGCAGTCTGTAAAGGCACATAGAGACATAGCTATATGAGACATGCACATCTCCTGAGCAGGACCTCACCACTTGTTATAGAACCACACATGTTTTGAGCAAAATTGGTTCCTTTTGCACAAAATCCCAACATATGGAAACAAATGTTTTTCACACAAAACTCTATGATATCATACAAAAACCAACATGTGTTCTGTGCAGGATAATTTCATGAAACACATTGAGTTGTACAAATACCTTTCAAAAGCTGCACAGAATTCTTACTTCTGTGTTACTCTTTTTCTGAGTGTCAGGGGACCAGGAATCAAGAGCCATCCAGCTTTTTTCCATATCTGGAAAAAAGGTGTCATCCAAGGTGCTACTGGACAACTCTTTGCCATAATGTCTGAAAAGGTATTTAAACCTGGGAGGTTACATCAGCATTAGTCACCAACAGGATTCTAGCCATCATTTCAGTGACTGCCCTGAAAGTGAAAGGAAATTGAATACTGGAGTGCTGGTCATGAAGTTTCAGAACTACACTAGGCTAGATAAAGGCTCATAATAGACCATATCATCTTCTGTCTCCCTTTCTAATTTCTCAAAAAGCCTCTGGACCAATTATAGCTTGAAATGGATGAATCACACAACTGTGTGGATTTCTAAAAAAGAAGAATCAAATTGAAAAAATATGAAGGTGTATATAGTTATTGCACCACACATAACATGACTTAATCCCAGGTGTACAGTTTTTGGACTTTTTAAATCTAAGTTCATTGAGGGCCTGGCTCAGGATTAAATAATGCAGTAGGTACCCCTTTCAATTAAATAACAAAATTGTTTTATTGCACTGGTGACCCATAACGAATTTGATATAAGACTTTTATACATAATGAAACAGTATAGTGTGATATCTGTTTTGATCACAGCCACTCTGATGTACTTCATTGGTCAAATAACACAGATCTCACATTTTCTGCAAAGGAAAATGAATTATAATATCACTGGCCAGGCCAGTAACTTTTGCTAGTTCTAAAACAGAAGTAATGACAGTTGGCTCTCCACATTTGCAGCTTTGACTTTTGTGGATTTGATTATTTGCAGTTTTGAGTAGTATGTTCTCTCTAGGATTCTCTAGTTCCTCCAGCACAATTCTGCCAGAAGTTGGCCATACAGTTGTGCTGGAGAACCTAGAAGTCCTAAGAGAAAACACTTCTCTAGGTATTTGTAAGTCCTCCAGCATGATTTTATGATCAACGTCTGGCAGATCTTGACCACAGAGTTGCACTGGAGGACCTGGAGATTCCTAGAGGTGTTTGTTTAGGTAAAAAGAGTAGTGTTTTTTGGGTTTTTTTATTTACAGATTTTCCACATTCATAGGGCTCCTTTATCCTAACCCCAGCAAATGTGGAGGGACCACTATATTGTACTATTTTCTTTCAACAATAGAGTAGATAATCAAATAGAAACCCTATCACAGATACTCTTCAACCCAGTGCTCCAGAAGGCTGGCAACCTAGACAAGTCTCCCGCATTGCTTGACCCTAAATATGGGGTTGGTTTTGGGATTTTTTGTTTCATTTAAAAAACTCCACTGGAATGACATTAACTCAGAAAAATCCATTAATTTATTTGAAGCTGGAGTAAAGCCTTAATTTGCTGAGTGTTTTGTTTTGTTTTTTCAAGCAAATAAAGTGAAATTTTCATAGTTTACAGCAAGTTACTGCCAGAATTCTGTGAGGCCCCAGTGACTCTACACAATAGAATTAAGAACCTGATCAAGTGAAAGCACATCCTACGTTCTTACACTTATGGAAACTAAAGTCCAAATTTGGAACTCAATGCTGGGCCTCATTTCCATTTCTAATTAATATGCAAATCCTCTTCAGTTTGTGCCCTCATTTGTACTGTGTAAACAACTTCAAATAGCTGATTTCCCCCTTTGTTCTTACAATGTCCTTTGAAAGCAAGAACAAAATTAATAGCAGGTAAGCAATTAAGTTCAATGAAGCATAGACAAAGCAACCAGTTAGTATAAATTGTGATTTTTCTTCTAATCTCATTCTTCAGTTTCTTACAGATCTATTAATTTGTTCTGTCACTAAAATGTGGATTCCCTTCACTCTACAAACCCTGCTTCATATGCTCTGTAAATGAACAAAGGAAATATATATTTCACATTGCTTCATTGTATCACTAGAAATGGTAGAAAATATCATATGCATTCATTAAGACTGAGGAGCCAGATTAGGAAGGTCTTTCCCCTCCACTGTAGTATTTTCAAAATAGTACAGTATTATACATACCTAATCAGGTATTATACATACCCAATCAGGAGAGCCCTCCCTCCATTGCATTTACCATCATTGGGCCTCAGAGTGAGAGAGAGGCAGGTCCAGCTCCATCAGGCCTAGCCAAACAAACAGGAGAGCCCTCTCTCCAGTCCATCTGCCACCATCCAGCCTCAGAGGGAGAGAAGAACTACTGGACTTTGTCCCCTTCCTCACTGCCATTCCCTTCTCCTTTTGAGTTATGTCTTTTTAGATTGTAAGCCTGAGGCCAGGGAATTGTCTAATTAACTATCTGTAGCCACTTTTAGAGCCTTTATGGCTGAAGAGCAGGGTGTAAATAAAATAAAATAATCAAAATTAGGTTTCATTGGCCTAAATCCAGTTAGTCAATGTGAACCTATTGAATCAGTAGGGACTTGGTAAATAAACACTTTATGTAAGTTTGATTGATTCAGTGGATCTACTCTACTTGGAAGTAGCAATTGAATGTGGACTATTGACCAGCATCCTGTTAGTGAGACACACAAGTATTAGTCCTGCAATGTCTAAAACACCTCCTGACTCACCATTTCACTATGATAGCCTCATTTTAACAGCCATTATGTGATTGGTGGAGAGTGAAGCAGAATAGAGAAGCATCTAGCTATGTTTTCATAGTCAAACCAGACCAGTTAGTCAAACTAGATCATCAGCTAAGACATCCAGAGAATCCTAAAAGCTGGAGGGTTTCAGTAGATGTCTTGGTCTGTGTCTGCCTATGGGGACATAGATGTGTCTCCAATTCCATCTCCATTCTTCACGAGGGGTGCTATTGAAACACATGAATTCTGGGGGTGGTGACGGGGGAATCATAGTGGACTTCCACATGTAGAATTCTTATGCTATGCTTGGCTGTGTAGGATCTTGGCTATTGTATTTAATGGGGCTTATTCCTAAGTAATTGGGTATATATCTGGCAGCATGATCCACCACATGCATGCTGAAAAGTAAACCCACTGTTTTTAGTGAGACTTAATCCCAGGTGTACAGAATTGCAACCAAAATGTATTTTTAATTTATATAATAACTAACCTGTTTATAAAAATAATCAATAATTATGTATCATACAATTGTTATGAATCATATTGGATCCTTCCTTCTTAAAGTCTGCATTATTACAGATCAGATAGATGTGGGACAAACAATTCCCACTGGTTATGCCCCTGCAGAGCAGGGTAATTGAATAAGTATGAATGAGTGGCTCACCTTCTGCCCAGCTTTGCAGACTCCAAGGAACACATTAGACAATGGTTGGGACACACACACAAACACACACACAATTATGAAGCTTGAAGATGAGTTTTGAAGCCCATCTCTCATGAGACACAGGAATCACCTCTCACAAGAATTAGGGCTGAAAAAGGCTTATGTAAGGCTACATATCAGCTCAGCCATTTTTGGCAGAGTGATCCACTTGTTCTCTGTTACCCTGAGGGTTACCCCCAGGAGGATGCTTGTTACCAAGTGGAGACTGGGAGGATTTTTCCCTACACCAATACACTGTACATTGGCTTGTTTTTCACTTTTCCTAGGATATCTACATATAGCATTGGTACAGAAAGTTTGTGTGGCTCTTTGGGGTAGATGCCATGTGTCATGAGTAGACCTGTGGCACAACACACAATTCACTGATGGAGAAGGTATACTGGACCACAGAGACTAGCAACACAGTATTTTGGCAACTGCAAGAGTGGCATGAACTGGACTGCAGTGGCACTCAGGTGAGAGCTCCACAAGAATCAGGATAACCTGTGGTGCTTGATCTATGGCATAGATTCTACTTCTATCACTCTTGTGCCATAAAGTGATTGCATATATATGTTCAAAAAAGTTCTTCTCTTCCAACTCTATGATTTTATGATTCTATGACTATTTCATATAACCGGTAAAGTGCATCTCCTAATTTCTTGATCCTAGTGTTTCTTTTAAAGATGGTAAGAAATGAAATATCTATTATTCTATGCAAGTTGTTATATTTGACAAAGTTGGCTACGAATGAAAGGTAAAGGTTTTCCCTTTGACAAGATTATCTAGATTTGTCCAACTGAAAAGGGCGGTGTTCATCTGAATTACTGAGGCAAAGAAGCCAACATTGTCATTGTGGTCATGTCATCATGGTTGCACAGAACGCTGTTACCTTCCCACTGAAGTGGTACTTATTTATCTATTCATTCTTTCACATGCTTTTAATTAGGTTGGCAGAAGCTGGGACTTGTGATGGGAGCTCATTCCTTCACACAGTTTTTGAGCCTTGAACTGCTGATCTGCCAACCTGTGATCATCAGAGTCAGCATCTTAAGTGCTAATCCACTGTGTCCCATTTACAGCTAATTCCTTGCATCATGGAATGATAGAATTAGAAGAGACCACAAGAACCATCCAGTCCAACTCCATTCCACCATGCAGAAACACAGAATCAAAGCACTCCCGACAGATGGCCATCCAGTCTCTCTAAAAACCTCCAAAGAAGGAGACTCCACCACACTCTGAGGCACCATATTCCACTGCTGAACAGCTCTTACTGTCAGGAAGTTCTTCCTAAAGTTTAGGTGAAACCTCTTTTCCTTTAGTTTTAATCCATTGCTCTGGTCCTAGTCTCTGGAGCAGCAGAAAAGAAGCTTGTTGCATCCTCAGTATGTCATCTCTTCAAATATTTAAACAGGACTATCACATCATGTCTTAACCATCTCTTCTCCAGGCTATACATACCCATTCTCCCTAAGCCACTCCCTATAGGGCATTCCAGCTCTTTCACCATTTTGGTCACCCTCCTCTAGACATGCTCCAGCTTGTCATCATCCCTCTTGAATTGTTGTACCCAAAACTGTACACAGTATTCCAGATGAGGTCTAACCAAAGCAAAGTAGTGGCACTATTACTTCCCTTGATCTACACCAGGGCCTGGCAACCTACGGCCCACGGGCCGGTTCCAGCCCAGATCCCTGCACTTACCGGCCCAGGCGCACCTCTGCCACCGCCACCGCGCCCCACCGCCGTTGCACATTTTGATCACTGTGCGGCCGCAGATGCCACGACCACCATTTTGATTTCCAAAATGGTGGCCAAGACATATTTGCACATGCGCAGGAGTACTGCGCATGCACAAATGAGTCGCAGGCACCATTTTGGAAATCAAAATGGGGGCCGCAATATACGTGGAGGCGGCAGCGGCGGTGGCGGTGGCAGTGGCGGCAGTGCACACAGGGGGCTCGTGCACGATGGCAGGGGGTGCACGCACATGCATGAGCGCGCATGCCGCCATCCCCCCCTCAGCCTGGTGGAAGGGACGACTTCGGGGGACCGGCCCCCCTGATCTATATGCTACACTCTTATTGATGCAGCCTATTTTCAGACTAGATTTAGGTCAGGTTTTAGGTCCAGAAGACATTTCAGTTTCAGAGGAGAACCTAGGAAGTAATAAGAGTGGCAATAATAAAGAATACAGTTTTTGTTTATTGTTGTCATGTGTCTTCAAGTTAGCTTTGACTTCTCATGGCCCTATTAATGAGAACTCTTTTAGCAAACATGGGTATTACTGTCAATGCTAAATAAAATGTTCTTGATCTCCCTTTCTTTACACAAAAACCAGAAGCTGTTCTTTTTCTATTTTTTAAAAAAATGATTTATTTTTTAAAAATTGATTTTAAAATTCCAAAGTCCAGACATCTGGAATCATGTTTTCTCAGTGTGCAACCATCAAACCATGTGTCTCAGTTTTGGAAGCTTTACTCACAGTTTTTTTGGGGGGAAAATTATAGTGTTATTATCAGATTAGCTCAGAAAAGCTTTTCCAAAATCTTCAGGTGAAGAGTCTGTTCATCTGGAGTGCAAAGCTAGTCAAACAAGATATTGGAAGCATGCCCACTTGTTTATTAAGCCTTAAAAATCCAGAATTCAAAGATATAGCCGTGTTAGTCTGTAAAAACTGAAAGAAAGAAGTTGGTAGTGTGAGCTTTTGTAGCCTTAGGCTGCATTCACACTATGAAATAACCCAATGTAAAACCTGGGTTATTTTCATGGCATTCACACTTCCCCTCACTGCACTCAGTGCAGTTTGGGGGGGGGCATGAAAACACTCACTTAGCCCAGTGTATTTTGCACCGGATCCCTTACCGTGTCTTTTTTTTGGCGCCACAATGATCTGGATCGTTGGTAGTGTGATCGTGCTACCGGATTGATCCAAGTAATGTGAGATCATTCCATTTTGGAATGATCTGGCACCATGTGAGCATCAAGCAGTGTTTAAATGCTTTGGAGAGATTCAATCACACTAAACTAGTGAGAACAGTGACTCGGTAGCAACTCAGTATTGCATCACAGAGGAGATCCAGATCTCCTAGGGACAAAAAGGTTAGTGTGAATGTGCCCTTAAGTCTATTTCCTCAGAATATGTTAATGCATCCGAGGAGGTAGACTTAAGTCTATGAAAGCTCATACTGCCAACTGTTTATTTCAGATCTCCAATGTGCCAAAAGATCTCTCTGCATACTTAGAAATCCAGAGAGAGAAAAAAAGAGAAAGGGAGAGACTATATGTGACTTAAAATGAGAATTCACTGAAGAGGAACTGATTGTATTATTTCTCCATGCCTTTATGTCTTTGGTATCCATGCTGTAGTCTGCTTTTGCTGTCTGAATAAATATTAACAGCCCAATCTTATGTTTATTTATTTATAAATAAATCTCACTGTGTCAGTGGAAATTATGTTGGGATAGTGTGTGTTTTAAGATTGTACAACCTTGATTTCTTTTCTTTTCTTTCTGAAGCTTATTTTGAATTGTGTTTTCTATATTACTCTGCTTTCTACTACTTTGCAAAAGCCTTTTGGAACTGAAGCCTCTTTCTGTGTCAACTGGGCCATTAAATTAAAAACACAACAATCTGTTATATGCTGCTTATAATTGCAAAACATTTTTGACATAACCTTGAAGCAAATACCCCCAAGAAAGCTTAAGCCATTCACGCCATTTTGCCTTTTTTCTGCTTTCCCTTCCTAAACACCCTCCACTTTCAATCTCTCTGTGTCTTCTGCACTTTTTCATTCTCTCTCCCTCTCTCCTTTTTTGTTCCTGGAACATTCTGTTTCTTTTATGAGCTAACAAGTTTGATGTGGCCCTGTGTCTCATTCCCTTCCAGGCTTGCAGCTGTTTTGGCAACAGAAGAAAAAAAATCCCCATAACAAATCAAATAAAAGCCCATTCTATGAAGAGGAATTGAAAACAGCAGGCCTCAAAGAGGACTGCACATGAGATGCCTTGTTCTGGCTTTCAACGCAACTCAAATCAGAAACACATTATCATAATCTGAAACAGCCCACTGCTAACATAAGACAGATGGTGGGTAATAACCCATGCATCATTAATAAATAAATTCCAGCATTAAAGGCTTTACAAAGTATGACAACATTATCCGGGCAAGATTACTGCCCCTCTCCCATCCCAACATCACTTCACGATGTTGTGGGTCTTTCTCCCCCACCCTGTTTTCCTTCCTTCCTTCCTTCCTTCCTTCCTTCCTTCCTTCCTTCCTTCTTTCTTTCTTTCTTTCTTTCTTTCTTTCAAGACGCTTTGCTTTTGAAGGAAGGTAATAAGGCACTTAAAAAAAACAGATGAAAACCATCTCAGTGTATAAGACAGTTTTTGAAACTCCAGAAGGGAAAAACAAAATTGCTGCCAAAGTATAATAGCTCCCATGTACTTCCTTTGGATCAGCAAATGGCAAATTATTGCACTGCTCTCCACCGGCTCTCTCTGGTACTCCACTGTTGTCATCTTTCACTACACATTTCCAACAACAATTTTGGCATCATGTTTGCCACAAAGCTGAAAGAAAGATATATCATTTCTCAGTTTTCCTTCTCCACAGCCTCCCATCTGTCATTTTATTGCCTACATATCTTGGCCACAATGTTCCTGTCACATCTTGGCCACAATCCTAAGAACAGTAGGACAAGTTCTACACACTCAGCAGGATGTTTGACTTATCTTTCCTGAGTACTATGATATTAGTACTAAGAGTCTAAGCTAAGAGTCCAACAAAGTTAACTGGAAAAAAAATGGTATCAGGTTGAACTTTTTCTTTTTTTTTTAAGCTGGCAGAAGCATTCCCAGGGTGCAGTTCTGCTGAGTAGAATATGTGTTGATTCCCCTCCCCTCTGGAAACCTATTATATGGGGGGGGGGGGTTCTCCCACCCTACTAAACAGGTACCAGAGGGTGCAGGCAAGCTGGAAAATAAATAAAGATTGCCTCTTAATTCCATCAGAGAAAGCATCCCACTGAACTGGAAAGCTGCCATGGATAGGAGGAACCCTTCTGCTCTCAGAAGGAAGTCATTAAATCCAAGGGTGTATCCACACTGTAGAATTAAAGCAGTTTGACACCACTTCAACTGTCATGACACTTACCTACAAAATCCTGAGATTTCTGGTTTCATGAGGCACCAAAACTCTCTGACATACCTCACCAAACTACAAATCCCAGGTTTTTGTAAGAGAGAATCATGGCAGTCAAAGTGATGTCAATGTTTTAATTCTGCAGTGTGGATACACCACAAGTTAATTCCTGAACCCTATTACCCTTCTCTTTTTCTACCAGAGATCTCCACATCATTCCAGACATTGCTTCAGGCTTTTCAAAACCTGGCTCATCCCCATACTTTTCTTCAGCCCAATGGGGTCCTCATCCAGTCCAGAGACTGTATTTGATGTTGGAGGAAAGGCAACACTCTTTATATCTCACAATTTGGTTTCTGGTTCAATACGCTGCCAGCACTTGGCAAAATTAATATGAGGCTGAGGGAATTTTGGTTTTTTACAGTAGTTAAAAAAAAGTTCTGTTCTTTCCTTCAGCTTGGGGTGCATCTACACTGTAGAAACACCATTTTAGTAGTCATGCCTGCAGAATCCTGGGTTCTGTATTTTTTGTGTGTGAAGCACAATATTTGAAAGAGAAGGTTAAAGACCTTGTAGAACTTCAGATCCCAGGATTCCATAGGATGGAACTACCACACTTAAAGTAGTGTCAAACTAAATTATTCCTTCAGTGTAGGCGCACCCTTAGTGATTCATTAAACAGAAGGGAAACCTGTCCTTCCCATAGTATTATGCGGCACTAGACAGCTGTTGTGGTTGTAAGAATTTCCAGTTAAGAATGATCCAAGCACTCATGATATTGTGCCCTAGGTCTATAAAGGAAAATGGGATTACAAAAAAGAGGAACATGAAGACCTGGGGAAATACTTACTAGTCAGCTTGATATTAATACCAATAGTATCATTTAACAATCAGTCTGTGAGCACTTAAAAAAGAATGTTATGATTACTAAAATTCAAAATGTCTTTCTCCAAAACAACAACAATAACAAGTCATGCCAGACTAATTTCCCATCCCTCCCACCCTCTCGCCTTTGGTAGGCCATGCAAATGCTGTGGATGTAATGTAGTAAGTAAGTAAGTAAGTTAGTAAGACCTCCATATCCACAGATTCTTCATCTATGGATTCAACCATCCACAGCTTGAAAATATTTTTAAAATATATAAATTCCAAAAAGCAAACCTTAATTTTGCTTTTAAGGAACACAATTTTACTATGCCATTGCATTTAATGGGACTTGAGCATCCATAGATTTTGGTATCAATGGGGGTCCTGAAACCAAACTTCAGCAGATACTAAGGGACCACTGTATCTTGATTCCAGAAAGGTTCTTCACAAGGTCCCCTATGTATTCTTGCAAAAATGCAGGTAAAATGTGGGATAGAAAATGCTACTGTTAGATTGATATGTAGCTTTTTGATGGATGGAAATCAGAGTGCTCACCAATGGTTCAACAATGAAAAAGTGTAGAATATTACAACACCAGCAGCAGCAGCAACAACAACAACAACAGCAAGAACAGTTGTCATCAATCTTTTTCTATCTTGACATTGTGAAGGAGAGTGACATGGAATCTCTCTGTTCCACCACCCTGAAAGTACACCTGACAGGAACATGGAAAAGGGCCTTCTTAGTGGCTACCCCTATGGTCTGCAACTCCTTTCTCAGAAAAGTTAGACTGGCATCCTCCCTACTTTCTTTTCCTATAGAAGTAAAGACTTTTCTATTTAAACAGGTATTAAATGATTGACTATAAAAGGCCAGTCCCACAAAAATAATGGGCTGGACCTTCCTAATTGTTGTGCTGGTGTATGTGTTTGTTCAGTGATATATGTTTTAATTTGTTTTTGTTTTTCGTTGTTTAATCTTTTTTAACTTTTGTATTTTGTGCATTTTAACAAATTTTTTTAATTTGTTTCTAAGCTGCTTTGAGTTCCAAACTAGGGGAAAGGTTAGATAGAAATAAAAATCATGATGATGGTGATTATGATGGTGATGAGGATGAGGACAATGAAGATGGAGCTGGTGAGATGAAGAGGGATTTTTTAAAATCATAAACACTACCTGCTTTTCTGATGCAGATATAGCTATTTTATAATATGTCTTATGCAATACTGCAGTCCATGTGTTTATGTGTGCATGTGTGTGTGTGTGGGGGGGGGAAGAGTCCAAATCATACACTAGAAATTGAATTAAAGAGCTGAAAGCTCCCACAAAGACCATCAATTCAAATGTCATGCTAGTGCAGAAATCTACAGCTAAAGCATTCCTGACAGATGACCATCTATCCTCTGAGAAGTTCTCAATGAAGGTGAGACCTTCTGAGGGAGTCTATTCCCCTTTTGCTACCTGGGGCCATTGTGCAACAAGGTGATAGATACCTGCCTCTGCAATGGCTTAAAATAACTCATGCAGGATTTGTCTATGCATGCCACCACAAGATTCTAGCCATAATTTCACTATGGATAAAATAAGTGAAAGAGCCACCTTTTGAAGTATATTGTTACTCCTGGAGTGTAACTTGTATGCAAAGCAAATACTGTTATGTCAGGCTTTCAGAAATGTGTTGTTGTTGTTAACTGCTCTTGAATCGATCTCAACTCATGGCAACCCTATGGATGAAACATCTCCAAGACCCTCTGTCCTCCACTGCTCTGCTTAATTCCTGAAACCCCATACCTGTGACCTCCTTAATAGAGTGCATCCATCTGGCATGTGACCTTCCTCTCTCCCTACTTCCCTCCACCTTCTCCAGCATTATTGGGTTTTTTACAAAGAGTCCTCTCTTCTCATGATGTGCCTGAAGTACAACAGTCTCAGTTTGGTCATCATGACTTCCAGGGAGGTTTCTGGTTTGATCTGCTCAAGGACCCACTTGTTTGTCCTTTTGGCTGTCCATGGGATCCTCAGTACTCTTTTCCAGCACCACATTTCAAATGAATTTATTTTCTTCCTATCATCTTTCTTAACTGTCCAGTTCTCACATCCATACATGGTAATAGGGAATACAATGGCTTGCATGATTCTAACTTTTGTGCTGAGTTGTATATCTTTGCATTTTAGAATTTTTTCTAGTTCTTTCATAGCCACTCTCCCCATTCTTAGTCTTCTTTTGATTTCCTGACTGCAGTCCCCATTTCTATCAAAGTTTGATCCCAGGAATTCATTGCAAACACATTTTTTCATACAACCAGAAAGAAGCTACACATATTAACATCACCAGATGGTCAGCACAAAAATCAAATAGATTATATCATTGGAAGTAAAAGATAGCAGAACTCTATACATTTGTCATATTTCTCTATGGCTGCTCAGGACAGACAAATTATTTTCCAGGGCTAATGGAACTTCTGAAAAGAAGAACAAAAAAGCTGTCTTGCAGCAATTAGAACACATGAAATTGGAATAGGCATGCCTTGTCATTACAAGTTTCCTAAACTCAAATAACAATAATTTCCATCTAAAATGGCTTGTTGTTGATATCCAGCTATCAGAAAGCTCCTCAAAACAATTTTTGTTTAATTTATGAACTTTCTCTTTTCATAAGCTTTTGAATTTCTGGGTGCTAATTTTGACAGAAAATACTTGGGGACATGGTTGGATATGGAATTCACTTCCACATGTGAACTAAAACCTATTTTGCAAACATGATGGGGAAAGATATCCACATATAAAGGTCCCCCTAATTTCTCTCTCTCTCTCTCTCTCTCTTTCTTCTTCTTCTACTTCTTCATTAAAGCAATGAGAAATTAACATTGGGGGAAATGTAAATTAAATCATTTATCTAATGGGAAAAGTCCAGCCAGTCCAACTTCCTGGATCTGAATCAATTTTTCCTTCCATGGCATTTTCTAAGGAGATTAGTCTTTCTTCTAAGAAACACTTGGCTGTTCTGTGTGCCACCAGCTGCTTTCACTACTTGCATTAAATATAAAAATGCTTGTAGGAGAGGCATGAAAAGAGTGTGCAAGAGCTGACACAGAACCTTTGAAGTCATTCTTGTTCTGAGAAGATTTAAAGGACATTTTAGACGTCATGTAATGTATTTGCAAAGAATGAGCTGAGTGGCTGCACTCTGATCAGTATGTGTAACAGGGATCAGCAGTCTTGGCATACATCATCTGTCTGTTTCTGGGGGCTACAACTGAGTGAATATAGTATGGAGAGAGCAGGGACTGAAAAGGCCAGGAATCATGTTAAAAGGGAGGTGGCTGCTTGGTTAACCCGGCATAACTCTGCAGGCATTTGACACTGGGAGATGTAAAAAGCATTTCCCCTCTTAATTTTCCACAAATTGCTTTCAGAGTGACATGTTGCTTCTCTTAGATTAGAGTAAATGGAGGGCAGTTGGATGGGAATTACCATTTCCTAATGATCCTTGCTGGAGGTGGTGTTAACGTGGCTTAGATATCATTGGAGTCCTTGGCTTGCTCTTTTGTGCAGAAAGCCAAAAGAATAGAATGAGACAGACATAACAAGAGAAAAGAATGATGTGCACTGTTTGGCATCTATATACTTCTGCTCTGAGAAATTATCATGGCTGCTGATAGATAGCATATGCTCAGGTTGCAGTATGAAAAAACAGGGTTTGGGTGGAAATTTTTGAGTAGTATCAATCAAACCACCGACTCAGATAATTTGGCTGTTTTCCCTGAGCTAAGTTGAAATTCTACAAATAGTTACAGGATGTTGTTTCTTGTTGCTCTATTCTACAGAAATCTGGCCTCTCTCTCTCTCCTCCAGATTTTTTTTTTCCTTTTTAAAAGTTGGAATGAAATAAGAGCTGGTCATAATTTCATCAATTACCACTGGACTGGCAACAAAGTTGATGAAGCAATGCCAAAAATATTTTGTCAGATAGTTAATGGGAAGAATTTGGATGGACTAGATGAATGGCCTCCACCCAGATGTTTTGACTTCCATGATAATGGACTTTTCCTTTTCCACAAAAAACACCAGTTGCTGATAAATCTGTCTTTCAGATGCCAGAAGCATGATGCTCTGTGGCATTAATTTCATTGTAATAAATGTCAAACTGATACTACTCAAAACCAGAAGTTATGGGATGGATTCAGAAACTTTTTCCAGCATGGAACCTAATCATGGAAGTATAGCTTTTAGTTTCAGAAGTTTCTTTGCCATACTAGAAGTTGTATTACTATTATCACACAGAGAAGTGGGTGAGTGTATATTTAAGAGATCAAAATGATCCTCCCCAAATCCTCTAGACAGAGGTTTGTTTTAGTCCATAGAAAAGGACTGGTGAGTGAAAAAGAAAAGAAAATTCAACATTTGCTTTACAAAATATAAAATACTGTATGT
Source organism: Phrynosoma platyrhinos (assembly GCA_020142125.1). NCBI lineage: Eukaryota > Metazoa > Chordata > Lepidosauria > Squamata > Phrynosomatidae > Phrynosoma > Phrynosoma platyrhinos. The sequence continues at coordinate 84,841,847 of CM034703.1, forward strand.
TAACTCTTTGGGGCTGATTTGGATCCTCTGGGGTAGCAGTACAAAGCAGACCACAAGCCAGCCCTTGAAAGAGATTATTGCACAAGGTCAATAATGCAGCAATATAACAGGATAATAGTGTGCTCGATCCCCCCTTCTGCAAGACATCAGTATAGCACAAAAGACCAGTGTAAAAGTGGTTATTTTTACTTACAGAAATAATCTGATAATGAGCCCCTTTAACGATTCTGTAGCATATGATTTCTGGTATGAAAGTTCAATAGCAATTTTCTGCTGATCTTGGTTGGTCAGTGAGCATGTTTTGAGGGAATAAATGATAGTGATCAGGGAAGATCCAGCCCCTTTCCAGAGTTTCTGTTGCTTTGTTGCTGCAGTGGTACTACTACAGATCTCTCTCTCTCTCTCTCTCTCTTTCACACATACACACAAACACATCTGTCTTCTCCAGTTGTGCCAAGGCCCAGTTCTCATTGATTTAGGTGAAGGCTGAGCAAGCAAGCCCTTCCTCTCCTCTCCTCTCCTCTCCTCTCCTCTCCTCTCCTCTCCTCTCCTCTCCTCTCCTCTGCCTTCTTCCCAAAGCTTCTCTCCTCTTGCCCTCACCAACATCATTACTTTGGAATTAGGAAACCTCACTGAAAAATAATGTGGAAGAAATACTGGATGATAAAGAATGATACTTAGCCAGAAAATGATGAACAAAGTAAATAGTCAGCAACCCACTCCTCCCTCCTGTGTCTTAACAGTGCTTTACATTTCAAAACTCAAATTACCTTCAACTGCTATTTGATTTTAAGGGTGTGTTTGTGGGAGGAGGTGGGATTGCCACAAATTAGGTCAGGGAGGATTTTGGGGGAAACCATCAGCATGCATCCAGGGAAAAATAATTTTATCTGGATTCTCAGTATGTGGTAGAAGAGATGATAAGAATATCAGACAGAAATACATATACCTCATTCCCACTATGATTTAAAGTGATTTGCTGATCGGATTATATGTGCCTCATTCACACTGGAACCAGTTTCCAAACTGATTTCACTCAGTTTCAATTGCAGTGAAGCAAGGCAAATGCAAAATAATAATAATAATAATAATAATAATAATAATAATAATAATAATAGCAACAATAATAACTGCTCTTTCCAAAGACAGATCATTTGCCAGTTCTTTTAAAAAGAATCAATTTGCAGGCATGTTCAACAAGTGTGAACAACGGATCTGATCCGCATTACACTGGAGGGAAGAGACCAAAGGCAGAAGGTGAGAGTGAAGAGTGAATGAGAGGACATAGGAGGAGTTGCAGCTGCTTGGCTGCTCAGCTTCCATTACCCGCACACCCCTTCCTCTCTGCTAGGAAGCCGGGCAAAGGAGGAGGGCCCCAGGCACCCTGTCCTCCTCCTGGATTGGCCTCTTTGGGGCCACCTCTTTGCAGTGGAAGGCATGGAAGGCAGAGGAGGAGGAGAACTTCAAGAGAATGCAGCACTAGCCTCACCACCAGCTGTGGGGAAGGAGGAGGAGGAGAGCAGAGGGGGCCCTTCTTTGGCGCCCTTTGGCCAAGAGACCCCCCTCATCCCACCTGGCTTTGAGGTGCAGAAAGGAGCCCCAGGGCACCCTCGCTCAGCTTGGCCAGGGTTGAGTAAGGGGCTGAGGGGGTGCCTGATTCGAGGAAGGAAGCAAGGAAGGGGAAGAGAGGAAGGAGCCATTGCCATTGCCAGGAGGTGGCTTACAGGAGCCAGGGGTCCTCCATTTCCTACACACCCCAGGCACTCTGTCCTCCTGATGCTCCTGCTGCTGCTTCTGCTACCCCCTGGACCTTTTCCCTCCCTCAAGATGCCTGCCTTTTCCAGCTCCGCTGGGCTCCCCCTGCCTCTGCTGCTTGGGCTGGGGTGCAAAGGAACACTAGTGGGAACAACATGGAATAAAGAAATAATTTGCTTCCATAGTGGGAACTCCACATTGGCCTGAATCAAATCCAAGACCTGGTGTCAATAAGAATGGCAAACTGATTTAAATGTAAGTGGGAATGGGCTCATAATGTTTTCTGTGTAGAATGGAATTTTGTTGTGGTTTTCAGGTATTTGCAAAGTGAGCAGATGTTACAGATCATAAAAAGAGGTATACAAATAGGCCTCAGTGCTAGAGGAGACTGTAAATGGCTTCCACAAGCAGATCACCCATCTGAAATTGTGTAGATTAGACTAAGGGTATGTTAGCACCTACATCCTATTGGTACTTTCCTTGAACAAATGACAAGAAATCTTCATTAAAAGGCTAACACAAAATGACCTGTTTCATATTAGTGCATTTAAATACCATAGTACTAGCATAATCACTCTCACTTAAACTTTATTACTGCTGTTCACCAATTTTTTGTATTTTATCAATATAGAAAAATAGCAAATAAGTGTAGTCCATTTGAATATGACACTCAGTGAGGGGAAATTGCATGCTTTTGGGGAAAAATTATTGTTTTCGAGGGGAGAGGTTCACAAACCTTTTCTACTGTTGTTTTGTATTTGTGTAAATAATGGCAGACTATGTAAGAACAGTGTTGTAAAAATGGCTATAATCTGAACCAGTAAGAATTTAATCCTCTATTTCCATCTTGGAGCAGATGAATATTTGGGGCATAATTCAATTTTATAAAAGGTTGAATGACAGAGAAGTGTAGTGATTGAAATACACTTTCTTTTCTCAGTCAATACAGTTAATGGGTAAGATTGCCCCAATTTGCAAGAATATGTTGGATATCTAAGAATACATACACACAGAGAGAGAGAGAGCTACATATACATATATTTCTTCATAAACTAACTTATACCTATTTCCACTGAACCCTTTTTAATTATTATTCAGGAGTTAGAGTCAAAATATTAAAGTGCTTTAGCAATATTACATTAGTTAAGCATTCTTTAATTAGCTAAAGCAGGGGTAGGCAACCTTTCCCCTTTAAGGGCCGAGGGACTTCAGCTCCCAGAAGCCTCAGCCATGTTGGCCAATAGTCCCATGTTGGCCAATAGGTCCTGGGATTCTGGGAGCTGAAGTCCCTCGGCCCTTAAAGGGGAAAGGTTGCCTACCCCTGAGCTAAAGTCATTCTTTAATTGCTAGCATTCCTCTTTCCTTCACTTGATCTCAGCTGAATTTGCTATCCTGGGAATAGTCACTAGGAGGCCGCACAGATGGCCCCTAAGGGGCAGCTCCGTGCCGCCCCTGGAAACACCAGATCAGGGCCACAGCAACCACATGCCACAGCCTGGATCCATCTCTTTGCCACTACAAAAAGAACTGGCAAATGCCATTCTTTTTTGGAGTGGCAAAAAGCCATCCTTACTGCCATCGCCATGGCTCTTCTGTGCCCCTTTGGCACAGCATCATGATGCAATGTGCCATGCAGTGGGGTGTGCTGAGTGATGGTGGCATCAGGGCAGAGTCAGAGCAGCCAGCATATGGTCACCTCACCCAACTCCACTGCCAGGCCAGCCCTTGTGGCTGGTCTATACAGGCCCTATGTTTCTTGGCAGCACCCATCTTAGCTAATTCTGAGACAATGCAGACAGACAGACATGAAGAGGTACATTTCATTTCAGGAAATACTGAGTTAATTTAAACTGATTTGGGAAGTAGGAATAAAAAAATCCTTGTAGGTGTTGGAATTTCCTTGGGAATATGTCAGGATGGGGAAAATGTCATGTAGATCCCTCCTAAAAAAAATCAGAAAAGACAGAAACAAAAACCAGGGACTTTCTGTTTTTCCCCACTCCATCTGGATAGACTCTTGAGGGATATCCATGAACACTTTGGTCATATGAATAGTTTAACCCATTCTTGGATTAGAGGGAAACCCATCAGGAGAGCTAATAAGCTGTCCTTTGTTTTGTGGCATTAATTGTTCACAGGTGGTATAATTAATGAGCCAGTGTGATGTTACAATTTGAGCAATGGACAAGGACTCCTGGAGACCTGGGTATGAATCCCCATTAGTCATAGAAACCTACACTGATTGACCTTTGGGAAAGTCACACACTCTCAGCTTTAGATGGAATACAAAAGCTTATCTGAATAAATTTTGCAAAGGAAAACCCCAGGATAGGGTTGCCATGAATTGGAGATGCCTTGAAGGCATATAACAACAACAAGGAAAATGTCATCATATACAATTCTTATATGTTTCATATTCTTTAAGAAAAAACAACAACCTCAATACCTATCAGAACTCATTGCTCTCAAAGGTATATGTTTTAACCAGAATGTTAATTAAAATGTTCAAAATACCACAAGTCTGTTTTTTCAATGTATTACGTAATTTAACACAAACAGTCTAATTTACTATCAAAACCAAGGTAATGTACATTCAGAGAATACATTCAGGAAGTAAAGACAGAAGATAAAAAAGAGACAAAGGAGTTTATTGCTTGGGGTTTAAAATCGAATCAAGCCTTCTGGGCTGCAGCCAGGAGGTAGGATGGAGGTGGGGATTATTGCATGCTAAATTGCCACTGAATCACTGGCTACCATCAGCCTGGGTCCCAGCCAGGCTCAGCCGGTATTTTTTAGAAATCAGAATGCTTTCCAGTTTCTAAAAAGTACTGAATAAGCCTGACTGGGACACAGGCTGATGGTGGCTGGCAATTCAGTGGCGATTTAGCATGCAATAATCCCCACCTCTATCCCGCCTCTTGGCTGCAGCCCACAAGGCTTGATTTGGTTTAAAACCCCAAGTGATAAGCTCCAAAAAGAAAGAAAAAGGCAGGAAGGCAGGAAGGCAGGAAGGCAGGAAGGCAGGAAGGAAGGAAGAGTTTTGAAAGGGAAAAGGGAAAACAACAGGAACAACAAAATAGGGCTCTGCTCCCTGAATCCTAATTGTAATGAAAAGATAAATAAAAGTAAATATATTATTCTACAATTACAGATCCAACTAAATAATCCTACTAGAATTACCAATAACCATAACCACATCTTATTACATCAGTGGATTTCTTATTACTCAAAAAGTCTATAAACAGTTTCCAATCTTTCAAAAATATCTTCAGTTGGTTTATCTTTAAAACCTGCATTAGCTTGGCAATTTAGGCTAACTCAGCAACTTTAACTATCCATTTTTCTATCATTGGTGCATCAATCCATTTCCAAGTTTGAGCAAACAATGTTTTTGCTGCTATTATCATGTTGGGAAGAAGCAATCCATGTTTATTATCCCATTCTTTATCCATGATAACCAACAGAAACATTTCTGGTAATGTTGCCTGCCCTCCTCCCCTGTGGTACACCTGGCCTCTGAGAGAGCCTTTAAAAGACGCTCTCCCTTGAGCCTGACCACCGGCTACAGTGAAGAGGCGGCAGAGAGGAGGAGTTGGTTGGCGTGTGTTTGCCTGCCCTCGTCCACCTGCAGGAACACCTGGCCTCTGAGAGAGCCTTTAAAAGATTCTTGCCCTTGAGCCCAACCACCAGCTATAGCAGTGGTGGAAGCACGACAACTACACCTATGTGTGTGGGGAGTGACTTAATGGAGGACCTAATGCTGCATTTTATTAATAACAGAGCGCACTGAGAACTGGGCTAGGCTTTTTTTCCCCATTCACCCGCCCTATTCTCCTACTCTCTAGGTCACTACGGAGGACAGGGTCCGGGGGGGGGGGGTACCAGCCACCACCACCCTTCACCATCATTTGGTGACAGTTGATTTGACCCTATTGTCCCCTCCATTATCTGAGGCTGGGAATGAGGTGAGGGCAGAAATTGGAGTTGTGTTTTGGAAGGGAGATATGGCATGAACGGAGTGAACAGATGTTACAAAGGAAGGCAGGATTGCTGTTTGACAGCTATCCCTCCTTCAGTTCATTCTGTTTCCCGGAATTATTTGGAGAGCATACCTTCCATTCCACAGAACCTCACCTTGCTACTTTGCAATGGCAGGTTAGTCAAAAATGAAATCCATATTATTCACAATCTCTTTTTAGATGAGGATGCCGACCTGGCTTGCTTTACAGAGACCTGGTTGGGAGAGGAAAGCGCCATTACCTGGAAGCAGGCCTTCCCAACCGGGTATTCTGTCAGTGAGCAGGTGAAGAGAAGTGGGGGGGGCAAGTGGCTCTGGTTTACAGGAACAATCTGATTTTGACCAGGATGCACATCTGGAAAACAGTCCACTTTGAGTGTATGTACTTGAGACTGAAGACCAGGGATAGTTTGGGGATTCTGCTAGTATACCATACACCCCGTTGTCTAGCAGACTCCCTAAGCGAGCTGACACAGCTGGTCTCTGAGTTGCTGCTGGAGTCACCCAGATTTTTAGTTTTGGGTGACTTCAACATTCCACTAGAGACCAGTTGGACAGATCTGACAGGTGCGGCTCGGGAGTTCAGGGAAACCATGACAAATATGGGCCTATCCCAACTGGGCAGCAGGCCCACACATTGTGTGGGTCATACCCTTGATGCGGTCTTTAGTACGGAACAGGAATATCCGTGGGCAGAGGTTATTCAAACCACCACGTTGTCATGGACAGATCATTTCTTGGTCAAGACTAAACTAAGAGCCTCTATCCACCCCACCGGGGGTGGTGGACCTATTAGAATGGTCCACCCTCAAAGGCTAATGGAACCAATTGGTTTCCAGAGAGCCTTAGAGAGTTTAATGGTTGGTAACACCATTGATTCTGTCAAAGCTTTGGTTAATACTTGGAACACTGACCTTACCAAGGCTATTGACATGATCGCTCCCAAGCATCCTTTCCAACCCGCTCCTAACCCTAAACCATGGTATACATCTGATCTTAGGAAAATGAAGCAGGTTGAACAATGATTAGAGAGCAACTGGCGGAAAACTTAACTCATATCTGACCAGACTCGCTATCGGAACTACCTTTGGTCCTATCGGGAGGCAATGCGTGCAGCACAGAGATCTTTCTCCTCTGCACGTATTGTGTCTGCAGAGTCTTGTCCAGCAGAGTTGTTTGGGGTGGTAAGGGAACTGACGCAGGTACCTCCTGTGCAGAACCCATTACTTAACCTGACAACGGCCTGCTGTGATGCGTTTAACAACTTCTTTGCAGATAAAATCTCTCAGATAAGAGCCGACTAAGATGCGAGGGTTTTGAGAGAAACAATGGACGAGGTGTTCAGTGACTCTGTTATTGAAATTATCCTGGATCAATTTCAATCTGTGAGTACCAATGACGTGGACAATCTGTGAGTACCAATGACATGGACAAGCTTCTTGGTAGAGTGAGGAAAATGACCTGCCCTCTCAACCTTTGCCCTTCATGGCTGGCTGTCCAGGTTCCTCACAGACATCATCAATGCATCCCTCAGGGAAGGACATATTCCATCTTGTCTGAATGAAGCAGCTGTTAGGCCGCTTCTGAAAAAACCTTCCCTGGACCCCCTGGATATGAATAATTATAGGCCAGTCTCTTTGTTACCATTCTTGAGCAAGGTAATCGAAAGGGCAGTTGTTCTTCAACTCCAAGCTGTCTTGGATGAAACCGATTATCTAGACCCATTTCAAACTGGCTTCAGGGCAAGCTTTGGGGTTGAAACTGCCATGGTTGCCTTGACCGACGACCTGCGTTTGAGCATCGACAGGGGTAGTGTGACCCTGTTGGTGCTCTTAGACCTCTCAGCGGCTTTTGACACAATAGATCATGGCATCCTCTTGGACCACCTGGGGGGGGGGGTTAGGAATTGGAGGCACTGCATTGCAGTGGTTCCATTCCATCCTCTTAGGTAGGTCCCAGAGGGTGCTGCTTGAGGACAGTTGCTCCAGCAAAAAGGAGCTCAGTTGTGGTGTCCCACAAGGTGCCATTCTGTCCCCAATGTTATTCAACATCTATATGAAGCTGCTGAGTGAGATCATTCGGAGTTATGCTGCTAGGTGTTATCAGTACGCTGATGACAACCAGATCTATTTCTCCATGTCTTGATTGTCAGCCTCAAATTCTGATGGGTGTCTCCTCTCTCAATGAATGTCTTCAGGCAGTAATGAGCTGGATGAGGAAAAACAGATTGAGACTGAATCCAGACAAAACGGAGGTGCTCACGATAGCTGCCCTGAAACCGAGAATTAGCTTGCAACCTCCAGTCCTGGATGGGGTCACACACTCCATGGGGGTGCTCCTTGACTCGTCACTCCTGATGATGAATCAGATGAATGTGATGGTCAGGAGTGCCTGTTATCAGCTTCGGCTGATACGCCAGCTGTGCCCTTCTCTGGAAGTAAGTGATTGTGAAACTGTGGTGCACGTGCTGGTAACCTCTCATCTGGATTTCTGCAATGCGCTCAACATGGGACTACCCTCTTACTTGGTCCAGAAACTGCAGTTAGTTCGAAATACGGAAGCAAGTGTTGTTTTTGGAACATCTAGGAGGGTCCATATAACTCTGGTACTATGGTCCCTCCACTGGCTGCCTATTAGTTTCTGGGCCCAGTATAAGGTGTTGGTTATTGCCTTTAAAGCCCTAAATGGCTTGGGTCCAACCTATCTTCAGGACCCCTTTCTCCCATAAAATCCTTCCCGTGCACTCCAGTCCTCTGGGAGGAATCTGCTTCAGCCAATAAAATCTAGGCTAATTGCAACCTCCCAGAGGGCTTTCTTGGTATTCGCCCCCAGATTATGGAACAGCCTTCCAGACAAGATCCGTCTGATTACATCTCTAAACAGCTTTTAAAAGGCTGTAAAGATGGATCTCTTCTGGCAGGCCTTTCCAGAATAGTGTCCTGGCCTCAGAAAATTTTCCTTAGTCCTTAGTTCTCTCCCTCCCAACGTGATGTTTGCTGCTTCCACTTTCCTTTCTTCACTGTGAGTTAATTATAATAATTGTGGTATTATTTATTCTGTGTTTTAATTAAAATGTTTTAACCTGTCTTCATTTAGTACTTTTTAAGGGGTGGGTGGGTACTGGGGTTTTGACAGTATTCTGTATTTTAATATGTTAGCTGCCCCTATTGCTCTCAGAGGGGCGGGATACAAATAAATAAATTATTATTATTATTATTATTATTATTATTATTATTATTATTATTATTTTACAAAATCTCCCTTTAAGATTTAAGATCCTCTAGGATCCACAATCGCTGGTGATCTCGCATTGCTAGGTTATATCATGGGATAGGCTGTGATGTCATTTCCGATTGGGGGAGATGATTTAATTCGCTATGCATTGAATTGGAACTTGCTGTTATTGACACATGTTGCAAAGAGCTTGGCTTAACATGCCATCAGATTTATTATATACATGGACACATGTGTCAAGAACAGTTTAAATTATGGTTAATGCAAATTGTTAATGAACTGGTTTATGACCCTGTACAGATAAATAAAGTTGTGGCCAAGTTATCACCCATAAAGAGGAGTACAGTGTCATTTGTGCCAGTGCAACATGGGTACAAATGTTACAGAAGTATTCCTATCATCACATGTCTAACTAGCAGGAACATTTTTATATCGAACATCAGAGAACTAACTCAGTTACCTCTGTATGAAACAAGAAGAACTACCAAATGTGCAACTAACTCCTTATTTTGTATTTGGTTTCAGGACAATAATTTTATCTCTGCCAATTTCTATATAATGTAATGTCAGGTCATCCTTTCCAAACATGCATATTCACACAAAGAAGCCCTTCACCAATTTTAAAAAGGTTTTGGTTTTGGTCTTTGGTTTTGTTTTTTTAATGAAAGGACTCCACATTACTAAAGCTGCAAAGATAAAAATATGAAAGCTCATCCTTCATGAAAATTTGAAAGCTTTTCCTCCATGAAATGACTGAAGTGCCCCTCAAATCCACAAGGGGAAAGCACTCTTAGTTCAGTCCCAACCACAGGATTTTGTTTTATTTTATTTTTTCAGAATTTGAAGAAAAGCAATTTTTTTCCTGATTAAATTGGGAAAAGATCTTCAGGGCCACCAGACACTATAAAATTATGTTTATACAAGCAGAAAGAACCTACTGAATGTGGAGCATGATGCCAACAGGGAGGGGGAAACAACCCCTTCTCTCTTGTTCCTCATCCTTTCTTCTACAAATCTAAAGTTGTGATCCAACTGATAAGTGGCTGAGAACTTCAGTGAGCTGGTGATGATTGAAGAAATCTGTGAATCTGCAGGCTTTTGAAGAAAGAACAATTCTGCAGGTGCCTTGAAGGCAGAGTCCAAGTCTTTGCAGTACACAAAGTGGAAACTAGCACAACAGCAATCATTAAAAAAAAAAAAAAGCACAGGCAAAGTCAATCCTAGACAGGAGTTGTGCTGTTGTTGTTTTTAAAAGAGACCCAAGGCAGTGTCTTTTAAGAGTGTGAGACGTCATTCTTGAGGACCATCTATTCATCCCTAAAGGATGATGTTTTTGTGCAAGTGGATGTATCAAAAAGCAGAGGGGGAAATCAAGCAGCAAGTGATTGACCAATGATGCAAAGCTTTATTTTCTTCTTCTTTTTCCTTTTTTTATTAAAAAAATCCAAAAGTAAAATTGGGAAGTGAAATGACATTTTTGGGCCAGCTGCTAAAAATATATATTCAGTCACTGAAGCCAAACCAAGATGGTCAAATGAAACTCTTTGGATAAGTAATACTGATTATTCTTCTTGTTGAAAATGAGCTATTGGGATGGAAAGTACAAAATCTTAGAAAAAGAGCGTGCATTCATGTGTGTCCCTTTTTATGCCATACTTCCAAGACTGTGAAACCAAGATACTAGAAACTTGGCATGTATACTAAAGTGAATTTTGTTTTATGCATCTTATGATTATTTTGGTTTTTTTTTTTAAAAAATGAGTTAATTAATTTTAGTTAATTAAAATATTTCTATATAGCCTGCTATTCCTAGAAGGCAGAGATACCTAACTTTTCCTAATCAGGAGAGAGAAAGCTAACTGAAGACCTGCCCCATTCATTTGTCCAGAATCAACAAATTATGGAAACCTTCCATAACTGGGGGGAGCATTCCTGACTCCATTCTTATCTGGAGATAAGAACTCTTGTGGAGGTTGGTCTTTTCTCACTTGACTGTCACAACATGTCAAGACACCTCTGTAGGCAACAAGAAGACATTTTGTGCCTGTTGGTCATATCTCTAGGAAGGATCTCTCCCTGAGAAAGAGAATTTTCCCAGACATCTCATGACAACTGCAACATGTGCTCAGTTCCAAGCAAGAGAGAAAATGAGAAATAGAAAAACAAGTTTTCAAGACTAATCTCAGAACAGTTTTGTACATTTAATTTGGGTGGGCACATTGTAGCCATACAGCATATACAGCCCTAGGCCTGATTCCAAATAATCAGTACCAGATTCTGCAGAAATTATCTGTTCTTTCCTAGAAACATGCTTCCTGGGGAATGAGAAGGAGGGGAATCAGGGGAAAGAGAGAGATGCAGATAAAGTTAAGACAGATAGAGTCACAGACTCAGATAGAACTCAAGGGTCATCTAGTGCCCAGCCATGCAAGAATGCACTGATAAAGTGCTCATAGGATATAGCCATCCAATCTCTGTTTAAAGACCTCCTAAGAACACATGATAGCCCATTCTACTATTGAATGGTTCTTTCCATCTTGATGTTCTTCATAACGTTTTTCTTTTCTTGAGACATTAATCCATTAGTTCATGTCCTAGTGTCTGGACCAACAGAAAACAAGTTTGCTTCCTCTTTTACATTATATCTTTTACATTATATTGTATACCTCTCAGTCTTCTCTTTTCCATGTTAAATACAGTAAGCTCCCTAAGTTTTTCCTTTTAGGATTTGGTTTCCAGATCTTTTCTTGTCTTGGTCTCCCTCTCTGGACACATTCTAGCTTCTCAATATCCTTCTTGAACTTTTTTGGTCCAGAACTGTACACAGCCTTCAAGATGAGATCTGACCAAAACACAAAAAAGTGATACTGTTATGTTCCTCAGCCTGCACACTATTCTTCTCTTGATTCAGTCTATGATTATTTTGGCCATTGTATCATACTGTTGACTCATGCTTATCTAGGAATCCTTCCATTTGCAACATATTCCAGGACCACTTCTGTGCTTTCTGAGGACTAAGACTGTTGCTCGTATTACTACGCCTGATATTTGTGGATGAAGGGAAGAGTTTAAAACTAATTGTGTAGCTTCAAATCCACAGCGTAGTTCCAGATAGTTCTGTTCATGCATGTCACATTATTTGAAGTATAGGCACCTTGTGCTTGGGAACTGTTGTCTTGCCTACAAGGATCACCTGCATGATGCCTTCAGGAATCTACTCTCCTTTGTCCAAAAATAGCTTTGTCCCTCTTGATAGGTTTCTATGTAGATACCTGTTGCACCTTCTCTTCCAGCTATAGTTAATCACATCTTCAGGCTAGAACACACACACCACAGATTTATAGGTCACTGCAGCAACTTCCTAACCATGTTCCAGTATCCTATATAAGCAGTATCACATTTCTCTAGGTCTTCCCTTCAAACTACATTGAAAACACCAACGTGAAATGCCTGTTGTCCTTACCCTGTTAGTTGTCTTCAGAGATTGTGAGAGCAGCTTCTCAGAGCTAATGTCTGGTAATTCCACCCCCAGCTAAATCAGTTATTCACTTCCTCTCAATAGAAGCCTCACCTCCTTAGACCAAGTGCTTAGGATGTTCACACAACTCAACCCACACAAAGTCATACATGCAAGATTTTGAGCAATACATCCAAATAATCAACCTTAACCCAAAAGATATAAGGTCATTTTATTCTGTCTCTTCCGCCAATCCCATGCATAAACTTGTCTTTGTCCTGTTAGCAGAGTTTCTGTCCACCAAAAGAGAATGGTAGAACCATAGAGAGGAAAAAGGAGTAGACTTTAATATTTTTGGCTCTAGCCTAATCCATCACTGGCTTCAGCTCCACCCATCACAGGCATAAGATCTCTGACAGATTGTCCTCAAGGAAATACAGCCTGGAGCAGAACCTGGAGCAGATTCATCACCTTGCTGGCATGGGAGCCACCAGCAACTGCTGGGACTTTGTATTAGTTAGCATGTAAAATTAGATGAGCAAGAGCTGATGCCAACACACAGTACCCTTCTCCACAGAAGCCTCAAAGTCTTTAGGCAGATGTTTGACTTGAGTTTTTAGCACTCAGGAGATAGCTAACCAGTATACAAAATGAAAAATTGCCCCTCTACATAGTTTCAGTATTTGCATTACATTAAATTTGGAAATCCCAGTTTGTTCCCAAATGAAATTTAAAATGAGCAGAAGAAATTCAGTGAAGTACAAGACATTTCCAGCATAACCAGCTAAAACTAGGAAGGGCCCTACCATTATGTATAAACAATATAATTGGCAGACACAGGGTATGGGGAATAAGGATTTTAAAGAAATCAAACAGACTAGTGAAGGGGATAAAAACCAGTGTGGAACAAGGAAAATCTAATTAGATTTTAAAATCATGACAAACTTTAAAAAATAAGCTGTGTGAGCATGGGACCATGGCTGGTAAGGAATATCCAGGAATCCAAGGAAAAGAGACACAGACTCATTTAGAATTTGGCAGGAAGCTAGCCTTTGTCTATTTACTGCCACTGAGAGTTCCAAGGAAAAAAGCAGTGGAGGACCAAAACTATTCAGTTCAAGTGGCACAGGAAAGGAACAAGTATATCAGGCTCATAAAATAGGGGAGAAGCTGGGCAATGTGACCTCTTGAAATCATTCTATGCTGCTGTAAAACAGGAAAATAAAGTTTGCATTTGTAAAAGTCACCATTAGGATATCAGATAGACATTGGAGGAGAGTATGAGACTATAGTTTCCTTTCATCAGAAGGACATGCTCCTTGTTACCATTATTCTGATGCTTATGAATGAGAACATTCAGCTAGAACGTATTTGTTTCCTCTGACAATGTACTTTTCCTTCTATTTCTCTCATTAAAAAAAAAAAGTTAAAAATTCCAATCTTTCCCCTCCTAGACATCTTTTATTTGAAATACTTTGTACAACTATTTTCCCAGTAAGGAAATCATGACTCCCAAATATGTAGAACATAGTTCCAAATGACAGTAGTGCCTTGTACTACAGCTTTCCAATCCATAGTGGAATTTGCACACCACTAATTGTGTTTCTCTTCTTTGCAGAAACTCATAGTCATGCAAAAACCTTTATTTTCTTTGTACTCTCTTCCCATTTATATGGCTAATTTTACTTGCTATTTGTTTTTGTATTCTACACAAGATTGAATTCTGCTTGGCATTAAACAATCCTTATTTTTTTCTTATATCCTTGATCAGATTCTTACCTCAGCATGAGCAGTTATGTTATTGAAATATATCAATAGATATAAATTATAGATACATAACTTTTATTGATATAATAATGTAAAAATGTATAATAATGTAATTAATCTAATGAGTGTATACAAATAGGTCTACTTGCAACTTATATTTGGGTCAAAAAAATAAGGAATGAGAGGTGACTAGTCAGTTGGAATAAATGCCAAGATGTATAAAAAGTAAGTGGTTGCAGATAGTCCACAGGGCAATTTCAAAAGGTTTGTTCCTGAGCACACAAACCATATTTTCAATATATCCTTCGTCCCCTGTGAGGCCTAGGAATACATAACAAATTCCATGTTTGCCAACACCTATACTTTGCTCTCTGAAGCCAAATCTTCACCTGTTTTGAGTAGATGTTTTGATGCTTAGCTTTTATGAGTTTTCAAGGCAATTCTGACTTATGGGGAACTTATGTCAGGCTTTTCTTGGTGAGATTTATTCTGAGAAGGTTTGTTTTTGGCTTCCTCTTAGATATAAGAGATATTCTTTTCCAAGTTTACGCAGTGTGTTTCCATGGCTAGCCATGGATTTGAAACATTGACTCCCAGAGTCTTAGACCAGCATTCAAACCACTTCACCATGGTTTCTGGCCCATAATACTCTTGATATCTACATCCCTCTCACCCCAAAACCAATAGACAAATTCTTGCTTCTACAAATAACCCTTTTCACTACTAACCCTCATTCTGGAAAATCCAAATGAGGTCACTACTAAATTATTTGCATCCCAGTGTTTGTTTGCTTTTATGTGTTCTATGGTCAATTGTTCTGAGAAAGATGGAATTGCCAATCGTCTTTGAAAAGACTAGGTTTAGAAAGTGATTTTTTCTTTTTCTTTCTTTTTTTAAAACAAGACTCTATTTAAGTCTGTTCCAAATGTATAAGCTAGAGATAGGCATTTGTGATTGTTCCATATTCATGACCTCTATGAATTTCCTAGTTTAGGGGCCATGCAGAAACCATGAAAGTCCCCCAATCCCTATTTACTGAGCCACAGCCACTGTGAACAGTGGTGGTGGTGGTGGTGGTGGGATTCTGTCAATCATGAAGCAGCTGACTGAGGTTCCAACCCTTACTTCTTATGCAAGCAATCTCCAGTATGAAGGGAGACTGCAACAGGGACATCTCTTCTGTCTGTCACATGAGAGATTGCTTATAGGGAGGTAATCAGGAAGCTGCTTCCCAATTGATAGGGGAACAAATCCCTATCAACTACAGTTACTGCTGCCTGGTAAGTGAGGAGTGGGGTTGGGCTGGGCTGGGAATCAGTGTACAGTAGTACACTAGCAAAGCAAAGCATTTATATACCGCTTCATACCGCACTATGCAGTGTCTAAGTGGTTTACAACTGTAAGCTCATTGCCCCCCAACAACTGGGTACTCATTTTAGTGACCTCAGAAGGATGCAGGCCTGAGTCTAGCCTGAGCCCTAGCTAGTACTGAACTCACAGCCTTGTGGTTTATGAGTTAGTGCCTGCAGTACAGGCATTTAACCACTGCGCCACCAGGGCTCCTATGGTGATTATACTCAAGTGAATTCCAGCTTACATGAATTACTTTATATCCCACCTTTCCCCTTGCACAGGATCTGTGCAAAATGTATACATCTGTGCAAAAATTATACATGGCTTTTTTTTTACACAAGAAGAATCATTTTCTGCCTAGAAAATAATATTTCTATTTCATAGAAACTTCTACATTATAGAAATGTTATCTATTGTATATTATAGAAATATTACAGAAATATTATTTTCTCTGCAGAAAATTCTTTTTTCTTTTTTGAAATTGATGTGGTTGGGGATGTTTTCTGTGAAAAATTTGCATATGGGTTTGTTTGGGGTTTTTTGTACAGAAAACAGCAGTTAATGTATAATAAAAACAGTCAATTTTCTGTACTGAAAATAATATTCCTGTATACAGATATTTTATGCACAGGAAATGATTTTAGTATACATACAATTTTATCTTCTGCACCAAATATACACATTTTGAGCACATTAAGTGTCAAACTGCAGAGATTCTTGTCAGTCCAGGATTCTCCTAATCAGGGTTTCCCAAAACTCAAAAGACATATTTTAACCATTTTTTAAAAGTTCTTCCATCCTTGGTCTGTGATCTGTGCACCCCTTGGAAATAACACATTACAATTAATGTTGTCACTTGTAACACATAACTTTTCAGATGAGTTATATAACACATAACTTTTCAGATTATTTTTGAGAATGATTGTAAGTACTGGTGATGGGACCTATTTCATGTAATATTTAAAGATTGGTGAGAATTTCAGTTCATTTTGATTTCTGTTTGAATATGTCCTAAATCATATTATTCAATTATAGGACAAAGAGGAATTCACTCCTACCCTAGAAATTATGGCAATGTGATCTTCTAGGAATTGGAGACAAATGAAGCCTGAGACATTTGCTTTATCCAGCCCTGGATTCTGGACAATGACTATTAACCAAAAATCTCTTCCAGTTCTCACCAGTAACCTTTTTTAAAGCATTATTTGCCATCTGCAACCCCTCCACTCACCTCTGTCTTTGGAGAAGAAAGTCCATGTAACTCTCCCTGCCCCCAGAATTCTGATTTTGAAAAATGGGGGCATTTTACATTCTGAGAAGATCTGCATGCATAACATAAAGTTTTCCTGGCTCTGGACAAGTGAGAGGTGATCTGAGGACTAGATAAGGAGATTACCTCATGTGTCAGAGCACAGGAAGTGACAAGTCTGCCACATTTCTCCTCCTCCCCTGCTACCAGCACCAAGGAAAGCAGTCAGCTAGAAGACAAGTGAGCAAGGCATCTGCCTGCCAGCAGACTTGTGATGTATGCCAGTTCCCCTTTCTTCCATGTTGGAACACTCTTGTGGTGCTGAACTACACATGCAACCCAGTGGGGCATGTCCAGGAGGTGTACTGGGAGGGGAAGATGGCAAATAATCAGAGTAAAATCAAACTTTATTTTATAGATTCCTCTATATTTAGCACTTCGAAAGCATGCAATTGCAAGTAGATAAATAGGTACCACTTTGGTGGGAAGGTAACAGCATTTGGTGCAGTCATGTTAGCAACATGACCACCAGATTCATCTTTGGACAATGCTGGCTCTTCAGCTTAGTAATGGAGATGAGCACTGCCCCCTACAATCGGTTATGACTAGACATTCATGTCAAAGGACAACCTTTACCTTTACTTATATTTAGAGTGTATTGTTTAGAACATACTTTAGAACGATGAGGAATGCTTTTAAAAGCATTTCCCACAATGAATAAGAATATGTCCTCTCAGAGAAGGGAACAAAAAAATCCCTCTTCATGTGAAGTTCAACAATACTGTACTTGAGATCTTATACACTTTCAGCACAGCATCAGTTTATGCCAATGTAGTTAGGTACAGTGTAACTCAGCCAAATACACAATGGGTGACACAATCTTGCACTCACCTAATACACAAGACAATTAGCTCTCCATTTATCAAGTGAGGAATGACAGAAAAGTCTATGTGTATGCTTAAGAAACAGTTGGCTGCAATATGACCATGAGAGCAGTAACAATGTTGTTTTTAGGTTAGTGTACTGCCCAACAGGATTCTGGCTTTAGCTTTGAGTTCTTTTGCAACAGCTCTGAATATCCAAATTTTAAAAAGAAAGGAATATCATATTTCTGTCTTTCTCCATCCACCCATCTATCCACCCATCCATCTATCTATAATATGAGGTTGAGCAGCTTCCATGCAACTGGATGAACAATGTTATGCCTTCTCAAATAATGCTACATCATATTGTATTCTAGCTCTAAGGATACACAGATTTAAGGAGTGATGATTGTATAATAGTATTTCTTTGTGAGCTGCATTCTGTAACTGGTACAAGAGAAGGACTACTACAAGTGATTGTCTGAAAAAGTGCTGTAAAATATATATGCCATGACCTTGGTGCTTTAACATATATATATATGCAGTGACCTTTGTGAAAATGAATTATTTACAATATGCACTATCTAAAATTCTATGCACATCAGTTTAATGTATCATCAAAACAGTCACTTTTCAACTGGTTAGAACCAAGGTTACTGGAAATGCACAGCAGCTGTTGTAACCTCAAAATCTTGAACATATTTTTCTTTATGCTCACATTATGGACTAATTGTCCTCTATATTCCATTTTCCTAAACAAATGCATTATTGAGTTTTATGGAAGAATATAAACAAGCATGGAGCAGGCCAAGCTCTTTTATGTTCCATTCGTGCTATTTCAAAAATTGGAGAAGCCACATTAAACCAAAAACAACCCCCACAACACACAAACAAGTCATAAGAATTTACTACTGAAGAAGAACATGCATACTGAAAACTATTATGTTGCCAGCAGCCCTTGAAAAATAACTTCATTATAGAAATACTTACATTGCTTTAATTATAGATATCCATGCAAGCATGTCACTATTGTATTACAGATTGTACAATTCAGATGGACAAGGTGTTTACAAAACTGGAGAATAGCTGAGGAAGTTTTCAGACATTCTTCAGACACCAGTGGGAGGCTTTTTCTCAGCTGCGATTCTTGTACTGACAACAAAGTCCCAGTGCCTGCTTAGTATTTCAGGTGATGGATAATAACTGCAGTCATACGAATCTTTCTTTGTGCAACTGGATTTCTTTAGGACCAATTATACAAACATAATTTTAGGTAAATTAAGTAACTGGTGGTAGTGAGGAAAGAAGACTGATTAGATTTATGTCCTAAATATTCAAAATGTATGCAATGATAACATCTGAATTCTGTAGTCAGAACAAACTGGTTTCAGTATGTATTTAAACCTTGCTTTTCTTCCAAAAAAAATGTCCAGGGCACATTGAATAAATACATATTGACTGTGTTCTCAACCTCATTCTCAGAAGTTCCCTATGAGGTAGGTCCAGCTAACAGAACGTGACTAGTTCAATGTTAACCAGGGAGTTTCATGATCTCCCAAAGATGATAAACCTTAATATTTGTTCTCCTAGTCCAGCACTCTAACCACTACACTATTCTGGTTCTTAAGTGGTTAAGTAATTGTTCAGTTAACAATTATGATATATGTAAATATATGTTGAGGGTTTTTTATTTATTAAATTATAGGAAGGTGATGAAGAGTTCTAAAGTCTTAGCTTGACATTTCAATTGCTAGCTGTGCCTATACAGAATTTGAGATGGCAATGAGTGGCAGCAGGTGGAATAGAGAATGAGTAGTAGTGGAATATGGAAGCACAGGCCTGTATGCGCTGCATGCCTTGTCTAAGTCCATTAGGGTTAGCCTTCTGCCATCAGTTATGACACAGCTGAAATAAGAGTTAACTATTAGTCTGCTTGGTTTCTGTAGATAAACCAAGATGGGCACCATATTGTTCTTCACCCCTAGAACTAAATACCTCCAGCCAGCCCTCTAAGCCACAGTTTGAGAAAGAATTTTAGCACTGCACAGCACAATTTGAGAAGTAATACTTAACACATAAGAATAAACACTGAATGTGGAAAATGGGAGTTTGAGAGGGTAATGGAGGACTTTCCAATGTCCTCCTCAGCTTTGGCTTAGGTAGGAAGTCTCATTAAAAAACTTGAATAAGAAGACTTCTATGAGATCTTGGGCCAAAGTCTTGCAAAGAATAAAGATTTCACAATATTCCACAGGATTTTGACTGGTCTAACATAGGCCTGCTGCCATTTTGAGACAGACAACCATAACAACATATTAGAGGGTACAGGACAAGAACAGAAGGGTTTTATTAGCATTTTTAAATGTGTTGTGTAATGTTATAATGAAGTATCTTTAGCCAGTTGCATAGTCATGGTCTATGACCTGTACTCCTCTTCTGGAGGTATCTACAGTATCTAAGATAGCTTATCATATGGCTCCAGAATGCAAAGCATCTCTATGAGGCTATGCAGATGGGTGGCTCTGAGCCGCCCATGCTAGCCGCGGATCGGGGCCACGACAACCACATGCCACAGCCCCGATCCTCCCTTTTGCTGCCTCTGAAAGGGTCCCGGCGTGCAGCTCTTCAGTGCCCTTTCCGGCGCAGCGTGTTTGAACGCTGTACCGGAAGGGCATCCTGATGCTGTGCACTATGTGTAATGGCACATGGCATCAGAACAGCATCAGCGTGGGGTCGGGGCAGCCAGCATGCGGCTGCCCCACCCCATCTCTGCCTCCAGGCCAGCCCTTTCGGTCAGTCTGCAGAGGCCCTTAATCACCATCAGCAAACCCTTCATTGATATAAAAATGACTCCCTAACCCTGAATTTGTGTGATGAGTTATGTTATGAACTATGGAGCTGGAGACAACACACATTTGGTATGCTATTTCAAGTTCCATGCAGTGCCTTTAACATGTAGATCAACCCCACTTATTTGAAAAAGAGCTGAAGAAAAATATCTAAACATTGAAGCTAGATTGCCTCTCCATCATTCAAATTAACTACATTTTAAAATTCTATCCAATTGTTGGTGGGTGAAATATTCTGGAAGATTTGGTAGCAAAAAGAAAATAGAATCTAGCAGTGACATTTATCAGCAGTCATACTTATTATTTGTTCCATTAAGAAGTCAAACATACAGCAGCACCAACTCTGTCTGCAAAATAGGATATTTCATTCCAAGTGCAAATTAGATCTACAAGAGTTTAGAAAAACCTGCCTATTATCCCCCTGCAGGATACAAGTAAGATTCATTGAGCAAGAGCTTTTGAACCCAGTGGGAATTAACTTGTACTTGGTGGGAGGGAATCTGGGGAATATGATGAGACATTAGAAATATCTGACTGCTGCAAAGTTTGGGGTCCACGAAAGCACATATGAAAGCAAGACTGTCCGCACATGGGGATCTGTGGATCTAGTGCAGTGTGTTAGGTGGAATCTAACTGAAGGGAACAAATAACAAAGGAGTTAATATTTGTCAAACCAGATCTTTAGAGTCCTTGTTAAAAGGTTAGTTTTAGAGATGCTGGTAAATGTGAGCAGAACTAAGAAGTAATGAATTATAAATAATAACTAGTAATATGTTACTTTTTGTAAGAAAGATAACTTATTTCATCTACTTTGTGATTTTACAGTAAGTAGGAATAATAGCATTTCTTTTGTACTGCAACAATTATAACTGTTGTAGCTGTAATATAACAGTTGTAATTGTTATGAGTATTTTGGTATCTTACAGAGTATACACAGTCTTGAGAGCCAGTGTGGTGTAGTGATTTGAATGTTGGACTAGGACATTGGGAGACCAGTCATGGAAATCCACTGGGTGACCTTGGGCAAGTCACAATGTCTCAGCCTCAGAGGCAAAGGCAAATCCTCTCTCATAAAATTATGTCAAGAAAATCACCATAAGTCAGAAATGACATGAAGACACACAACACAACAATACAATACATCCCTACCACTTAAGTTCATTTTGTATCAAGGACCAGTGGCTTACTTATTTTGAAGTAGGGGAGGAATAGCTGCTCTGAATAATGAGAAGATTTACTTTTAGAAGACTAAAGCTATAGTGGAAACTATTTTTAAGGCCACTGTAATTGTCACCAATTACTTTTGTAAATCAAAATTGGAAATTTCCATATTTTTGAATCTGAGTTACTTTAGTTGTTCAAGTGCCCAGAATTTTGCAGGAAGTATTACCTTAAACAGCTCTCAGTTTAGATTTAGAAAATAAATATTTGCTATGGGTGCAAATATTCATTTACTTCTATCTCACATGGGAGGAAGGATAAAATTGATTTTTTTTAAAAAAAAATCCCAGCTGAGAGACATCATGTATGTACTTTATATATTTATTTTCTAAAGCATGTACTTGAGAATATTTTCATGAAAAATTTGGAAGGGTTTTCTTATGCAAAAGCTGGGGAGGGTTGCAGAAAACCCAGGTTTTACATGCAAAACAGAAGTTTACTTTTATGCAAAATAAAACTTTTTTTTTGGCTATTGCTGCTGCTGTTGAAAGATTCAGTGATAATTTCAGTCTTTCACATAAGCTTTCTTTCTTTCTTTCTTTCTTTCTTTCTTGGCGGTGATTGGCATCAACAGATTGAACACATTGAGACACCCATACTTGTTGAGGATGAGAAAATCTGTGAGTATTCTTCAGATCCCTAGTATTTAAACAGAGTTGAAACACCTCTCAAAACTGACAAGGATGGCCTGAATACACTCTGCATTGTTCTTTGCATGATGCTTGAAATCAGGTTTGAGATATATGGAGAGAAATTGGCAGCTTTCACGTTTGCTTTTCATCTCCTATCTGGTGAGTGAAACATCAGCAGGATATTCACAAGCTTTTCTGAGTGAGTCTGCCTTCCAGGGGCTTGTTCAGCAGAGTTCAAAACTCTGGCAAACAGCTCACTAGGTCTCTAGTGCTCCTAATGCAAAATACATTGGCTTTTAGATTGTTAGCTGTGAGAGCGATGGGCCCAATGGCACCACAGGCTTTTAAATATTCATCCATTCTCGTAAATATTAAATATGAAAAACAGAAAAGCAAGTCTTTACTAGACATCAGTGTGCAACAAGAGAAGAGCAAAGGCTGATCTGAGGAGAAATAAATTAAGACCAAGTCAAAGATGACGGACAAAGATCTTAAGACATAAGGAAATGCTGGGATGAGAATCTTAAAAATGAGGTAACTAATATGGGCGGAGTGTGTGTGTGCATGGGCATAATTCACATAAGCAAATGAGGAATTTGTCTACAAAATGAAAATACAAAGGAGGCAGTCTGGGAAATCCACAAAATGTTATGAAGAAAAGCAGATTGAAGGGCCAGGAGTCAAAGCAAAACCTCCATGAAGCTTTAGGATAGACTGGAGTCTGGAATGTTAAAACAACCCCCAAACCCCATAGTATTGTTATCAACTTAATTCTCTATACTTAATATCATTCTTATATATATATAAAAAGGAATGCCTTAAATAATTGAGTATTATTTGGCTGATAAATAGTCCAGGTTTTTCAAGCTTTTCTGACCAAAGCAATGCCAAGACCAATCTGGATCTTCACCATCAGCTGATTAGGTCCTTCAATGATCCCTTACTGAAAACTTAAATTTAATAATCTGGGCTGCATACACGCCTCCTTGGGCTTGGGAAGTAACTAGCTCCTAACAAATAACTAGTAACTCCACTTTCCCAATAGTGAAGATATAAATAAGTTATGACACAATGGAAATTTACCAAGATAACATCATATATTGATTCAGTCATTTTGTGGTGTAACTATAAGTGTTTTGTTACTTTTATAGTTATGGGGTTGTCACCTCGCTAAATGGTTCTAGGGCAATTTGTGCTGCTGTAGTGAGTGTGGAAGCAACCCTGAGGTGAATGGAGAATTTGTAGTGATTTGAAATTATTTTTAGCACAGGCCAGAAGATTGTAGTATTCAGAGTAACTGTTTAGTAACTATTTAAATATTTATCAGAACTGGTAAAGCACATCTACATTTAAAATTGGATCTTGGAATGGTAATTCACAGCTGTGTTTGGGCCTTGGAACTATCATTGTAACTAATTTTTGAGAACAGCTTTCCGAGGTCTACTCCTGCATGAAGAATGGCACATATGTCTTTGGACAGATGGGGATCAGGATCAGATGTGGATCCAGAGCCAGATGCAATCCAATGGGAGCTATTCTGTCAGCTTTGTGTGGTACATATGGAGATGCACCTTCCATCTGCCTTGCAATGTGTCACACACATCCCAGTTCTCCATCTGGTGCTGGTGAACCCAGTTCTTTCTTGAACCTTGTTCCATAAATCCATTTCTGAGTTGGCATCATATACTGTAAGTAACAGTGTCATTTTAATTTCAGAAAAAGAAAGCCAGTCTTTTACAGTGTATCTTAATTTTTTTTTAAAAAAAAACTCTCATGAACCAGATTTCCATTTGCTTTCAATTAATGTGGCTTCATTTGTCTTGGTTCCAATGAAAATAACACCAGTTTACATCACCCAATAAGCTTTACTGGGGCATTGTTGCACTGGGATGGGGGGGGGGGGCAAAATACAAGAGACTTGTCCAAATGAAGAAGGCCATCTGGTCTGCTAACTTTTCATATGGAAAGGTCTTCATCTAATCACTCTCAAGTGAGTTAGTTTTTGCCATCCTGCCACCGAATCGTTATCTAGACAGCTAGAGGAAAGAAAAGATGTCTGGCACATTCCAGAATTGGCAAAACTAAAGCATTCATTATTTCCCTTCATTTTTTAGATCTCATCCAAATGAGCCTTATTTGAATTTCCCTACAGCTAATTTTCCTTAATCCAAGTGGAAAATGTATCCGAGCATATGGGGAAAGCACATTACTTCCACGGTTAAAGTAGGGTTCATTATATTTTGCAATAAGGCCAAATAACAAACAAGGAATACTTCACCCAAAATGAACTTGTCAAAGAGTATGGAGAAGATGGAACATCAATAAAAATTATTGCTATAATAGATAGACAATATCATTGATGCTTTAACAAGTACCTAATAAGATCAGTGGTTGATTCATCAAGAGGCTTCATATGTTTCTGAGTATGTAAAGAAGATGTAGGTGGAGTAGCAATTTTGCTTGCAGTGGCAACCATAGTGATTTATTTTATCATTTATCAAGTTATGCAATTTATACCTTGCATTTCTCCCACTATGGGAACCATGACATATTACAATAATTTAAAATAATAGTTTAGTTTAAATGCTATATCACAAAGTTAAAAAAAGCAATTAAACAACATGATGTCGAAGGCTTTCATGGCTGGCATCCATAGTTTTTTGTGGGTTTTTTGGGCTATAAGGCCATATTCTAGAAGAATGTATTCCTGATGCTTTACCTGCTTCATCTGTCTGAAGATGCCAGCTACAGATCCGGATAAAATGTCAGGAATACATTCTTCTAGAACATACAAGATAGAAAACATGGCACACACTTGAAAACATACAAGATAGAAAAGATGGCACACACTTACAATCACTGTTCTTCAATGTGATTAAAAATCAAAGGCCTGTCTAGATAAAAAGGTCTTTGTGTGCTGGAAAAAAGCAAGCAGGGAGGGACATAATTGGCACTACAGTTGATGTCACTTCATGTGGTAACTCATGGTCTACTCCATGGACTTCCTGGGATGGGAATGAAGATAGGGGAGAGGATCTCACCCCAAGGAAATCACCATCCTACCACCACTATCACCTCTCCACGAGCAAGAAAGTAAAGATAGGACATCCCCCTGAACAAGAACAGTTTTTAAATTAGAGATTATCTTCACCCTCAAAGAAAGAGGATGTTACAGCAAACAGTCTTCCCCACCAGAGGACAACAGCAGAAAGGAGCCAAAGAGATTAGCAGAGGAAGATTGCAGGTGGGGGTGGGGCTGAGAGAAAGGTCTGCAGCTTCATCTCCATCCTCAACCTCTAAAGGGGAGCAGCATGCCAAACAGAGTCCCTCTTTCTTTCCAAAGGAGAGACCTTGGAGTCCTTTGCTTATGCCCAGTGTCATCCTCTCTGATAGTATCAGCTGGTGTAATCCACACCCCTTGCATCTATCCAGTAATGCCATGCTAACTGGACCTCCTATAAAACAGTCTTCCAAAGCCTGAAAGAATGGCCTCACCTACATTCTCACCAAATGTGTCTGCAATGGTGGTGAGACTGAGAGAAAGAGTTCCTAATGATCATAAAATCTGGGCAGGCTCATAAGAGATATAGTTTTTCAAATAGTCTGAGTCCAAGATGTATAGGATTTTAAAAGTCCCTAATGATCAAATTTTTCTTGAGATTCATTAGAAAGCTCAGGAAAATAGGAGAGATTGATTTAATCTCACCAGCAAAGTAAACACAGCAGAAAGTGCATGAGCAGGAAAAAGTAAACTAGTCCACTTTTATTCTCCAGCCACTGTGTGTCTTCCAATAAAGAACTAAGACAAAGTTCTTAGAGTAATATAAAAAGATAAATTTGTTGGGGTATGCAGACAGCGAAGATCTAGCATACACATATACAGAGTAGATACACATAGGCAGAAATGCCCAGAAGCTGGTCTTCTGTGAAGAGTCTGCTCCAGACGGCACAGGAAAAAAACCTCCCCCATGCAGCTACTGCTTTCGGCTTGCTGAAAATAAGCGAGGCTTCTCTCAGAGAGACTTTAATCTTTGTTGCAAATATCTATAAAGATATACACAGAGTACCAGATGTCCATCTTGAATACTTACAGCTATACAGAGTAACAAAGTATTTTGCCAACCACCAACCACAACTAACCAACAACAGAGATTCTGATTCTCTCCTATATATAGGTGGTCCTCTTGAGAACATCTGACAGCCATGCACTAATGAAACCTTGCTGGTTTCATTCCTAGTGCCTGTTGCATCAGGATTGTTGCATCAGGCCTCCCTTGATGCATACCTGGCTTGTCCCATCCACTGTGCATGTTGCATCAGGCTTTCCATGATGCACAGCTCACCAAATGCTGACTCATGCGCCTGCCACTTGAACTGTAGTAACCCTGTTACTATTGCTCCAGTTCCTCTCAGTGGCCACATCCATGTCATTTTCCAAACCAGGATGCCACATGGTCTTGACAATCCCCTCCAAAATGACATGTAATGTGATCCATGAGTCCTTGCATTTGTCCCATCTGTAATGTAGACCTTATCCAATGATACCCAGTCTGCTAGCCAACCTCTCGTGGTGTTCCACAGGTGGAGACTCTGTGAAAATGTCAGCTATGTTGTCCTCTGTACCAACATACTGCAGCTTCAGCATCCCATTTTGCACAAGCTCTCTCACATTCTGGTACCTCACTGCAATGTACTTGGTCCTACATTTCAGGTTTCTGACTCTGTCATGCAAATGCGTGCCTGAGAGTCCTCATTCACCACAGGTCTCTCCTAGGTCTTGCAACACCTGCCTAGCCCATTGTACCTCATTTGCAACCTCTGACAACGCAGCAAACTCCACCTCTGTTGTGCTGAGTGCACAACTCACCAAATGCTGACTCATGCACCTGGCAATTGAACTGTAGTAATCCTGTTACTATTGTTCCAGTTCCTCTCAGTGGCCACATCCATGTCATTTTCCAGACCAGGGTGCCACATGATCTTGACAAAATTTACTTACAAAATCATGTGCATATTCATACACAGGTAAAGCTTCATGTTGCAAAGAAAATGAAGTAGAAAATAGTCTACATGCTTGCAGAGAAAGTTTCTTATCAGTGTGCTAGAAAGTCATGCTGCTCTGGTTTAAGGACAAAAGGAGAAGGAGAAAGTAATGGTGATTCTCTAGAGACAAAGAAGAGTGTGCTCTCTTAGAGGAGGAAGAAATTGAAGGGGTCATAAAACAATAAACTATCATAGACATGCACCTGTCTTCTTATAAGGATCAGCATGCTTAAGTTGCAGAATCTCCAACAAACTGAACCTCCTATAAAAAAAGTGTTCCAAAGCCTGAAAGAAGTCTCTCTCCTACATCAAATGTGCCTGCAATGATGGTGAGACTGAGAGAAAGAGTTCCTAATGATCATAAAATCTGGACAGGCTCATAGGAGATATGGTTCTTCAAATATTCTGGACCCAAGCTGTATAGTCCCTAACCAGCACTTTGAATTCTGTCTGGAAATAGGCTGGTGGCCAGTTAAGCTCTTTCAACAGGGGAGATATTTGATCCCTGTAACCAACCTCAGTCAACAGTCTGGCCACAGCATTTTGGACCCACTGAAATTTTTGAACAGTTTCCAAAGTCAGCCCCATGTGGCCTGTGTTACAGTAATCCAGATGGGATTGACAGACTAAGAAGGTGGTGCAGGAGGATGCCTGTTCAATGCCTTGGCCTCTGGACTGTGGGTTCTCTCAGGGTTTGGTGCTTTCTCCCATATTACAATAAAGACACATGTCACTGTGTCCAGATCTTACTTCTCAAGGAAAAGGTGCAGTGAACATGTTAGTTTTAACTGTGCAAACAACTTCTTGCCACCATTGAACCCAATCTTCCAGGATTCGATGAGTCTAGGAGCTGTGAGATTCCAGGGAGAGTAACTGCATTCACTTTAGGCTGACTCCCTCTGTCTTGTCTGGGTTAAGTTTCAATTTGTTCATCCTCAGATAGTCCATTACTGACAATAGACACTGGTTTACTACCAGCTTTCTTTGAGTTTCATGGGAAAAAAGATACAGCTGAGTGTAATTTACATACTGGTCACACCAAACCTCCCCAGTCCTATCTCAGCAGTCCCAAAGAATATCATGGCCATTGGTATCAAAAGCTGCTCAGAGGTCCAGCAGAACAAACAGTTCCTGGCATAGGTAATCTACCAAGGCAACCAAAGCTGTCTGTGTCCCATAGCCAGTCCTGAAGCTAGATTAAAATTGACCTAGATAATCCATTTCATTCCAGGATCACTGGAGCTGAGAAAGTCTAGAAAGAGATATTGGCAGCTGGACAATAATTGTTCATTATGGTGGGATTCAGGGAAGGCTTTTTCAATAAATGCCACAGCCTCTTTTAAACAGAATGGAAACTGCCTAGATGCAGTGAGTGCTGCACCATTTCTCTACTCAGCTGGCAAGTTCCTCTCTATCTGCTTTTAAGAGCCAGAAAATGCATCGATTCAGTACATATGTGGGGGCACTCCCATCTCCAAGGATCCTGTCTACTTACTTAGGTTACATGGATGGAGATGTATCCAATAACACAAGACAAGCAAGAGCCAACATTGTAGCCACTGGACCTGTGTCAACTATAGCATTCAAGTTAAAGTGAATCTGAGAAATTTAATCCACAAAATTTCATGCAGTAGGCTGCCACGTAGTCTACATGCCGCTGTTGAAGATCAGAGTGTGAAACCACTTGAGTGTCATTGCTGGGTGGCATTGTATAGACACAATGGTGGTAGAGAAGAAAGACTTCTTTGCTATCACCACCACCACAGCATTAAGAGCACCATGTGTCATGAAGATTGAGTACTCAGTGAACACCTGTAGCATGGAGTGAATGTTATTATGCATGGTGACTGGTGGAGAGATTGAGAATTGGAATGATGCGAGAATGCACATGTGAAACCCAAGAAAGGGTCAGGTTTGGGAGAAGACAAAGAGTAGAAAGATCAGATTTCTGAACACACACACACACACACACACAATCTGTGTGAGGGAATTTTGTATAGATAAAGACTGTTGCTGCCTCTCTGTCAATGAATTATAATAGTATAATTCAGTTTATGCTATTGAAACCCACTTTTTGGTCATTGCAGAAGCTAGAATTCTTTAAGCTGTGTAATAACCTAAATCTTTCCCCAAACACACCTTTTAAGTGACACAGCCTACCCCCAACATGGCTATTTCCAGGCTGATCATCAGAGATGTGCCCAGCTATTTTCTTGTAGCTGGATGTGCTGCAAGAATATCTTCTCTATGGATCACTGCAGATGCAGAGACCTTAATCTATGTGCCATTGAAAAGGTGGGTTTAGAGGGTGTAGCACCAGCAGATTTAACTATGGATACATAACTATAAGTTCATGCCAGATGTACATCTCCTGATGTTGGATCTTAGCCATTGTTAATTAATATTATTAAGGTTATCATATTTTGATAGCAAAAAAGAAAAGAAAAAAGGATGCATTTATCAACTGATTGTTTCAATCCATTCACTTGGACAGAAAAATTCTCTCTGAAAAAGAGGACATTTACAGGAAAAGGAGGACACATGGTAATCCTGTATAATATCAAATAGAACTGAAAAGTACAACAACAAGTGCTTGTGAGCTGGAGAATACAAAGTGAAATAATACCCAGATACTATCTGAAGTTGTATTAAATAAAATTGTGGTTGTTCATCATAATCATGCCTACCATCTCATCATTATACTAGTGTCATATCAAAGTGGAGCTAAGAGTCTGAAAGAACAGATTAAAAAATAACCTTACATACAGACATAAGGGAAGGAGGCCTATTGGGACACCCTTGTGTCAACAACAATATCCTGGAAGAGTGTGGGGTAGCTAACTGTGTGATCAGAGAGGTGGGATCATCACACTTCTAAATTCTTACCTTCTAAATTCTAACATTCTAAAATAAATGTCTTTATTTTTTAAAGCATAGGATGAACTTCAGATTTGATCAGGAAATTTGCTAAGTGAAACCAAGTTCTAATGAATTAATAATGGCATAACAATGATTAATCAATCAGTTATGCCCAAATTTTGCCTTGGAACATGATAGAACAAATTAGGGTGGAACCCACCAGGTTTACAATAATTGCAAAACCACATTATCCATTGTATGCACAACTATGTAATATAACCCAGTAAGTTAGCTGAATATTCTTTGTAAACTGAGACCATTACTCCTTTGAAATAGTGCTTTGTGCTTATTAATATTATCACAAATATATAGTTCACCATCCAGTATACCCATTCTCAGGGCACATTATAGTAATATTAATATGACAAAAATAGACAAAACTCCACAAATATCCAAAACAACAGATAAAGGAAATCAGCACAAGAGCAGTCCAATAGTTTAAAACAATCAGGATTTTCTTTTAAAAGTCCTTAGTGAGGTGGTATCCCAAAAGATGTGCCAGTCAAGTTACTTTAGCCTCCAAAGCCAGGATCCCTGAACACAAGCAGCTCCAGAGGTAGAGTCTTT
Organism: Phrynosoma platyrhinos; assembly: GCA_020142125.1. NCBI lineage: Eukaryota > Metazoa > Chordata > Lepidosauria > Squamata > Phrynosomatidae > Phrynosoma > Phrynosoma platyrhinos. The sequence goes on from CM034703.1 coordinate 84,872,774, forward strand.
CACTGCTGTTCCATTTTGATTACAGGTTGGTTGTTTCATTTCTGTAGTTTTATGGATGTATTCTTTTAATGTCTTCACCCGACTGTAGTTTTCAGAGCCACATTAGGGTAACGGTAACCAACTCCTTCCCTTCATACCCCTGATCCCAGACCTGCTGCCCTTAATGTGTTGTAGAGTGAATATTTGTAGTGAAGCACCCAGTGTTTTCTAGAAAGCTCTCCACATTCATTGAAATCCTGATCACATGCCCTACCTTTTGGTATAGTGGTCTGAATAGTGGACAAAACAGACTAGAAAGGAAACAGATAAGAGAATCACAATGTTTAAAAAGGCACTAAAAAAAATTGGGGATACTATTCTGGTCACTCCAAAATAGTTTTATTAATTGATTAAACTAATTAAATAGCTTGATTAAATAGTGTTATGTTATTCCCCTAGCCCAAAGAATATCTTTGTCTATTTGCTCATATTGCTTACCAAAAAAACCCAACAACCAACTATACTGGCCATCTATATTATTTATTTCAGGCTTTTCCAGCTTTGATTATTACACTAGAGCCATGACTAACAAATTACAGAGACAAAACATTATAATCTCTGCTAGATCATGTGTTTATTTCTTTGTACAAAACATCTGGCACTTTGGAACAGGATAACCAGAATTACAAACAATAGCAATAAAATGACAGCTCTGACAGGTTAATAGCATTAAAGGGAGGAATGACCCCTGATGATTCAAGCTTGCTTATTAGTACAGCTGGTCACAAAGAACAGTCAAAGTCCTGTATGCAGCTTCCTAATTTATTTGTGTTATCACTAGATACTCTGATAGATTGCAAAGCCACCTTCAATGTTGATTGTTTAACATCCATCTCAAGTTTGTTGCAGAGTCTGGAAAAATTATTCCCCCAGCTAGCAAGGCCAGAAACTACTACTTATTCTGGTAAATTAAGAAGCCATGTTCAATCCCATTTCCAAACATGTAGTCCCAATTGGTTGGAAAGATTGGAAAAAAATATTTCTGGACTTTGGACTACAATTCCCAGAATCCTTTATGCTGGCTGTGGGATCCTGGAAGCTGTGCATAGTGCAAAAGTTAATTCTTCCAAGCACTGTTTTTTTTTTTTCTGCTCTCACTAAAACAAAAGATTTAAAAATGCACATACATAGACCATGTGCATTTTTCTAGGCAAAGGTAGTTCCTACAGTATTGATTCCATGGCAAATGATGTCAGACACACATAGGAAGGTGATTTGAATATGCGCAGTATACTTTTTTTCTTACGTATCTGGAGGAATTTCCAAATAGATTACTACTATTAACCCAGCAGCAGTAATAGAAATCTGAAAAGGTGGCAAAAAATTATGGTGAATGGAACACAGTGGCCATAGTGGACAGTAGTCAAAGCAGAGAGTTCCAGTCAGCCATTGATGACTTTAAAAATTGAAGCTAGACATGCCACTAGCCTTACCTGATTTTACCTGAAAGCTGAATTTAGATCATGTGTACAGAAAGTTTGGACCATGAGCTATATGCAACCCCAAACAAATTTGTAGTCCTAGTGTCCCCAAGAGCCCTTGAATATTCTTGTTGTTAACCACCCTCGAGTTGATTTCAACCCATGCAACCCTGTGGATGAGATATCCATTGCTCTGCTTAGTTCCTGAAAACTCTTATCCGTGACCTCCTTAACACAGTTCCCCCATCTAGCATGCAGCCTTCCTCTCTTTCTGTTTCCTTCCATCTTTCCTAACATTATTGGGTTTTTTTCCAATGAGTCATGTATTCTCATGATATGTCCGAAGTACAACAGCCTCAGTTTTGTCATCTTGGCTTCCAGGGAGACTAGAATCATAGAATCCTAGAGTTGGAAGACACCATAAGGGTCACCCAGTCCAACCCCCTGCCATGCAGGAACTCTCAATCAAAGCATCCCCAATAGATGGCCATCCAGGCTCTGTTTAAAGACCTCCAAAGAAGGAGACTCCACCACCCTCTGAGGGAGTGTATTCCACTTCTGAACAGTCCTTACTGTCAGGAAGTTCCTCCTAATGTTGAGGTGGAATCTCTTTTCCTGTAGCTTGCATCCATTGTTCTGGGTCCTATTCTCTGGAGCACCAGAAAACAAGCTTGCTCCATCTTCAATATGACATCCCTTCAAATATTTAAACAGGACTATCATATCACCTCTTAACTGTCTTCTCCAAGCTAAACATACTCAGAAATTTTGGCTTGATCTGCTCTACAACCCACCCCAAAATCTTTTTTTTAAAAATGGCAGGGGAGAGTGGAAAATTACCTGAGGATTGCTGAAATTTCCATAAAAGTGCACTAAAATGCAGAGTTCTGGCTTTATTTGCTCTCCTCCCTTGGTCTCAACCCCATCCAAAGGATGGATGACCAGAAATCAGCTGAAAAGAGAGGTAAATCACAATTGGAAGTGGTGGGGAATAATGCTGAATCAAAAGCAGTGCAGCCCACTGGTAGCCCACTGGTAAGAGGGAGTGAGAGGGCCAAAAACTGTTGCCCACATTGTTACCCATTGTTGATTTAGGGGGGTTGCAGACTACCAGAAATAGTGCAAATTGAGTCCACTTTTAGGGTTAGGGTTAGCATTAGGGAATCATGGGAACTGTAGTTTATTGTGGCATCAGAGCTCTCTGACAGAGAAGGCTCAATGTCTCAGAAAAAAAACAGTTCCCATGATTCCCTAGTACTAACCCTAACCCTAAAAGTGGACTCAATTTGCACTATTTCTGGCAGTCTGCAACTCCCCTTAGATTGAAAAATTGGGATTTTTAAAGCTAGCCAAGCTAAAATATTTCCAATACCAAATGCTGAGCTGTCCTTTTCCTGTAGTAAGAAAGCTCCATGGAGCTTAATGCCTCTTTGTTATTATGTTGCCTTCAAGTCATTTCTGTCTTATGGTGACCATAAGGTGAACCTATCGCAGGATTTTTTGAGGGCTGAGAATGTTTGACTTGCCAAAGGTCCCTCAGTGGGTTTTCATGGCTGAGTGGGGATTCAAACCCTGGTCTCCAGAATCATAGTCCAACATTCAAACCACTATGCTATGCTGGCTCCTTTAATGTCTCTACACCATGGCAATAATATATTTTGACTCATCTTGTGTGTAGGTATGTGTTGTCTTTCAGATTAGGGATAGAAAGAATGTTCATTGTTATCTACTTCCAGGTCAAAATGCAGGATTCTTGAATGTTGGAAGACTATCAGAAAGAATAATAAACCTGCAAGAATTTTGTGCAATTGTATCCTGGCATTTAAAAGTACTGAAGTGTTGTTCTGGAATTATTCTGCAGAAAGAAACACACAGGATCTTTTGTGCAAATAAAATAAAATAAAATCTAAAATTAGTTTCCTGTCCAGAACAGAGAATCTTTTTTTCTGAATAGAAAGCAAGGCTCTTTTTGCAAAACAAACAAACAAACAAACAAACACCCTGTGATTTTTCTCTGCAGAATAATTCCTCCTCAGTACTTTGAAACTACCACAAGTTCATACCCAAATGCTAGGGCAAAGTGGAAGGCTTGCATTCCTTTTCCATATGTTTTTGGGTTGTAACTCCCATCAGCTCTAGCCAGCATGACCAATTATAAGGGATGATAAGAACTGTAGTCCAACATAGAGCATCACACATGCCTCATTCCTGGTTTATATAAACTAATGTTGTAGTCCAGATCATTTTCACCAGATGGGAAATATACGAACTGAACAACACAACCATATTGAACTAATTAGTCTTATTGATTGAAGTTAAGGAAGGTTAATAAAAGATTGGTATATTATACTGTTTTAAGACTTTTCACTTAGCAAACAAGGCAAGGGGAGGCATAGGGTAATAATTAATTCTTCTTTGAAGTCCACTGTGAGCTTTACTCCAAATCTGCAGTAATGTCTGCTTTGGATTCCCTAGACAGTCTGTGTATTTAAGGCTATGAAAAATAGTCAGGAAGTCAATGACTCCAATTTTCACCCTCCCTCTGTTGCCAAAAAAAAAAAAAAAAAAAAGGCCAAGAAGAAAGGAGTTAAAAATAATTTGTTGACTAGCATTTTTTTGAATTTGAATCTTTAAAGGTTGGTTCTATAAAGATATATTATCCAGTTTCAGACTTCTGGGAGCAAGTTAAATCCTCTTTACCTCCTTTGCAGTTACAGTGAATTCTATTCTGACAGGTATGTGGCTAATAAATTATTACAGAGTCCAATATATTTGATAGGCGACTAAAAAGACAAATATCAGTTGATTTTCAAAAACTCTGTTAAAGGACCATTTTAGGTTGTCTACCTAGCTAATGTTTTATGTGTTTTATCACTGGGGACCCTTTTAGGTCTCCTGATCTATTGTTCACAGAGGAAATGGAAGTAAGCAAGAAATATGGAGCCTTCTCTACAGTAGCCCCAAGATTGTATAATGTCGTCCCTGGACATGCTCATCACACTTTTCAACTGCTTGTATCTAAATATGTGAGAGTTAACATGGTGCAGTGGTTTGAGCATTGAACTATGACCCTGGAAACCAGAGTTTGATTCTCTGCTCAGCCATGAAACCCACTGAGTGACCTTTGGTGAGTCACACCCTCTCAGCTCCAGAAAACCCCATGATAGGTTTACATTAGGATCACTTAAAAGCACACAACGACAATCCAGATGTGGAATTAGCACTTTCATGTTTTAGCAGGTTTTTAATTAATAACAACGGCTTCATCTTATTGTGTGGGAGTTGTTTCAGCTTTTTCTATGATATTTTTCATTACCTTGATGCCTGATTTTGATTACATGTTGTCGCTGTGTTAGCCACTTAGAATGTAAGTTATAGAAAAGTGAAATATCAACAGGGCCTGACATCCTGTTGAGCAGATATGAATGTGTAAGCTAGACTTGATGCATTTGTAATTGTCCAGTATTCATGTTTATGGCTGTGGCACTATTATGACAATCACAAATGGTTCCACAACTCTCCCTTAACAGTCATCAGTCACACTGAATGATGGAAGTATCTTCTGCTGGCGATCAGGGCACAACAGGATGGTGTTTCCAACCTGCTTCTTCCAGAGGTATGTAGCGGACAAGGAGCTGTGATGGAGTCTGGCTTATTGTTGCACTGAAGTTCGTTGGTAGGAGAGGTCTGGAAACATTGTTCTGTTACACTCTGAACACCAGAAGAATAGACCTCTGTCACTCTGGGGCTGTTTCTGCATGGAAGAAAAGAAATGTTCCCATCTCATTCCAACACTGACATGTTTAGATGATGCATGGGGCTAAAATGACCAAAATATGGCTCCAGTCTCTGGACTAAAAAGAGACCCTGTCTGCTCCAAATCAAGCCAGAATCTCTACAGAATCCCTGAGTGTGCAGACTTCATGTCAGTGCAGGAACAGGAGAAAGAGCATCAGCAGTTGGGCAGAATTGGTCAGGAGGGTGTGCCCTGGGCTGGGTGAGGCACCACCCTTTCCCCCTCCCCAGAAAATCCAACTGCTGCCTTAGCACTATCATTTTCAAGTTCATGCATCTCTGGTGCATACTGCATTTTAACGAGACTGGAGCAGGCTGGGAGAATGTACAGACAGTGTTGCCGGTATCAGCCCATTATGGGTTCCAGTTGTGTGAACAGCTCATCCATCCCATGGATCCAGAAGCCCCAATGGTAAGCTGGGGTTTCCTGTCAGTGCGGACACAGCCAGTGTGGCTGCCAGTTAAGGTAGGTTTGGGGAGTCATGTCAGGAAACGATGCATAGTTAAGTATTCTTAATAATAGCTGTGTCTGAACTGCAGAATTAATCTGGTTTCAGACCACTTGAACAGCCATGACTCAAGGCTATGGAATTCTGGGAATGGTAGTTTGCTGTGGGACCAGAGCAGAGCTCTGCCTGCCTACCAAACTACAAATCCCAACTTCTATAGGATGGAGTCATGGCAATTGAAGTGGTGTCAAACTGCTTTATTTCTGGAGTGTGGATACACAATTTCCCTTGCAGAGTTATATTGAAGATTCTGGAATATTTTTATAGAATCATGAATGAATGCACAATGGGTTGGTTGCTGAACCAAGCTACCTATATTTAATCAGGTTCAAATGATTCAGAAGGGCTAGAATGGTGGATGCAGAAAAAATAAAAAAACTGATCAGAAAGCTAGTATTCAAATTATTTTTATTAAATTGTAGGATGCTTCCAAACGGAGGTCTCCTAGTGCTATTAGTCCGAAGATCCCTTTTCCTCCTTAACAGGTTTTCTGCAGAAAGACAAATCAATATAGCAATAACAATAGTAATATCATTTACATTTCTGTACCACTTATCAGTGAACTCAGCAGTTTACAATCTGTAAGCCAATTGCCCCCAACAAGTTAGGTATTCATTTTACTGACCTATGAAAGGATGGAAGGATGAGTCAACCTTGGAGCCCTGGGATCAAACTGACAACCTTGTGGCTTCACTACTGGCATTTAACCACTGAGCCACCAGGATAAATTTCCTCAAAAAGATATACAGATAACACAAGATGTGCCCTCCTAGTTTTTTATACTTACCTGTCCTATTTCTTAACTATGGTTTTGAAAGGGGTTCAAGGAATGATTAAAACTGAGTGGAGCTGAGGGGATGTATTTCATTAAGCCCTATCCCACTTCTTTGTAATTGCAAAACTAGCATAATATTGTTGTCCTCCCATCCCCCCAAAGCCCTATACACATGCACATATTGTATACACAAAGCCAGAGTAGCGACTGTGAAAAGCTCTGTACATAAAATATCTCCCATAAATCTAAACATACCACTGTACCTTATAAAGCTCAGGTGTTTGAGGTGCTTGGACAGTCTCCCATAAGGATTTATTACCCTGAAGAAGGAAAAGCACAGAATATGCCTCACACCTATAAAGGTCAGATGATTCCATTCCAGCTGTTTCCTGGTTCTTCAAAGGCTTGAAAGCCCATTTTGAATTCTTTTGAATTGCTCAGTGTAAATGGATAATGGTCTGTACTTAATTTTGTAATAAGTTTTGATCTCTTTCAGCTGGAGAAAGAGAGAGAGAGTTGTGATAGATTTTTTTTATTGTTTACACTTCATACTACCTGCAACTTTATTTTCCCATTCAGGATATTTTAGTCTACTGTTCTAAAGAATCACATTTTGAAATAACTTGACATTCCCAAAGGTTCCACTAAAAAAGATCTTACACTATATCATTCTGTTATTCTCACATTCTCAAATTATTCACTGGTTTAATAAACAATATATTATATCAGTTTAATAGATTAATTTTTACAGAACCCAATGAATTCAGAAATTGACATTGCTGTACGATTTGTCTGCTCAGAAAAAAGCTGCCTTGAGTTTAATAGAATGTACTTTCAGTACTTTTTGGATTGCAGTCTAAACATTTTATGAATAGATTAGATGAATGCTATCTAAAACTCTGGCCTAAATCCAAATGCTAGTCCCAAACCAATTAGAGTAGACCCACAATAGATGAATGGTAAGTGTTGGTTTACCCTTCAGCAATCTACTGTATTTGAAACTAACCATTGAATTTAACCCATAAAACAATTTCTATAGTTCCAGGACTGTTTATGGTTTAAATAACTCTGCTTTTGGGACTAAAAGCTAAATAATAATAATAATAATAATAATAATAATAATAATAATAATAATTTTTTTATTTATAGCCCACCTCTCTGGGCAGCAATCGAGGCGGGTTACAACATTTTAAAACATACAGCTTAAAAACATTCCTATCCCATATCCAACCCTCCCACCCCTGAGATTCATCAGAATAATTAATCTTATTCTGAGAAATAAGTTTGATAATTATATATAAACCATAATCATGCATAAACTACAGTTACTAAAACAAATGGTGATTTATGAGAAACTTAGCTACAATGTAAAATTTCTTGAGCACCCCATAGCCAGAAAAATCCCTCTAGCTTCTGTGAACATTCACTAAGAATGATTAATTAACTAACTGAAATATTGATTTACTTCTTCCAATAGTGGTTTATGTGCAGAACTATGCCACAGATCTCTAACATGACAGTATCATGCCAATCCACAATTCTAAACTATTCTCGGGATTTTTAAAAGAAAGTGCTACTGTTAATTTACCAGGATATGTATACTTTCCATGTAATTCCGAGCATATGTAAGATAAAATGTCATTGTGGTTTGAGTGATGGACTGAGGCCCAAAACAGACGTACAGGAAAAAGCAGCTTCTGGACACTTTGGGGGGAGGGTGTGCAGACGACACACGTGCCCAAAGTGGCCAGAAGCTAGGTGGAGACCACGTTTGGAAGAGAAAGGCTGGTCAAAAAAAGAGCAGTGAAAAGCCACTCCTTGCCAGTGGCCCATTCAGGGCCACAACAGCAACTGATCCTGGACTGATTGGGGGCCAACTGGAGCTGGAGCAGCCAGAGGCCATTCCAAGGTGCCAGTCCTTTGATGCCTAGGATTCAGGGAGAACAGGGTTCAAATCCCAGGTTGGCCACAGAAACCCACTGGGCAGACTTTTGAAATGCTCTCTTAAGTCTCATATGCATAGGCTGAAAAGCCTGTCCCAGACCCCTCCAATCCCCCCCCCACTTCAAGCATCATCCTCTTTAGACTGCGCATGTCTGGAACCCCACTTCTGGTGCAAGCATTCCAGATGACATCTGGCAAGTTCTGCACCAAAACCAATTTATAACCCTCACTGAGCCACCCAGTATGCCCACCGCTGCCACGGGTCATTTTTTCTGAGGTCAGATGCCCAGTCATATGATGGTTGACGAACACCTTGTTCTGATTTCAGAAATGAGTGACCTGTGGCAGCAGCATATCTGCTGAGTGGCTCAGTGGAACACCCATGCAGATATCCATACTGGTGCAGGAACAAGAGGGCCAGATAACTGGGGGGCAGGTTGGGACAAATGCAGGCCAGGATACTCTGGGCAGGCCCCAGAGTGTCCTAGCCAGTCCAAACAAAGCTTAAACCTCAGAGGGAAAGAGGAGCAAATCCCTTGTGAACAAATCTTGCCATGATAAGGTTGCCTTAGGGTTACCATAAGTTGGAAATGACAACAAAACTCATCCAGAGTTATCCAATTGTTATGCATAAAAACATAGCTTATTTTCTAGTTCTGGTTAATCCAATGGTTAATCCTAAACTTAATTGTTAGTCAAAGCTAAGGTAGATCCACTGAAACAAGGGAACATAAAACAAATGTTCACTTATGAAGTCCTCGCTAATGAAGTGAGTCTATTCTATTTGGGATTCACAATTGGATTCAGGCCAAGATATTTGGTTTATATTTGCATACTTTGGAAGGTTGCAGGATAATCTGTGTAGGTGTCATTGTTTACCTTTATGTCAACTCTTTCTGAAATGATATACATCTTCATTTTAGTAAGTACATTTTGGATGCTTTGCTATGCAAAATTAGAGTCTTCTTTCTCTATTGCAGTTTAACATTTGTGCACACCTTGCAAAGTTCACTTCTGGTGACTTGTAACCTTAATAAGTTCATATTGAGGCCATCATGCTAGCTGTATCTTATTTACAACTATGCCTATTAAATTCAGTAACAGTCATTTCATAGAGGAAAGCCACATAGGAAACTAATATCCTTGAGAATGTTTGTTACCAAGGTAACAAATAAAATTCTGGCTATCAGGGAATACTTTGCTTTCAATGAAGAACTGATTTTTTTTCAATTATTGGGCAGGACAGAAAAGTAGTAAACAAGGTTATAAATCTCTGGATTTCATATCACAGTAATAGTGTTGTAAGCACTGATACCTCATTGACACATGAAAAGAGAACTACTGCAACTTAATATTCTACAATTAGACAACAATTATTTATTGACTTCTTGGTACAAATTTCTTTCCTAATTGAAGATTTGGCTGAGCTACACAAATCTCCAGTCATCTTGGAATTGACATATAAATGCTAATAACTGGCAGAGGAACAAATTGCAAATTATAATAGAATGTCAAAGAATTATTTTGATTATGTGGAACTTTATTTCCCCTTTAAGTAATACTGTTACAGTCAAACAGGAGAAGACAGATCACAGTTAATTAAAATTTTGTACCAAGTCATTGTAAATCTTAATCATGTACCTATACAGTAGTTCTCAATTTATTAGATTTCATACAAATGTGAACATATTCATATTTATCCTCTTATTTATTTATATGCCACTTTCCATCTTAGCACTGTGAAAAAAATTTACAAGATAATTCATGCCAACCATTAAAACACAGCAAATACAACAAATTCTAATTTAAAAACTAATTTATACAGAAAAAATAGAAAAAGCCAATGGTTTGGATTAAATGTTACCTTCCTCTAACCTGAAGAGTTATTCCAAAGAAAGTCTTTCAGTAAGATCATGGGAAGTCACTATTCATTATATCTGTGAATGCAAGGCCCAAAAAGTTGGCTGGTATTATAGTTATTATTTTAAAAATTAAAAAAATCCCCTTCTGTCTCTTGGGCTTTGCTGAGGAACCAGAATGAATATGCTGAACAGCTATTGGGCAGCAACAGTAGTAGAGAATGACACTGGTGGAGGACCTGTCAGACACAATGGCACCATAGCTAACACTTGCTAGCACTGTGCAGGAGGAGGAATGGAAACCCTCTTTTGGATGTCTTTTATAATGAAAACCTTTTGATGAGACAATCCAAAATAAAAAAAGAGTGCCAGAAGATAAGACTTCCAGGCTGGAAGTCGAGCTATTCGTTAAGAGCAAAAGATATATACAATTAGTGTTGTCACTAATTATGCAACTGGACTCAAGCTAAAAGGACATTTAGCTGTTGATGTGCCCAGAGGTGAAAGGAAAGTCTGATATTGCACAACACATGTTGTAGGAACATGACAAGTGAGAAGCATGAATCAGGGGAAGTTTTATTGCTTTATCATATAATAACACAAAAAAATGGAATGTATAAATATTGCAGTCCCTGCAGTGAGATAGCTAAAGTAGACAGGAATGAGGCACTTTGAGTCAGATAATTACACAGTGTTTTACTCAGGAAATGAAAATCTAAGAAGAAATGAGGCAGCATTAATAGTAAGGAGAGTTGTAGCAAAAGCAGTTAAATGTCATAATGCAAAGTCTGATCAACTCATGCAAATAAGAGTTTGCATCAGGGAAAACCCATCAATAATCTAAGGTTATGTTCCAATTACCAAGGAAGAAAAAGAAGAAACTGAAAGATTTTATGCTGGTTTATACCAATCACACAACAAAACATGACTTCTTATTAATCACAGGTAACTGAAATGCAAAAATAGGATGCAGAAAAGAATCAAAGACTGTAGGTAAATTTGGCCTAAGATCAAGAACCAAAGCAGGAGAGTGACTGACTGAATTTTACAAGACCAACAGTTTTTTCTTCACAAACACACTCTTTAAGCAACCCAAGAAGTGACTGTATACATGGATATCACCTGATGGCTAATACTGAAATCAAATAGACTATATAATTGGAACCAGAAGATGGTGATGCTTTATTCTCTCTGCAAAAACAAGAGCTGAACTACATTGTGACAGACACCATGAACTGTTAGTTATAAAATTTAGAGTAAAATTAAAATAGAACACTAGACCAACAATCTTGCCAAAATACAATTTGATGCACATCTCTATAGAATTTAAAGATAATGTAAAAATAGATTTTCACTATTACCGTAAGTCTAATTAAACAAAGCCAGAAGAACACTGGAATGAAACCAGGGACACTGTCAGACAAGTATGCAAAAAGACACTATATACGACCAAACAGAAAGAGAGACCTCAATGAATGACAGATGAAACTCTTCAAGAAGATAAGGATGGACGAAAAGCAAATTTAAAAGATGACAGAAATAAAGTCAGATCCCTGAAAGCAACTGTTCAATGATTTATGCAGAAGGCCAAGGAGAACTAGTAGAAAAATAAATGCAGAGAAACAATAAAAAAGGAAGAACAAGAGATCTCTTTTACAAGATCCAAGAAATCAAAGGAGCATTAACCCAAGAGTGAGGATACTCTGTGCCCAGGAAAGGAGCACATTACATGACCAAGTACAAATAAAAAGATGATGGAAACAATACAAGGAAGAAAAGATATGAAAGAGTGACAGATTCATTTAAAGAAGAACCATATGAAGATGAACCTCCAATTTGAAGTGAGAATTGCACTCAGAGCACTAGAGAGAAATGAATCACCAGTAAGTGACAGTATATCAATAGAGCTGCTTCAGGCTACAGAGACAAAATCTACTCTAGATCATTGTCCCTCAGTGACCATAGTTAAGATTGAACTTATCACCTCATCACCATAACCAGAAGTATTGCATTTCTGTGGCTATTCTTACAGTCTGATTATAAAGGTCATTCCTGGGTACCAATTTCACTCCATGCATCTCAGGAAGTACACCAAGGCTATGAAAGCTTATGTTACAATTTCTTTCACTGTTAGTCTCAAAGGTGCTACAAGATCCCTTTTCTTACTGATATTCTAGACTAACATGACTATTTCTCCAAATATTATATGAAATTATATGAAATTATGTTTATAGATATATGAATATGGCTGGGACTTAGTAGTAACCAAATGTTTGGTAGGCATTAGAGACAGGGGCTAATGGATGGTTCCATATCATTATGGAATTTGCTGCCCAGGTAGTAATGAATGTATTTATGTATGCATTTATTTATTTGAATTTATATCCCACCTTTCTGCCTCCTATCCAATTGGTATTAAATGCTCTCTTTTAATGTGTTATTCATAAAAAGGGGAATCAGGCAGATTAAGTTGGAGGTGGGAGGCAGGATAAGGTCAACCCTGCTTATGGCAGAGTTAGGCAATAAATCTCATATGTTATGTTCCTATATTCCTTTGATTCTCCCTTCATATCAGCAGGTCTTCCCATGAAATTGGGTGAAGTGGCCATCTCATGTGGTGGACTGTTGGGAGTGGCAAATTTCTAGCCTATACCCCCAGGAGGACACCTGATGCACAGTTATTTCTCTGTTCACCCTCCCATAGTGCTTTAGTTCTGAGGACCCTTCAGAGCCAGGGAATGACTGAATAAATAGCAAGCTCTATATAGAGCTAGCTTCTGGTGAGGATGGAGTGGTCTGTGCCACCTTTTCCTTCTGTGGCAGAAAGAGGGGTGAGGTGGGTGCAGCTGCCTCTTACTCAGCTAAGGGGTGCAATATGTGAGAAAACCTGCACAGCAAACACTACAGGAACAACTGGTGTTAACCAGTGATTGCTCCTCCTGCTTCCCTTCCTTTCCCCCTAGCAGGTAATGTTCATTTCCATAGCAGGCAATTTTGTCTTCCTCATTCCCCTGCAGCTATTGCTTTTCTATATGTGCAAGAGATGGGTGTAATTCTCTGGCAGACCAAGGCAGCAGGCTACCTCACTTTATTGGCATGTGCTCTCATGTGAGTGTTGCAAGGGATTCCCACTGTGTGATGTGTGGAAAGTGGCAGCTTGCTTTCCACTTCACACAGCAGAAAATCCCTCTGTACACAACACATGGAAAACATGTGACTACTGGAAACCAAAAAGATTAGTAGAGAGACTACTAAGACTAAAGTGCCTCCTTCAGCAGCTGCCTGGGATCTCCCAGTCAGGCAAACAACTGATGTTTATACTCATTGCATACCCCATTATTCAGCACCATTTAATGGCTGTAAGTGTGAAAAAGTGCTATATTTATACCTGGTATGTACCAGGTAATAGAGAAAGAAAAAAAAAGAAACCACATGATTTAAACTGGCTGTGTTTAACAGAGATATCATACAGGCCCTCTGAAATAAACATAACAAAAGACGTGCTTACTCATAGTCAAAGAAATAAGAAAAGTTTCTGTTTAGGGAACACACTCTTTTTAAATATAAGACATATATACACTCTGCTTTTTGTACTCTTTTCTGTTGCCAGTAATCAAAACTTGCAGACATGCGACAGTATTTTGTAAAAATTGTTTTTGTATTATTTTCATCTTCTTTTTCCATTCTCTCTTCCCCCCCTCCGCCCTTTTGTCTTTTTCTTTTTTTAAAAAACCTGGCTACTCAATTTGTTTTCCATGAAATTACTCTCTAGACTCTTCAAATATATTTCTTTCAGAGCTGTTCTCTTGGAGCAGTAATTTAGTTCTGAAAGCAGCATTCATCTGATTTTTTTTTCACTGCAATCATTGTTCCAGATGAGCGTATTCCCAAGGACAAATTTAAAAGTACTAATGCAGCTTTACCTGTTTGAAGTGGCCTCTTCAGTTGTCAATACTCACCAAGTATGAAGGCCCACGCTCTAGTGTTTTTCAGTAAGTATCACCAAGTTTTTATTCAGCTCTCATAAGAGCACTGCACTTGTGTTTCCCAATGGTATTTTGAAAGAGTGCTTTTCCAGAAAGGAAAGAAAGGGGGATAGATAGTGGATGAATTAATTTAGTCCAATTTGGGACTGCAAAATAGCAGTGCACTCATTTGCCATGCTTAACATTTCCATATGCATCATTCTATCCAGACACATCATCATGTGTCGTAGTTCCATAGTAATTTCAGCACAAAGTCACATCAGCTCAGTCCACATATTTTTCTAAATGCTGCTGCTCACAAATAAGGGAAAAACATGACTAAAGTTCTAAGCCAGCTCTGTCTGAGGAATCATATCTAACTTCCTCTTATTTCATATAAAGTCAGTAGTTAATAATGCTCCACTGAATGAACGAATGCTATCCAAATATCATGTCCCCCAATTTTGGATTATTTATTTATATATGCACTATTGCCTTACAATGCCTCATTGGAACATTAATCAGATAAGGGAAACTATTATTCTTAAATCTGATCTGCATAAATTTATTAAGCATGCTAAAATAAATTTATAAGTCATGCTATCCCCTCTTGTCCTCTACTACAGCCCCATTTTCTTTCCCACCAAAAGCCAATACTATGGGTCAATATTCTTTTTAGAATACTGGTTCAAAAGTGGGGGGTCCACATGTTGCTGCATTTCAATTTACCTCAAACCTCAGCTACCATGTTAGTAGTGAAGCCCCCCTGCTCTCGAACATCATAGAGCTACTTCAAAATGGAGAAACAATACAGACATGGTGGAGCTGCCTTGTGCTTGTGGAAGTACTTTTCCACTTACTTGAGACATCTCTTCATCTCAACTGATGAATTTTAGGTCAATGTTTTGAGTAGTAATCTATGGGGAACCTTAGTCCCTGTTCTGATCATTATTCTGAAACATCAGGGACTTGGCCACAGAGAGAGAAAAAGTTATGAGATAAATAGAAAAATGCTAAAATCACTGAGTGTGAGGTGTCTAGGGACAAGAAAGGATTTTTTAAAAAAAATAAACAAACCCAAGAATAATTCAGCAGGATCCATCAACAGATTTCTGCTAGATAAACAGTGGACTCCATGAATTCAGCAATTGATGACTTCACCTCCCTGTCTTCTCATAAACAAGTCCTGGAATGATGAAAACATATTAGTATGAGGGACTGTGGGTGGTTGAATTGTAACCATGAGGGCAACACCAGATTTAGTTCTGTGTCTAGTTAAAATAGGCAATTTATCCTCCTGATAATATTTATTGTCCATTCAAATTTAGCACCGTCATGATTTGGTGTTTATTATATTATATTATATTATATTATATTATATTATATTATATTGTACACAATACATAGTAGTACATATTACACATGTTCATGCTCCTTCCTCTTCCATTTCTCTATTTCCTTCCTGAACTATCATTACATCCTGGTTTATAACAAATCATGGTTTACATCCAATCTGTGAATTTTGCTTGCCATTCAAACTAAGATCATAAACCAGAGTTTGATTTTGATTTGGTGGGGTGGGAGCAAGGAGACATGTTGCTTGCTGGTTTGGATGAAAGATAAAAGTATAGTTTGTTGCAAATCAGGAAGGAATTGGCCAGTAGGCATTAAATGAAGCAGGAACATATAAGCTCAAGTTTCACTGGCATTTCATAACACCATGGTTTGGTAGATCTGATAGATCAGCTCTATCTAATTTATGCATATTTGCATGAAGACAACAACAACAACAACAAAAACAACAATAAATATTTATTTCTTATCATCTCTTCCCTTGGATGGAGGTGGGGAACAACAACAATTAACAAATACACAATGTCAGTTAAAAACACATCAGTTAAAACACACATCAATTTAAAAGGACAAATAAGACACATACATGTTAAAACAATCCACATTTAAAATTCAGAGTGTAAAAATCATCTGGATAAGCTTGTTGGAAGAGGCTGGTCTTTAATGCTGTTTTAAATTTGAACAGTGTATTCACTTGCCAAATCTCTTCCAGCAGGTTGCTCCATAGTCTAGGAACAGCTGAAGAAAAGTCCTCTCGCTGACTATTGCCAACCTAGTCTTGGCTGACTGGAGTAAATGGCCACCAGAGAACCTGAGTGTACATGGTGGATTTTACAGCAAGAGGCAATCCCATAGATAAACTGGATGCAAAAATGGAGGGCTTTAAAAGTGATAACCAACACTTTGTACCTTGCCCAGAAACTAATTGTCAGCCAGTGTAGGGATTTTAATATTGGTGTAATATGATCACTCATGGATGTCCCAGTAACCAATTTGATTGCCATGTTTTGAAATAGCTGAAGTTTCCAAACTTGGCATGGAGGTAGCCCAATGTACAGCACATTGCAAAAGTCCAGCCATGAGGTTACCAGTGCATGTACTGCTATCTTTAGGTCCTCCAACTCTAGAAAGAGGAACAGCTGGCATAACGTTTGCTACAACTTTTAAATATTTTTCATGGTAGCATGATATACTTTTTCTTCTGTCTTCTAGTCTACAGAAAATGTGTGTGTGGAAACTGATATGGCATCTTGATGGAGCAACAGAATATAAGAGAACCTGAGTTCCCAGATTCTAGAATTCAGTGAATTTCTGTTATATTACAATATTATCTTCAAAAAAAATGTTCCAAATTATCCATGCACCAACAAAGTCAGATTACATTCTTTGTGAAAGTGAAAAATTATTTACAGTTTAGTGCTTTGAAAGTCAGTCTATTTTTCTCTACCCCCACACCTGTTTAACAAAAGCATCATTATTACAAGAGAGAATAAATTCCAATTATTTGCTTGATCTTTATCAGAAAAGCATAAGCTTCAGCACCAACAAGTCTTCTTCTTCATTAATGAAATACAATTCAAACTGATTATGTTTAATTCTTTAGAAAGATCTTTTGTGCTTCTTTCCACTGTATTTCTTCATTCATGGTTATATTCCAGTATTTAATCAACTGTGGCCAGTTTTTATTCAATTAGTTAAAATTAGCAAATCTGTTTGATTATAAAAGCCAGCCAAGAAGAAGAACTGGCTTAGGGTTTTTGCTGGCCAACCCCAGAAACAATGAGACAATACTCAATAATGAAACAGACACGAAAACATAGGTTGAAATTTTTATTAACTTGACCTGTTTATCAATTTCTTAAGAGAACTGCAACTAAGGGAGGAGTAGCCAAATGTGGGAGCAGCTGCAGCTGGTGGTCTTCTCCCCAGACCACCTCTGCAGCTTCACCTGGGAAATCAGATCTGAGCCCCAAAGAGAACCCAAAATCTGTCTTGCTCTCCGGTAGGCCCACATCAGGGAGACCAACCAGAAAGTCCTTCTCCCAATCCCAAGGATCAATAAGAGAGTTTATCCTTCAGGCCAGCCTCAAGGGCTCTCTTTCCCCACCTTCCAAGTTGCAAGACTTAAAGAGGTAGTTTCAGAGGCCTCACTTTAACCAAAATGGTGACCTAAGTGATCACCAAACTCTAAATCTCCCCACATTTCTGCCAATGACAGAATATTTAGACACCACCCTAGCCAATTGTCCAAGTCTGACTGGGAACAGTATGGGGTAGGCAAAAAAGCCAGTCAAAAAGGGGAAAAAATCCTGCCTGCCCAAAAAACAGCCAAGAACTTCATACTGTACCAATGGCAGGAGGGTAGGTTAATTGCCTGACCCAGAATAAAGAGCTGTGGGGTGGCAGGGCTCACATTACCTCTGTGCCCAAGCCTCCTCTTGCCATGGCATAACTGCCCTGGCTCAATTTAGACTTGTCTCCCTATTCCAAGGAGGCCAGCACACTATGCATCATCCCCCATGTCAGGTTTTGATGGGATATATAGTCAATGTTGAAATGTAAAGATGTGTGTCTGTATTTTTCCATGATGAGAAAACTGCTTCTAGGGCCTAAATTCACAACATCCCAGTCCAGGTGGTAGAATAGTCATAACAAGGCTAGTTAATAAGCTGGAATACGTAAGAAAGAGTTTCATGTTTCAAAACTGTTTTGAGAAAATAAGTCACATGGTAGAAGATGAACAATAAGAGGTTTGGTTAACACACGTCATGTAAAATCATCCAATTAGCCTGGAAGG